>JAJHZJ010000242.1:619099-1219099 GCA_023548195.1 Bettongia penicillata ogilbyi | reverse complement strand
GGTTGTCAGTTTTATTAGTATATAATTGGGGAAAATAGTTGCTATTAATTTACTTCATTTCATCTTTATTTGTTGCGAATTACAGTTGTTTTCATATTATTTCCACTATAATACTCTGATTTCCTTGAGAGTAGAGACTGCCTTTTCTCTTTCTTTGCTTAGCACGTGGTAGATATCTAATTAATACTTACAGAGAGATTGACTTATTTCTCTCTTTTTATTGTTTATTTTGGTCATTTTGTTTTCATTTTTCATTGGAAAATCAAATATAACTTATGTTTTATCTGTTTTAAAAGTTTAAGGGCTTTTAGTTTCAGTTCATTTTATATGTCATCAAATTTTTAAATTTTCTCAATTTTGTGATGCTTTCTTTGTTCTTAATTATGTTTTAGACATATGTTTGGTTTTCTAAATAGCTTTGCTGCTTGCTCAATATTTTGAAGTTTTTTTCTTTCACACTGTTGGTAAAAAAAATAGAGATATAAATTATCACTGCAGTTTTTGGTAAGTAATTTCATAGTTGTAATTATACTGATGAAATTAAATATTGTGTTTATGATATTTTTCATCAATTAAGATTAAGTTATGTAGTCTTTAATTGATTTTAATCTTTTTTTCAAGAATAATTTTCTGAGTATTTTACTGCTTTGCAGTTAGCAAAGGTATGTTTTCCAATTCTGTTTGTCCATATTTGTTTGTGATGTTTTTAAACACGATCAATATTGGTAAATATGCATGCATTTATAAGAAATATGTTTATTCTTTTCTATTCCCATTCAATAATTATATACATCTATTGTATCCAACAACTAATTTTCCTAAAATAAAATTCAGGTACTTAAATTTTTTACTGAGCTAACAAAAAGGTTAGATTTGTCTAGGTATGAAAGAGTTACATTCAAGTACTCAGTCATTGAAGCTTAACAATATACTTTTTGCAAAGTTATAATTTTGCTTACATATTTAAATGTATACCATTCAATTAATATTTGTTAAATATTAATATTTATTCATTGTTTGTGGTGACTCTAAACAAAATGTAATTTCTGTCTTTTACTCAATATTTATTTCCCTCTTTTACCCTGAGTTTACTCCTTACTTTATTAGTTCATTTACAACAAATGAGAATTTGTTCCAAATCCTTATATTAACTATATGTGTATCTTTCTCTTTCATGTGTGTGTCATATAAATAATGTGTGTGGTAAGGGAGAACTGGGGGCAGAACCAAGATGGTGAAGTGTCAGTAACTTAACTAAATTCTTCTTAAATAACCCTCCTACTTTAAAGTGATGTGACTGGGGAGGGGGGCAGAGCCAAGATGGAGGAGGGAATCCCTTGAACTCTCCCCCAATTCCCCTCAAATACTTGTAAAAATGACTCTAAAGAAATCCTAGAGTGGTAGAATCCACAAAACACAGAGTGAAACAAACTTACAACCCAAGACAAGCTGGAAGGTTGACAGGAATTCTTTTCCACCTGGTCAGTTGAAGACCACAGGATAGAACATGCCCCACCAGCACAAACCAGGAACAAGTGAACCCGGAGCAGACCTCAAGGGACTGAATCATTGGCAGCTGGGGTGGTTTTCAGAGTTCTCAACCCACAAAAATCAAAGACAAAGGTCTGTCAGATATGGGTGAGAGAGGAGTGCAGCTCAGCCCTAGCTCTAGCACAGTCCCAGGGCCATGGTAGCAGCAGCAGCAGTGGCTGTTTCCAGAGCTCTCAACCAATAGACAATAAGGGGATAGAACAACTGATCAGAAAGAGATTACAAGTGTCACTTTGCTGCATCGAGGCAAGACTGTTGCTTTGACCATTCTTGAATCTTGGTTGCAGTCCTGGTGGAAGTTCCAAGGCAAGGAGGAACATTGGTGTAGCAGAAATTGTGGCATCATCGGAGAAGAAACTTGCCTCACAGTATCAGGGAAGAAAAGAGTGCTTGTGGTCACTCACAAACCAGACCACAGGCCAGGAGAGGAGCAAACACCTCTTATTAGACAATACCACTTTGGAAGATCTGAAAACTTACAGGTCTTCAGAAGTATCTCTAAAAATAATTGCAGAAAACATTGAAGGGATCAGAGGGCTTGGAATATGATATTCCAATTGAAAGAAACTAGGACTAAATCCAAGAATCTCTTACCCAGCAAAACTGAGTGTAATTATTGTGTGTGTGTGTGGGTTATATTCAATGATGTAGAGAAATTTAATGCATTTTTGAGAAAAAAAATGAGAACTACATAGAAAAATATACTTTCAAATATGAGATGCAAGAGAAACATTAAAAGGTAAACAGGAAAGAAAAGTCATAAGGGACTTACTGAAGTTGAACTGTTTATATTCCTACATGAAAAGATGATATTTTTAGCTCATAAGACCTTTCTCAGCATTAGGCTGGTTGGAAGGAATGCACAAATACATACATACATGCATACATACATACATACATATGTACATATATACATATGTATGTATGTCTTTGTGTGTGTTTGTATTCCAAGGTGAATTGAATATGAAAGGATGATAATTAAAAAATAAATTTAAAGAGTGGAAGAGGAATATACAGGGAGGAGGAAGGGAGAGGTAGAATGGGGTAAGTTATCTCACATTAAGAGAAAAAGCTTTTAGAGTGGAGGGAAAGAGGTGGGAGGTGAGAAGGAATGAATGAAACTTACTCTCATCTGACTTAGATTAAGGAGGGAATAATATACACACTCAACTGGGTATGGGAATCTATCTTACCCTACAGGAAACTAGGAAGGAAGTGGGTAGGAGTTACCAGGGTGGACACATTGGGGGAGGTGCTAATCAGAAGCAAATGCTTTTGAAGAGGGCCAGAGATAAAGGACAGAATAGAATAAATAGGGGGTGAGATAGGATGGAGGGAAATACAGTTAATCTTTCCTAACATGACTATTATGGAAGTGTTTTGTGTGACTATACATGTAAAGCCTATATCAAATGACTTGTTTTCTCAATGTGGGGGGGTGGAGAGTGAGAAAGTGAGAGAATTTGGAACTCAAAGTTTTAAAAACGAATATTAAAAGTTATTTTCTCATTCAACTGGAAAATAAGATACACAAGTAATGAAGTATAGACATCTATCTTATCCTACAGGAAAATAGAAGGGGAAAGGGTTAAGAGAAGGGAGTGGGGGAGATTGAAGAAATAGCAGACTAGGGAAAGGGTTAATACAGTGAGGGGAGAGATAGCGAGAAAATTTGGAACTCAAAAGCTTGTGGAAGTGAATATTGAAAACTAAAATTAAAATAATCCATTAAAAAAAACTAATGTGTCAAATAGAATTCTAGAGAAGCATAGCCAGTGAAAGGTCAGAGTGAGACACTTTTTAAGCTTAAGATGACTTAAGACTCGAGCAGGAAATATCTGTAATACTGGTATTGGAGCCAGCCCTGAGCACATTCAGTGACAGTACCAGTGTTGATCCTTGGAGGTGACTATGAAACCAGCATCAGTTGCTTCAAGAGCTCTCCACTCAGGTACAGTCAAAGGATGTGGAAACCTGTCAGAAAGAGATCACACAGGACCCTGACATGACACTGGACACTGGACCTGGCATTATTTGACAGCTCCATCGCCTACACAGAGTGCTGAATCACAGTGCAGGATAGAAAGGAGTGCTTTAGGAGAGTTGCAAGAGAGGAGGAGCCCTGGTCACAGTTCCAGGATAGAGAGGAGCACTAGTATTGAGGCCACAGGGGAATATAGGACTTGTAGGGCCAAGAGAAGCACTAGCACTTACAGTTACAGAAAGGCAGACAGGGGTGCTTCATGGATAAAGACTGTGGCAGAGACCAATAGAGCAGTGACCACACCTCCGTGGAAGCACAAAAACTTAGAGGCTCCTAATTAGCTCTCAAAAAGCAATATGAAAAAGCCTAAAGCTTTGAAAAGTGACTTACCTCACTCACTCCAGTGAGCAGAACCAATGTTAATGTAAAATTCCAATTCAAGAAATAGGCTGAAAAAAATTGAGCAAACAATAACAAAAATTGACCATAAATATTCCTATAGGGAAAGGAAGGCTCAAGACACAAATTCAGATAAAGACAATAGTGTCAGAACAAATACAATCAACTGCAACACAGCCTGAAAAAAATAGTACTTAGAGCTAAACTAACCAAAACTTTCTGAAAGAGTTAAAGAAAGAGATGAAAGTGATAGAGGATAAAGTGGGAGCAAAATGTGAGTGATGCAAGAAAAAAAATTAATTTTTTTCCAATTTATTTATATTTAGTTTTCAATATTCACTTCCACAACATTTTGAATTTCAAGTTTGCTCCCCATCTCTCCCCTCCCCCTACCTCAAAACATCATGCCTTATGATTACCACTTCTCCCAATTTACCTTCCCTTCTATCACACTCCTCCCTTCCTTTTCCTCTATCTTCTCTCTCTTCTTGTAAGGCAAGATAGATTTCTACACCCAGTTACCTGTATTTCTTATAGCCCGGTTACATGCAAAAACAATTCTCCACATTCATTCCTAAAACTTTGAGTTCCAACTTCTCTCCCTTCCTCCTTCCCCAACAATCCCCACTGAGAAGGCAAGCAATTCAATTTAGGCTGTATATGTGTAGTTTTGCTAAAAACTTCCATAATAGTCTTGTTGTGAAAGACTACCTATATTTCTGTCCATCCTATCTTGCCTCCCCATTTATTCTAGTCTCTCTTTTAAACATATCCCTCCCCTAAAGTGCTTACTTCTAATTACCCCACTCCTCTCATTTGCCCTCCTTTCAATCATTCCCTCAATACTCCACTTATCCCCTTCTCCTCTCCTTTCCTGTTGTGTAAGAAAGATTTTCATACTAAATTGAGTGTGCATGTTATTCCCTCATTAAGCCAAATGTGATGAGAGCAAGCTTCACTTTTTTCCTCTCATCTCCTCCCTTTCCCTTTCTATTGAAAAAGCTTTCTCTTGCCTTTTTCTATGAAAGATAATTTGCCCCATTTCACTTCTCCCTTTCTCTTCCCGTGATATTCCTCTCTCACCTCTTAATTTAATTTTTTTTGATATCATCCCTTCCTATTCAACTCACTCTCTGCCCTTTGTGTATATGTGTGTGTGTGTGTGTGTGTGTGTGTGTAATCCCTCCAACTATCCAAAAATGAGAAAAGTTTCAAGAGTTACAAATATTGTTTTTTCATGTTAGAATGTAAACAGTTCAACTTCAGTAAGTCCCTGATGATTTCTCTTCCTGTTTACCTTTTCATGCTTGTCTTGATTCTTACATTTGAAAGTCAAATTTCCTATTTAGCTCCGGTCTTTTCAGCAAAAAGTCTTGAAAGTCCATTTTTCCCTGGAAGTATTATACTCAGTTCTGCTGGGTATGTGATTCTTGGTTTTAAATCTAGTTCCTTTGACTTCAGGAATATCATATTCCAAGCCCTTTGAACCCTTAATGTAGAAGCTGCTAGATTCTGTATTATTCTGATTGTATTTGCACAATACTGGAATTGTTTCCTTCTGGCTGCTTGTGATAATTTCTCCTTGGCCTGAGAATTCTGGAATTTGGCTACAATATTTCTAGCAGTTTTTCTTTTCAGATCTCTTTCAGAAGGTGATTGGTGAGTTCCTTCAATATTTATTTTACCATCTTGTTCCAGAATATCAGGGCACTTTTCCTTCATAATTTCATGAAAGATGATATCTAAGCCCCTTTGGATTGTGATCATTGCTTTCAGGTAATAATTTTTAAATTGTCTCTCCTGGATCTATTTTCCAGGTCAATTGTTTATTCAATGAAATATTTCACATTGTCTTCTAGTTTTTCATTCTTTTGGTTTTGTTTTGCCATTTCTTGGTTTCTCATAAAGTCATTAGCTTCCATCTGCTCCATTCTAATTTTCAAAGAACTATTTCCTTCAACCTCTTTTTCCATTTGGCTAATTCTACTTTTAAACCATTCTTCTCCTTATTGACTTTTGAGTCCTCTTTTGTTATTTGGGTTAGTCTATTTTTAAAAGTGTTAATTTCTTCAGCATTTTTTTGAGTCTTCTTTAGCAAGGTGTTGGCTCTTTTTGCATGATTTTCTTGCATCGATCTCATTTTTCTTCCTAATTTTTCCTCCACCTCTCTTACTTGATTTTCAAAATCCTTTTTGAGCTCTTTCATGGCATGAGACCATTGCATATTTATTTTGGAGGTTTTGGATGTGACTTGCACTGCTTTTCCTCATCTGAAAGGATGGAAGAACATACTTGCTCACCAAGAAAATGACTTTCTGTTGTCTTCTTCTTTTTCCCTTTCTGGGGGCATTTTCCCAGCCAGTTACTTGACTTTTGAGTTCTTTGTCAAGAGGACAGTGTACTCTAGGGTCCTGTATGTTCTCAGCTCCTCCAAGGTGGCACAATTAAGGGAAATGAACTTCCTCCAGCTCCACCATGCCAACTGGCTCTCCTCCTCACACCAGGGGTGACATTTAGGGCTGAGATCCAGATCAGCAGTTCAATTCCTCCAGCAGCATCAGACCAAGGCTCCAAAAATGGAAGCTCCTGCCACCTAGGGTTGGGGCTAGATCACTGTGTTCCCTTCTCACCCAGGTGAAAGAGTTTTCTCACTGACCTTTGAAGTTGACTTTGACATTTATGGGTGTTGGAATCTGGAATCGCAGCTACTGGTGGAGACACCTTGAAGTCCACTCCAGTCCTATCCCTGTTGTGATGCAGTCAAAGCTAGGCTGTGCTGTGGTTCACACCTGGTGTAATAAACCTTTCCTGTCAGTCTTTCCAGCTGCCTTGGGCTGGAAATCTCTTTCACTCTGTTGTTTTGTGACTTCTGCTGTTCTAGAGTTTAGTGCAAGAAAATTATGAAAAGAGAATTAGTATGGTGATAAAAGAAGCAAAAAATACTGAAGAAAGTAATACCTTAAAAAGCATTTCACCAAATAGCAAAAACATCACAAGAATTCTTGAGTAAACGAACTCACTAAAAATAGAATTTGTCAAATGGGAAAAGCCTACTGAGAAAGCTCACAGCAAAAAAGTTATGTAAACTAGTATTGAGCAAGTGGAAGCTAGTGATTCTATGAGACATCAAGAAATAGTAAAATATAATCAAGTAAGTGGAAAAAAATAAGAGAAAATATGAAATATCTCATTGGAAAAACAACCAACATGAAAAAATAGATGAACTGAAACAATGATTTAAAAAAAAAAAAGAACCTAGATATTATATTTCAGGATTGCACAAAGGAAAATTACTTTAGGTTTCTGGAACAAAAGGATAAAATAGAAATTCAAAGAATCTACTGATCTATTCCAGAAAGAGACAACAAAACAAAAACTCCCAGGAATATTTTGCAAATTCCAGAGCTCACAAGTCAAGGAGAAAATATTGAAAGGAGCAAGAAACTATTCAAATTTTTGTGGAATCACATACAGGATCACACAAGATTCAGTAGCTTCTACTCAAAAGTAGAGGAGGACAAGAAATTTGTTATTTCAGAAGGCAAAAAAAGGATTGTAACCAAGAATAACCTACCTCGCAAAATAGAGGGTAATACTTTAGGAGAGAATATGAATAATTAATGAAATATCATTACAGATGAAAAGACCAGAACTAAATAGAAAATATGATGTTCAAACGCAAGACTCAAGAAAAGCATATTCAGACAACCATGAAAGATTAAATTATTTATGTTTCTCTATGGGAAGATGATACACATAACTCCTAAGTAATTTATCATTATTTTTAATGCAATTAGAAGGAGTCTACATAGACAGAGACCATGTGGGTGAACAAATTATCTTGGGAAGGTCTCAAAAAATAAGAAGGGGCAAGGAAGAGGGATGAACAGAGATAAGGGTGAAGGGAAAAGAAGGGGAAAGAAAATTATGGCATGTAACTTCTAGGAGACAGGATGGTTGGGTAAGAAGTAAGTTGTTCTCATTCTTTGACCTTTGACCTTTGAGAAATCCAGAACATTTTGATCTTTGAAAGCCCAGAAAATATTACCCCAGGAAAAACCTTGAGAAAGCTGAGCCAACAGAAATTTGGGGCAGAGCATTCTTGTAGCGTGGGAAGCTTAGGGGATTAGTGGGAAAGGTCCCTCTCACTTTGGTGGAAGAGGAGCAGTACAGTACACTAGGCATCCAAGCTGGTCAGCAGCAAGTCCCAGCTCAGCAAATCAAAGGAGTTCTTGGACCCCAGGTTGGTAGATCAAGGAAGCACCAACACATGGACTTCCTGAGTGCTTTGGCATAGATAGGGGAACCTGTAGACTTCAGCTCAGAAAATTACCACTGCTGGTGGGCAGATATCCTATAGCTGCCAAAACTCCTAGTGCTTCAGCACAACTCCAAGAGATTTAGATCAAGTAGGTAGGTATTCTCTAGGGGCTGAGTCTTGCAGTGCTTCAAAGCAGCCCAGGTGAGCAGGCATTTTCCAAGGGCCAGTACTTCCTACCCCCAAGAATGTCATTGTTGCTGAGCCCAGCTCAGCACCACTTAAGGGATCAGACCCCTACAGCCTGTAGCTGCCACCACTTGAGGAACCAGCACATAAAAGTCAACAACCTGGTACCTGACCCCCTACACAAGAAGCTTGGATCAGTTCTTTCTGTGCTTTAGCAGGAGAGCTCAAATTTACAACCAAGGAAAAAAACAAAAATTGTGAGCAAAAATCAGAAACACACAAAGATCACAGATTTTCCCTATGGGAAAAGGGATGATCAAAATACACACAAAAAAAGAAGAGGACAACATTGTTTATATACCCACATCTGAAGCCTCAAAGGGGAATATGAACTGATCTTATGTCCAAAAAATCCTTGGAAGAGCACGAGAAAGATTTTAAAAGTGAAACAAGAGAAGACAAAAAAAATTGGGAAAAGAAATGAATAGTATGCAAAAGAGAGTCAGTATCTTGGAAAAGGAAGGATGAAAATTGACTATAGAAAAACAAGTCCTTAAAAATTGCAATTGGTCAAATTGGGGGAGGCAGGGAAACATACTGAAGAAAACAGCTCTTTAAAAAGTAGAATTGGCCAAATGAAAAATGAGGCACAAAAACTCACTGAACAGAAAAACTCCTTAAAAACTAGATGAGTCAAAGGGAAAATGAGGTATAAAATCTAACTGAAGAAAACAATCCATTAAAAAATTGAACGGAGCATATAGAAACTAATGACTATGAGACATCAAGAATTAGACGAACAAAATCATAAGAATGAAAAAAATAGAAGAAAAATAAAATACTTCATTGGAAAAACAACTGATCTGGAAAATATATTTAAAGGATCCTGAATATCATCTTCCATGAAATCATCAAGGAAAATGCTTTCAGGTTCTAAACCAGAGGTAAAATAGTCATCAAAAGAATCCACCAACCAAAACTCCTGAAAGAGATCCCAAATTGAAAGTGCCAAGGAATATAGTAACCAAATTCCAAAATTATTAGGTCAAAGAGAAAATACCATAAGCAGCCAGAAAGAAACAATTTCAATGTTGTGGAACCAGTGAAGATTACACACAAGTTTATAGCTTCTACATCAAAATATCTGGGGGCTTAGAATATGACATTCCATAAGTCAAAAGAAATTGTATAACAACCAAAGGTCAATTTCCAGAGAAAGTAAATATAATCCTTCAGAGGAGATGATGGACATTCAATGAAACAGGAGACTTCCAAACCTTCCAGGGGAAAATAAGAGAGCTCAGTGAAAAAGTTTTTCTTCAAATAAAATACTCAAGAGAGGCATAAAAAGGTAAACAGCAAGGAAAAAAAAAATATTATTAATAAGGCCAAAATTTTTACATTTCTAAAATGGAAGATGCTATTTTAAACTCTTGAGAACTACTTCTTTATTATCTCATGTAGGAGGGCTATACATAAACAGAGGACTTGGGTATAAGACAACTTTGATGTGATGATAAAAATCTAATTAACTGGCAAAAAAAGGGATTGTGCTGGGCAAAGAGGAAAGGAGGAGAAAGAAAGGGGAAATTTACTGAACACAAAGAGGCAAAAAGAACTATTAAGTTAGAGGGAAAGAAAAGAGGGAGATTAATGTTATTTGAGCCCAACTCTCATCAGACTTGGCTAAAAAAAGGAATAACAAAATCATATTATTAGGTATAGAAATCTAAATTATCCTTTAGGACGAAGGAGGGGAAAGGGGAAAGAAATGGGAGGAAAAAGGAAGGAAAAGGGAAGGGAATTTTAGAAGGGAGGGCAGATTGAGGGATGTGGTGGTCAAAAGCAAAATTCTTGTGAGGAAGGAAAGGAAGAAAGGAGAGAGAAACACATAAGCTGGAGTGGGGGATAGAATGGAGAGAAAGATACAAATAGTATCTGCAACTGTGGATGTGAGTGGGATCAACTCTCATAAAACGGAAGTGGATAGCAGAATGGATTACAAAACATAATTCTACCAAGAAACACATTCGAAGCAGAGAGATAGTCACAGAGTAAAGGTAAAAGTCTGGAGCAGAAAATATTATGCTTCAGCTGAAGTAAAGAAAAAAAGCAGGAATAGGAATCCTGATCTCAAAGTAAAAGGAAAAAAATAGATGTAATTAAAAGAATTAAGGAAGGAAACTACACCTTGCTAAAAAATCATAGATAACAAAGTAATATAATTATTAAGCATATCTTCACCAAGTGGAATAGCATCCAAATTGTTAGAAAAGTTAAGGGAGTTACAGTTAGAAATGGAAAGCAAAAGAATACTAATGACGGACTTCAACCTCCTCCTCTCATAACTAGAAAATCTATTCATAAAATAAACAAGAAAGAAGTTTAAAAGGTCAATAGAATTTTAGAAAAGTTTGATATGTTAGTTCTCTGGAGAAAACTTAATGGGGACAGAAAGGAATATACCTTTTTCTTAGTTGTAAATGGCCCCTACCCAAAAATTGACCATACAGCAGAGCCCCAAAACCTTATGATCCAATGCAGAAAGGCAGAAATATTAAATGTATCCTTTTTAGATGATGATGCAATAAAAAATACATGAAATAAAGAGTCATGGAAAGATGAACTAAAAATCAATTGGAAAGTAAATAATATAATCTTAAAGAATGATTGGGTCAAAGAAAAAATCACAGAAACAATAACTTCATTTAAAAGAATTACAGTAATGAGACAACATATCAAAACTTACGGAAAACAGTGAAAGTGGTTTTTAGGGGAAGTTTTGTACTGCTAAATTTTTAAATGAATAAAAGAGAAAAAAGAGGAGATCAATGAACTGGGCATTCAACTAAAAAGCTATAAAAAGATCAAATTTAAAAATCCCAATTAAATATCAAATTAGAATTCTGGAAACCAAAGGAGAGATTAATAAAGTTAAAATTAAGAAAACTATTGAACTGAAATAAAAGTTAGAGCTAGTTTTATGAAAACAAAATTGTAAAGTAGATAAACCTTTGGTTGCTTGATTAGTTTAATTTAAATTTGATTAAAATTGATAAAAAAAGAAAGAAAGAAGAAAATCAAATTTCCAGTATGAAAAAAAAGGGTGAATTCACTACAAAAGAAGAGGAAATTAAAGCAATAATTAGGATCTATTTTGCCCAACTCTACTCCAATAAATTTGATAATCTTAATGAAATGTATCATTGTTAAGAAAAATACAAATTGCCCAGATTAATGAAAGAGGAAGTAAAATAATTAAATAACACTATCTCAGAAAAAAGAAACTGAAGAAACCATTAGTGAACTAGGTAAGGAAAAAATCTCCAGTGCCAGATGAATTTACAAGTGTATTCTTTCAAACATTTCAGGAATAATTAATTCTAAGTAATTGGGAAAATAGACAAAGAATGGGTCCTACCGAATTCTTTTTATGATACAAATATGAAACTGATATCTAAACCTGGAAGTGTCAAAACAGAGAATGAATACTATAGACAAATTCCCATAATGAATATAGATGCAACAATTTTAAATAAAATATTATCAAAGAGATTAAAACAACTTATTCTAAGAATAATGCATTATGATCATGTAGGATTTATACTATGAATGCAGGACTGGTTCAGTGTTAGGAAAACTATCAACATAATTGACCATCTCAACAAAAAAAGGAACAGAAATTGTATGATTATTTCAATAGATACAGAAAAAGCTTCTGAGAAAATACAACACCCATTCCTATTAAAAACACTAAAGAGTATAGGAATAAATGGAGTCTTTCTTGGAATGATAGGAAGCATCTAAAACAGAAGTCCCTTTGGTCAATTTGTAATTTTAAGGAAGAAAATGACTACTTGAAAATTTAGAATTGGGCAAGAGGAAAACAGTGAAGTTATTAGAGACCAAACAGTAATAAGATAACATACAATGAGCAAATTTTAAAGGATTTAAAACATCTCATCAGAAAAACAAGTGATCTGGGGAACAGATCAAAAAGGGAAAACATAAGAATAATTGCACTACCTGAAAACTATGATCAAAAAAGAATATTGATGCATTCATATAAGAAATATCTAAAGAGAATTGTCCTACAGCTTTAGAAGAAGAGGGCAAAGTAGAAATAGAAAAAAAAATCCACTGAATGTGCTACAAAAATTCCTGCCTGAATATCACAGTCTAACTCCCAAACCACAAGTTCAAGAATAAAATATTGTGGCCAACAAGAAAATAACAATCTAAATATGGAATTTCCACAATTAGAATCACACAAGATTTAGCAGTGGTGACAGTGAAAAACAGCAGGTCTTGGAACAATGCATATATATTTATATTTATATACATAAAAACATGCATACATGCACATACACACATATATATACTCATACATGTATACATACATATACATGTGTGTGAATCTCATAAAAAATATCCTACCCAGGAAAGTTAGGCATAATCCTGAATGGAAAAAAGTGAATATTTAAGGAATTATTTATTTATTATTATTTATTTCTTAAAAATAAAACCCTGAACTTAATTAAAGATTTGGCATATATGAGTCAAAAGAAATATAAAGTACATATTAAAGATTAATTACAAGGGAATCAATAAAGACAGTTGCCCTTTTGTATGAGGAAATGTCAAACTTATGTCTAAGATTGCTATTAGTAATTGGGGAAATCTGAAAGAAAGATAGGAATAGACTTGAGTATGATATGGCTTTGAAAATTAAAACCATTTGGGAACACATAAAAAGAATAATTACACAAATGAGGAGCAAGAGGATGAGCTGAAACAGAAGAATTGTACGTTTGTCCTTCGTTGCTGAAGAAGATCATGCCATCAGAAAAATAATGACATCAGTTGCACTTGAATTTATTTTTTGAATGAGGGAGGGCTGTGCAAGTCACGAATCCACTGGCCAGATATTCATCAGGATGGCTGAAAGTGACCCAGGATAAGGCAATTGGGGTTAAGTGACTTACCAAAGGTCACACAGCTTGTGAATGTCAAGTGTCTGCGGTGAGATTTGAATTCCGGTCCTCCTGACTCCTGCACTCGTGCTCTATCCACTGCACCACCTAGCTGCCCCCACACAGAAGAATTAGGTGGGGGAGGAAGATTGGTAGTTCTGTAACCCTACTTTCATTGGGAATGGGTTTAAGAGGGAACAATACATATGTACATGCATGCACACTTACATACATCATATGTGTGTGTAAACCATATTTTTGTATATGTTTGCGTGTGTTTGACTATAAAAGTCTTTTAAATTTAAAAAGAAATTAAAGAGTCAGATGATAGGGAGAAGGGAGAAGATAAGGGAGGGATTTCTGGAGGGGAAGAAGTTTGGGAATAGGATAAGGGATGTTATAAAAAGTTTTTTAGATTATGGAAATGAGATGAAAAGGGAGGGATTGATCCTGGGGCGGGATATGTTAAATAATAGAAGGACAAGGTAGCAGATAGAAGTAGGGGAATCAGGAGGGGTAGGAAATAAAAGATATGCATAAACATAAAATAAAGATAAAGATTGGAAACTGTTAGGGGAAAAGGAGCAGGGGTGGTAATCATGACAGAAAAGTTAAGGCTAAAATAGATTTAATCAAAAGAGAACAACAAGGAAACTACACTATGTGTCAGCAATACACATTAATGTGGTTTTGTAATATTTAGATAACTGCACAGTTTAAGGTGGAATATTAGTTGTTGGACTTGGAAAATTGTGGAAAAGCTTGGGCTTATGAAGGAAAATCTATCTATTCTTAGAGGAACAGAGAATAGATAAGTATAGCATGATCTTTCATAGATACATATGAATGCATATGTTTATATTTGAGCATAGTTATTTAAGTATATGCATGTGTGTATGTGTGTACATTTCTCTGTATATATGTATGCATGCATATACATATGTACATATGTATGCACATGTATATATACTTATATATGTGTGTACACAGGTGTATACACATACATATTATTTATACACACACATACATATATCCATGCTTATTTGTAGACTTCTCAGGGGGAAGGGGCAAAAGAACCAAGTAAAAAGAGCACAATAGAGAACCAAAAAATTTTACGAAGAAGCAAAGAGAAGGTGGACAGCTCTGACCAAAACACATAGTATTTATTATACAGGCTTTCTTGAAATGGAAATTTATTGCTGTATACTTTGAATCCTCTGTACATGATAATGTTTTTTTCTTTTCCTACTTTGCATTTGTTTTAATATTTAAGTTTATGATGTGTTTCTTTTTCTTATTGTATATTTAAGTTTAAATTTTAAAAATAAGATAAAAATTATTAAGGAAAAAAATTATTAAGGAAAAAAGCTATTAAGGAAAAGATCCCTAAATCAGGAAGTGAGGAAGTGTTAGCTGCTTTGGGGAACAGTGTGTATGTGTATGTGTGTGTGTGTGTGTGTGTGTGTCTGTGTGTGTGTGTTTATTTTGTGCTTATTGACATAAGGGAGTATTTGACAGGTGTTAATAGAAGTTCAGTTTTCTGGGTATGTCTTTGCAACTGTGTTACATTTGCAAATGAGAGAATATCTGGGTGGGTATTTCCAAAAGTTCCTGGTTGGGCAGATTGAATCAACAGAAAGAAGATGCACTTCTCTCCATAAACAAAACAAAACAAAAAAGATTTATAGCCTCACAAATGCTTCTGGCTCAAAGAGATACTCAGAAGTGCTAAAATGAACTTCTGAATAAAGTGCTACAACCAGACCTATTATTTTCAAAAATGCATATTATTTTATTGATACTTTTTTTAATTCACATTGGTTGCTGAATATAAAAATTCATGCCCCACCTCCATGCTCCACACTCCATCCTTCTAAAGCTGAAACAAAATTTATAAAAGAAAGAGAAACAGAGCAGATCAACAAAATCAGCAAACACATCAACAGTGTCTGGCAGGTCGTATTTCACAGTCATAATTCTTTAAGGCTGTAATGGAAAGAAAAGATAGCATTAAAAATACGGAGGCAAACAAGCAAAAAAACCTAGAAAATAAAACCAAACAAAACCTCTGTTCTTTGTGTTCAATTTTGCTAAAATTGTGTGGTATTTGCTTATTTTTAAAATGTTATTTCTGGTTATGTCCTTTTTCATTATATGTATTTTGTATTTATACATACATGCGTACATATGTTCATATGTGGATAGAGAATAGGCTGGTCCTTTAATGGGAGAGAAAATTTTCAGATAGAGAAATGTCTTCTACCAATGAAGGTCAGTACCTTTTCTGAAATTTCCAATTGCAGAAAGATTCCTAGAAAACTAAGAGGCTAATAATGGTCAAATAGCCAGTATGTGTCAGAGACCAGACTTGTTTCAAAACTTTTCTTGAGTTTGAGACTAGAACACTATTCGCTATGTTGTGATAAATGTCCACTCTCGAATAAAATCCCAAGGTTGCCAGTGTTCCAATCATGCCCTCCTCCCTTCCCCAGATTCCTGAAAAAAACTCAAGAAATCTCCAGCAGAAGAGTGAGAAATGTCAGTAGACATCTAGAACACAAACATGAATCATTATGGAACAGTTCTATCTACATAGAGAAGAGAATACTAAGTAATAAGTAATCATTAAATAATCTAGACACAAATATTCAGACCTTACTGGAACACTTTCAATAAGCCTGCTTGTTAACTATCTTGGATTTCAGTTTCATTGAGTACAGTCTGATCAATGTGAAGTAGGTCTTTTCTTCCCCATTCTGTATTTTTCCCTCTCAATCAGTCTCCCTCTGCCACTGTTTCTACTGCAAGTGCTCAACAATCACCTATATTTTGCTGTTTACATGCCTGGATAGAGGAATCTACCAGCTCCCTCTGGAGATCACATAAGCACTTGAAATGCTGGAAGGAATGTGTGAACAGAGAAAGCTATCAGTATATGTCTTGTCAGTAGGTAGAATGAAAGAGATGTTTTCCACTGATCCTTTCAAGGTCAGAGAGTCATGGCAGGTAGAAAGAAGAGACGGGCAGAAATGACCTCTTTAGTGTAGCCATGATGCTGCAATTATTAAAACTGTCATCATGGTCAGTGGGAAACAATCAAAGAATATCTTCTCTGCTCTGAAATTGGAGGGGAAATGATCCATCCATCATGGATATCTAACAGTAACCACACTGTGGTAAGCAATAAAAAGTAAGGTTTCCACAAAATGTTTCAGTTTTAAGGTGATATAAGATACTAAGCACTACCGACCAATCAACTCTCAGGGGATGAAGCTAGCCTAATCACAAAATTCCTGATAAAGGAAGCCAAGCCTGAAACTAGCCTAAACTAGCTGGGGCCAATGACCAGAAAAGCTTTTCTCCACTGTGCCTGCTTAATAAACCTCATGCATATAAGCAAACACACCCCACATAAAATTTGAGCTTCAGTATCTGAACATGGGACCAGTGATGAGGGAGGGATACATGGACACACTAATTTAAGAGAAAACAGAATGGGCATGTCCAATAGATTGCAACGCTGGAAGAGAGTGGACCAATCTATCCTCTGATGGGAAAGTCTGTTCTGAATTAAGAGTATAAAGCTTCTCTCTATTTGTATACAGTATTCCCTCTTTCTAAAGAAGGGTGGGTCCTGTTTCTGACCAGAAACATAAGCCAGTATGCTTTGGACTCCTCTTTAATAAATTCACTTTGATACATGAATCTCTGTGTCAAGTGTATTTCTAACAACACCTAATCTTTGATATGGTTAACTGGGTGCAAACTAAATATAGGCCAAAGCAGCCCCCTACATGAAGTTATCTTGGCTCTGTTTACTTCACTCCTCATTACTTTAGCAATATTCCAGTTATTTGAGATCTTCTTTTTCCTCCAGTTCTTTATAGTCACAAAGAAATGCTTCAAGACTCATTGGGGGTGTATAGAACTTTCCTTTCTGTTTCTTTCCCCTTATTCCCCCGTTAAAGGTATATACCTAGGAGTAGGATTTCTAAGTGAAAGGATACGAACATTTTATCACCCTGTAAACACAATCTCAATTTATGTAAATACAAAGCTTCATTATGAATACTTTTATCCACTCTAGACTACCCAATCCTATGTATATCCCATCCTTTATGGAGAGTTATTGAAGCTTTTCCATTTACTCCACATTCTTGTAGAGTATCTGTACCCTTAAGCAGACCCCTTTCCACACAATTGGTCAATTAGAAAGTGAATTACAATTCACTTTCTGGTTCTTTTAACTGAGAACTACTAGGTCAGGTTGAAATACTTCCTCCATTCTTGGAACAATCAGCTTTACCTAGAACTCAGCTATTTCTGGCACTCCTATGGCTTCAACTTGTGTCTGTTTAATATTGGGTGATGGTTCCACTCAAATGATGATTGCAGTTCTGGGGTTTTGTTTGCTTTTTTTTTTTTTGGACAATATGGGTCATTCAGCCATCCTTCACTTTTCCCCTATATCATTGGCATTGAACATTTAACATTACTTTTGCCTGTCTCATGCCCAAGTTTACTCCCATCACAGTTGGACTTTCCTAACAATGTATTGATGCTTCTATTTGAAATCTTTCAGACATTAAAGTGAATACCCACACCCACCCTCTGTATTCCAATCTTCCCACTCACCTAAGGAAAAAAAAAACTTCTGAAATGTCACCATTTGGCTTTATTGCTCCTGCCTTGGAGACAGGTTTTATGATTTTTCATCACCTTTGTATCCAATTCATTGAAAACTTCATCTAAGTTGAAGGCAACAATTGTGTTTGTCTTTTTCCTCTTTATGGTCAGGAGACATATATATATATATATATATATATATATATATATATATATATATATATATATATATATATATATAGTCAAGGTCAGAGACTATTTCATTTCTGTCTTTGTTTCCCAAATGCTTATTTGAATGAATAGCACATAGTAGGCATTTAAAAAAAATGTTCATTAATTGTTAATAAAGCAACTTCCAATGCTGACTTAGATAGGCAAGCAAAATGTGCAGCCAACAGCTGTTCTTTATCTATTCAATAGAATATTCTTAGCTTGAGAAAAGAGTACAGAATCACTGAATGTTAAGTTTTAAGCAACCTGAATTATACCAGTTCATGCTACTTACAAAAGTAAAATAGATGAACAGATGAATCTGCAACTAGAGAAATTTTTTTTAACTGAACAAGAGATTGAGTAAAACAAAAAAAAAATTTCCCCCTTATCATCAATGCCACCTTCCACCTCCTAGAAATCAGTGTTGTCATTACTCTTCAAATGATGTGTCAATGTTTCCCTATGGCTCCACTCATCATAACAGTTAACTTACTAAACCAGAATACCTGATCTGGATCACTACTACTATCTTGCCCATTAACCCAGTGTAATGTAAGCTTTTTGAGGTTAGATGCTGTCTTTTTGTATTCACATTCCTAGAGCCTAGCATTATACTTGTCACATAACAATTGCTTAAAAATTTTTCACTTATTCATTCAACAATGCTATTATTCTAGTCTGCTAGGGGTTTTCAAGTTACCCTAATTAATCTATGAAATACTGGGCTTTTATATGAATGAAATAGAAAAAAAAAATCTCATTTGCATCATGTATTTTCTAGGACAGGCCATTTTCATCTCATTGAATTTTATGTCAAATTGAGTTGTGTCCACCTGTAGGTTAAAAGCTCTTAATTTCTTTTCAGTTTTTTTTTTTACTTGATCAGCACTTCTCTGCATCAGTGCTTTGTTTCAAAGTAATCACAGTTGCTGCTACTGACTGAATGAGATACTACTAAATTAGATGATGTTTGCAATAACTGAAGCAGCTTTCCCTCTCTTTGAATAAAACAAGACATTCATGCTCCCTTACCAGTGGGTAAAGCTAATCAGTATCTTTATTTAAATGAGAGGAATTTATAAAAAAGAAAATTTGTAGGTACAATATATTCAGCAAGGAAAATGCATCAAGGGATTGGATTAAGACAAAACATTTTGTCATATAATGTAATATAATTTCAAAATTGATGGGTGTCACCTAAATAGGAAATACTGTAGTGTATATTTCCCTGATGAAAAAGCTTCTCAGTTTCTTTTGCAGCTTGACCTGCTAATTATATCTCCTCTAAATAATGCACATGTCTTTCACAGGTTGGAAGTCTGTTTAAAAGTACAATTAAAGCTATAGTTTTGTGACACATCAAACCAATTCATAATGCTACCTAATATGAAATATGTTTTACAGAAAATCATTATCAGAAAGTTCTCCATAAGTTCATATGTGCTTTATATTTCTTTCTTTTGTGTCACATCAGATTTCAATCCTACTTTGTTGTTGTTTTAATCCTTGCTTAATAACAAGAATCCCTGATTCCATAATATTCCTTTACACCATATTAACCTTGCATCAGATAAGCAGGTACATTGAACATTGTGGCTGATACAATTGAATATGAATGTGATGCATGATATTAGAACAGAAACATGAAAAAAACTAGGACAATTGAAAGCTATATAATAGAAAGTGTTGTATGAAAATGGTATTCTTTTACTGCATCTATTCCGTTAATAAATATTAGGTAGAGGAGAATCTCTTGTTTGACTTTATGTGCAGAGAAATGTTATTTATTAAAAAGTCTTATTTTTTTCCCTTTAGTGCTTTTGTCCTTTTCATACTATTGGATAATTATTTTTAATAGATGAAAGAGATTCACAATATTCATAACAATATTTAAAATATTTTTCTTTTAATAATAATTTATCTTCTCCAATTACATGTGAAGAGAGTTTTCAACACTCATTTTTATAAGATTTGAGTGTCAAATTTTTCTCCCTATCTTCCCCCTCACTCCAACATAGCAAGCAATCTGGTATAGGTTATATATCTACAATCATGTTAAACATATTGCTACATTAGATGTTCTGAAAAAAGAATCGGTACAAAAGGGAAAAACTAATAGAAATAAAAAATCAACAATAAAAAAGCGAAAACAATATGCTTTGATCAGCATTGAAACTCCACAGTTCTTTCTTTGGATGTGGATGGCACTTTTCATCATGAGTCACTTGGAGTTGTCTTAGATGCTTGCATTGCTGAGAAGAGCAAAGTCTGCAGCAGTCTATGTGACTGTTAATGTGTACATTGTTCTCCTTGTGCTAAAAATCATTTCATATAAGTCTTTCCAGGTTTTTCTGAAGTCTGCCTGCTCATCTTTTCTTATAACACAATAGTGTTACATTAAATTCATGAACCACAACTTGTTCAGCCATTCCCCAATTGATGGGCATCCCTTGAATTTCCAATTCTTGGCCACAACAAAAAAAGCAGCTCACCTCCCAAAAGGGACCCAAAACTAAAAACACCAAGAAATATGGTTGCCAAATTCCAGAAATGCCAAGTGAAGGAAAAATACTATAAGCAGCTAGAAAGAAACCATTCAAATATTGAGGAACTACAGTCAGGATCACACAGCTTGTACATTAAAAAAAATCAAGGGAATTGGAATGTGATATTTCGCAAGACAAAGGAGCTGGGACAACAACCAAGAACCAATTACCCAGCAAAGTTCAGCCTAACATTTCAGACAAGGAAATGAACATTCAATGAAATTAGGAATTTCCAGACCTTATGGATGAAAAGGCCAGAACTCAATAGGAAATTTGATCTTCAAACACAAATCTCAAGAGAGGCATGAAAAGATAAACAAGGGAAAAGAAAACTTTTTACTCAATTTGGGCAAACTATTAACCTCCCTATAAAGCAAGATGATACTTGTTAATCTACAAAATTGTATATCTAATATGAAATATAAAAGGGATATTTGGAGATAGAGGGAACAGGTATGAAGTAAATTATGTGTTGATAAAAATGTGATTTAAGCATGGAAGGGATTGTAAAAGGAGGTGTGAAAAGGAGGAAGCAAAAAATGGTAAATTACATCAAAGGAAGAAGTACAAAATTGCATTGTGGTAGAAGGAAAGAGGTAAGGGAGATAAGTATTGTTTGAGAGGTACTCTCATCTGATTTGGTTCAAGAAGGGAAAAATTAGGTATATAAATCTAACCAGTTCTATAGGCAGTAGGAGGGGAAGGGAGAAAGAAAGAGGAGGGGAGGCTAAAAGGGAGGGAAGAAGCAGTAATGATAAAGGGCAGTAAAAGAGAGGGGGGCTGAAAGAAGGAAGGGAAGACTGCAGGAGGTGGTAGTAAAAAATTAAAATTCTATTGTGGAGGGGAAGGGAGAAGGGAGAACTAAAAATCACAAACAGGGGAAAGAGTATGGAGGGAAACACACATATAGTAATCATAACTGCAAATGTGAATGGGATGAATTCTTCCGTAAAATGGAGACAGATAGCTGTATGGATTAAAAGCCATAATCTGACAATATGTATAGGAGTCAAGATGATGGAGTAGGAAGATTCACATGTGCTAGCTTCTAATACACAACCCATAAAATGCCGGTAAAAAAAGAACTCCTAACAAATTTTGGAGCAGCAGAAGCCACAGAACAACAGAGTGGAGGAGATATCTGTTCCAGAGAGCCCTAAAAAACCAAAACCAAAGGTATGTCACACACCAGACCCGGAGCAGAGACCAGCCACAGGGCCACAGGGCACCGAGAGGAGAAGATCTGAGAAGACTTCAGGGACAGAATCTCTAGTGGCCACGCAGGTCCATCCACCCAAAGGAGCCAAAAGTCAGTGAGAGAGCCTGTATGGCTGGCCAAGAGGGGAGCGGGGTATCCCCATAACTCAGGCCCCCTCACAAGGCAGCAGGAGGGCTGCTGGACAGGAGCTCCCAAAGCAGGCAGGAGCTAGAATCCATTGTTTAAGGTCTCTGCATAAACCCCCTGAGGGAACTGAGCCCTGTGTGGTGGCCCTGCCCCCATCCAAGCAGCTGAATATAATCTTACATTGAATAGCAGCCCTGCCCTGGTTGAAAACCTTGAGGCTGGGAAGCAGCATTTGAATCTCAGACCCCAAGGACTAGCTGGGCAGATCTGGAGGTAAGGGAGAGACTGGAGAGGAAACTCATAAGTTAAGAAATTGGCTGGGGAAATGCCAAGAAAAGAGAAAAAAAATAAGACCATAGAAGGTTACTTTCTTGGTGAATAGATGTCTTCTCCCATTCTTTCAGACCAGGATGAATAATGCTTACCATCAGGAAAAGACATAGAAGTCAAGGCTTCTGTATCGCAAAGATCCAAAATAAATATTCAATGGTCTCAGGCCATGGAAGAGCTCAAAAAGGATTTTGAAGTTAGAGAGGTGGAGGAAAAACTGGGAAGAGAAATGAGAAAGATGCAAGAAAAGCATGAAAATCAGGTGAACACCTTGCTAAGGGAGATCCAAAAAAAGTGCTGAAGAAAATAACACCTTGAAAAATAGGTTAACTCAACTGGCAAAAGAAGTTCAAAAAGCCAATGAGGAGAAGAATGCTGTAAAAAACAGAATTAGCCAAATGGAAAAGGAGATTCAAAAGCTCACTGAAGAAAATAGTACTCTCAAAATTAGAATGGAACAGATGGAGGCTAATGACTTTATGAGAAACTAAGAAATCACAAAACAAAACCAAAAGAATGAAAAAATGGAAGATAATGTGAAATATCTCATGGGAAAAACAACTGACCTGGAAAATGGACCCAGGAGAGATAATTTAAAAATGATGGGACTACCTGAAAGCCGTGATCAAAACAACAGCCCTACCTTAATCTTTCATGAAATTATGAAGGAAAACTGCCTTGATATTACAGAACCAGAGGGCAAAATAAGTATTCAAGGAATCTGCCTGAAAGAGATACAAAAAGAGAAACTCCTAGGAACATTGTGGCCAAATTCCAGAGTTCCCTGGTGAAGGAGAAAACATTACAAGCAGCTAGAAAGAAGCAATTCAAATATTGTGGAAATACAATCAGGATAACACAAGATCTAGCAGTTTCTACATTAAGGGAAGGGTGTGGAATAGGATATTCCAGAAGTCAAAGGAACTAGGACTAAAACCAAGAAACACCTACCCAGCAAAACTGAGTATAATACTTCAGGGGAAAAAATGGTCTTTCAATAAAATAGAGGACTTTCAAGGATTCTTGATGAAAAGACCAGAGTTGAAAAGAAAATCTGATTTTCAAACACAAGAATGAAGAGAAGCATGAAAAGGTAAAAAGCAAAGAGAAGTCATAAGGGATGTACTAAAGTTGAACTGTTTACATTCCTACATGGAAAGAAAATATTTGCAACTCTTGACACTTTTCAGTATCTGGTTAGTTGGTGGGATTACACACACACACACATACACACACGCACGCACACACTTCCACACAATCCACATTTGATTGCACACACACACACACATACATGCACACAGAGAGACAGAGAGTAGAGAGTGAATTGAATAGGATGGGATTATATCATTAAAAAATGAAGTTAAGTGTTGAGAGAGAAATGTATTGGGAGGAGAGAGGGAGAAATGGAATGGGTAAATTACCTCTCATAGAAGAGGCAGGCAGGAGACTTTTTGGTGGAGGGAAAAAGTGGGGAGCTGAGATAAAAACATGAAGTTTACTCTCATCACATTCCACCAAAGGAAGGAATAAAAGGCATACTCATTTTGGTATGAAAACCTATCTTACAATACAGGAAAGTGGGGGAGAAGGGGATAAGCATGGTGGGGGGGATGATGGAAGGGAGGGCAATGGAAGGAGAGAGCAATTTGGAGTCATCACCCTTGGGGAAGGACAGGATCAGAAGAGAGAATAGAAGCAATGGGGGGCAGGACAGGAGGGAGGGAAATATAGTTAGTCTTACACAAACGACTATTATGGAAGTCATTTGCAAAACTACGCAGATGTGGCCTATATTGAATTGCCTGCCTTCCCAAAGGGAATGGGTGGGGTGGGAGGAATGGGTAGAAGTTGGAACTCAAAGTTTTAGGAACAACTGTCAAGTATTGTTCTTGCCACTAGGAAATAAGAAATACAGGTAATGGGGAATAGAAAATTATCTGGCCCTACAGGACAAAAGAGAAGATGGGGACAAGGGAAGGGAGGGATGATAGAAGAGAGGGCAAATTGGTGATAGGGGAAATCAGAATGGTTGGTGTATTGGGTCAGCGGGAGGGGACATATTGGTCAAAATTTGGAACCCAAAATTTTGTGAAAATGAATGTAAAAAAGTTAAATAAATTAATTCAACAACAAAAAAAATAAGCCATAATCTAACAATCTGTTGTTTGCAAGAAACACATTTGAAATGGGAGGATACACACAGGATAAAGATGAAAGGTTGGAGCAGAATATTTTGTGCTTCAGCTGATGTAAGAAAAGCAGGGGTAGCTGTCCTAATCTCAGAGAAAGCAAAAGCAGAAATATATGTAATCATAAGAGATAAAGAAGAAACTATATCCTGCTAAAAGACACCACAGAAAATGAAGCAGTATCATTACTCAATATATATGCTCCAAGTGGTATAGTAACCACATTCTTTGAGGACAACTTAAGGGAGTTAGAGAAAGAAAGAGACAGCAAAACTATATTAGTGAGGGACCTCAATAGCCTCCTCTCTGAACTTGATAACTCTAACCTTAAAATAAACAAGAAAGAAGTTAAGGAGATGAATAAAACTCGGGATAATGTAGATCTGATAGACCTCTGGAGAAAACTGAAGGGAAACAAAAAGGAATATACATTTTTCTCAGTGATACATGATATATGTACCAAAACTGACCATGTACTGGTGCTTAAAAACCTCACGGTCCAGTGCAGATATGCAGAGGTATTCAATGCATCCTTCTCAGATCACAGTGCAATAAAAATCATATGTAATAAAAGGCCATGGAAAGACAGATCAAGCAATAATTGGAAACTATGTAATCTAATCCTAAAGAAGGAGTGAGTTATACAACAAATCATTGAAACAATCACCAACTTCATTCAAGGGTATGACAATAATGAGACAGTATATCAAATCTGATGGGTTACTGCAAAGTAGTTCTTAGGGGAAGCTTTGTATCTTTGCATGCCTACATTAATAAAGTAGAGAAAGAAGAGATCAATCAATTGGGCACGCAGTTGAAAAAACTAGAAAAAACAATTTGAAAATCTGCAAGTAAACACCAAATTAGGAAAAAAAAAACCCTGAAAACCAAAGGATAGATTAACGAAATTCAAATTAAGACAGCCATTGAATTAATAAGTAAAAGTAAGAGTTGGTTTGATGAAAAAACCAATAAAATTGATAAATCTTTTGCTAATTTGATTGTAAGAAAAAAAGAAAGAAGAAAATCAAGTTATCAATATCAAAACTGAAAGGGGTGAAATCACCTTCAATGAGGATGAAATTAAAACAATAATTAGAAATTACTTTGCCCAATTTTATGACCATAAATTCTACCATCTAAATGAGATGGATGATTATTTTAAAAATTTTATTTGCCCAGATTAAAAGAAGAGGGATTTGAATACTAAAACAACCCCATTTCAGAAAAAGAATTTGAACAAGCCATCAATAAACTCTCTAGGAAAAAATCTCCAGGATCAGATGGATTTGCAAATGAAATCTATCAAACATTTAAAGAGAAGTTAATTCCAATACTATATAGATGATTTGGGAAAATTGGAGAAGAAAGAATCCTCCTAAATTCATTTAATGACACAAGTATGATTTGATGCCTAAACCAGGGAGAAACAAAACGGAGAAAGAAAATTATAGACCAATTTATCTAATGTATATAGATGCCAATATTTTAAATAAGATTTTAACAAAAAGAATAAAGCAACTTATGATGAGACTAATACATTATGATCAGGTAGGAATCTTACCAGGAATGCAGGATTGGTTGAATATTAGAAAAACTATGAGAATTATTGATCATATCAACAACAAACCTAACAGAAACCATATAATCATCTGAATAGATGTAGAAAAAGCTTTTGACAAAATACAACATAAATTCCCATTAAAAACACTGGAGAGCATAGGAATAAATGGAACTATCTGTACAATAATAAGCAGTATCTATTTAAAACCCTCAGTAAGCATTATATGCAATGGAGATGAGCTTGTTGCATTTCCAGTAAGATCAGGGGTCAAACAAAGATATCCATTATCACCCCTATTATTCAATATGGTACTAGAAATGTTAGCTGTGGCAATTAGAGAAGATAAGGAAATTGAAGTAATTAGAATAGGTAAAGAAGAAACTAAGTTATCACTCTTTGCAGATGATATGATGATAAACTTAGAGAATCTCAGAGATTCAAGTAAAAATTACTTGAAATAATAAACAACTTTGGCAAATTTGCAAGTTAAAAATAAACCCACACAAATCTTCTGCATTTCTATATATTACTAACAAACCCCAACAGGAAGAGATAGAAAAAGAAACCCCATTTAAACTAGGGTAGACACTATAAAATATTTGAGAGTCTACCTGCCAAAACAAATCCAGGGACAGTATCAACACAATTACAATACATTTTTCGCACAAATAAAGTTATATCTAAGTAAATGGAAAAATATCAGTTGCTCGTGGATAAGCTGAGCCAATATAATTAGAATGAAAATTCTACCTAAATTAATTTGCTTATTTAGCACCATACAGATAAAATTATTTGATAATTATTTTCTATAGCTGGAAAAAATAATATCAAAATCTATCTGGAAGAACAAAAGGTTCAGAATAGCAAGGGAAGTAATGAAAAGAAATTCTGGGGAAGGTGGCCTAGCTCTATCAGATCTCAAATTCTAACCCTAAAGTGGCAATTATCAAAACCACGAGGTACTGGCTAAGAAGGATAGAAAAGTGAAATAGATAGGTACTCAAGACATAGTATTAAACAAATATCACAATCTATCATTTGATAAACCCAAGGACTCCAGCTTCTGGAATAACAACACACTGTTTGACAAAAATTGCTGGGAAAATTAGATAAAAGTGTGATGGAAACTAGGAATAGACCAATGCCTGACACCATACACAAGAATAAAGTTCAAATGGTACATGATCTAGGTATAAATAACCATACTACAGACAAATTAGTAGAGTAAGGATTACTGTATTTATCAGATTTATGGAGAAGGGAAGAATTTTTGACTAATGAAGAGATAGAAAGCATTATGAAGTGCAAAATGGATAATTTTGGTTACATTAAATTGAAAAGCTTTTGCACAACCAAATCCAATGCATCCAAGACTAGAAGGGAAGGAGAAAACTGGGAAAGAATTTTTGCAACTTGTATCTGTGATAAATGTCTCATTTCTAAAATATATAGAGAACTGAGTGTAATGTTCAAGAACACAAGTCATTCCCCAGTTGATAAATGCTCAAAGGATAAGAATAGTCAGTTTTTAGAGGAAGAAATTAAAGGTATCTATAAACATATAAAAATACTTTAAATCACTTTTGATTAGAGAGATGCAAATCAAAACAACTCTGAGATACCACATCACACCCATCAGATTGGCTAACATGACAGATCAGTTAGATGATAAATGTTGGAGAAGATGTGGGAGAGTTGGAACACTAATTCTTTGTTGATGGAGCTGTGAGCTGATCCAAGCATTCTGGAGATAAATTTGGAACTATGCCCAAGGGGCTATAAAAATGTGTATACCCTTTGACTCAACACTGCTTCTAGGACTGTATCACCAAGAGATCATAAAAATGGGAAAGGGTCTCACATGGACAAAAATATTTCTAGCAGTCCTCTTTGTGTTGGACCAAAACTGGAAATTGAGGGGATGCCCATCAATTGGGGAATGGCTGAATAAATTATGGCATATGAATATAATGGAATCCTATTTTGTTATAAGAAATGATGAACAGGAAGACTTCAGAGAGGCCTGGCAAGACTTATATGAACTGATGCTGAGTGAAAGGAGCAGAACCAGGAGAACTTTTTACACAGCAGCAACCACAGTGTGCAAGGATTTTTTCTGGTAGACTTAGAAATTCATTGCAAGGCAAGGATTTAAAAAAAAAAAAAAACTTCCAATGATCTTTTAAGGCAAAATGTCTCCCACATCTGGTGAAAGAATTATGGAACCCAATCGTAGATTCTAGCAGATCACTTTCTTTTGTATTACGTTTCAGTTTGTCATATGGTTTCTCCCATTCATTTCTATTCTTCTATGCAACATGACTATGGTGAAAATGTATTTAATAGGAATATATGTGTAGAACCTATATTAAATTGTATACCATCTTGGAAGGGATGGGGAAGGTGAGGGGGGAGAGAGGGGGAGGGAGAGAAAGAAAATGTCTGGATCGCATTGTAGTGATTGTGGAACACTGAAATAAATAAATAAAATAAATATATAAAAGAAATAAATTGTTATAGTAACCTTGTGTTTGAACAATGTGAAATTATAAGCTTTTGGGATAGGAATTAATTACTTGGTAAAATTGTTAGAGAAGCCAGAAAGCAGTCTGGCCAAAACTGGGCATAGACCAATATCTTACACCGTTTACCAAGATAAGGTCAGAATGGATACATCACCTAGATTTTAAGGAAGGTATAAGAAAATTAGAATAACACTGTACATATTACATATCAGACATGGATACAGGGATTTATTAATAAATAAGGGATAGAAAACATTGCAAGGTTTAAAATGTATCTTTTGATTACATTAGGTTAAAAAGGTTTTATGAAAATAAACCCAATGTAGCCAAGATTAGAAAGAAAGCAGAAAATTGGGAGGTGGGAATTTTATGACATTTTCTCATATAGAGTTCTCATGCTTTAAATATATAGAGAACCTGGTCAATTTTTAAGAATATGAGTTGATATCTGGTTGACAAATCGTCAAACAATATCAATAAGCAGTTTTTTTATGAAGAAATCAAAACTGTGTATAGTCATACACAATGCTCCAAATCATTATTAATTAGAGAAATGAAAATCAAAACAACTTAGAGATGTATCACACCTATCAGATTGAATAAAATGATAGAAGGTGACAAATGTTGGAGGGAATGTGGAAAAAATCAGAAGCTAAAATACTGTTGGTGGAACTGTGCACTGATCCAACCATTTTGGAAAACAATCTAGAATTATGCCCAAAGATAAATAAAACTGTGTATATACTTTGACATATTAATGCCATTATTATATCTGTTTTCCAAGGTAATCAGGGAGACAGAAAAATAACTTAGGTGTTCTGAAATATTTATAAAAACTCTCTTCCTGGTAGCAAAGAATTGGAAACCGAGGCAATGTCCATCCATTGGAGAATAACTAATCAAGTTGTGGTATATGATTGTGCTATAAGAAATGATGAGCTACCTGAGTTTAGAAAAAAAATATGGAAATACTTGCATGAAATAATAAAGAATGAAAGGAGCAGAACCAAGAAAATGTTCTACACAGTAATAGCAATATTGTTTGAAGAACAATTGCGAACAACTAAGCTATTTTGATTATTGTAAATATACAAATGGAGGTAGATGCTATCTACCTAGGAGAAGGGGAAACATTGATGAATAAAAAAATGCATATTATGGCTTTACATACACATATATATGCAAATTTATCTATTACATATAATTAAATGTATATATCTTATATATCTATGTATACACATATTTGTGTCTAATGGTTCCTTCTTTGATGTGGAATGAGGAGAAAAGGAGCTAAAAAATAAAAAGTGCACAGCAGAGAATAAAAGAAAAATCAGAAGGAAGCACAGAAAAGTCTAGAAATGCAAATGATGTGTGGCATTTATTGCAAAGGTTTTTTTTTTAAGTAAATAATGTGAAATGGAGATTTGAGAATTCAAAGTGAATCCCTTTTTTATGTGGCATTTTGTACCTGAGAATGAGGTTTTCTTTGTCTTTTTTGGTACTTAAGTACACAATGAATAAAAAATTAAAAATTTCTACAAAATGTACTGATTCTTCTCTTCTGTGTATTTACATTTCATGGGTACCATAAAGGTTATCTGTCTCAGCTATCTTTGACTTTCAATAAGAGATCATTCCATGTCTTTGTCCATTCCACGTCTCTTTAACGTATATCTTTTTTTAGTCAACTTCCTTCTGTCTTCTTAGTGTCATAGTGATGATTGCAATATTAATACGAATCATATGGCAACAGTATATTCACTCTGGTCATTAGACAAATATGTGACATTTAGAGAACCTCTAATTGAACTAATGGTTAGATATGGTTGAAAAATTATCTGATACTAACTACATACTCACTCCTTTTTTGCCCTTGTACTAGTGCAAAAACAAAGGGAGGGAAGAAATCTTTGTGTCATTTTATATTTTCTTTTATTTTATAGGTTGCTTTGGCTAAGTGAAACTTTTCATATCTAGCTAGGCAGGTTCTCATAAAGCAAGCACAGTCTAGAACCCTGTTAGGGGCCAAGCTCTGGACAGGCCTTTGGGAGCCGGCTCCGCCCTCAGGGTGCTGACTCTGCACTCAGGGAGGAACTTGGGAGGGGCTCTGGCTGGGGATATAAGGAGCTATGGGGGAGGGATTGGACAGAGATGTAAGCAAGAGAGATGTAAGAGATGTAAGCAATAAAGTGAAGTGCACTGGCCATCTTGGGTGCGTGTGTAGTCATTTTCCCCTCCGTGGAGGAGGGGATAGCCCTGTCATGCAACTAGGCCATAGGGCTGCACAGCAGGGGCTGGAGACATCTGAAGACCCAGAGGCAGGATAATCAAGCGAAGACTGGGCTGGGGTAGCCCAGTGGGATACGGTTGGGGTAAGGAAGCCCGACAGAGGCTGGGGAATAGCCCCATGCACACCAAGGCTGGGGAATCGCCCCATGCAGCTGGCGCCCAACGTGGGGCGGGCATTAGGGAGCGCTTGACCTCCCTTTAAGGGAGAAGGACTACACAACCTCGCTGTTGAGCAGCGGGAAGCCTGGAGAGATATTACGGGTCAAGGAAGTAGCGTTGATCCGGCCCAAGGATAAGGCAGTGCTAGCATGTCATCTCTACAAATTATGTAAAAAGGAAGGGATGCAGCCTCATCTAAAGACTTGCTGCTGGTTGGCCAATAGATGGCCTCTTATCAGAACACCAACCCCGGGTTGCTTGTTGTTACTGATTTTGTTATGTACGGGGTGGAAAAGCAGCCCTTGTGGGTGCCCCACGTCCAACTCACTCAGCCACTTGTGTGATACAAATGGGAGACTCCCTAGTGGAGATTTCCAAGGAGGAGTTGAGACCCCCACCTACACCCCCACTTTATCGGTATCCCTCTTTGGAGCATTGGTGATCAGGGAGCTCAGGAGACAATCACGAGTAGATTAGGCAGAAGGGAAAGAGGAATGTGGCATAGTCAGACATTCAACCAGGAAATACATCTGGAGTTGGCTCAGGGCCTGGATCTGTGGTGCAGTTACAAAGTCAGCAGCTTGGAAAAAAAAGAAAAGAGAAACGATTGCAGGAGTAAGTCTAGAAAAAGAATCTTATGCAAGGCTTCTTTACAAAATGTTAAAGAAAGAGGGTTGCTCGGTAGGCCCTTCTCAAAAAGGATGTTTGTTACACAGTGCTAGAAAGTAAGCCGAAGTTATAATTTGTGCAGAGAATTTTTGACAATTTTTCTCAGTTTTTGAACTCCTTTTTGTTGTCTGTATATGTGTTTTGTCTTTACATGTTCTGTGTTTGTGTGTTTGTGAGTTATTATGGTCAGCTCCATGGTAGCTGGACGTTGGAATGTTATCTCTTTTCCTCCCCCTCCTCCCTTCTCTCTGATGGCTGCAGCATCGGGGAGAAGCATGGGAGAGAGAAAGAGAGGAACTACTCTTATATTATTTAGTTTATATGACTGCAAAAATGCAGTTTTAGATAAAAAATGCAAGGGAATATATAAGTGCAGTTTTAAAGGGGCTTTAATCAAAGCCCATTAGGAGGACAACATGGATATGAAGTTTAGGGAAAGCATATTTGGAAATTATTTGAAAGGTTTTTGTAAAACTCTCTCTCTCTCTGTCTTTACTTTCTAATCCTGGCCAGATTGTGAAAGTTGAGAGAAAGACAAGAGGAGATCAGAGGCAGGCTGATTAGCATTTTCATTATCTCATGCCTCACCTACAAGAAAAGTTTTTTGTATAATGAGAAATAACCAAAAAGTAGTAATTCTGGTCATATTTTAAGTGAAACGTGTCACTCCTAATTGGATGCTTAAAACAGATCAGGATTTGTTATATCATTTGGGACTAAGGCAAATTGGAAAAATGCATATTAAAGAGACACCTCAGCAGAGATAAAGCTTTTGAAACTCTCCAGCAGAACGGAATAGACTTGGCGCCACTGGGCAGTTGTCCAGAAGTCTCCCCACTTCGGCTGAAGAGTTTCAAAAGTCCTCTTGTCCTAAATCATTCTTAAGGAGTGGACACAGAAGTAAAATTTACTTGAGTAAATGTTAGAACCATTAAGATTTTTGCCCTGCAGTCCCAAATCATCATTTAGCTGGGTTTGCAGTGAATTGTATCTCTTATCATTCCAGATTAGATCTAGGGAAGAGAACTATCATTTTGAAGGTTTTCAACTAAATTTTTTATAAAAGTTTGGTGACTGCTAACAACAGGAGAAACTTTAAAACAGTTTTAAATTTTCCTTTTCAAGACAATGTATCAATAAGTTAATATGTAACTCTCTATAGAGCAGAAAAAAATCTTGCTCTTTTAATCTGAACTTGTACTCATTCCCAGGCCCAATTGCAACTTTCCTGCAGAGAGCATCAGTATCTGCAGGAACATCAGGTTCCAGGGACATAGTTCCTGAGTTTCTAGACCCAATTGCAACTTTTCTGCAGAGAACATCACTATCTGCAGGAACATCAGGTTATCACATTCCTGAAGCTAGTTCCAAGTAAAAGTTAACTTTAGCGTTTGAACTTATTAACAACCTAATTTCTAAGGGATTTTTCTTCCAGAGTATATGTAATCAGAAAAGGCGAAACTAACCTATGAAACAATGATGTACATCTATCTATTCAGTGGTAAGTTCTAAGTTTGAAATCCCCTATCTTAGATTCTACAAAGGTTACAACTTTAAATGACTTTCAAAAAAATTGATAGGAGAAATTCAGTGTTGTGGGCCACAATTGGGGATCACAACAGATCGAATGAAACCATTATGTGATTTATTGAAAGGTCCTTCTCAATTAAATTCATGCAGAGGATGGACAGATGAAGCTTCAGAATGCTTGAAATTAGTGCAGAAAAAGATTATGGAATGCACTACTAGCAGGATATTAGAATTACAGGACTTGGAAGTCACAATCTTATTCACTGAGAAAAAACCCACTGGAGTTTTTCATCGGAAACAAGGAATTATTGAGTGGGTACATTCAGCCCACATAGAGAACAGAGCTTATGTGCCTTATGCTGTGCTAGTAGCCCATGTAATACATAAGGCAGTGGAAAGAGTGAGGATGTTAATAAGACAGGAACCTCACACGATATATACTATGGATACAAGTCAACAAATAGAGACCTGCATACAAGAGTTTGTGGAATGGCAGATATTGATCAATCAAAATATTCAACATGGCCTCCCAATTCCTTTTGGCCAGCAATTTCCAACGTGGCCATGGTCTTGGGCTGAAAAATGCTCTTCCTCACCAGTAGAGGGAGTTAATGTTTTTACAGATGCAACAAAATTTTAGGACACCTATGTATATTCCATCCACAAAGGAGATGCATAAATTTAAAACAACATTTAATTCTGCACAACAACATGAATCATATGCAGTGTTGCAAGCATTATGGTATGTTAAGGAACCTTCCAATATCATCACAGAGGGCAAATGTACAGCACTATTGCTACCTAGATTAGACTCAACTTATAACCCTGATAGGGCAGATAGTGTTACACATATAACTATGGAAGTTCCTCTAGCAATAAGGGCCAGAACAACAATATTTTATATCACACACACTCGGTCACATTCTAAATCATGGAGTACCGAAAAGCATTAAACCAGACAATGGTCCAGCTTATATCAGTAAAGCCATTGATCAGTTCATGGTGGAATTTTCCATTTTATGTGTCACTGGAATCTCCCATAATCCCACTGGTCAAGCTATAGTGGAGCGAGCAAATCGCTCCCTGGACACCTACTTGCACAAACAAAAAGGGGGAGTTGGACCAGGAGTTGATGATAAATTACACTTGGCTGTAGTTGATGATAAGTTACAATTGGCTGTTTATACTCTAAATCACTTAAAATTCGATAATGATGGCTTATCGGCTGCTATGAAATTCTTAACATTTCCTAATATGGAGTCTGCAAAGACTGAATCAGCAATAACAAGTGCCCTGAAAGCGGCCAGTAAAGTAATGTGGCACGATGAGAATAAAACTGGTTTGGTCCTCCTACAGTGTTAACATGGGGAAAAGGGTATGTTTGTGTTTTAACAGATGATAATAAAGAAGTTTGGGTTCCAGTGGAAAGGATAAGAGTGTAGGCGCTATCAGTGGCAAATGAAAAAACTTCTGGAGAAATTCACTCAACTAGGTCACGATGACTCTTCTCAATCTTCTCGTACTTATCATCACACTCAACAACACTGCGTCCTTCGACCCAACACCAAAGGAACAACAGAGATGGGCATTTGTCACAAATCCACCATGGTTAAGGGCCTGCTTACAATCTATTCACATGGAGGATACATGGGACAATAGTAGTTTTTTCAAACAAGGACTTTGTGGGACTTGCTCATGGGATGAAATATAGATCATTTTATAACTTACAAAAGATGAGAAATGTAACTCTTTGGCATCTGTATATAGGGTTTTTACCATTTGAGAATTGTCACACATGTACTCGTCAGGAGACAGAATTGATTATGGGAAACCACACAGAAATGTTGTATTCATGTCACAATTTTGCATACTTGCCTGATGAAAAATATGCGCCAAATTTTCCTAGACAAATGCATATTAATTATAAGGGATATCCTGAGGTTGGAAGGCCTGTTCAGGGAATAGGTAAAGTTATCTTAGCAATGGGAGGACAAACAGTGCAGGGAATGCCTGCTGTAGCATCACCAAGTAAATCTAACAATGTTACTTTAATGGGCAAAGTATGTCTAGGGAACAAATATATATTTCTATGGGATAGAGACAACAGATCTAAATCAGAGGCATATCAGAACATGACAGGAATTTTCAATTTTACATGCCAGAATTGTTCTGCGCAAGAATGTATAAGACCAAAGACAGTAGGGAGAGGGTTTATTCTAACAAGACCTCGATATGCCATGACAGTAATTAAGGTTAAAGGATGGTACGGAACACCATGTGATAAGTTCTACATATTTTGGACAAACAACCCCTATAACTACTAAAGTACGTGGATGTGTTTCTTATGTTAGGAATCATGTTATTAGTAGAAGCTATTTTAGTATCCAATGCATTAGCTGTATCTATCTCTAATACACAACACAAGATAGTTCAAGCTTCTGAATTGCATGCCCTTATGAAAAATGTATCTGCAGGCTTTAAGCAACAAGCAAAATAGACAATGAATTTTATGAAGCCATTCATACACTTCAAAAGGTAGCTGAAGTCATTGGTGGAGAAGTGTTTATGTTACAGCTACAACACAAATTGCAATGTGATTATAGATATAATGCCTTTTGTTTGACTACGAAATTGTATAATGGGTCACAACTCCAATGGGAAGAAATTAGAGCTCAATTGCATGGGTTAATTCCAGATAATGTCACTTTGGAAATCCAGAGATGAATTGAATTTGCAGAAGACTTATGTGAGGAAGCAGATGTTGATTTTGCATCTGAACAAATGGCTTCAAAAATACCTAGGTTCTTCGATAGTTTAAGTTCATGGGGTCATGTAAAGACCTAGTTTTAGCCTTTACTGATAGGTTTTGTTGTAGTATTGTTAGTACTGCTGCTTGTGCCACTATTTATGCTTTGCGTAGTGTCCAGGACTCCCTAATATCCGGTAGACAGAACATCATCGTCCTGAGAGAAAGATTGAGTCAAAACAATGAAGGGGAATTGTAAGGGAATTGCCAACCCCCAGCCTCTTGGACGGCATTTGCTGGTCACGGCTCAGGTAAACTGAGGGGAGACTGGTAAGGCATGAACAAGATGGCGCTGGGAGGAAGGGTTCTGCCCCTGTTTTGCTCAAGGCTATTTTCCCGGGCTTTTCTGAGATCAAGGAAGCCAAAATGTTTTTCTTTCTTGGGGCTATGTGTCCACTCTGGGCAGTCCTGGTTTAAGGTAAAATTGCTGCCTTTTGTATTCTTTTTGCCTCCTTTTCCCATGTTGCATTAGATGCCTTTGCGCAATGATAAGGCAGGTGATACTAGAAGTCAAAGCAGATTTGTGTACCCTCCTGTCCTCCCCCAAACTCCCTACCCATTTGATACTACTCCTGTTTAAACAAAAAGGGGGAGCTGTTAGGGGTCAAGCTCTGGACTGGCCTTTGGGAGCCGGCTCCGCCCTCAGGGTGCTGGCTCTGCCCTCAGGGAGGAACATAGGTGGGGCTCTGGCTGGGGATATAAGGAGCTATTGGGGAGGGATTGGAGAGAGATGTAAGCAAGAGAGATGTAAGAGATGTAAGCAATAAAGTGAAGTGCACTGGCCATCTTGGGTGCATGTGTAGTCATTTTCCCCTCCGTGGAGGAGGGGATAGCCCTGTCGCACAGCTAGGCCATAGGGCTGCACGGCAGGGGCCAGAGATGTCCAAAGACCCGGAGGCAGGGTAAGCGAGTGAAGACCGGGCTGGGGTAGCCCGGTGGCATACGGTTGGGGTTAGGAAGCCCGACCAAGGCGGGGGGATAGCCCCGTGCAGAACCCTTACAGAAGCAGTACCCAGAGGATCCACAGAAATGGGAGGGGAGAAAAAGAAGCTCCAGGGAGCAGATAGTCTAAAGTACTAAGTAGCGGAGAGCTTGGTAACTGAGGTATAGTTCTGTCACAGCTAAAGAATTTTTTTGTATTTTTCCTGTTAGGTTATGAAGTGGTTCCACACAAGTTTTGTTTCTGTTGTGCTAATATATGCAAATAATTCAATACATTTCTATGCGATAGGAAGGATGGATATAGGAGTATGGTAGTGAATGGAGGAGGAATGAATGAATAAAGCATTTAATATATGCTCACAAAAAAGTTTCAGGTCCAAGTCATATGGAAAGATTCAAGAGTCCCTAGGGTATAACAGCAAAGCAGATGTTAACTGCCTCTTCTTTAATGTCATTTCTACTGAGAAAATTCCACGAATTTGTGATGGTGACTGATTTGGTAGTGTTAAGATCTTTATTGGCAAGAATTTTATTTTCTGGTATTAGTGGTGAGTGGACAGAAAGACAAAACTTGACATTATAATACCTTCCTATTTAAACGAATACTTTGATAAAATCATTCTCTAAACTATCTTGCTAAATACAGAGATAGCCTTTGAGTTAAGAAGACTTGGGTTCAGTTACTGCTTCTGACACATTGTTGTATGGCTCTGGGCAACTCACTTAATTGGTCAATACTTTAGGCAACTCTCTAAGAAATTGCAGAGAAAGAGTCAATCTATGTTATAGTGAGTTTCCTCATTTAGAGATTTCTAGTGACAATGAAATCGTAGGTCAAGTCTTTCCTATTCCAAAGCATTTGACCATTTTCTTTGCAAGAATATTATATTCTATGAAAGGTTTATATCATATTGAAATAAAATTTAATTTAAATGCTGCTTTTCTCAATTCATTTTATTATTTCAACTGACAGATGACCATTGTTTCATTATCCTCTCTCTTTACAGGCCAGAGAAGTGAATTTTCCTTCTCAATGACCTTGCTGTTTATATATAAATCAAAATAATTTGAATTTGAAATAAAGTTTTGCAGAGACTGTGTATCTTTTACACAACACATTTATAATCCTAAAAGAAATCACACAGCAAAATATTGAGCTATGTTTCTCTAGTGCAATTTGTCCGTTTAAGATCCACATAGCTTATTACTCCTAGATACGCTATCTTCCAGAAATTTACAATACGGTGCTCATACATGTTCTCTTATTTTTACTGTTTGATTTAATTGGTAATAATTTTTCTAACATCTTTTCTATCTTTTTAAAAAGAATTGCAGTTTATACCAATGGGCACCCAGGTTAATAAATTGACAATCACTGCATTTAGCATTTTTCAGGGGCTCCAGTTTTTTTTAAGTCACCTAGGATAAAAGTCATACAGTCACCTGTGAGTTCAAATCAATATAGCAAGCATTTATTAAAACTGTACGATGTATCTGGCACAGCATGCAAAGACAAAAATAAACAAACTTTGCCCCCAAGGAACGTGCAATATATACTGACTGTAAGAAATTATATAGTAAATTGATACATACCTGTATCTATCTCTCTCTAGACTTATATCTACATCTTTTTTCATTTCCATATGTTGATGCAGATATATAGATATGTACATAAAATATGCAGATTTAGATACAACTATCTATAGACTAAGAGAGATAAATGTTATGTACATATGTGTGCATTCCGTTCTTTTGTTTCAGTCATGCCTCACTCTTCATGACCCCCTTTGATGTTTTCTTGGCATAGGTGCTGGAATCGTTTGCTATTTCCTCCTTTGGCTCATTTTACAGATGATCAACCTGAGGCAAAGTGTTTAATTGATTTGCCCGTTGTAAAACCACTAATAATTAGTAATTGTCTGAGGCTATATTTGAACTTAGGTCTTTCTGATGCTGTCTGGTTATTTATCCACTGTGCCACCTAGCTGCCACCTGTGTGTGTGTGTGTGTGTGTGTGTGTGTGTGTGTGTGTGTATATATATATATATATACATATATACACATATATATGTATATATATGTATATGTATATATATGTATGTATATATATGTACACACATATGTGCATGTGTATGTATGCAAGTACATAATGTATACACATATATATTCCTGACTCTGGGCACTTTCACTGGCTGTCACCATGTATGGAGTATCTTTTGCTTAGTGTCTTCTCTGGTTTCCTTTAGTCTCAGCTAAAATCCCACTTTCTATGGAAAAAATCTTTCCTGAACCTTCTTAATTCTAGTGCTTAGACTCTATTTACTATCTCCTATGTGTTATATACAGTTTATTTGTATATATAGTCATTTGCATGTTGTTTCTCACTTGAGTTTTGAACTCTTCAAGGGCTGGGACTCTCTTTTGCCTTCCTTTCTATCTCTAGCACTTAGCATAGTGCCTGGCAATTAGCAAGTGCTTAATAAATGTTTATTAACTGACCAACACATATTCAGACAAAGCTATGCAGTAGTATTATGTAGTGTTATATAAAATATATAACGATATATTATGGGATCACATGATATAGCTATTTATTATGATGAATAAGTACTAAATATATACAAAGTAAGCACATAGTAATTTGGAGGAATAGGAAAGGTCTTTTGCACAAGTGGGCATTTCAGCTGAGTCTTGAAACATAAATGGGGGATAACATTCTGGAGATGGGGCAAGGCCTATGCAAAAGTACCGAGAAGAAAGATGGAATTTTATATCAGAAACAGTCAGTAGACCAGTAACTTTCTCCTTACTGTTAATATTGCATTTATGTAATTACAAAATACTTTCCTCCAAGTGACCCTGTAAATGGTAATGCAAGTATTACTGTATCCATTTATATACATGAAGGATTTAGAAAGATGAGTAAATGGAGATGTGAAACTGTTAAGGGATTTGCCTACCATCATAGATGATGTTGTGTTAGAACATGGAATCAAATCCAGTTCTCTTGCCCCTTGAGTCCATTGCTCTGTTTATTACATCTAAGTACAACTTAGTTCAGGACCAGGAGCCACTCTTGTGACTAAGGGACTGTGCTCCTAACTGGTCACTTTAATTCTACCTTCTCTCTTTTTCACAAATTTTCGCTACACACTTTGTTCTAGGATCCCTTTAGCTACTAGTGCCCTCCATCAACAAAGTAGCTTATATTCATTTTATATATATTCTGCTTATACTTAAATAAACATTGTCTCTTCCATTAGACTATAAACAACTTGAGAGTCAGAACTGCTTCACCTTTCTCTCTGAATTTTCAGCACTTAGCACAGTGCCTTGCACATAGAAGAAACAAGAAATGTTTCTTGATTGATTTAGCTTCTTAAACCATTCTTTCATCTTGTCTCTATCTCACTTAAAAGTCAATAACAGTTCCATATGGCTACTGAGTTGTCATAGACTCATAGAATTTTAAAACTTGAAGTGGCCTTAGAAAAAGAAGGGGCCTTATTTATTTTTTATTTCTCTTTTGTAATGGTGGAGAAGCAGTTTTCCCTAAGTCTAAAGCCATAATTTTCTAAATGAGAAAATTGAAAGTCATAGAAGTAAGCTGATTTGCTCAAGGTCACACAACAAGTTAGTAGCACAGTCAGAATTGGAACCTACATCTCCTAAAACTCAATCTAATTATCTAACTTGATTTTTGCTTCTTTTTAGACACCCTACCTATGTGCAAGTTATTATTTTAGGTTCTGGAGAATAAGACTTTTGGTAGTAAAGGAAGGGGTGAGGTAAGACCTCTACAGTTTTATGCCTACATCACCTACCTCACAGGGTTATTGTGAAATTCAAACAGGGTACTGTATACATCAAGATCTTTGCAAGTTTTAATATGCATTATAAAGGTATGCTATTCTTTTCTTGCTTTTGACAGAAAATTAGGAAAACTGCATTCAGTTTTGGCAACTGCATTTTAAGAAGAATATTGACAAGCTAATATGTCCAACAGAGAATAATCAGGATAGTGAGAGGACTGGAGAGTTATAGCATCCTAATCACTTGTTCTTGGAGCATCAAACCAGTTTTATTTGAGTTTGGCTAGATTCATATAACTTTAGATGTGGAAAAAACTTCAGATATATAAAGCACATCTGAAGTATAAGTCATTTGATCATTCATTCATTCAACACATATTTTGTTGAGTGTGCACTATGTGGCAGGCAAAACACTGTGGTAGGCAATTTCTCTTTTCTGGTATCTGTTACAATATGATTTAAATTGTGTCTTTTAAAAATAATGTATGTGTATGTTTATGTATGGGTATGTATAAACCTTGGGAAGTGAGTGAAAGGTCTGGATGGACAAAGACACTCAACAGATACAAATATATGTTAGCTGATGAATGAGTGGATTGCAGATGCATACAAGTCCACACACTTTGCCCAGATTTTATAAATCTGCTTCTACGACATTTTCCATGTAGTAAGTAATGCTTTATTTCTCTTCTCCTGTAACGGTGGAGGAGTCTCTTTCCCTAGATAGAAATAAAATCTTAAGATAGTGAGTAGACTGGCTACAATCTTGTGGTGGGTAGAATTAGAGTGATCTATAAACAGTGGGATCTGTGAAGCAGCGGGAAACCTTCATTTGTGAGTAGTATGGCATATTTCTAATTAGGATTGAAAACTTTCAACCACAAGATTTGTAGATTTAATGAAGCAACCTATGCACTGAACTATTGTGCTGATTTCTCCCAATTTATTTCTAATTTATAGACATTTTAAAATTATAACCGGGTTCTCTTTTTTTATACTGTCTCGCATAAAAAAAATATTATTAAAATTAAATGAGAAGCATTTTCTCGGTTCAGCTCAAATAACAGATGCTAGGTTTGATTTTATTTCTAACAGTGAGATTGAAATTCTGTTTTAATATGCAGAACTACAGCCTAGGGAGACATAAAATCCAGTGTTTTCATTAGATGATAGCCCTGCACCTCTAGTTAACAGGAAAGCTGATTCATCAAGCAACAGTAATCAAGATAGTATTAACTAAAACCTGGAATGGAAAGAGAATATTGGAGAGGATGGGGAGAAATATTCCTGTTCTGCATCAGGTAATTGTGACCTAGGTAAAATTCTCAGATTTAGACATAAACCTATTTCTAGGATGGACAAAGTTTCACTGAAAAATTTTAATAAATAATCTAGTGACTGATTATTTTTGATTTAAAAGAGATTTCAGTGGCTGGTGGTTTAAATAAAAGCATGTTCATCTTTGAATGCCTTTCTTTCCAACTGGAAAACGTAATTCAGAAAAAAATCTGCTTTTGTATTCACCAGCAAAGCATTCTTACCCCTCCAGGGAAAGAATGAGCTCTGTCTCCCAAGGAGTGTCAAAGTCTAATGATCATCTGCCAGTGATCACTTATAGAAGTTTCACAATGAGCAACTCTTATGTGGGTGCTGATGAAAATATCAGTGAGACCTATTTATCAGAGAGCTCATGATAATTTATTTTCTCCTCATCTATTCTCACCTGGAAAATGTTAACACCTAAGCTTACTTACTAAAAAAGAAAAAAAAAAAAGAACAAACACATATATGTAGTCAGACATAACTGAAAACAGCAACAATGTATTGACATAGAAATATGGATAGATAGATGATAGATAGATAGGTGATATATAGATAGATGATAGATAGATAGATAGATGGATGATAGATAGATGGATGATAGATAGATAGATGATAGATAGATGACAGATAGATAGATAGATGATGATAGATAGATGGATGATAGATAGATAGATAGATAGATGATAGATAGATAGATGATAGATAGATAGATGATAGATAGATGGATGATAGATAGATGGATGATAGATAGATGATAGATAGATGGCTGATAGAGGATAGATAGATAGATGATGATAGATAGATGGATGATAGATAGATGATAGATAGATAGATAGATGATAGATAGATAGATGATAGATAGATGATAGATAGATGGATGATAGATAGATGGATGATAGATAGATAGATGATATATAGATAGATGATAGATAGATAGATGGATGATAGATAGATGATAGATAGATAGATAGATGATAGATAGATGATAGATAGATGGATGATAGATAGATGGATGATAGATAGATAGATGATAGATAGATAGATAGATAGATAGATAGATGATGATAGATAGATGGATGATAGATAGATAGAGGATGGATAGATAGATGATAGATAGATGATAGATGGATGATAGATAGATGGATGATAGATAGATAGATGATAGATAGATGATAGATGATAGATAGATAGATGATAGATAGATGGATGATAGATAGATGGATGATAGATGGATAATAGATAGATAGATGATAGATAGATGATAGATGATAGATAGATGATAGTTAGATGATAGATAGATAGATAGATAGATATGTTGTGTGGTGTATGTGTTTTATAAAAGAACTTTAAGTGAAATAGATACTGGAAACTATGTAGTCAAATTTATCATCTTACATATAAGAAAGACGCTAGAAGGTCACACATCTAGCGAGAATCACCATTGTGACCAGAATCTAGAGTTCCTGCCTCTTAATCAAAGAGCATTTATACTATTTAAACTGATTTGTGACTTATAAGTTTGATGTTCCTATTATGTTTTCATTATATGAAATAGAATATTAATTCTAAGGCTGTAGATTTTTTTTTTTACTTTTGAATTCTCAGAACTTAACACACTAGCCTGTAAATAGATGCTTACAAATTTCTTTTGGATTGGATTGACTGGAATTAAATCAAACTAGAATGGATTAGAATAAGTATCTTTGTATATTAGATTATGTAATTGCTTATCTTAGAGATAAACATCTGAATGTCCACATAATTATTTTGTTTTAAACTTTTAAATATTCCCTATGTTTGGAGGGTAAGGTTTTACATTTTGAAAAGATTGAACTTAATTACATTCTTTATGAGCATAAATTTCCTTTCCTTTCCTTTTCTTTCTTTCTTTTTTGACAGGAATACTAGATTACTAAGTAAGAAAATGCTGTGGACATACTATATGCTATATCCATAAGTCCCCGATTTGGAGCACTGAGAACATTCTTTTTTAATATCTTGATAATTTCAGCATAATGAATTTCTTTAGAATCCTATTTATTTTATGACTTTAAAAATATTTATTCTAAAAAAAAGATCCCCAACATACATTTACACACACACACACACACACACACACACATACACACACACACACACACACACAGTCTAAGGATTTCTGCTATATAAAAACTAGAATTTGGAAAGCAAGCATTTTACAATGTTTCTCCTGTCCTTTCTGTCATGACAGAAAGGTCAAAATTATGGGAAAATTAGACTGATATTTCAAATGGATTTAAGGACCCCAAATATATTTTTTCTAAGCATGTCTTTTAAATGGCAAACAAAGTTATAAACTGCTTAAACGTATTGAAGTACTATTTTTCACAAGTCATTAAAGGCTCTTAGGAACACACTGGTAGCAAGATAGTACCAATCAATAGCAGCACATTATGTAAAGACTGAGATTTGCAAACACATCAAGAATGTGTACTTAATGAATGTAATTCTATGAATTACTTTATACTGCATTTGTATTGGAGTATTTTTTTTTTAAAATCATTTAGGAGGTAACATTCTTTACCATTCCAATGAAATAGAATGTTGAAAATCACTGACAAAAACTCCAGCTGTTAAAAGACCTTGTGTGATATCATAATGAGCCAAAAAAAGGTACCTTGCTGAGAAAATGAGTTTGTTGAGTAAAAAAATAAATCTATCGACATCATTTAAGTCTGGAAGTATATGCTGAGTTTATTCCCGTCCAAAATAATTTAAAATTTGGCAGGATAAAATACTGTATCTTCTGGTCTAATTTTTAATAATTTGAAGTTTAAATAAATCTTATTTATACCTACCGAACTTAATATTCCAAACTATGTAAAAAATATAAATTAGTAATTCTTTTTTGTCAAAAAATGTTAATTTTTTTTTCATTTTTGACTTCAATGCCATTTTGCAATTATCTTTTTCACCTTCCTCTTCCCCTCTAGTACTGTCTTGTAACAAAATTATAGTTAAATAAAATGAAGCTGTAATCACTAAATCAACAAGTATTTATTAAGTACCTACTATGTGCCAGACACCGGACTCTAGAAATTAAAAACAAATTCACAAAAGATAGTTGCACGGGGCTATCTATTCCCCGGCCTTCGCCTGGCTACTAAGCCAGACGGTAATCTTCTCTGGGGATCTTCGCCTGGACACTATTCCAGGCGGCACTCCACTCTTGCACGGGGCTCCCCCCCGTGCCTTCGCCCGGATACGGCGGCACCCCTTACCCCCAGACTTCGCTTGGCTTACCCCTTCCTGGGTCTTCGGACGTCTCCGGCCCCTGCCGTGCGATCGTATGGCCTAGCTGCGCGACAGGGCTATCCCCTCCTCCACGGAGGGAACAATGACTACACACGCACCCGAGGATGTCAGTGCTCTTCACTTTATTGATGGTGTCCTCTACATCTCTTTCTTGGTTACATCTCTCTCCGATCCCTCCCCGACAGCTCCTTATATCCCCAGCCAGAGCCCCGCCCATGTTCCTCCCTGAGGGCAGAGCCAGCTCCCTGAGGGTGGAGCCAGCTCCTGAAGGCTGGTCCAGAGCTTGGCCCCTAACAGCTCCCCCTTTTTGTTTAAACAGGAGTAGTATCATAAGGGGTAGGGAGTTTGGGGAAGGACAGGAGGGTGCGCAAATCTGCTTTGGCTTCTAGTATTGCCTGTCTTATCATTGCGCAAAGGCATCTAATGTAACATGTGAGAAGGAGGCAAAAAAGAATACAAAAGGCAGCAATTCTACCTTCAATCAGGACTGCCCAGGGCAGACATGTAGCCTCAAGAAAGAAAAACATTTTGGCTTCCTTGATCTCAGAAAAGCCCAGGAAAAATAGCCTTGAGCAAAACAGGGGCGGAATCCTTCCTCCCAGTGCCATCTTGTTCATGCCTTACCGGTCTCCCCTCAGTTTACCTGAGCCGTGACCAGTGAATGCCGTCCAAGAGGCTGGGGGTTGGCAATTCCATTGTAAGGGAATCCTTCCTCCCAACGCCATCTTGTTCATGCCTTACTGGTCTCCCCTCAGTTTACCTGAGCCGTGACCAGTGAATGCCGTCCAAGAGGCTGGAGGTTGGCAATTCCCCTACAATTCCCCTTTGTTGTTTTGACTCAATCTTTCCCTCAGGACGATGATGTTCTGCCTACCAGATGTTAGGGAGTCCTGGACACTACGCAAAGCAAGGTTGACACATAGTGGCACAAGCAGCAGTACTAACAATACTACTACAAAACCTATCAGTAAAGGTGAAAAACAGGTCTTTACATGACCTCATGAACTTAAGCTATCGAAGAACTGAGGTATTTTTGAAGCCGTTTGTTCAGGGGCAAAATCAACATCTGCTTCCTCATCTAATTCTTCTGCCAATTCAATTAATCTCTGGATTTCCAGAGTGACATGATCTGGAATTAGCCCATTCAATTGAGCTCTAATTTCTTCCCTTTGAACTTGTTACCCATTATACAATTACGTAGTCAAACAAAAAGGCATTATATCTATAATCACATTGCAATTTGTGTTGTAACTGTAACATAAACACTTCTCCACCAATGACTTCAGCTACCTTTTGGAGTGTATGAATGGCTTCATAAAATTCATTGTCTATTTTGCTTGTTGCTTAAAGCCTGCAAATACATTTTTCATAAGGGAATGCAATTCAGAAGCTTGAACTATTGTGTTGTGTGTTTTAGAGATAGATACAGCTAATGCGGTGGATGCTAAAATAGCTTCTACTAATAACATGATTCCTAACACAAGAAACACATCCACATACTTTAGTAGTTATAGGGGTTAATTGCTTGTCCAAATATGTAGAACTTATCACGAGGTGTTCCGTACCATCCTTTATCCTTAATTACTGTCATGGCATATCGAGGTCTTGTTAGAATAAACACTCTCCCTACTGTCTTTGGTCTTATACATTCTTGTGCAGAACAATTCTGGCATGTAAAATTGAAAATTCCCATCATGTTCCGATATGCCTCTGCTTTATATCTTTGGTCTCTATCCCATAGAAATATATATATTTGTTCCCTAGACATACTTTGCCCATTAAAGTAACGTTGTTAGATTTACTTGGTGATACTATAGCAGGCATTCCCCACACTGCTTGTCCTCCCATTACTAAGATAACTTTATCTATTCCCTGAACAGGCCTCCCAACTTCAGGATATCCCTTGTAATTAATATACATTTGTCTAGGAAAATTTGGCACATATTTTTCATCAGGCAAGTATGCAAAATTGTGACGTGAATACAACATTTCTGTGTGGTTTCCCATAATCAATTCTGTCTCTTGACAAGTGCATGTGTGACAATTCTCAAATGGTAAAAACCCTATATACAATGCCAAAGGGTTACATTTCTCATCTTTTGTAAGTTACAAAATGGTCTATATTTCATCCCATGAGCAAGTCCCACAAAGTCCTTGTTTGACCAAACTACTATTGTCCCATGCATCCTCCATGTGAATAGATTGTAAGCAGGCCCTTAACCATGGTGGATTTGTGATGAATGCCCATCTCTGTTGTTCCTTTGGTGTTGGGTCGAAGGACGCAGTGTTGTTGAGTGTCATGATAAGTACGAGAAGAATGAGAGGAGTCATCGTGACCTAGTTGAGTGAATTTCTCCAAAAGTTTTTTCATTCGCCGCTGATAGCGCCTCCTTGCTCCCTGTGACCACTCCACCTTGACGGTTGTCCTCTATCACTCTTATCCTTTCCACTGGAACCCAAACTTCTTTATTATCATCATCATCTGTTAAAATACAAACATACCCTTTTCCCCACGTTAACACTGTATGAGGACCAAACCAGTTTTTATTCTCATTGTGCCACATTACTTTACTGGCTGCTTTCAGGGCACTTGTTATTGCTGATTTGTTCTTTGTAGACTCCTTATTAGGAAATGTTAAGAATTTCCTAGCAGCCGATAAGCCATCATTATTGAATTTTAAATAATGCAGAGTATAAACAGCCAAACAGCCAATTGTAATTTTTCATCAATTTAGAATATACACAATTTTACATAATGTAGAGTATAAACAGCTGAACAGCCAATTGTAATTTATCATCAATTTAGAGTATAAACAACCAATTGCGAATTTATCATCAACTCCTGGACCACCTCCCCCTTTTTGTTTAAGCAAGTAGGTGTCCAGGGAGCGATTTGCTCGTTCCACTATAGCTTGACCAGTGGGATTATGGGGGATTCCAGTGACACGTAAAATGGAAAATTCCACCATGAATTGTTCAATGGCTTTACTGATATAAGCTGGACCATTGTCTGTTTTAATGCTTTTTGGTACTCCATGATTTGCAAAGCAATGTAAGAGATGTGCTCTCACATCCTTAACAGCTTCTCCGCACTTGGCTGTTGCCATTATAAAACCTGAAAATGTGTCAACAGTAACATGAATATATTTTGCTCTTCCAAATGATGGATAATGAGGAACATCCATTTGCCATATAGAATTTGGACCATCACCCTGAGGGTTTACAGGGTGACAAGAAGGTGGGGGTAAAAATGGAACACATTGTACACACTGCTTAACTATAGATCTAACTTCTTGTCTGGAAATACCATAAAGATGTCTTAAAGACCATGCAGACAAGTGTAATTTGGAGTGTGCTTGTCTTGCCAATTCAGTAGAATGAAATGTTTGAAGTGCATTGTCTGCCATCTCATTACCCTCGATCAGTGGTCCAGGTAAATTAGAATGCGACTGAATGTGTGTAATATAGAATATTGTTGTTCTGGCCCTTATTGCCTGTTGAACTTCTATAGTTATCTGTTTAATACTTTCTGCCCTATCAGGGATATAAGCTGACTCCAATCTAGGTATCAATAGTGCTGTATCCTTGTTGTCTGTGATGATGTTACTAGGTTCTTTCACATATAGTAATGCTTGCAACATTGCATGTAATTCATGTTGCTGTGTAGAATTAAATGCTGTTTTAAATTTATGCATCTCCTTTGTGGATGGAATATACATAGGTACCCTAAAATTTGGTTGCATCTGTAAAAACATGAACTCCTTTACTGGTGAGGGAGAGCATTTTTCAGCCCAAGACCATGGCCACGTGGAAAATTGCTGGCCGAAAGGAATTGGGAGGCCATGTTGAATATTGTGATTGATCAATATCTGCCATTCCACAAAATCTTGTATGCAGTTCTCTATTTGTTGACCTGTATACATAGTATATATTGTGTGAGGTTCCTGTCTTAGTAACATCCTCACTCTTTCCACTGCCTCATGTATTACTTGGGCTACTAGCACAGGATAAGGCACACAGGCTCTGTGCTTTATGTGGGCTAAATGTACCCACTCAATAATTCCTTGTTTTTGATGAAAAGCTCCAGTGGGTTTTTTCTCAGTGAATAATATTGTGACTTTCAAGTCCTATAATTCTAATATTCTGCTAGTAGTGCATCCCCTAATCTTTTTCTGCACTAATTTCAAACATTCCAAAGCTCCATCTGTCCATCTTCTGCGTGAATTTAATTGAGAAGGACCTTTCAATAAATCACATAATGGTTTCATTTGATCTGTTGTGATCCCCAATTGTGGTCCACAACACTGAATTTCTCCTATCAATTTTTGAAAGACAATTTAAAGTTGTAACCTTTGTAGAATCTAAGATAGGGGATTTCAAACTTAGACCTGACCACTGAATAGATGGACATCATTGTTTCATAGGCTAGTTTCTCCTATTCTGATTACCTATACTCTGGAAGAAAAATTCTTTAGAAATTAGGTTGCTAACAAGTTCAAATGCTAAAGTTAACTTTTGCTTGGAACTAGCTTCAGGAACGTGAGAACCTGATGTTCCTGCAGATAGTGATGTTCTCTGCAGAAAAGTTGCAATTGGGTCTGGGAACTCAGGAACTATGACCCTGGAACCTGATGTTCTTTGTAGGAAAGTCGCAATTGGGCCTGGGAATGAGTACAAACTCAGATTAAAAGAGCAAGATTTTTTTTTTTTCTGCTCTATAGAGTGTTATATATTAACTCATCGATACATTATCTTGAAAAGGAAAATTTTAAACTGTTTCAAAATTTTTTCTGTTGTTAACAGTCACCAAACTTTTATAAAAATTTTTGTTGAAAACCTTCAAAATGATAGTTCTCTTCCCTAGATCTAATCTGGAATGATAAGAGATACAATTCACTGCAGACCCAGCTGAATGATGATTTGGGACTGCAGGGCAAAAATCTTAATGGTTCTAACATTTACTCAAGTAGATTTTACTTCTGTGTCCACTCCTTAACAAGGTCTTTGAACAAGAGGACTTTTGAAATTCATCAGCCAAAGCGGGGAGACTTCTGGACAACTATCCAGTGGCGCCAAGTCTGTTCCGTTCTGCTGCAGAGTTTCAAAAGCTTTATCTCTGTTGAGGTGTCTTTTTAATATGCATTTTTCCAATTTGCCTTAGTGCCAAATGATATAACAAATCCTGATCTGTTTAAAACATCCAATTGGGAGTGACACGTTTCACTTAAAATATGACCAGAATAACTACGTTTTGGTCATTTCTCATTATACAAAAACTTTTCTTTTAGGTGAGGCATGAGATAATGAAAATGCTAATCAGCCTGCCTCTGATCTCTTGTCTTTCTCTCCACTTTCACAATCTGGCCAGTATTATAAAGTAAAGAGAGAGAGAGAGTTTTACCAAAAACTTTCCAATAATTTCCAAAACTTTTATGCTTTCCCTAAATTTCATATCCATGTTGTCCTCCTAACGGACTTTTGAAAAAGCCCCTTTAAAACTGCACCAAGACATTATGTCCTTGTATTTTTTTTTTTATCTAAAATTGCATTTTGCAATCATATAAACTAAATAATATAAGAGTAGTTCCTCTCTTTCTCTCTCCCATGCTTCTCCCTGATGCTGCAGCCATCAGAGAGAAGGGAGGAGGGGGAGGAGAAGAGATAACATTCCAAGGTCCAGCTACCATGGAGCTGACCGTAATAACTCACAAACAGACGCACACAGAACATGTAAAGACAGAACACATATACAGACAATAAAAGAATCCAAAACTGAGAAAAAATTGTCAGAAATCCTCTGTACACATTATAACTCTGGCTTACTTTCTATCACTGTGTAACTAAGCCTTGTATAAGATTCCCTGTCTAGACTTTCTCCTGTACAAGATTCCTTTTTTAGACTTACTCCTGCAACTTTTTACTGCACCACAGATCTGTGCCGAGTGCCAGGGCTGGAAGAACATCCGGTCTGCTGAATTCATCACTGCGCCACAGATCCTGGGCAAATTTTTTGCTGTGCCACAAATCCAGGCCCTGGGGCAAATTTTTTGCTGCGCCACAAATCCAGGCCCTGGGCCAACTCTGGATGTATTTCCTGGTTGAATTTCTGACTGCGCCAACTCCCTCTTTCCTCTCTGTCCTATCTGGTCGTGATTGTCTCCTGAGCTCCCTGACCGCCAACGCTCCAAAGATAAAAAAGGGGGGGCGGTAGGTGGGGGTCTCAACTCCTCATCAGAAATCTCCACTAGGGAGTCTCCCGTTTGTATCATACAAGCGGTGGCCGAGCAAGTTGGATGCAAGGCACCCCCAAGGGTTGCTTTTTCCACCCTGTACATGACAAAATCAGTCTCAACGAGCAACCCAGGGGTGGCATCCACATAAGAGGCCATCTGTTGGCTCACTATCTCCCAACTCTGTTCAACAAAGCTACGGCATGTCTTAATATGAGGACGCATTCCTTCCTTTTTACATAATTTATACAGGTGACATGCCAGCACTTCTTTATCCTCGGGCCGGATCAGCGGAACGCTACTTCCCTGACCCATAATATAATCCCGGGACCCCTTCCCGGCTTCCCGCTGCAACAGCGAGGTTGTGTAGTCCTTCCAAGCGGTACACCACACTTGGCCCCACGTTGAGCGCCAACTGCACGGGGCTATCTATTCCCCGGCCTTCGCCTGGCTACTAAGCCAGACGGTAATCTTCTCTGGGGATCTTCGCCTGGACACTATTCCAGGCGGCACTCCACTCTTGCACGGGGCTCCCCCCCGTGCCTTCGCCCGGATACGGCGGCACCCCTTACCCCCAGACTTCGCTTGGCTTACCCCTTCCTGGGTCTTCGGACGTCTCCGGCCCCTGCCGTGCGACCGTATGGCCTAGCTGCGCGACAGGGCTATCCCCTCCTCCACGGAGGGAACAATGACTACACACGCACCCGAGGATGTCAGTGCTCTTCACTTTATTGATGGCGTCCTCTACATCTCTTTCTTGGTTACATCTCTCTCCGATCCCTCCCCGACAGCTCCTTATATCCCCAGCCAGAGCCCCACCCATGTTCCTCCCTGAGGGCAGAGCCAGCTCCCTGAGGGTGGAGCCAGCTCCTGAAGGCTGGTCCAGAGCTTGGCCCCTAACAGATAGTCACTGATCTCCTAATCAAATTATAGATACAACAAAGAAACAGATTTATATAAATTACCTACACAGGAGAAATAAAAAAGAATTAACAAAGAGATGGCACAGGAATTATGAGGGGTTAGAAAAGTCTTCCTGTAAAAGATAGGAGTTTAAATGGTTCTTAAAGGAAGTCACGGAAGTCAGTAGGCACGGTAGAGGGAGGAGAGAATTCCAGGCATGAGGGACAGCCAGAGAAAATGTCCAAGAGGCTATCTAGTGAAGGTTATCTAATAACACATTCCTTATTCCACACCAATTGATTTCTAATCTCTACTGAAGGGAGGAAAGTGACTTAATTCAAGACTCTCCTTAAATCTCAACTTTGACAAGCAGTCTTATCCTTTTCCCCTCCTTCCAACCCTGCCATCCCCCATATTAACTCACATTTACACTTTACATTTGCATGTAATGCATATGGACATAGTTGTTTGCATGATGTCTCCTCCATTAGAATGTAGGTTGTTGAGGATAAGGGGATAAGGGCCTTGTTTTTTATTTCTCTGAATCCCAGAGGCTTAGCATACTGTGTGACATAGTAAGCAATACTTTAAAATACTAAATGGTACTTATTAATTGAAAAAGAAAAGTCCTTTAAAAATAAATTGAGGCCTTACTTTGATGAAAATTTCAATTCATTTTAATGTTATCATGGTCATCATGTATGCTGTTCTGTTGTTCTCTGGGCTCTACTTCTAATTCAAGCTTTCCAAACTTTTCTTGATTCTTCATAGTCATCATTCCTTATGTCAAGGTAATTCTGTATAGGGGCAGAGCCAAGATGGCTGAGTGAGAGCAACTACTCACCTAAGGTCCTAGACAAATTCCTTCAGATACCTCTTAAAAGAGAATCTGACCAAATTTTGGAGGTGCAGAATCCAACAGGAGACGGACTGTGGCAGAGTCACAGCCTGGGACACATTGGAAGCTTTTGGAAGGTTGACAGGAAGGATATGTTCCACGAGGATGAGCCCACAGCGCACAGCACAGCTCATCCAGTGCAGCCAAGCAGGAGGGCCCTGGCAAGACCTGAGGCAGCGGCAGGCAGAACAGTGGAGAAACAGCCCAGAGAACAACAGAGCCGAGTGAGTGACAGCAGCTGAGCCCCAGATAGCAGCCTCAGCATCTCCTGAGACTTTAAGCCCACAGATTAACCATCTGTAAGTCATCTGTAAGTTGAACTTCTGGGAGTCCAAATGGCAGAGTGATCAATAAATTTTATCTCCTCCCTTCTTGTTGACCTCAAAAGTACCATAAAATATTTCCCCAGAAAAATCCTGGATCAGTGAAACAGTGAAGGGGAAAACAGTCTCATAACACCTGAATTAGGAAAATAGCTAAAGGGGATTCCTCTTACTGTGTCAAAGGCAAACTGGAAGGAGAGGGGCCCCAGGGTGGTAGAAACATGCACTAGGACCCAGGCGTGCCTCAGTGTTAGGAGAGGGGTTCCAGGGGAGGTGGAACCTCACAGTAGGACCCATGCATACCTCAGCACTCTAGGAGAAATGGGAAGACAACAGGGCAGCCTGGATCACCAACCCCTGAGTTTGCCTTTGCCTCAGTTCAGCTGAAGAGATCTCCCAGGACCAGTCCACCACTCCCCCACACTTAACAAGCTAGCCCCAGGGATGATCTGGGAAACAGAAAAGAAAAAGATGAAAAGGCACCAGTCCTTATCTTTTGTGCACCAGTCAGCTCAACACCAAGTTCAGTAGCTTCTAACTAAAAGAACCAGAAGTCACAAAACAAATCACCATCATGAGCAAGAAAAAGAAAAGTAAGGGTAACACAACAATAGAATCTTTCTATGGGGGCAAGGATCAAAAGAAGAATACCAAAGAGGTCAGTAATGAGGTTGCACTCCCATCTGAGACATCAGAAAGGACCATGAGCTGCTCCTATGCACAAACAGCTCTCATGAACCTGCTGAAGAAGGAAACAGAAGAAAAACTGGCCAATGATTTTAAAAGTATGAAAAAGAATTCCATGAAGAGAACATCTCTTTAAAAATGAAAATTGAACAAATGGAAAAGTAAGTACAAAAACTAACTGGAGAAAATAGTTTCTTAAAAGGAATGTTTGGACAGATGGAAAAGGAGATGCAAAAGTTACCTGAAGAAAGCAATTTGTGAAAAATTAGGACTGGGAATGTAGAAACTAATGACTTTAAGACACATGAAGAATCAGTCAAACAAAATCTAAAGAATGAAAAGATAGAAGAAAATGTAAAATATCTAATTGGAAAAACAATTGACCTGGAAAATAGAACCAGGAGAGAAAATTTAAGAATTATTAGTTTACTAGAAAGCCACAATGAAAAAAAGAGTCTGAACAATATCTTCCAAGAAATCATCAAGGAAATCTGCCCAGAAGTGCTAAATACAGAGGGTAAAATACTCATTGAAAGAATTCACCATTCATCTCCTGAAAGGGATATCATAATAAAAATCCTAAGAGATATTGTTGTCAAATTCCAGAACTCTCAAGTGAAGGAGAAAATTCTAAAGGCAGGCAGAAATAAAAAATTCAAATATCAAAGAGCATCAGATAGGATCACACAGGACCTTGCAGCTTCTACATTAAAAGATCCAAGGAATTAGAATACGATATCCTGTAAGGCACAGGAGCTGGAATTACAACCAATAATCAATTACCCAGTAAAGTTCAGCATAACATTTCAGACAAAGAGATGGACATTCAAAGAAATTAGAGATTTCCAGATATTCCCGAGAAAAAGACCAGAACTCAATATAAAATTTGATCTTCAAATGTAGGTCTCAAGAGAGGCATAAAAAGTTAAACAGGGGAAAAGAAAAACTTGTTACTCAATTTGGACAAATAGTTTACCTCTTTGTAAGGGAAGATGATACTTGTTCATCTTGAGAATTGAACATCTATTATGAAATATAAAAGGGATATACATAGAGGAAACGAGTGTAAAGTAAATGATGTGATGTTAAATAATACGATGTAGGCATGTGAAGGGATTGTAACAGGAGATGTGAAAAGGAGGATGTTGAAAATGGTAAATTACATCACAGGAAGAAGTACAAAATTATGATAGAGAGAAAGAGGGGAAAGAGATGACCATTATTTGATAGATACTCTCATCTGATTTGGTTCAAGGAGGGAACAATAAACGTAATTAAGTATATAAATCTAACTAGCTCTACAGGCAGTAGGAGAGGAAGGGGGAAGAAAGGGGAGGGAAATATAAAAGGGAGGGATGAAGTAGTAAGGGTAAAGGGGAGTAAAATTGAGGGGGGCTGAAAGAAGGAAAGGAGAACTACAGGAGGTGGTGGTGAAAAGCTAAAACTCTATTGAGGAGGGGAAGGGAGACAGGAGAACTAAAAGCACAAATTGTGGTAAAGAGGATGGAGGGAAAGGCACAGATTGTAATCATAACTGTGAACGTGAATTGAATGAACTCTCCCATAAAATGGAGATGGATAGTAAAATGGATTAAAATGCACAATCCGACAATATGTTGTTTACAAGAAACCCATTTGAAATGGGGGATACACACAGGGTAAAGATAAAAGGTTGGAGCAGAATATACTGTGCCTCAGCTGATGTAAGAACAGCAAGGGTAGCAATCCTAATTTCAGACAAAACAAAAGCAGAAATAAATCTAATCAAAAGAGATAAGGAAGGAAACTATGTTCTGCTAAAAGGGACAATAAACAACGAGGCAGTACCATTTCTAAAATGTATGCTCCAAGTGGTGTAGCATCCAAATCCTTAGAGTAGAGATTGGGGGAGTTGAAGAAACAGAGAGCAAAACTATACTAGTGGGGGATGACAAACTCCCCCTCTCTGAACTTGATAAATATAACCTTAAAATAAACAAGAAAGAGGTAAATAAAACTTGGAATAAAGGAAGATTTGATAGATCTCTGGAGAAAACTGAATGGGAATAAAAGGGATGATACCTTTTACTCAGCAGTACATAGCACATATAAAAAACCTGATCATATTCTAGGGCATAATAACCTCACAATCCAGTGCAGAAAGGCAGAGGTAGCCAATGTATCCTTCTCACATCATAATGCAATAAAAATTATATTTAATAAAAGGCCATGGAAAGATAAACCAAAAATTAATTGGAAACTAAATAATCTAATCCTAAAGAAGGATTGGGTTACACAACAACTCATGGAAACAATCAAAACCTTCATTCAAGAAAATTACAATGAGACATCCTACCAAATCTTTTGTGATACTGCAAAATTCTTAGGGGAAGTTTTATGTCCTTGAATACCTACATGAATAAAGTAGAAAAAGAGAAGATCAATGACTTGGACATGCAACTGAAAAAGCTAGAAAAAGAACAAATTCAAAATCCCCAAATAAATACCAGATTAGGAATACTGTAAACCAAAGGAGATATTAAGAAAGTTGAAGGTAAGAAAACTATTGAATTAATAAATAAGATCAATAGTTGACTTTATGAAAAAAAAACTAATAAAATTGGTAAACCTTTGGTCAATCTTATTTTTAAAAAAAGAAAGAAGAAAACCAAGTTACTAATATCAAAAATGAAAGAAGTTAGAGGGGGAAATCAAAACAATAATTAGAAATTACTTTGCCTTACGTTGCACACATGAATTCAACAATTTAAATGAGATAGATGAGTTTTTTTAAAAAATAAAAATTTCCCAGATTAACAGAAGAGGAAGAAGAATACTTAAAAAAAAACCCATCTCAGAAAAAAAAAAATTGAACAAGCTATCAATGAACTCCCTAGGAAAAAATCTCCAGGGTGAGATGGATATTCCAGTGAATTCTATCAAACATTTAAAGAACAGTTAATTCCAATACTCTATAGCCTATTTTTGAAAACTGGGGAAGGAGTCCTCCCAAACTGTTTCTTTGATATAAATATTGTTTGTAAACCAGGAAGAGATAAAACAGAAAGAAAATTATAGACAAATTATTCTAATAAATAATAGATGTGAAAATTTTAAATAAGATTTTAGCAAAAAGAATACAGCAACTTATTAAGAGACTAATATATTATGATCAGGTAAGACTCATACCTGGAATTCAGGATGGTTCACTTATTGGAAAACTATTATCATTATCAATTATATCAACAACAAAACTAACAGAAACCACATGATTATCTCAATAGATACAGAAAAAAACTTTTGACAAAATACAACATCCATTCTTATTAAAAACATTGGAGAGCATAGGAATAAAGGGAACTTTCCAGAAAATAATAAGTAGTATCTACCTAAACCTTCTGCAAGCATTATATGCAATGGTGATAAACTATATGCATTTTCAATAAGGTCAGGGGTGAAACAAGGATGTCCATTATCACCACTATTATTCAACATGGTACTAGAATTGTTAGCTATAGCAATTAGACAAGATAAAGAATTTGAAGGAATTAGAATATACAAAGAAGAAACTAAATTATCACTCTTTGCAAATGATATAATGATATACTTAGAAAATTCCAGATATTCAAGTAAAAAACTACTTGAAGTAGTAAACAACTTTGGCAAAGTTGCAGGTTACAAAATAAACTCCCACAAATCTTCTGCATTTCTATGTATTAGTAACAAAGCCCAATAGCAAGAGAGAGAAAGAGAAATCCCACTTAAAGCTAGCATAGACACTATAAAATATTTGGGAGTTTGCCTGCTAAAACAAACCCAGGGACTGTATAAACACAACTAAAAGACAAATTTCACACAAACAAACTTAAATCTAAGTAAGTGGAAAAGCATCAGTTGCTCTTGGGTAGGCCAAGCTAATATAATAAGAATGACAGTTCAACCTAAATTAAATTACTATTTTAGTGTCATACCAATGAAACAATCAGATAATTATTTTTCTGAGCTGGAAAAAATAGTATCAGAATTCATCCGGATGAACACAAGGTCCAGAATATCAAGCGAACTAGTGAAAAGAAATGCTAGGGGAGGTGACCTAGCACTACCAGATGTCAAATTGTATTATAAAGCAGCATTTATCAAAACCACTTGGTACCGGCCAAGAAACAGAAGGAAAAGATAAGTAGAATGGGCTATGTACTCAAGACACAGTAGACAATGAATATAGCAATCTACTGTTCGATAAACCCAAGGACTCCAAGCTTCTCAGATAAGAACTTACTGTTGGACAAAAATTAATGGGAAAACTGAATAAAAGTGTGACAGAAACTAGGCATAGACCAACGCCTGACACCTTACACAAGAACAAAATCCAAATGGGTACACGATTTAGGTAAAGAGATTGATACTATGGACAAATTGATGGATCAAGGAATAGTGTATTTATCAGATTTATGGAGAAGAGAAGAATTTTTGGCTGAAGAAGAGATAGAAAGCATTATGAAGTGCAACATGGATAATTTCTATTACCTTAAACTGAAAAGTTTTTGCAGAACCAAACTCAATGCAACCAAAATTCGGAGGGATGTAGAAAACTGGGAAATAACTTTTACAGCTAACGTTGGTGATAAAGGCCTCATTTCTAGCACATATAGAGAAGTGATTCAAATGTACAAAAATACAAGGCATTCCCCAATTGATTAATGGTCAAAGGATATGCACAGACAATTTTCTAGAGGAAAGAATTAAAGATGTCTTTAGTTATCTGAAAAAATTCTCTAAATCACTTTTTATTAGAGAGATGCAAATCAAAAGAACTCTGGGGTACCACACAACACCTATCACATTGGGAAACATGACAGAACATGAAAATGATTAATGTTGGAGAAGATGTGGGAGAGTTGGAACACTAATTCTTTGTTGATGGAGCTGTGAGCTGATCCAGCCATTCTGGAGAGTAATTTGGAACTATGCCTAAAGGGCTACAAAAATGTCCATACCGTTTGACCCAGCAATAGTGTTTCTATGGCTGTATCCCCAAGAGAACATAAAATGGAAAAAGGTCCTACATGCACAAAAATATTTATAGCAGCACTTTTTGTGTTGGTCAAAAACTGGAAATCGTGGGAATGCCTATCAACTGGGAAATGACTGAATAAATTATGGTACATGAATGGAATACTATTGTGCTATAAGAAATGATGAACAGGAAGACTTCAGAGAGGCCTGGCAAGATGTATATGATCTATGGCTGATTGAAAGGAGCAGAACCAGGAGAAATTTGTGTGCAGTAACAACCACAGCGTGCGAGAGGTTTTTCGGGTAGACTTGGAACTTCATTGCAATGCAAGGACTTAAAAAAATTCCCAATGCTCTTCTAAGGCAAAATGCCCTCCACATTCAGAGAAAGAACTATGAAATTCAGTCACAAAATGTAGCGGATCATTTGTGTGTGTGTGTGTATATTGCGTTTTGGTTTGTTAGATGATTTCTCCCTCTCATTTTAATTTTTCAACACAACTGACTATAGTGAAAATGTATCTAATAGAAATGTACGTGTAGAATCTATACAGAATTGCATGCCGCCTTGGGGAGGGAGGAAGAAGGTAGGGAGGAGGGAGGGGAAAATAATAATCTAAGATATATGGTAGTTATTGTAGGACACTGAAAATAAATAAAATTAATTTTAAAAAAGTAATATTCATTGCATTCGTATGCCATATTCTGTTTAGGAATTTCCCAATCAAAAGACACACACTTGGTTTCAAGCTGTTATATATGTATAAACCTAGTACGAATATATTTGTATATATGGGTTCTCTGAATTTAAATGAAATTTCAGCTATTATGATAGTATATGTCTATGTGCATAAATGTGAGTGTGTGTATGTGCATGTATGTCTCAATAAATTTTAACAGGATACATAACTCTTGTGCATGGAGTTTTTCCTTTTTCCTTTCTCTAAGTGTAAACACAACCATAACTCAGTATAATTTGCCACTAAATGCAGGAATTAAAAGGGATGAGGAAATGCAATTGAGTACTTTTTATTTTAAGAAAATTCCAGTAAGCTCAAAGAAATAGCACTAATTCAAACTGGTGCCTTTTTAATGGGATTGATTCGCTAACAAGGATTGAAATTGTTCCTTAGAAAATTTGAATCAATTCACAGCTCCACCAGACCTGTACTAATGTGTATCTCCTCCTATAATCCCACACTGCATTGACTATTTCTTTTTTTCTTAGTAGTATTTTTTTCCCAATTACATGTAAAGATAGTTTTCAACATTCACTTTTATAAGATTTTGAGTTCCAAATTTTTTTCTCCTTCCTTTCCTTCTCCCCTCCCCAAGATACCTTGCAATCTGATAAAGGCTATACATGTACAATCATATTAAATAAATTTCCACACTAAACATGTTGTGAAAGAAGAATCAGAACAAAGGGGAAAAACCACGAGAAAAAAAACAAGAGAAAATAGTGTGCTTGGCTCTACCCTCAGACTCCAAAGTTCACATCGAGCATTTCTATTATGATCTTTTCTAATTGACAAGAAGTGAGAGAAATCTCAGAATAAAATTAATACACAATGATATTGCATGATATGGTGTGGATACACAGAGAGATAGAGTTGTACTTTTTATCCCCATCCTTGTTTTCATTAGAGTATATATGCAGTAGTGACACCAGCCAGACATTGCGAACATTTTAATCATTTTTTTTTTACTATAGTTAATCCACTTCTAGACTTGAAAAAATTGCTTTTCAGTTCATTTGAAAGACACTTCAAACTATGAAATGGACAAAAACACTCAGGGGGATATTAATCTGTTTACTGTAACTTATAGCATGCTAAAAAGTCTATAGACAGTTTTAGAAATGTTAAGAGTCCTAAGAAATTCAGAGCAGTGATAAAATTTGGTATTTTGTTCTTCGTAGGAATTCATGACCATGTTATTAGACCAAAATTTTTCAGGATCCAGGTAAGGTCATGAAAGTCAGGCTCTTCTCTCTATAAGTACAGACGTAAAATCATCAATAAAATAAATCAACTTATCTCTCCATTTTTCTATATTCTCCCTTTACCACAGAGTTAATTATAATGCTGAAATATCTGAAGGTAGAAATAAAAGATTTACTATACTTTCCCCCAAATCCTTGTTCTATCATTCCTGGGAAAGTAAGGGAAACTGACTAAAACTATCAGTTATGAGACTTCCTTTAGAAAAGGGGAAATTTGGGAAACTATATTTCAGTTAACTACTAATAACGAAATTGTAAAAAGGTTCAGACTTGAAGAATGTGCCAACCTCACACTTCTTCAAAAACACTTCATTAGGATACACAAACTTTATAACAGGCATTTCCCTTTCAAAGTATGCAACAAAGCTTATTTCAGACTCATTTAACAGCAAGTACAACAACAACCACTAGCATTTGCATAGTTTTAGAGTTTGCAAAGTGTTCTACATATGTTATCTTATTTGAATAACCCAACGAAGTAGTTACTATTATAATTTTACAGATAAGGAAAATCAGACTGAGAGGTTAAATTCAGGTTTTCCTATCTCCAATGTCATCACTCTATCTAATAGCAGGAATTAAAATAGATAGGGAAATCTGATTAATTTTTTTCCATCTTAAGAAAATTTCTGTGAAGCTAAGGGAATAGCATTAATTCAAATCGATACCTCTTTACTGGGTCTAATTTACTAGCTGGGATCCAAATTGTTTTTTGTTGTCTAGAACAACTGAAACTCCAGCTGGCATTATATTAGGGTTAGATTCTTTCTTGTTCCCATTCCTGGCTCTCCAATTCGAGCACTAACATTCTCTGCCAGTTGTGAGATGAAATTTCAGGAAATCAACAGCAGCATTTTCTAGGCAAGCTTTTGCCTGTATTGAAAATTGTTCTTTAATTAATCTTGGTTATCTAAAGATAGAAAGTAATATAGGTTAAATTTCTGACATTGACATTCTTGGCCTTATTTGTGTTTCTCTAAGGGTATATGCAGACATTCAGAGTAAGAATTCAGAGCATTTGTCTTAGGTCAACTTTTTTTTATCCCAAAGTGCCTTGGTACTTGGGGAATTGTCTGTAGTCTGCTTCCCCAGTGGTCTGCAATATACCAAAGGCTCATCCTTGAGTGATTGAAGACCATTTTTGATTCATTCTCTACCATAATAGTCTTGTGTTCTCCTTGCACACATAGCTGTTTTAAGCATTTTCAGATCAGATTTTTCATTTCTTCTTTCTGTAGTATTTGGAGGTCAGCTTTTATGAAGCTTTTTCTCATATTGGACTTTTCATCAGATGCTATCCCCAACATGCCCATCATATCCATTTAACCAGTTTCACTGTTGAGATGAGACTGATGGTCTAGCTCAAGCATAGAATAATGAACAAAATCAAGTCCTGAAGTAATTTGCAATATAAAAACAGTGATATTGACATGGTCTATTATTCAAGCCCATGTTTGTCCCTCATTATCTACGTTAGAATCAGTATGCTGCAGCTACAGTCTCAGTAAAAATATATTGTTGATCACAATGATATAGCCATGCTTGCAATCTTGATGTAGACCTGCATTTTAATCAGTTGGAAAACAGCATCATTTTTGGTATGTCTTACACAAAAAGTTGTGGGTTTTTTTTACTATTACCCCTCAAAATATACAAGAAAAAAGTGTTTAGATTAATTTTCATTTGAAGTTTAAGCAGTTCCCTTTTTTCTACAAAGTAATCATTTAATTGTCTTACCTTCCCTGACCTACAATGACACCCGAGAATGATCCCTTAAAAAAACCAAAGAAACATAAAACACAAAATAATGTAGCCAACCCAGTCAGCACCTGGGCCACACATGGCAATAAAAACCTTTGCATTCATAGGGATGGGAGCTTTGTTCTCTCTCCTCTGTCATTGCATTTAATCTGAGTTCAGAGCCCTTTTAAAGTTTTTATTTAAATTTCTACCTTTAATTCTTGTTTTTAAGCACTTTGTGAGACAATAAAAGCCACAATTTTGTGCTAAGAATAAAATTTAATTATTAGACTTGTAATTTGCTTTCTTCCTTAACCAAATCAAGGGAGTAAGTGCCATCAAATAAGGATACACAAGTCTGACTTCAGAACTTTTCTACAGCAGTTTATTAATGATTATCGTTTAATTGATCCCTAAAGAATAAAACAATTTAGGGAGCTATCAGTGAGGAGAAATCATTTAGAAGATCCCTTAGAGTAAAGAAATACTGATGTTCAGATTCTGATTTTACTTAGATTTGTTTACAAAAGGGGGAGAAATGTCAGTGAATAGAAAAGATGAGTCTGACCAGGGGGTAACAACCGACAGAGATTAACTAGACAGACGTGGCTAGGGAAAGGGTCTTTCCTGGAGTCTGACATAAATAAAGAGCCCACATGAGTGGTAAAATGCTTTAGAACTGCTGATTTAAGAATAAAAGTCAGTCAGCCAGCTAGCATTTATTTAGCATTTATGATGTTCTGTGTACTGTGCTAAAACTGGGGCCACAAAGAAAGGCCAACAAATAAAGAAAATACACCTTCCATCCTTTGCCTTGTCTTTATTCTTCCAAATTAATATGAGAAAACATGACTGGCTAGCTATCATCTACTTATAGGGCTCCTTAATATTGCAATTTGTGCCCTTCATAAAAATAACTACCTACATTTTCAAGGGCAGATCAGAAGATTGTGTGAGAGGGCATTCAATACGGATAAAGGTAAAATCTTAACTTTTTGAGTTAAAAAACTCAACCTTAAAAGTATAAGATGGGGCAGGATTGGCAAGATAGACATTTGTCTGAGAACTATGGTGTATTATCAAAATGGAAATCTCCTATTAATTAGTTCTTGATTATTCTTCTCATTTTGCATGTGTGGATATGTGTGAATATGTAATTTAATTTTATTATGAATTGAAAGTAATTTATTTTGTTTCCCTTCTGCTCCTGGATTGGAAAAAAAAACAAAACATGATTTTGGAAAATTTGTATAAGCAAGCAAAACAAAAAATCCTCTTATTAGTCGTGGTAAAATATATGTCTCATTATGTATTTTGTATCTATCACTTCTACCTATGTATTTTCTATTTTGTCCATGGTTTCCTATTGATAACAAATAGAAATGTGAAAATAAAAGGTGCGTAATATAACCCTGTGAAGGAAATTTGAAGCAAATTATGAAACACATTAAGTGTCAGGACAAAACATCTGTAGTTTTTTCTAAGACAGAAGGGAGTCACTGAACGATTTTGATCAGGTCTATTAGGTCTATGTAAATGTATCACATTAGGTCTTTGTAGGAAGATCATTTTTTAGTTGTGCAAACATTTACTGGAGGTGGGGAAATAATTTAGGAAACTCTTAAAATGATCTAACCACATTTGTTTGAAGAGGGAAGTGAGAAAAAAGATGCCTCCAGTGTTTTGAGACTGGTTGAGTGGGAGTATGCTGGTACCAACAACAGAAATAATCAAGTTGAGAGAAGTAGTGAGTATTAGCAGAGGGGATGAGTTAACTCTTTGCTAGTCAATTGCTAATGGAGATGTCCATAATTATTTAGGTTATTCACAAACAAATTTCATTTTACTGAGATGATCATCAGGTGTTCTAAAACAAATATTTCTGAAGTTGAAAAAAATTCCTGTGTCATCATAAGGATCTTATTTTGGTGAGATGATAATATGTTGATTATCTACTTTATGTGCTTTCTATCATTAGTGATGGAACATTATGCTATGAAAATAAATAAATAGATGAGTTCTATGTAAGGCACTGACATGTTCTTTCCATAGGAAATGAACTTGGAACTTGCAGAAACGAATAATACTAAGGAGTCTCAGTTCCCTCAAATTCATTTTGGCCAATTCGTCAGCCCATTAGTCGTAGAATGGGTTGTCATCCACTCTTTCAAAGAAATCCAACAGACAAATCAGGTAAGGACTGAAGCATTTTCCAAAATATGTCTTCAGAGATGGTACGATATACTGAACAGCATGGTAGTGCACTGTAGTAGCTGTCAAAAGGTTAGATTTTAGTCTTGGTTCAGCCACTACTATCCATATACTCTTACAAATGAGTTAGAGCCTCTCTGAAGCTCAATTGTATCATCTCTAAAGTAGGGATAATAAGTGCATTACATACAACACAGGATTGTTGTGAGATTCAGTTGATAACCTCTTTTTAAAGTACCTTGAAAACATCAAAATTCTATATACATGTCATTGTGTTATTGTTATTAATGTATTTTTAAAATTCCTACTACATATAATGGGCAGTTACATGGCACAATGTACAGAAGTGCCCAGCCTGGTGTCAGAAAGACTCATCTCTATGAGTTCAAATCTGGCATTAGACACTTAGTAAATGTGTGATCCTTGGTCACTTAACCCTGTTTGCCTCAGTTTCTTATCTATAAAATAGAGGAAGGAAAAGGAAATTACAATCCACTCCAGTATCTTTGCAAGAAAACCCTGAATAAAGTCACAGAATCAGATATGACTAAACTGACTGAGCAACCCACAATGCTATATATACTAGTATTTTAGGTCACAAGGACAAAAAAGAAACAGATCCTGTCCTCAAGAATCTTATATTCCACTGTGGATGTGTGTATACATACATACATACATAAATTTACATACATATATATACATACACACATATAGACACATATATGTAACATGTATATAGATGAGTATAATACAAAGTAATTTGAGAAGAGAGAGCGCTAGAAACTTTTCAGTACTAGCAAATCACTTAATCTGTCTTGATTTCAGTTTCTATATATATAAAATGAGGGGAATAGACTAAATGATATTTGAGGTGCCTTTTAGTTCTAAAATTCTGACTCATCAGATTCAGGCATTATGGGTAATTCGATTTCATGCATGTATGCATAATTAGATATTATCTACCATTTTAATGTTCATGTAACTATCAGAATGTGATAGAGGGACAAAACTTGATTTTGTTTGCTTAGGGAGAAGCCTGGTAGCGAAACCTCTACTAACATAGGTCTATATCTTCTCTGAAATTTATAATCTTAAAGATTTGCTTGCTTTACTAAGTGGTTAGGTGATTTAACTGGTGTCACTTCCCAAACCGGTGTCAAAAGTAGGACTGAAACCCAGGTCATCTTGGTTTAAAGGCTTCCTTTCTAGCTGTTATGTTATACTCTCTCTTCATGTATCTAATGTTCTCTATTCATACTCCCAAAGAGTCAAAGTATTACAAGTGTACATGTTATATACAATTCTCTAATAGCTTATAAATGTTAAATAAAAATGTAGTTAAAATATTTTCCTCCCATCCAATTCTGGAGTAACATTCTCTCTAAAGAAAATGCCATCCTTTCCACTACTGTGATATTTTATAGAAGAAATTAAAAATACTTGAAGGAAGTTTAAAGATATGCTTTGTAAGACAAGTTTTTAAAAAAGTATAGAGATACATTTCATATGATAATATTTGAGGGCTGGGGTAAAGAAAAGGGAAGAAAGAAGAATGTTTAAGTTTTAGGCCTGGTTAACTAACTCTATCTGATTATGATCTATATCTATGTATCTATGTATCTATCTATCTGCAATCTCTATTTATAGATCTATTTATTTATGATCTGTCATCCATCATATGAATTTTTCTCCCATCACCTTTATCTATCTATCTTTTTATATCTAAATGTTTATTCTTACAGCTATATCTCTCCTTTTGTAGATAACCACAACTAATCACTTGCATTAACATTATCAGTAATGGACATTATCTAAGTGTCATATTCCTTTATGCTATTTCTACATGTCAAGCTTAATCGTATACACCATGCCAGATCAAATGTCATTCCCTGCTTCTCCCCACCAAAAAATTATCTTTTCTTCAACTATGCTGTGTCTTTCATTGGCATATACTCAGGAACGCTTTAAAAAATTATTTTATAAACCATACATTTAATCTTCTTCCTGCTATTTGCATTTTTTCCTTTCTGTAACATATCAACAACGGGATGAATGGTATTTCCTTTGCTGAGAATATGTTAACCCCAAAATTGAACTCATGGCAAGATTTTAATTCCATTAATATTTATCATTTATGGATCTATCACAGTATTAAAACATTAAAACAACTTAGCTGCCAACAGTTTTCCAGAGATTGCACTGTGAAATCCTAGAAAGAATAGATGAATAAGATAAAAAATGGCCTTTATTAAATTATCTGACAACTACAAACAGTACTTAAATTCTGTATATCTGCAGGAATTTTCAAATATCTCTAATATGAAGAATTTTTTTTCTTTGATCTGAGCAACAGAAGAATGCTTCACCAAGAACAACAGTAACAAAAATACATTGTATGTATGTGTGTGTTTGTGTGTATATATGCATGTATGTTCATTGGAGTGAGTATATGAAGATGTTTAGTAGTACTTTCTTTGGTTTTGTTTGCTGTGGGAACTACTGGAGTGTTTGAAATGCTGGACAGTTTGGAATAAGATAGAAGAGGTAATGATTTAAAAGATGTGAGGATAAAGATAAAGCCAGATGGGCTGAATGGGGGTTCTTGATTCATTTTATCAAAATCATACAGACAAGTCAGGGAAAAAAATGACCAAATCATTAATTGAGGATGAAATGGCTTATCACACAGTTGCCTAAACAAAAGAAATATAAAGGAAGCACAGTGCCTTCTACTGCCACTCAACACATGTCAGACTTGGAGAGAGCAAAGGAAGCAACTAAATCAAACACTTAGCTGGAGAAGAACGATAGAAAGCAAAGAAAAAGGAACCCAATTACTTTATGTTTGTTTTTTGTAAATGGTTTTTCTGTAGGAGGGAAAAATATTTCAACTTGTTTCCCTTTGTACTATACTACTGGGAGCATCCTGTACCTTCTGTTGAACTCTACGTAGTTGATGGTGCTTCTGTTAATGCTAATTAACCTCCTGCTATAAATATCAACAAAGAAGTGTCTGGGCTTTGTCTGTACATCATTTCTCTCCCTTCACCCTAAATTATAAGATTCACATTGCAGTTAGTCACCACTGGTTGATTCTTATTTGACTTACTCACATCTGCCATTAAAAAAACAAGAAGATTCCAAATGTCACCTGTTATTTTTTTTTTTTTTTCAGACAGAAAATTCAAAATTGTTCCATGAAATCAAAATAGCATTACCTTTGTGGGATAATGAAAGTGTGGGTTCCTCTAAGTATACTGCAAGGTTTCTGGTCAATGTGGACTTATTGCTTACCAGTGAGGTTACCAATATAAAGGAAAAAGCATTGCAGGTAATAAAAAAACACACATATTATTGACATATCAGTAAAAAAGTACCCAAGTTGCCAGCTTATTGGGGGTAAGTACTTGCTGTTTGCCTATCCTAATATCAACCTTATGAGTGTCTGGAACTTTAGTCATGACTAGAATGGGGAAGATGGGGCTTTGTCTCAGAATCCAGGAGTAGAAATTTAGAGGGCACTTAACATTTTCACAGTCTTTCAATAATTTAGAAACAACAGAATCTTGCACCTAGCTAACAAGAATAAGTAGCTAAATTGGAAGTTGAAGATAGTGTTTTGGGACAAATTTTGCTCTCTTCTCCCTCCCACTTCCATCCACTGCTTGTGGATGTGTGTGTAGCTTGTATTACTTGCTCCAGGATCAAAAATTCATGATCATGTGTTTTCTTAGAAATATAAAGATTAATTGAAGAATAATTTAAATGTACATATCTGGGTAACTGTTAATGTGAACCAACATATGCAAAAATTATAGATAGTACTATTACTTGTTCACAAGCAATTTTTTGGTAATTTTCTTTGCAAGTATTGTGTTTGAGTCTAAGAGGACACTCCATGATTTTACATTTCCCTGTAAATCATCTACTAGATACAGATAATCTCAATATTTCCTAGTTCCAACACGATCTCAGAACTAGAAAGAGATTGGCAGCAAACATTGCTTCTGTCTTTTTTGAGTACAACTACAATTCTGATGTCCTATACAGTGTGCTTTTCTGCAAGTTTGTGCCTGTGGCATATGAAATTTTTAAATAGATGTTTGAAAATATTTTCTGGACTTAACATACATATCATGAGAAGTAAGTACTGCAGCTTTTTCAGGAAGGAAACAAGGAATCTGATACAATTTGTGAAATTTTTAGACATTAAGCAAAAATGCTTCACTGACAAAATTTTAATAAGTATTATGGAGTAGGTGGGGGGGAGAACAAAGAGGGTGGAGAAAAGGCAGCAAATCATCTCAGCTCTCCCTTGAATCCCTCTGGATACCTTTAAATAATGTGATAAAGAAATTTCTAGAGCAGCAGAAACCATAAAGGGACAGGTTAAATTTACTTTTCAGGCAAAGACAATTTAGAAGGTCAGCAAGAGTGGTCTTTCACTCCTAGGTGAGGCTGGAGCACAGTCTAACACTGACCATATCAGCACAGAATCAGGCCCAGGAAACAAGGAACAAGTTTTGGATCTATTGAGTCAGCAGCTGCTTCTGAAACTCTCATTCCACATCCATAAGGAGAACAAATAACTGATCAGAAGGAAATTTCAGGTGTTTCTTTGCTAGCATGGAGGTAGGAGTGTTGACTTGCACATACTTAGATCTGGGTCACAAACCTGGGTGGCAGTTTCAGGATGAGGAGGAGCGCTAGCACACCAGAGTTTGTGGCCACAGTAGGGTGGAGGAGCCCTCTTCACAATTCTGGTCACTCACAGACCAGAGTACAGGACAGGAAAGTAGTAGTATCTTTCCTTAGATCATACTACCTTAGAAGAACTGAAAGCTTACAGTCTCTAGAAGTATTTCTGAAAACATTTACACAAAACCCCTGAAACTTGGGGAATGAACCATCCACCCTGCAAGCAGAGCCCTACTTGAACAAAGTGTTAAATATCAAGAAATAGGCTGATAAAATGGACATATAAAAGAAATAAAATCTGATCATAGAAAGTTTCTACTATGACAAGGAAGATCACTTAGAAGAAGACAACAACAAAAAAACTCCTACATCCAAAGTAAACAAGAAAAGTATGAGTTGGTCTGATAACTTGGAAGACCTCAAAAATGACTGAGAATCAAGTAAGAGAGGTAGAAAAAATTGGGAAGAGAACTGAGAATGATGCAAGAAAACCATGAAAAATCAGTCAAAATTTTGGTAAAGGAGACACAAAAAATAGTGAAGAAAATAAAATCTTACAGAACAGACTAGGTCAAATGGTAAAAGAAGTTCATAAAGCTAATGAGGAGAAGAATGTATTAAAAAGCATAATAGGACAAATGAAGACAGAAACACAAAACTTCACTGATTAAAAAAATACTCCTTAAAAAGTACAATTGACAAATAGAAAAAGAGAAACAAAAGCTCAATGAGGAAAATAATTCCTTAAAAATTAGAATTGAGCATATTAAAGCTAATACTTTTGAGAAACCAAAAAAACAATAAAATAAAACGAAAAGATTGAAAAGATAGAAGACACAGTAAAATGTCTTACTAAAGAAAGAACTATTACTAGGTTACCTGAAAGCAATGATCAAAAACAGCCTAGACATCATCTTTCAAGAAAGTGTCAAGGAAAACTGCCCCGATTTTCCAGAACCAGAGAATAAAACAGAAATTGAAAGACTCCACCAATCACCTCTTGAAAGAGATATAGAAATGAAAACTTCCAGGAACATTACAACCAAATTCCAGAGGTTCTAGGTGAAAGAGAAAAGATTGCAAGCATCCAGAAAGAAACAATTCAAACATCAATGGAGTCCCAGTCAGGATAACCTAAGATTAAGTAGCTTCTACATTAAAGTACTGAAGGCCTTGAAATATTATATTATGGAGGGGAAAGGTGCTAGGATTACAACTAAGAGTCATCTACCAAACAAAACCAAGTATAGGCCTTCAGGGGAAAAAATGGATATTCAATGAAAAAGAGAATTTTCAAACATTCTTTAAGAAAAGATGAGAGCTGAATAGAAACATTGACTTTCAAAGACAAGATGCAAGAGAAGTATAAAAAGATAAACAGGAAAAGAAAATTATAAGGGGCTTAAAGTTAAACTGCTTACATTTTTTTCGATATGATAAAATTTGTTTATTTTCAGTTTCAATGTTCACTTCCACAGGATTTTGAATTCCAAATTTTCTCCCCATCTCCTCCCTCCCTCTCCTCCAGAAAAGCATGCACTCCAACCACCACTTTCCCCAATCTACCCTGCCTTCAATCACTCCCCTTCTCCCACCCCACTCCTCTCTAGTTTCATGTAGGGCAAGATAAATTTATATACCCATAGCTTATACATCTTACGTCCTAGTTGCTTGCAAAAAAACAGTTTTCACATTCATATTTAAAGTTTCGAGCTAAACATTCTTTCCCTTCCCCCCATCCCCACCCACTCTCATTGAGAAAGCAAGAAATTCCATGTAGGTCATACATGTTCAGCCATGCAAAACACTTCCAAAACAGTCATGTTATGTGAAGGATTAACCACATTTCCCTCTATCCTGTACTGTCCTCCATTTATTTCATTCTCTCCATTTACCTGTCCCCCCACAATAGTGTTTGCTTCTGATTACCCCTTTCCCCATTCTGCTATCCTTTCTATTATTCACCCTCTTCTATCCCTGTCTTCCTGCAGGGAAAGATAAATTTCCTTACCTAATTGAGTGAGCATTATTTCATCCTTAAGTCAAATGTGATGAGACTCACTTATTTCCTCTCATCTCCCCCCTCTTCCTCTCCATTGTAAAAGCTTTTACTTGCCTCTTTTATGTGAGATGATTTACTACATTTTACCTCTCCATTTCTCTTTCTCCCAGTACATTTCTCTAAACACTTAATTTTATTTTTAGGCATTCTCTCTTTACATTAATTTCACCCTCTACACACCCACATATACATATATATATATATGTATATATATATATATATATTTTGCCACTTGAGTCACTTGAGTTACTCTAATTTCATTATTATTTTTATTTACAGAACAATTTTTTTTAATTAATTTATTTATTTTCGGTTTTCTACAATCACTTCCAGGAGTCTTACATTTTCTCACCCTCTCACCTTCCTCTCTTCCCAAAATGGCATGCAATCTTAGATGGGCTCCATGCAAACATTCTTATTCACCACATTTTCACATTACTCATGTTGTGTAGAAGAATTAAAATGAATGGGAGAAACCATGAGAAAAAACAAACCAAAAACAAAACAAAACAAAACAAACAAACCACAAGAGAATATATACTGCTTAATTCTGCATTCAGATTTCATAATTCTTTCTTTTGATGTGCATTGCATTTTGCCTCAAGGATCCTTTGGGGAATGGTTTAGGTCCTTGCATTGCTCTGAATGGAGAGGTCTACCGGAAACAGTCCTCTCACATTGTGACAGTTACTGTGTACAATGTTCTCCTGGTTCTGTCCATTTCACTCAGCATCAATTCATATAAGTCCTTCCAGGTCTCTCTGAAGACCTCATATTCATCATTATAGCACAAAAGCAATTCATTACACACACACACACACATTTTTTCCCCATCTCTCCTCTCCCCCCCCCACCCAAGAGTGCTGAGCATTCTATTTACCACTACCACCAATCTGCCCTCCCTTCTAACATTCCTTCCTTCCCTTACCCCATCTTCTCTTTTATCCTGTAGGGCAAGATAAATTTCCATACTCCATTATCTCTATTTCTTGTTTCTCAGTTGTATACAAGAACCATAATCAGCAGTTGTTTCTAAAACTTTGAGTACCAACTTATCTTCCTTCCTCCCTCCCAACTCATCCCTATTGGGAAGGAAAGAAATTCAATATAAGCTATATATGTGTAATTTTGAAAATTACTTCCATAATAGTCATGTTGTGAAAGATGAACTATATTTCCCACCATCCTATCCTGTCTTCCATTTTATCTACTCTCCCTTTTGACTTTGTCCCTGCCCTTGACAAAGAATCCAAAAGTCAAGTAACTGGTTGGGAAAATGCCCAAAAAAGGGAAAAATAAAACCATAGAAGGTGACTTTCTTGGGGAACAGATAACTCCTCCCATCATTTCTGATGAGGAAGAACAACGATTACCGTCAAGAAAAGACATAGAAGTCAAGGCTTCTGAATTCCAAACATCCAAAATAAATATTCAATGGGCCCAGGCCATAGAAGAACTCAAAAAGGATTTTGAAAATCAAGTTAGACAGGTGGGGGAAAAAACTTTGAAGAGCAATGAGAGAGATGCAAGAAAAGCAAGAAAAACAGGTGCACACCTTGGTAAAGGAGACCCAAAAAAATGCAGAAGAAAATAACACTTTTAAAAATAGGCTAATTCAATTGGCAAAAGAGGTTCATAAAGCCAATGAAGAGAAGAATGCTTTAAAAAGCAGAATTAGTCAAATGGAAAAGGAGGTTCAAAAGCTCACTGAAGAAAATAGTTCTATCAAAATTATAATGGAACCGATGGGGGCTAATGACTTTATGAGAAACCTAGAAATGACAAAAAAAGAAACTCAAAAAAATGAAAGAATGAAAGATAATGTGAAATATCTCATTGGAAAAACAACTGACCTGGAAAATAGATAAAGGACAGACAATTTAAAAATTAAGGGACTACCTGAAAGCCATGATCAAAAAAAGCCTAGATATCATCCTTCATGAAATTATCAAGGAAAACTGCTCTGATATTCTAGATCCAGAGGGCTAAACAAATATTGAAAGAATCCACTGATCACCACTTGAAAGAGAACCATAAAGAGAAACTCCTAGGAACATTGTGGCCAAATTCCAGAGTTCCCTGGTCAAGGAGAAAATATTGCAAGCAGCTAGAAAGAAACAATTCCAGTATTGTGGAAATAAAATCAGGACAACACAAAATCTAGCAGCTTGTACATTATGGGATCGAAGGGTGTGGAATATAATATTCAAGAAGTCAGAGGAAGTAGGACTAAAACCAAGAATCATCTACCGAGCAAAACTGAGTATAATACTTCAGGGGGAAAATTGTCTTTGAATGAAATGGAGGACTTTCAAGCATTCTTGATGAAAATACCAGAGCTAAAAAGGAAATTTGACCTTCAAACACAAGAATGGAGAGAAGCATGAAAAGGTAAACAGCAAAGAGAAATCATAAGGGACTTACTAAAGTTGAACTCTTTACATTCCTACATGGAAAGACAATATTTGTAACTCTTGAAACTTTTCAGTATCTGGGTAGTTGGTGGGATTAAACACACACACACATGCACACAAACAGACACACACAGCACAGAGTGAATTAAACAGGATGGGATTATATCTTTAAAAAATGAAATTAAGCGGTGAGAGAGAAATATATTGGGTGGAGAAAGGGAGAAAATGGAATGGGGCAAATTCTCTCCTAAAAGAGGCAAGCAAAAGACTTTTCAGTGGAGGGAAAAAGAGGGGAGGTGAGAGAGAAACATGAAGCTTACTCTCATCACATTCCACTAAAGGAAGGAACAAAATTCACACTCATTTTGGTATGAAAACCTATTTTACAATACAGGAAAGTGGGGGAGAAGGGGATAAGCAGGGTGGGGGGATGATAGAAAGGAGGGCAGAGGGAAGAGGGGGAAATGTGAAGTCAACGCTCTTGGGGAGGAATGATCCAAAGAGAGAACAGAAGCAATGGGGGGCACGGTAGGATGGAGGGAAATATAATTAGTCTTACATAACACGACTGTTACGGAAGTCATTTGCAAAATTACACAGATATGGCCTATATGGAATTGCTTGCTTCCCAAAGGGAATGGGTGGGGAGGGAGGGATGAAGAGAAGCTGGAAGTTAAAGTTGTAGGAACAACTGTTTTGTACTGTTCTTACTACTAGGAAATAAGAAATAGAGGTAATGGATTATAGAAATTATTTGACCCTACAGGACAAAAAATCAGATGGGGACAAGGGAAGGGAGGGATGTTAGAAGACAGGGCAGATCACTGATAGGGGCAATTAGAATACTCAGCATTTTGGGGTGGGGAAAGGGGAGAAATGGGGAGAAAATTTGGAACCCAAAATATTGTGAAAATGAATGTTAAAAGTTAAAGAAATAAATTACAAAAAAAAAAAACTTGCTCATTATTAGAAGAGTTAGAAGAAGTACATATAAGGAGACAGCAGAGGTGTCAGTTGAATATGATGGGATGATATCTAAAAATGTTAAAATGTAAGTGTGAGGGAAGAATATACTGGGAGAAAAGGAATGTGAGAGTTAGAGTGGACTTAACTATTTTACATAAGACAGGCATGAAACAGCTTTTGTCAGTGGAGGGAAAGAGTGGGGCTATGAGGGGGAGTGAATGAACCTTGCTCTCATCAGAATTGGCTAAAAGAGGGAAAACTCAATTGGGTAATAGAAGTGGAAGAGGATAAGAGAAGGGTGGGGGCCATAATCGTAGGGCAAATTGGAAAGGGGCTCATCAGAAGCAAAACACTTTTTTTTTTTTAAAGTATAAATTTATTTCTTTAAGATTTTATATTCATTTGCACAAAATTTTGGGTTCCAAGTTTTCTCCCCATTTATCCCCTCCCCTCACCCCAATACACTGAGCATTCTAATTTTCCCTATCACCAATCTGCTCTCTCTTCTATCATCCCTACCTTCTCTTTTCCCCATCTTCTCTTTTGTCCTGTAGGGCCAGATGACTTTCTATTCTCCATTAACTGTATTTCTTATTACCTAGTAGCAAGAACAATACTAAACAGTTATTCCTAAAACTTTGAATTCCAAATTTTCCCCATCCCTCCCTCCCCACCCATTCCCTTTGGGAAGGCAGGCAATTCAACATAGGTCATATCTGTATAGTTTTGCAAATGATTTCCATAATAGTCGTGTTGTGTAAGACTAACTATATTTCCCTCCATCCTATCCTGCCTCTCATTGTTTCTATTCTGTCTTTTGATCCTGTCCCTCCCTGAGTGTTGACTTCAAATTGCTCCCTCCTCCCATTGCCCTCCCTTCCATCATCCCCGCCCCCACCCTGCTTATCTCCTTCTTCCCTGCTCTCCTGTATTGCAAGATAGGTTTTCATAGCAAAAAGAGTGTGCATTTTATTCCTTCCTTTAGTCGAATGTGATGAGAGTAAACTTCATGGTTTTTTTTTGTCAGCTCTCCTTTTTCCCTCCACTAAAAAGTCTCCTGCTTGCCTCTTGATTGAGAGATAGTTTACTCCATTCCATTTCACCCTCTCTCCTCCCACTACGTTTTTCTCTCACCATTTACCTTAATTTCTTTTAAGTTATGGTCCCATCCTATTCAATTCACTCTGTGCTCTCTGTCTCTGTATGTGCGTGCATGTGTGTATATGTGTGCATAAATGTGTGTACATGTGTGTGTGTGCGCGTGTGTGTGTATGTGTAATCCTACCCACTACACAGATACTGATAAGTTTTAAGAGTTACAAATATTGTCTTTCCATGTAGGAATGTAAACAGTTTTTGGTAAGTCCCTTATGACTTCTCTTTGCTGTTTACTTTTTCATGCTTCTTCTCATTCTTGTGTTTGAAAGTCAAATTTTCTTTTCTTCTCTGGTCTTTTCATCAAGAACGCTTGAAAGTCCTTGATTTCATTGAAAGACCATTTTCCCCCTGAAGTATTACTCAGTTTTGCTGGGTAGGTGATTCTTGGCTTTAGTCCAAGTTCCTTTGACTTCTGGAATATCCTAGTCCATGCCCTTCTATCCCTTAATGTAGAAGCTGTTAGATCTTGTGTTATCCTGATTTTATTTCTACAATACTCGAGTTGTTTCTTTCTAGCTTTGCAATATTTTCTCCTTGACCTGGGAACTCTGGAATTTGGCCACAATGTTCCTAGGAGTTTCTCTTTTTGGATCTCTTTCAGGCTAGGTTTAATGGATTCCTTCAATACTTACTTTGCCCTCTGGTTGTAGAATATCAGGGCAGTTTTCCTTGATAATTTCATGAAAGATGATGTCTAGGCTCTTTTTTTGATCATGGCTTTCAGGTAGTCCCATAATTTTTAAATTGTCTCTCCTGGATCTATTTTCCAGGTCAGTTGTTTTTCCCATGAGATATTTCACATTATCATCCATTTTTTCATTCTTTTGGTTTTGTCTAAATTTCGTGATTTCTTGTTTTTTCAGAAAGTCATTAGCCTCCATCTGTTCCAATGTAATTTTGAGAGAACTATTTTCTTCAGTCTGCTTTTGAACCTTTTTTTCCATTTGGCTAATTCTACTCTTCTCCTCATTGGCTTTATGAACCTCTTTTGCCAATTGAGTGAGCCTATTTTTCAAGGTGTTATTTTCTTCAGAATTTTTTTGGGTCTCCTTTAGCAGGGTATTGACCTGTTTTTCATGCTTTTCTTGCATCTCTCTCATTTCTCTTTCCAGTTTTTCCTCCACATTTCCAACTTGATTTTCAAAATCATTTTTGAGCTCTTCCATTGCTTGAGCCCACCGGACATCCACATCGAATGTCTGGGATACAGAGGACCCAACCTCCACGTGTTTCCCTGATGGCAAGCAGGAAGAAACATCTGTTCCCCAAGAAAGTACCCTTCTATGGTCTTATTTTTCTTCCCTTTTCTGGGCATTTTCCCAGCCAGATACTTGACTTCTGAGATTCCCCTCCACCGCTGCCTAGATCTGCCCAGCTAGTGCTTGGGCTCTGAGATTCAAATGCTGCTTCCCAACGTCATTGCTTTCAGTGGAGGGTGCAGCTGCTTTTCATTGTGAGCTTAAGTCCTGGTGCTGTGGTGGGGGCAGGGCCACCTTCCAGGCTCAGTTCACTCAGGGGCTTTATACAGAGACCTTCATGAATGGCCCTGAGCTTCTGCCTGCCCTGGGTGTCCCGGGCCACCACTGTCTCTGCTGCTGCCTCCCAAGGGGGCCCAAGTCATGGAGACACCCCACTCCCCTCTCGGCCAGCCCAGAAGTCTCTCTCACTGACCTGTAGCACCTGTGGCTGGAGGGACCTTCGTGACTTCCAGAGATTATGTCCCTGAAGCCTGCTTGGATCTGCTCCTCTTGGGTCACGTAGCCAGGGCAGGGGCTCCGCTCCATGTCCGGTACACGACGGACCTTTGCTGCCAGTTTTTCAGGGTCTCTGGAACAAAAATCTCCTCCACTGCATTGCTGCGTGGCTTGCACTGCTCCAAAATATGTGGGTAGTTCTTTTTACAGAAAATTTATGGGCTGTGGGTTCGGAGCTAGCATACATGAATGAGTCTTTCTACTCTGCCATCTTGGCTCCTCCCCTCAGCAAAACACTTTTGAGGGAGGACAAAATGAAAGGAAAGAGAGAATAGAATAAGCCAACAGAGCATAGGATGGAGGGAAATACAATTAACCATAGAAACTGAAAAAAATTGAAACAAGTTTCTTTGAGAAAAACCTCATTTTTCAAACATATGGAGAAATGAGTCAAATATATAAAAATAAGAACTATTCACCAACTGATAAATGATCAAATGAAATGAACACTTTTCAGATGAAGTAATCAAAACTATCAGTAGTCATGTGAAAAAAATTCTCTAGAGGGGGCAGAGTCAAGATGGTGGAGTAGAAAGATGCACGTATGCGAGCTGTGAATCCACAAACCATAGATTTAATGTAAGAAGAGCTCCCCAAATGCTCTGAATCACTGCAGGGGGTGCAGAAACATAGTGGAAGAGATTTCCCTTCCAGAGAGCCCTGGAGAGCCTTCCCCAGGGTCCGTCGTGCTCCAGAAAGCGGACCCCACCCCAGCGCTGCCCTGGCCGTGGCCCAGAGAAGCTGATCCGAGCAGGCTTCAGGGACGGAACCTTCAGCGGCTGGGAAGGTCCCTCCGCCCACAGACGCTACAGGTCAGTGAGAGAGAAGGCTGGGCTGACCGAGCGGGGTGTCTCCGTGGCTCAGGCCCCCTCGGGAGGAGGCGGCGGAGGCAGCAGTGGTGCGGCCGCCGGGGCCTGGGACTCCCCCAGCAGCAGGCAGGATCTTCATTACTGAAAGTCTCTGCATAAACCACCTGAAGGAGCTGAGCCTGGGAGACGACCCTGCCCCCACCCCAGCACCAGAACTAAAGCTCACAGTGATTAACAGCCATGCCTGCTGCGGAAAGCCCATTTGAATCTCAGACCCCAAGCACTAAATGGAATGGGGGAATTATATGTCATTTAAGAGGCAAGTAGGAGACTTTTTAGTGGAGGGAAAAAGAGGAGAGCTGAGAAAAAAAAAGTTTACCCTCATCACATTTGACTAAATGAAGGAATAAAATGCACACTCATTTTCGTATGAAAACCTATCTCACAGTATAGGAAAGTGGGGGAGAAGGAGATATGCAAGGGGGGGGATGATGGAAGGGAGGGCAAAGGGAGGAGGGAGCAATTTGAAGTCAACACTCAGGGAGGAACAGGATCAAAAGACAGAATAGAAACAATGAGGGGCAGGATAGGATGGAGGGAAATTCAGTTAGTCTTACACAACATGACTATCATGGAAGTCATTTGCAAAACTACACAGATAGGGCCTATATTGAATTGCCTGCCTTCCCAAAGGGAATGGGTGGGGAGGGAGGGATGGGGAGAAGTTGGAACTCAAAGTTTTAGGAACAACTGTTTAGTATTGTTCTTGCTACTAGGAAAGAAGACATACAGTTAATGAGGAATAGAAAGTCATCTGACCCTACAGGAGAAAAGAGAAGATGGGGACAAGGGAAGGGAGGGATGACAGAAGAGAGGGCAGATTGGAGATAGGGAAAATTAGATTGCTTGGTGTATTGGGGTGGGGGGAGGGGATAAAAGGGGAGAAAATTTGGAACCCAAAATTTTGTGAAAATGAATGTAAAAAGTTAAATAACTAAATATTTAAAAAAAAATCAAGCACTAAAAAAAAAAAGAAAAATGCTCTAGCTCATTATTAAATAGAAAAATCCTGGTTAAAATAATTCTGAGAAACCACCTCATACCTATTTTATGCTAATAAGACAGAAAAAAATGATATATTTTGGAGTGGATTTAAGAAAAATGAAACATTAACGTGCTGATAGTGGAGTTGTGAACTGATTCAACAATTGTGTAGAACAACTTGCAACTATGCCCAAAGGGTCATAAAATGATGCATACATTTTGGCATAGCAATACCACCAATAGGTCTGTATCTGAGAAGAGATTTTTTAAAAATGGAAAGGAAAAGAACCTCTATGTATAGAAATACTTATAACAGCTCTTTTCTGGTGGCAAACAACTGGAAATTGAGGAAATGTCCATCAATTGGGGAATGGCTGAACCAATTATGGTATGTGGCTATGATGGAATGCATGAGAAGTAAGTAACAGGATGCTCTAGAAAAACCTGGAAAGACTTACCTGAGTGGTTGCAAATTCAAATGTACTGTGTACATTTGGCAATATGATAAAGTGATAAACTATGAATTACTTAGTTATTCTCACCAAAATAATGATCCAAGATACTCTGAAGGACTTATGATGAAAAATGCTACTCATGTCCAGACAAAGAATTGGTGTTGTCTGAATACAGATTGAAACATAACTAATTTGTTCTTGAAATGTATCAAGAAATGCATAACTTTCAGGAAGTAGGAGAAGATTGTTCCTCATATACTTTATTGATAAGGTTATATCTGCAGTATATCATGTTCAGTCCTGGGCATTAAAATTTGGAAGATAAATTGATAAACTATAAGTGTTAAGAGTAAGATGACCAATATTTTTTATGACCTTGATCTCAAGTTATATGAACGTTAAAAACAAAACATAGCAAAACAACAACCAAAATAAAAAAACAACCACAATAACAAAATACCTAGAAAAAATCATTTGATAGAGAGAGCTGATAGGGTCCAGAGTATAATCTACTTCTGTCAGGTGCTTTCACTTTACATCTATCCTGCAGAGATGCGATAGTCAACAACACTTTATCTTCAACCTCCAAGAACAAAAAAAAAATGTCAGATGAGACGTATGGAATCAGGAGATGATGAATCCTTGTAGAGTTTTTGGATTTCAGAGGTGCCAACATATAGTATATATGGGAGAGGAGGGCCTGAACAGAAGACTAGAGGAATATGCCTTCCAGATATTGATACCATGGGAAGAAGTCTTGATTATCCAACCTTAATTACAACCAATGCCAGTCAACAAACATTTCTTAAGGACTTACTACAAGCCAGACACTATGTTGTATCCTCTTTCTGAGTTTTGAAATCTGCATATCTAACTTAGGTTACCTTTTCTATTTTCATCTCACAAACAACACTGAATGCTTTCCTCTGAGTTCACATTGCCAATATCTACCACAGTCTTTCTTTATTACTTTGTTCTTTCCTCCTGTTTACCTTATTTGCTTTGCATATAAACCAAGCTCTATGATTCTTTTTATTTTATCAGCCTGAGCTCTTTCATAGTTCTTTCTGATCTGTTCTGTTACACTGCCAACCTTTAGCTAATGATGACATTAGAAAGCAAATGCAAAATTCCCAAGTAAAATACTAGCTAAAAGATTACAACAATATATTACAAAGATTATACATTATGATCAAGTAGGATTTAGAAAAATCCGTTTCTTTGATATTATTTATATGTGTTCATTGTGGAACTGGAGTATACTGGGAAAGGGGTAAAGCCTTGGATAGAGAGAATGGAGTCTTCCTTACCCCACAAAATAACAAAGTGATCAGAAGTTGACTCAAATCCAATACTATCGTCAAGACAAACAGTATTTAAGGGAGCAGATCTATATACTTTTTTCTGGGTATCCCCCTTCTCTGAAGAGAGCAGAGTGACCTCAGACTCCAATATCCTGCTTCGTCTCCTAACAGGAAATAAAATCTACATTGGAGAAGGGTTGAGAGAGAGTTTCTATGTGGGGCCCATTTATTGTTACAATTCAAAAGAAAATGAAAAAAAGGAAGTGATGAGATCAGATAATACACGGCTGAGTAATATTTGTTTTCCTCAAGTCTTTCAAATCCTATGTGCCAAAAGCAAAATAAGTTGAACCTACAAGACACGATGACTGAATTGTCAGGTACAACTTCATGAAATAACATGATTTCTACCTCATTTCCACCAGATTCTGCATTTTAAGTTCAGAGTGTGCCAATAATCTTGCAGGTTTGTGCTTTATTGACCGTAAATCTGTGGGGTCCCTATCTATGCACTTGATGGTATTGACTTATCTTGAATATTCTCTCTGTGTGACTCTGGCTGGTATAGGACTTAGCTGTTTTGGTAAGATAACGCTCCTTAGCTTTGGGGTATGGTCCTACAGACTCCCCGAATGTTACCAGACTAGAGTACAAATTGAGAAAGGTATGAAGAAACTGCTGATGTTCATTCTTAGAGGATGTTTCTGAGTAGGAGAGCCTTAAACCTCAGGTCAATAAAAAAAAGTATCAGCAACAGTGGTGGCTTTGAGAGAATAGGATAAAATCAATGAAAGGGACAAATTTAAGAAGTAATGTGGGTTCTTATTCTAAAAGGAGAAAGGAAAGTCCATCATTAAAGAACACTAGAATAATATTGATAGTTATTATTACAAAAATTAGATAAACTTTTAGCAGATACAAACAGTGAAATCATATGATCAAAATGTATTTATATCAGGAATATAAGCATGGCTCAACATTAGAAAAAAAATGAAATAAGTTACATTATGAAACACACCAAAAACACATAATTTTATTTATTTATTTATTTATTTGTTTGATATTTTTTCACTACAAAGTGCAACAGCCATCTATGCCAAAAACCATACAAGGCTTAGGCATGAAAATATCTATTTTTGCTATGATTAAATAAATCAATCTAAAACTAAATGTTACTATTTATGTAATAAAGAAAATACTAAAAACTTTCCTCCAAAAAATGCAGGAGCAAAGGAAGGCTATCCTCTTGTCCCCATTATTATTCTAGGAATTCTACCAATAGCAGTAGAAAAAAAGAGTTAGGTGTATACAGATTGTCAAAGAAGATACACAATTATCAATATTTGTGCATCACATGATTGATGCTAAGGGACAATGAGATGAATCAGGAAAAATACTTATTGAACTAATAAGTGGCATTAAATTTTAGAATACAAAATAAATGCACAATTATCAACATTTATAGATAACAAATATTCAGGGGAATTAATGGGAAGGGAAACACCTCTGAAAATATCTATATAATGTCTGAACTGTTTCAGAGTCAATCCAATACACCAAGTCAAGTCAAAACATTTAAATGCAAAAGTGAAGCACTAAATAAATGAATGAATGAATAGATGATAGAAAGATAGGCAAATAGATAGACAGAGACAGACAGACAGATAGATGGAGAGATAGATAGATAGATAGATAGATAGATAGATAGATAGATAGATAGATAGATAGATGGACGGATAGACAGATAGTGACTTAATTTGAAGGTTATTCATTGCTATGTAGAACTAGACAAAATAATAACAAAATTCATGTAAAGGAATAGAAAGTTAAGGGGAAATAGTGCTTCCAGACTTCAAATTACATTTTAAAGTAATAATATAAAATAAAGTAATAATCACTCAAGTTATTTAGCAAAATATAATACCAGATAAGACAAGGTAAGTAAAAATCGGAAACAATTTACTCAGTATGGCTGTTCAAAGAAGAGTAATACAAACTAATCAAGAAGGATTCCCTATGTGACAAAAACTGTTTGGAAAATTGTAAATCATTTTCACAGAAATTAGTTTTAGACCAACATTCTGCATTATATTCCACAGTAAGCTTTACATAGATCTATGACCTAAGTATAAAAGCTTGCAATTAAACAAAAACAATTCCTAAAAGAGAATAAAATTAGGCATATTTCCGAACAAACTTAGTAGAGAAATATCAAACATAAGCTAGAAGAGGTCACAAACAATAAAGCAGATAATTTTGATTGTATGAAATTGAAAAACTTTCCTGAACAAAAACAATGCATCTACATCTCTGCAGAAAATACCTTGGATAATGAAGCTAACAAATACAAAAACCTAGAGATATTCTCCAATGGAAAAGAGGTGAAAGATATCAACATATTTTTCAAAGGAATTATGAATTATTAATAATCATATGAAAGACTGTGCCAAATCAATTACAATAGAAATTTAAATCGAGTGCTAAGGATCCCCCTGATATCCAATAAATCTAAGCAATACATGTTGGAGAAGCTATGGGAAGACAGACACACTAATATACTATAAGCAAAGCTCTGAGTTTGCTCAAACATTTGTGAAATCAATATAGAGTAATGTTTTTGAAAAAGTCACTAAAATTTATATACTGCATGACATCCATAACTACTATTCAACACATATCCTCCAAAAGACATCTTTTTTGATAGCATTGGACTGAAAATAAAAAAGAAGCCCATCTTTTGAGTCATGGCTAAACAAACTGTGATACATGAATGCATCATGAACATGAAGAATTTAAAACAACGTGAGAAGACTTTCCTTGGATTGATGCAGAGTGATGTAAATAAAATCACGAAAAAAATCTATACAAAATAGCTACAAAAATGTTAAAAGAAAGAGTAAAACAAACAAAACTGAATTTTGTATCATTATAACCAACAAATTTACCTTAAGATAAGGGTTGAAAATATATATCTCCAGTCATTCACTGAAGGAGTGGAAGATTGTGGGTATGAAAAATCCCATATACTTCCATATGGAAGTCAATGTCTTCGTTAGTTTTACTGATTTTTTTTCTTTTTAAAATCTTTGTTATAAGGAACATCTCACTGAATAGGGAAGACAATATGGATTTGAAAATCAAGGTTATGAAAAAGTGAAAAAATCTGACATTGAAACATTTTTTAAAAATTTTATTGAAAGGCTTATTTTTTCTTTAAAAAAGGTGAGTTGAGGGGCAGCTTAATGCATAGTGAATAGAGCACCGGCCCTCGATGCAGAAAGAGCTGATGTCAAACCCAGCCTCTGACACCTGACCCTTCTGGTTGTGCCACCTTGGTAAGTCACTTAGCTCTGACTGCCACGCCTACCTCTCTTAAAAATAAGTTGAATATTGAATTCCTCTCTCATCTACTTACCAAAATAGATCCAAAATGATTGCTTTTTATTTATATGTGAACTTTTACTGATTTTCTGTGATTCAATGCCCTCCACTGGGGAAGAGCCAGAATGGAGGTTTTCTAATCCTAAATACTGTTTTTTCTCCTAGTTCAAATGGGCAGGCATATTGAGATAGTTTCTGCCTTCTAGTCAATGCATTTCATCTATATAATTTCATGGTATTCTTATAGAATGTAATATACTTGAAGGAAGAGACTGTTTTGGATTTGTCTGCACCTAACACAACAACTGGGACAAAGAAGTGTTTAATAATTGCTTGCTGAGAAATAGGAAATGAGATCTAGAGGAATTATTTTTCACATAAAATAATTATAAATGGTGAGTAGTTAGTAAACAGAACACTGGGTTTTTAATTGGAAAACTTGAGTTTGCTAGTTATAAGACAAATCTTGTCATTTATCTGCATCTCAGTTTCCTTATCTATAAAATGGCAAGAATGATACCTGTACAATCTACTTCAGAAGGCTGTTGTAAGGAAGTGTTTTGTAAACCCTAAAACAGTATAGATATACTAATTGGTTCCCAAAATGCTTAACTAAAACTTTGATAGTTTGAACAGTTCCTACCCCTCCCATCTCTATGTGTTGAACTGAAGGTGAGAGAATTTATAAGCATTATCTATTTTCTCTGTATTCATAATTTCACTGTCCTTTTTACTGTTACTGCAATGGTGAAGGGGAGTATTTGTTGTTGTTCGTTAGTTTTGTTTGTTTGTTTAGGAAGAGTAATATTGACACATTTCTATATCACCCACTATATCATTCTGCCTTTCCACTCTTATTGAGAGGGGGAGAGAGAGAGAGAGAGAGAGAGAGAGAGAGAGAGAGAGAGAGAGAGAGAGAGAGAGAGAGAGAAGAAAGAGAGAGAGAGACAGAAAGAAAGAGAGAAAGAGAGAGAGAGAGAGAGAATGAGAGTGAGAGAGACAAAGAGAGAGAGAAAGAGAGACAGAGAGAGAGAGAGAGAGTAGCATTAATTTAGCGTTGTTAGTTTATCCTTTCCCATTTCCCTCAGTTGCCTTTGAACTATCAACATAAAGCAACACAAACTGTTAAGAGGACGGTTCACTATCTTTAAACAACATAACAAATAAATTAGCGATGGACAATCGTCCAACTGGAAATTTCAAACTCCCTCAAGCAAATTTCAATAGTCTGTTTCATGTACAATAAAAGGATGAAATTTAAAGCACAATCTCTTAGAGGATCTCATGCTAGTTACCAAAAACAGTTTATCCTGTGTCTGTTTAGACTAGCAAGGGATGAAAAAAAGTGATTTGTGCAGAAGTTCAGCAATTCTCAAAAGAACCAAACTTCCTGAGAGATTTATACAAGCTTAAAGAGCTTCTACTCTAGAGTTTGCTTAAGGAAACCTTCCTAGAACTTGTTTCCCTGTTGTGCATTCTTGAAGAGGGCCAGAAGATCAGGAAAATGATGCCATGATATAAAGGTAAATTGGGTTTAAGTGAGGGAGGGCTGTGCAAGGTCCCAGGCTCACTTTCACCTCCAGAACCATTTGGATCCAGTGGCCAGATATAGATCAGGACAATCGGAGATGGTACAAGATGGAGTGGGTATACCAGGCCTTTTCAAGCTAAAGTCTTTAACAGGTCTCATTTTGTCCAAGGCAGTGCCTACTCAGTGATTAAAGCCTAATGAGAAATGAGGCATAGGATAGTCTGTTAAAAAATCTAGGAGGAGAAGACAGGGTTTTTGGTGAAAACAGAAACAATTGCTATTTATATTCATTCTGAGCCAATCTGCGCCCAAACAGTGACCAAGTAGGACTTGGCCTGGGACTTATTATTTGCCAATCAGTGAAAGCTAGCATGATTTGGAGAGCCAGAATGATTTGGAGTTAAGTCTGGTCTTTAAGAGAAAAAAGGAAAAAAGTTTCAGAGATTAAAAATTTACATTCCCTATCGATTGTGATACTCTTAATGGATAGAAGGGGGAAAAAGAGAAAAGAAGGAAGGAAGGAAGGAAGGAAGGAAGGAAGGAAGGAAGGAAGGAAGGAAGGAAGGAAGGAAGGAAGGAAGGAAGGAAGGAAGAAGGAAACAGTATTGTTTAACTGGCTTGTTCCACTTTGGACCCCATGGGCATCTCCTTCTATATTCACAAAGGTTGCTGTTTGTCCTTCATTCTGGAAGAGAAGGATAATAACTTGGATTTAAGTGGAGTACTACACAGTCACCAACTTCACTTTCACCTCCAGAACCATCTAGATCACAACTGAACCAACTCTCTTATGATAAATTACACAACTAGGATTAGAAGATGAAAATATTCCTAGGGGGTGTATAACTCAATGACAGCAATTTATGCAAGAGGAAGAGAAAGGGGGAAGAGTCTGAAAAAGAAACAAAGATGACCTGTTTAAACTACAGAGGAATGTGATATTCCAACTAAAGTTTGCCCCATTCCAGAGATGAAGTGTGTGTTTGGATTGGTATTTTGTGGAAAAGTAGAATAAACAAATTGGACAAAAGTTTTCAATTGTATAAGATTGAAATCTCCTTGTATAATAGTTATTATTTTGATGTTTTGTTTAGCTTTTATTGACAGCATCTTAATCTGAACTTTCTTAGCATATTTGTTCAGTCAATTGCCATATTATAATATGCCTCACTCCAAATATTCAAAATGCTTGACTACCAAGCTAGGTAAACAAGAAATGTCTTAAGAAAAGAAAGGTTGTTAAAGCCAAACAAGGCACTGCAAGTGAAAATGAGATAGGTTTATGTTATTTATGTGGTAATCATAAGTCCCTAGATTGTCTAGGACACTATTGATTTTTTTTAAAAAGCAAACAAATTTTAATGAGGATTTACAAAAGGAATATCCTTTGTCAGATGATACAACCCAATTTGCAATTGAAAAAATATGGTTATATATTACAGAGGATGACAGTTATAGCAAGGAAGACTCAGAATCATGGCCTGAGGTAGGTGACACAGTTTATTAAGTAAAACGACTTTAAAAAACTCACGGAGAACATCCCTTCTGGATATCAGTTCATCAATGAATAAATCATCTCTGTCTTTTGATGATACACCCTAAGAAGATCAAGAAGAGAAAAGAGAGGTGGCACATAGAAAATGTATTTATAGCAGCCCTTCTTGTGGTAATGAAGAGTGAGAATCAAAATAAATGTCTCTACATTGAGAAGTGGCTAAAGAAACTTTAGTATAGGAATTTAATGGAATGTTGCTGTGTCTTAAGAAATAATAAATATGAAAAATTTCAAAGGAAGGCATATTGATTTCATGCTGAAGTAGAACAAGAAAACCATGTCCACTGTGATTTTGTTGTCATTTAGTTAATGTCTGACTCTTTGTAACCCTGTGCTGGGTTTCCTTGGTAAAGATACTGGTGGGATACATCATTTTCTTCTCCAATGCATTAAGCAAACAGAGGTTAATTGGCTTTCCCAGGGTCACACAACTAGCGAATGTCTAAGGCCAGATTTGAACTTAGGTCTTCCTGATTTAGGCCCAGTACACCACGACTGGGCCATTTACCTGTCTTACACAGCAACTACTTCAGTGAAAATGAAAAGACTAAGTAATCAAAACTGAATGCTATATAGCTATAGTGACCAAGCTTGGCCTAAGAGAAGATTATAACCTTTTATTTCTTTACAAAGGTGGGGCTATAGGAATTGGTGTGTGTGGATGCAGACACACACATACACACACCTGTACAGCACACACATCTATATATACCTGTACACACACATATATATTGCCATATGAATGTATGTATGTGTACATGCACATATATGCGTATAGTCAGATTCAGCTGATGTTTGGTTGATTTAGTTGATGAAACACTTGTTTATCCCTTATTCCATTTGCCCTGTTAGTCTGGTCCCCAGAGTTTATTCCCAAGTGATATAGGGATAAGGGACTGGGAGCAACTTTCTAGTGGTAGGGTTCTTAAATCTCCACTGTTTCTATCCAAGATTATTATTTTAGAATCAATTAGATTTAGAAAATTTTTAGAAAGCAATGTTTTCTAAGGTAAACAAGAACAATTGACACAGAATATCTCACCAAAATTGTGTGAAATTTTCTACTACTAACACATATCGAATCCAGGATAATATGGTCTCAAGTTTGGAGGGCACATGTAGTCAAGGAAAAAATTCAAAGTTCCTAGTTACAAGAAGACCTTTTATCTCATTTGTGGGCTATTCAATTTTACCTTAAACATAATGTATTTTTTTTGTTGGAGTCCTCTTGGAGCCATAGATTTGCAATCAATTCTGCCTCAGTTCCCAATGTAGAAACTGTTGTCAGTTGACTGGGGATGCCCCTAGTACACCATTTTGAAGATGCAATGTCCAGAATCCACTGGTTGTGCAAGACTCACAAGGTCCTTCTTGGGCCAAAGAGGAAGGAAAAAGGAGACCTAAGTAAAGCCTGAAGGAAAGGCTCTTCTTCAAAATCCAAAGCAATTCCTCCTCAAAGGTTTTACTAGAACCCCATACTCCAGTTTCTGGAATGATTCTGGTTTTCTGATGACTTGATTTTTTTAAGCGACCTCCTAAAATGTGATTAAGTTTTCCCAGCTTACCCAAGGTATTTTCCTCTGCAACCTTTTTTTCTCCAATTCTAAAGACTTCTGTCACTTAGTGTAAAATCTTGGATTGATTGATTGTTTTCACCAGGTTGAAGTATCACAGTACTTTATCTTATTCTCTAAGTAGAGAGAGATGAATTGATTGACTTACTTAACCAACATCCCACCCTTACACTAAGCTACTATTTACTTCCTAGTTTTATCCTTATATACAAAGGCTGGTTTTGATGAAAAGAGAGTGGAGGAGAGACATAGTCAGAAATGAAAGTGATGTGAAAATAAGAGATCTTAAGAACATTTTTGAAAGCTTTAAAAAGTATAATAAAAAAAATTTCAAATGGAACATAGAAGACATTTTTGGAAGAAGAAAAAAATTAACTCTTTCAAAATATTAGTATTTGTAAATAGGAACACTTTAGAAATGGAGATTATTTCAATATATGTGATTTCCTCGGAGTGCGGAATTGCCAATAAAAGGATGCCCTTCACCAATGGAATACTGAAACCCTCCTGTGATACAAAGAATGCCTATGGGAACATGCAGGTTAAGGGATTTGCTTACAGTCATAAAATATGAGCTGTCAGAAATTTTTGAACTGGAGTCAGGTCTTCGTATCTCCAAACTGAAAACTCAGTTGATTAAATAATTCTGCCTCTACTTGAAAATGTAAGTGTTTAAAGACTACTTAAAATGTTCAAAAATATAAAATTTTGCTAAGTCTGAGAAGAAAACATAAGTGATCTCAATGCCTGCTGGCAATTTGCCTCACTATGCTAAACACATTCAAGGGCTAAGTTGCTAAGTACTCCTTTGTCTTCCTTTTACCAGTAATAAAACTGGTCCTTTTCCATGAAGTGACTCACTACCTTATCTGAATATATGTACTGCAGTGGCTTAAGTAATTTTTTTAATGGGCAAATAAACAGGTTTTTAGCCCTGTCTCCTTTCATAAGCTAAAAGATGCCATTTTACATTGAGGACAGTTTTCTTCTACCTGAAATCAATGTAGTTGATAAGGCTTTCATTCATTCTTTTGTATCTCCCTGTTCTCCAATAAACAGTACCTGCCAGTGGTTGCTAAGCAACTATGACAATTGTATGGCTCATGTGCACTGAGCATTCGTTGCTATTATGCTTTATTGTAGTATTTAAAAAAAAAAAAGAATATGTCTATATACCAAAATAGGGCTCTTTTGTAACACGGAAGCATTAATGGGAATTTCAGAACCTTTGTTGTATGTCAATCACACATCAGGTAATTTAGAAAATCTTTTACCGATTATTACAAAAGAAGTTCCAGTAGAGTTTATTTGTTTTACAGAGATTAGAAGAGGCCTAGTGTGGCCATTCATCCATTCAAATGTGTGTGTCTGTATACATATATGTATCTAAGTATATATATATGTGTATATATATATATATGTATATGTATGTATGCATATACACACATCCATGAATAAGAAAGAAACCCCCTCTGCTTGTGATTGTTGCAGGACAAGCTTTTCCTTTTACCTTTATAGAGATGGACAATGGAGGCATCCTTGAACTCCTGTGGGATAACTTCCTCTTGCCATATTACCTGGAAAATTTCAACCGACTTTTTTATGAGCAATAGTCCCCCTACCTCAGTAAAGGTAAGGGGAATAGATTGTCATGCGACAATCACCAAGGGATCTCTCTCTTAGTCATTGCTGACAAAATTCTTGCTAGAGTCCTCCTTAATAGGTGATCCTTCACATGGAAGATAGTCATATACCTGAAAGACAATGGGGCTTCAGAAAGGGACGAAGAACAGTTGATATAGTGTTTGCTGCCTGACAACTGCAGGAGAAATGCCAGGAGCAGAATAGAAATCTGTAGACAACATTTGCACATCTGACCAAGGCCTTTGATACTGTTAGTCATGGGGGCTTATGGAAAATTATGTCAACATCTGGAGTATTGTACACCAATTTCATAATGGCAAGTTTGCCTGGGTTTTGGATCGTGGACAATGCTCTTGTGCCTTCCCAGTCACCAGTGGAGTGAAACAGGGCTGTATGCTTGCTCCCATACTTTTTAGCATGATGTTTTCAGCCATGTTGTCAAATGCTTTCTACAAGGATGAATACACCATCAAGGTCAACTACCATACTGATTTTAAGTTCTTCAATTTGAAAATTCTACAAGCCAAGACCAATATGGGCAACTGTTGATACATGATTTTCTTTTTTTTTGCAGATGGTTGTGCACTCAATGCAAAATGTACCCTTGCCAAAAAGGCTATTTTATGGAGAACTCACATGGGGCAGGCAATCATGTAGTGGCCAGAAGAAGCTATACAAGGACAGTCTCAAGATCTCTCTCAAGAACTTTGAATTTGGCTGTTCAGTATAGGAGACACTGGCACAGGACCACTGAGCATGGTGTGCCCACATCAGAAAGGGTGCTGTGCTCTATGAACAAAGACAGTACAAAGTAAATATAAGATGTGTAGATTTGGAGTATCCACTCCCAAAATTCATATGGACTATCTGTGTCCAACCTGTGGTAGAGCATTCAGAGCTGTTACTGGTCTGATCAGCCACAGTCAAACACACTGAAACTTCACTTTATCATGATGATGTCATTTTGGTCCTCTTCAAAAACAAAGGACAACAACCATATGCACACACTCATACATACATACATACATACATATATTTCTATGTGTTGAGTAGAGAGTATGAAGAGTTTCATGTGTGCATATGATCAGAGGGGGCATTATCATGACAGTTTGTAAAGAGTTATGAGGAATGTTCATAATTCTCTTTCTCAGTCTTGTACTTATTCTGTTTGTTTTTTTTTTTCTAATGCCTTAACAAATAGTCCTTAATCCACTCTTCTAAATTATTATATGAAAAATACCTGGTCCAGTGATTTTGTTAATGGTCACTGTTTCCTTTCTGTTAGTAAATTGTCCAAGGCAATACTGTACTAATTGACTGCCATCTTTTTACTTTTACCTACATAAAATAAGAGACATAATAAGTCACTCCTCCTACACTAAACTCCAGCCTTTCTAAGCCTGAGAGGGAGGATGGTGTGAGGGAAGGGAAGAAATGGGTAACAGTAGCCTGAAGAACCATCTTTCAGCTTTCCTTTATTAATCTTTGATTCAAAATTAACTGGAGGCATGGGGGTGGGTGGGAAAGAAAGCATTTTCATTGACCCTTTGGTGTATCTCTGTCATCAGCTTGGATTATAGGATGTGTGCTATTGTGACCAATTCTGAATGTATACTGAAGACCAGATTTTAGAGCCTCTGACAAGAAAGATAAGAAATGACTGAGTAAACTAGGAGTAGAGATCAGAATTTAAATATGCACAGGTGTTCTAAAAATACTCTCTTTGTTCTCTTTACTCTTTCAAGGAGCTGTTCTCTTTGATTTCCTTTCAGGCTCTTCCTTCTAAGGAGTGTCACTATTTCTTATCCACTTCTGGAGACCTTTCTGGTGGTCATAGAAACAGCAGTATTTCTCTGGTGGCCAATGGAAATTTCGGACTATTTTTAACTCCCCCATATCCAACATTTAATCTCTCACTCCTATTAAAGCTCAGAAACCTGTATTTCTTTGTCAGTATATATACAATGGGTTTGTTATGCACAGTAGGACTTCTAGCAGGTGTTCTAGCATAGGTTCACTCTTGATCTAGATAGACAGAAAGAGAGGAATAAAGTTATAGTAAAGGATTAAATAATTTAACTTGATTCTAGTCTATTCTTCCCAAAAGGGTTGCTGATAATGGGAACACCAACTTCTCCAGCTTCCCTAATCACCTTTCTCACAGGGGTGGATGAGGGAGGGTCAACTGCCTCTATGTCTCTGTGGGATCAGTTGAGACAGCAACAATATTCCAGCTTGTGTACTTCCCTATATCCCCACAGCCTCAATGGGGGCCAGTTGAGGCAGGTACGTGTATTTTTTATTCATTAATCAAATCACAAATCCCTAAATCTCCTCAATCCTCAATGGGGGCCAATTAAAGCACACACAGCATCACACTTTCACATTCTGCACTCACTGGCCAGCGTCCACTTGATTTATAGGGCAATAGTCAAAGAAGGCAGTTTGCTAGCAATAGCCTCACATGTTTCTATTATGTCCCTGTTATATCTCACTTCATAGTCACAATAGATATTTATAGTTCTAAGCACAAATGTTTGTATTATTTGTCATTTTTTAATACCGCAAAAGCATGGTGATGTTTACAAGTCATGAGCCTGGGAACTTGCAATGCCAGTCTAATACCAATAGCAGTCATTATGGAGATGCATGCATATTTCCAGGGTAAATTCACAAAATATAAACTCTCTTCCTCAAAGACCAAACCAAAATATTTATTCAATACCAGAAAGCCAGTTCCACCATGGTAAAAATGAAGGTTGTACACATTACCAATAAACAGAGCAGTGCCATCCCCAAGTCTTCCCTCTGTTAGACTTCACCACAATCTCCCCTAGGCAAAATTCTAACCTCTCTCACTCACACTAGCTGCTCTGTTCTGCTCTGCCTGCTCTCTCCCAGCTCTCCTCACTTTCTCTTCCTGCTCCACCCATTCATCAAGCTCCTCCCACCATGGACTTCATGTGATTCAAACCATGGACTGGGCCAAAACTCAAAACAGGCCACATAGGTCTACTAAGGGGCAGGGAAGATTTTCAAATTCCTTTACCATTACATCCAGCCCCAAGAGCTTTTCTATCCATTAACAGATGAACGGGAGTTTAACGGTCACTGGTATCTGACCACAAGCACCCCCACCTTTTCTGCTGTAAGTGAATGGGAGCTCTAATTCCTTGGAGTAAAGGGTGGAGGTCTCTTCTATAACTACTTCCTGCTGAGATTAGATGTAGAGCTGTCCCTGACTCATGAGGTCCCATTTGAGATGTCAGTTCTTTAGCCTGTAGGGCAGCTAGGTGGTTCAGTGGATAGAGCACCAGTGCAGGAGTAAGGAGGACCTGAGTTCAAATTTCACCTCAGACAATTGCCACTGACTAGATGTGTGACCTTGGACAAGTGACAACCCCAATTACCTCATCCTGGGTCGTCTCCAGTCATCCTGATGAATATCTGGTCACTGGATTCAGATAGCTCTGGAGGAGACGTGAGGGGGTGACCTGCACAGCCCTCTCTTGCTCAAAACAAAGTCAAATGCAAATCATGTCATTATTTCGCTGATGGCATGGTCTTCTTTGGCAACGAAGGATGAACACACACTCTTTTGGTCAATGCCAGGTCCATGAGTGAAGTATTGCTGTATAGGACAGAGGATGACATCAGTCACCTACAAGTGGAGGGCACTAAGAGTGCAGGAGACAAAGCTAGCAAACAAGTGAAACAAACAAGCAAAGGCCGAAGAGAATAAAAAGACAACAACCAGAAGCAGGGCAGATACAGTGTCAGCTGTGCTTCTGGAGTCCACGAATCCACAGAAGCTGCACTAATTTCTGTCTTTTTTACTGCAGGGTTTCCATATATAGGAGAGGCCTCTGCCCCTTTATCTATTAATGCCCTAGTTCCAGCATATGGTTACACTCGTTTTGGGTCTGTAATCCCATCTGTATACTTATTTAATTTGAGCTGGGGCTAGACCAATTTCCTATTCTTGAAGGTGTGACAAATGTTGGGTATAATGATTCAGGAAGATCCGTAGGGGCACTTCTTACTTCCCTATTCCATCTAACATCAAGTCCCTTTTCTTGTTACATTTTATATAATTAATTAGTTGGAATACAATCTATTCTTCCAAAATCTACCCCTGCTCTTAATAAAGAAGTAAACATTTCTCTTCTTGTTAGTCTATTCTGACTTTGAATCCACGAGCTATTTGCTTTTCTCTCTTGAGGAAATTTATCTTTTCCCTATTCCTCTAAGTCACTTAACTGTAAACTCTTACTGAGCACCTTTGAAAGAGGGTGCCCTATTTCCCCAATTAGTAGAGTCAGAGTGAGGTGCTTACAAGCAGGAGCAGTCCTCACCATTATATTTCTATGAGAAATGATTAATGGAGTGCCATGATAAGCATCAACACCCATGACCATTATTGCAGTTTTCATTAGCTTTTCCTTTAACTTTCTCATACAGTTTCTAAGCAAACACTAAGGTCGTCTCCACTAGGCCACATTGAATCAGTGAGATACTGCTTACTGCACTCCCAGGCAGCTAAAGCTAACAGATTAGTTCCGTTGTTATCTGCTTGAATATGGTAATCACTAGAATCTTGTTGTAAAAAAGGATTCTGTGGGACACCTATGAATTTCAAGCAATCTATGTTATCCATCCATACTCTTCATCCCAATTGCTCACTAATTCTCACCATCCAAGATACTAATGATTCTCCCATTTTGGAGCTGAATCGACTTAAAGTATCAGTGACTTGCTGCTGAGTAAAATTCTCAACTACTTCCTCACACACTGTGTGCTCCCCTGGTTTTCCTGCTTCCTTCATAATATTGGACATGCACCCACATTCTTAGAAGCCTTCTAATCTAAACTTGCTTAATTGTTTCCTCCCACTTGTCTTCCTCTCAGGTGTCTGGGTCCTAATCAGTCTCTAGAGATGCAAGGGTTGCATTTATTTACCTGTTATTAACTTTCCCCTTCTTTTTTTTCTGAGCAACTCTCACAACTGTCTTTTCTGTAAGCACCTAATACTTTTTAGTTTGCTCTTCTAAAGGAAAGTATGGACACTAGTATAGAAAGCTCCTCATGCAAATCAGTTAATCCTGTTTTCAGCTGAACCTTTTCCTCCAGCAAGTTGTCTCTACTTTTACATATAATATGATAACTTGCTAACAATGCTCATCCTTTTCTATATATTCTTTATGTTTCTTTCCCAAGTTCTGTTGGTATTGCTTGCACACATCTTTCTAAATCTCTGGGTTCTCCCTTCTGTCACCTCATTTCCCAGTTCTCACGAAGTCCTGTGCTTTTAACCCATTCTCTCACCTGGGAGGAATAAGGTAAATTCTCCCATCCAGAAATGCCCATTTCCTTCTCTAGAACCTTACTGGCTGCAAGTAGAGGTTTTATATTTCACGATCCCATCCTTGTTGCCAATTGTAACACCAGTGCAAATACCCATAGCTACTGCTGTGGATATGAATACATATTTCCGGGATAAAATCACAAAATATAAACTCTCTTCCTCAAAGGTGAAAACAAAATACTTATTCGGATACCAGGAAACCAATTCCACCATTGTAACAATGAAGTCTGTACATATTTCCAATAAAGGGAGCAGTGACATCCCTAAGTCTTCCCTAGATTAGGCCTCCCTACAAACAAGCTCCTCTAAGCAAAATTTCACCCTCTCTCACTCATTGTAACTGCTCTGCTCTGCCTACTCTCTCTCTACTCTGCCTTGCTGTCTCCCAGCTGTACCTCACTCTCTCTTTCTGTTCCACCCTTCCTGTTCCACCCATGCAGTATGCTACTCCAACCATGGGCTTCATGTGACTTAAGCTGTGGACTGGGCCAAGGCTCAAAGCAGGTCACATAAGCCTATTAAGGGGCAGGGAAGATCTACAAATTCCTTAACTATTATAAAACTAGAGATTATTATGGTCATGGATCCTGAAAAACTATAGTCTAAGAAAGAATAACTAAAATCTACGTTATACCTCCTAAAACCTACCTTATATACACAGTTCCAGGGAGATGAGCTCTCTACTCTCTTTGCAGGAATTCTAGTGCATTTATGATCTTTAACATTACTGTTAAGACATATATTTTCATTCAGTTATGTCTGACTATCTGTGAGTCCATGGACCATAACTGTCTTTGGATTTTCTTGGCAAAGATGCTGGAGTGGTTTGTCATTTCCTTCTGTAGTGGATTCTTTTGTCAGGCAATCAGAGGTTAAGTGGATTGCCCAGGGTCATACAGCTAGGAAGTATCTGAGGCTGTATTTGAACACAGATCTTCCTATTTCCAGTGCTTTTCTCCACTGAGTCATTAGCTGCCTCATCCTCAAATTATAGTAGCCATTTTTGATAGATTTATACACTTGCAGTGAAAACAGCCCCCATCAACTTTATATGCTAATTTTCTTAAAAACATAGAAAGGGAGGGTATAACTGTGAGCAAGCAAGGGTATAACAGCTTAATTTTCTGCTATATCACATTCTACACAAGTCATTGACCAAGTGGTTTCTCAAGTGAGGGAGTTTCCCATAATACAATGTAGCCTGACTGAGTAAAGAATCTGAACAATTAGAACAAATGTAAGCACATAATAGATGGGCTCTGAAATTACTAAGGACTTTCAAAATGTATTAGACAGTGAAAATGAAAGAAAAAAAATTGCTAGGAAGAACCTCCAGCTTTCTCCCCAAGCTCCTTCTGAATACCTCTACTTTTGCTTATGACTGAGAAATTTCTAAATTACAGTTTCCCTTAAGTGATAAAGAGGGAATAAGCAAAGGAGCACATGTCTTTAAACCCTCTTTAGACACAGTATATAAGCAAGAGGAGGTAAGGAAAATGTGGAGAGGGGTATTGATTTCCTCTTCCTTAGGTCATCAATCCATAGGGATTCACAATAGTTGACTACCTGTGGAATTTAAGATTTTTTTTCACTCTGGGTTATTGCTTCTGCTCCCAGGTCTCAGCTGTCATTACAGCATTGGTCTCAAAACTGTTTTTTTTTTTTATCTTTCTTTCCCACAGAACTGGTCACTATTATAAAGGCTCAAACCATTTCAATCTATACTGCCTTACACCCACCCACACCTACACACACCCACACCCACATATTCTATCTAGGTGGAGCAGTGGCTATAGCTTGCAGCTTGTAATCAGGAAGACTCATCTTTATAAATTCAAATCCTACCCTAAGATACTTGGCTGTGTGACCCTTGGAAAAACACTTAACCTTGTTTGCCTCAATTTCTTATCTGTAAAATGAGATAGTAAAGAAGATGGCAAACTACTACAGTATTTTTACCAAGAAAACCCAAGATGGGTCACAAAGTGTTGGACACAATGAAAATGACCCATCAACAACATAGGTAGTACAGTGGATAAAGTCAGGAAGACTAACTTCTCTGAGTTCAAATCTGATGTCAGACAATTACTAGCTGTGTGACCATGGGCAAGTCACTTAATTCTGAGCTAAAGAAGAAAATGCTAAACCACTCTAGTATCTTTGCCAAGAAAATACTGCATGGGGTCTTGAAGAGTTGGACATGACTGAAACAACTGAACAACAGAATACATACACACACACACACATAATGGGTCTAATCACGATGTATCTTGGTGAAAAGATATGTACAATCTAGTGACTATGGGAGTCTTGCTCCAAATTGCTTTCCAAAGTGATTGCATGAATTCACAGCTCTAGCAATAGTACCAATAGTGCATCAATGCACACTAGCAATGTAGCAATCCCGCAGTCCTCTAACTTGGCATTTTGCATATTTTATTATCTCTGTCATTAGGTATGAGTAGCATCTCTGAATTGCTTTATTTTATGTACTTTTAATTATTAAGTTTTTTTTTGTCAAATAGTTGTTGATACCTTGAAACTTGAAAATCTTTTGAAATATTTTTTCTTTGCTAATATCCTTTGACCATTATATATTAAGGAATGGCTTTTGTCCTTATAATTTTGAATCTGTTTCTTCCATATCATGTAAATTATACCTTGATCAGAGAAACTTTTTGAGAAGTTTTATTTTTTCAGTTGTCATTACTTCTGATTTTATGTACATAAGTTCTTGGCAGCATAACTCCTACACTCAATTACCTATTTAGGATATTTACTCATCTCATTAAACTCAATATAAAAACCAGATTCATTAGGAAAATATATTGTACTGGAGAAAAATAAATAGATATTTTCATAGTCATATATTTGATGTTCCATCTGTTTCGAAAAACTGAAAGTGCATTTTACTGCCATCAAATTTAAACAGGGGAATCAATCTCTAAAAAAGGGTGTTAGCTAAACTATGTAATCCAAAACTTTTATTTAAAAGTTACTTATTTAAATATAAAGATCTAACTGAATTTGTCTATTAAATGCAAGGTTTTGTTGTTTTTTTTATTTTTTTAAGAGAGAAGTAAAGGCAGGATTTAGAGATAGAAAAGATCGTAGAAAAGCAAAAATCTAGTCCAGTCTTCTTATTTTACAGATAAATTGAATCCTAAACAGAGAAAGTGATTTTTCCCAGTTCTCAGAGAAGAGAACGAGGATTTAATGTAAGGTGTTCCAATCAAGAATTCAATAGTCTTTATCCTATATAACCTTTTTATCACCCATTGCACCTATTAGTGCAATGTTTCAAATGACCTCTGCTCTATCAATTGTCAGTCATTCCATTAAGGAATGGGTGAACAAGGTTGGTTACAAATGATCCAAGGAGTTGTAGGTGGACAGATGAAAATCCTTTGCATAGCAGCAATAACACTATGTTTGTCAGGGGCTATCCTCTGCATGTAACATGGCTAAGATTTCTTTTCTACTTCTTAATCCTACCATTATTTTATCTTAAAAAAATCTTTAATTTGATATCAAGACACATTCAGTTAGACTTTAAGTAGCAAGAATATTATACTTGTCAGGAACTTTGGCTTGTATGTAGCATAGGGGTATCCTTGTATGGTTCAAAGACAGGTAGAATAAGCATTTTTACTTTCTTCTCCCTCCACTCTTCTCCAATGGGCACTTTATTGCCAGAAGTAGAAGATGAAGACTGTGGCCAGAATTTTGGCCCACTCTCCTATCCTCAGATAGTTAGGGTACCAGGCTAGAAGTATAAATATTTGCTCCCTTACATATTATTAGAAGAGGGGATGTGGTTTGCAGGTTCAAGCTTAACTTCAGATTGCTGTTTCATTAATGGGAGGAAACAAGACCCTAAGTTTTATATCCAAGACTTGTCTCTTTTCCTACCACATACCAGTTCTCCAATGAACACACATAGGAAGTAGCATAAGAAGGCATTTATCCGAATCAGAGAAAGTGTTCGTTGAAGTATATATACCAGACAATACAGAGTAAAGAAATTCTTCTGCTGTGAGACCAAGGTAACTTTTCCAAGAGCAGTTCATTATAATGTCTACTGAAGCATGGATGGAGTTATTGCTTACCTACCTATCTGTCTGCCTGTCTATGTATGTATGTATGTATATATGTATGTATCTATCAATCTATCTATTTATAGCTATCATTTCTACATCAAAAAAATTACAGGCATTACACAGAGTAAAGAGAAAATTAAGCTATTGAACCAGATAGAGAATTTTGCATAATTAAATTAAGAAATGGGATTTGGTAGACTTGATACTCCATTGTAAAATTGAAGTGTAAGTTTACCCTATAGCTTTTGTAGCCCAAGGTACATTTCATTATACCATTCATTTCATTTTTGCCTATAGCTTGCTTTGTAAATGTGTTTCAACATCTGGAGCTTTAATGGTTCTTTCTGCTTTCCTTATTATATGCAGCACAGATAGTACTGGAAAGGATGGAACTCTTGGATATTTTTCAAATTAATATTTCCCTTTGCAGGACTGGGACGTTTCATGGTGGATCTCTTGTTTGTTTATTTATGTTTTTCCTTCTGTAAAAATGGCAAAATGATGAACCTGAAAATAACCAAGTAGAAAAAGTCTACTTGTAAGAAAATGCTGCATGGTAGTGAATGTCCCCTACATACCATTGCATTTTCTAATTTTTGTTTTCTCTGTTGCAGAGGGTCTTATAGCAGTATTTTATAGTCAACATTTGACTCTCTTTAAAAAGTCTTCCTCCTATATTTTGATTGCTGTGTTGGAATGCTTGATTACTTTCTAACCACCAGAAATAACCATGAAGTGAAGAAATGAAATGAGATTCTATGACAAAAAGGATTCCATATGTAAACTCACAAACTAGTAATGACTAAGTTTAGAACAGATGTGTCTTGGAAATGAATAGTACTGACTGTGGAATTAAAGTCCTAAGGTGAAAGTCATAGTTTTACAACTCTTGATCCATATGACTGTGGGCAAATAACTCAGCCTCTCTGGGTTTCTTCAGCTATAAAATGGTACTTGCATAACGTCTATTTCAGAGTATATGTGAGAAAAAACATTTTATAAACTATGGAATGGAGTATAAATACGAGCTATTTTCATCCACATGGAATGTGTATATTAATCAGAAGAGTTACAAAGGGTTAGGTGGTTCAGTTTTATTTTCCAAAGTACCCAACGGAGTAACACATGAGCTTGGGGGAAAACTCTCAGTTCCTCTACCTCTGTATCCCATACTTGTGAAAATGAAAGCAAACTCTAGGTATAAATCTCACAAGGGTATGATAGAATTCAAATACTTATATAGTCCTTTTTTAGCATCTATAAGCAAGGAAACTTTCATTCTGCTGAATGAAAATTTGTAAGGATTATCCTCTTGATTGTTTCTCACCAGTAATTTACCAACTTTGGCCCTAAATCAGTAGCCTTTGTTCACAAAATTTCCAGTCTCTCCATGTTATTGATGTAGAATCTCTTTGCACTTCGAAAGTTTACTTTTTTCTGCTTAGAACTCTTCTTAACAATCTGCAATTTACTTGAAAAAAAGTCATTGTTGCTTCTTAGAATGCCATCCTTGATTACTTTCCCTCAACCCTTTTAGAAAATTAGTTCCATTATGGTCATTCAGTATTCCTTTGAGTATGTAAATAGGAGACCATTAACTCTCAGATTATAGGGACTGAGTCTTATCTGAGTTCCATACTGAACAGTAGCCTAGAGCACCAGCCACAGAAAATATTTACAGAGCTGCCTTGCAAAGTGTCCTGCTGAGATCACATGCAGTGATGAATATGGGTATTACTTTGACTGCTACTACTAACTCATGTATGTGTAGCACTCTACAGTTAATAGACTAAGCCAGGCATCTTCTTTCTGCACAGGAGTCTTCCACTTCCTGCCGCCATCTTATAGTCAGCCTCTTCAGCTGAGAAGAACTAAGACAGGCATGGTAGCCATGCCTTGTGTCTTCCATCTCCTGCAGGGCACAGTAAATCCCATGAGAAAAAGATTACTAGGGGATGGGGCTAGTGATCTTCCATCTGCTCCAAATCAAATACTCCTATATGTGAATTACAGGGCAACTTTCACCTCCTGCAGCCAAGCTCAGTCTCCTAACTAGAAAGTGGAGAATCTCTGGTGCAAAGAAGACCAACCTTCCTTTGGACTGTCATCTACTATGCCTGTCCTTTGATGATAGAAGAGCAGAGTTCAATGATCTACTTTATGATGAACATTCTCACACTTGATTACACAATTTACACCCCAAATTTCTGTAGATCTTTATCCAAACTCCATTACATGGCCCCTACCACTTGCTTTCTTATTCTCTTACTCCTCAATCCTTCCACCTCAAAGTTTCAACCTAACTCCATGTAACCCTTTCACTGTGTCCTCTGGAATGCTCATTCCATAGGCAACAAATTTCTCTATGTTTTATCTTTTCTCTTCCACTTCCATCTACTAGGTCTTATTGAAACATGACTTTACCCTGATGACCTAATCTTTCTGATCACCCTTTCCAATATGTCTATACCCTCATTCATTCTTCTTAGCTTTGTGAAGTATAAAAAGTTTAGGAGATATACTTTCTGGGTAATTAATCATTTTATTCATTATATTAGGGGATGAGTAATAAGAGACTTCAGTAACACTCTCAAATGCCAAATAAGCTGATGGAATCTTCTCAATGTTATTATGACCTTGGAAGAGTGGGTGTTGTTGAGGTTTTCCATCAGCTCTGATTGGTTAACAATCTGTGAGAAGAATGAATAGTATAATAAGCAGTGGGCCTATTCTAATGAGGAATTGGGGTGATTTTGATCATGTCACATACTCCCAGATGACTTCCAACTGCTCTTCCCCTTCCAAGGAAATCTGTACAAAGGATCTACCCCACTACCCACTCAAACCTAAGTAGAATACCATTCACAGATTAAATCCTTTTTCAAAGTTTTACTAGCTGAATGGAGAAACAACTACACTTACATAATATGGTCAAGGTGGGGCAAAATTTTGGTGAAGGTCAGTGATCTCTTTGAATGAATAGACTTTGGGCAGTTTCTGGGAAACAAAATGTCTGAATAAGCAGTAAATCACTGTCTTTCCCATATTCACTTCCAGAAAATACATAAAACTGAGCCCCAGAACAAATCCTGCAACAGCAAAGTCAGTAAGAAGAAGTGATTTTTTTAGCCTGGGAAACTCAAAAGATCAGAAAAAAAGTTCTATCTCACCCCAGGAAAAGAGAAGCACATTCCAAGAAAGAAAGGATCCTAGCAAGCCAGCAGCAAATCCCACCTCAGGAAACCAGTAGGAGATCCTGAGACTCCAAGTTGTGGGGTAAGCAAATGCCAACACGAATACCCACCCCCCCCCACATGTCTTAGGGGAACTGGCAGACACCAACTTGGATAACCACCATGTGCATTGGTGCAGTCCAAGGCAAACAGGCATCTTCCAGTGGCTGGACCTCCATGTGCTTCAGTGTAGTCCTAGGGAAACAGAACAATCCCACCTGACCTCAGCACCACCATTAGAACTCAGATTCAGCATCAGGTAGGCTAGAGAACCATTACAGTCTGCAGTTGCCAATATCTGTGATAACAGCACACAAAGCCAGTGACCAGGCACTTGGCCCGTAGCAAATGAAGCTTGAAATCATACCCTCTGTGCTCCAAGCAGGAGAATTCAACTTTAAAAGCCAGGAAATGAATAAACAAGATAAGCAAAAAGCAAAAGTGAACATTAAGCATAGAGAGTTAATGGGGTGACAGGGAAGATCAAAACACAAGCTCAGAAGAAGATGACATTGTCAATATACCTGCATCTGAAACCTCAAAGGGGAATATCAGTTGGCCCCAAACCCTAAAAGTCTCCTTGGAAGAGGTCAAGAAGGATATTAAAAGACAATAAGAAACAGAATAAAATTGGGAAAAGAAATGAGAGATAAGAAAGAGAGAGTCAACAGCTTGAAAATAAAAGACAAAAATTGACCGAGGGAAACAATTCCTTAAAAAAATATAACTTGCCAAATTGAAAAAAACTCCGCCAAAGAAAACAGCTCCTGATAAAGTAGATTTTACTGGAGAACAATTTGAAACTATGCCTATAGGGCTAGAAAAATATGCATGTCCTTTGACATAGCAAAACCACTAATAGGTCTGTATCTCAAAGAGATCACAAAAATGGGGAAAGGATCCACATGTGAAAACAATATTTATAGCAGCTCTTTTGGGCATGGCAAGGGATTGGAAATTGAGGGGATGTGCATAAGTTGTGGTATATGAATATAGTGGAAGAAATGATGAGCAAGAAGGCATCAGAAAAACCTGGAAAGACTTGAATGAACTGATAGTGAGTGAAATGAGTAGAATTAGGAGAATATTGTGTACATTGTGCCATAATTAACTTTGACAAACTTTCTTTTTTTATCAGTGCAGGGATCCAAGACACTTCCAAAGGACCCTTGATGGGAAAACGCTGTCCAATTCCAGAAAAATAACTATGGAGTCTGAATTCAGATTACCATGTATTATTTCCTCTCTCTCCCTCTTTCTCTTTTTTTTGTTTTGTTTTCTTTTGTTTCTTCTTTCTTGTGGCTTCTCTCATTGGTTCTAATTCTTCATTAAAACATGACTAATATGAAAATTAGTTCAATTTGAATACACATGTAGAGTTTATATCAAATTGCATGCTGTATTGGAAGGGGGGAGAGGAGAGATTGGGAGAAAATTTGGAATTTCAAATCTTATGAAAGTGAATGTTGAAAACTAAAAAAAAATCTTTTGAAAAAGAAAAAAAAGTAGAAATGGTCAAATGGGAAAAGAGGCACAAAAATTCGCCAAAGAGAAGAACTCTTTAAAAAGAAGAATTGTGAGAGAAGGATACAAGATTGCAGAAGAAAGGCAGGAATTCACCTGAGCTCTTCCTGAAATACTTACAAACATCTTTAAAAATGTCTGAAAAATTCTAGAGCATCAGGACCCACAAAAAGATGGAGTGAAACAAATTTCCAGCCCAAGCAAGTTGGAAGGTCAGCAGAAAACATATGTTGCACCAGGGTGAGACAGGAGTGTTGTCCAGTGCAAACTGAACCAGTTTAAACCCAGCTATTTCCAGACCTCTTAGGCCAGAGGCACCAAAGACAATTTAGAAGGGCAACAGGAAAGTTCTGTGTCACCTGAGTGACCATGGAGCTCATAGACCAGAGTACAGGCCAAAAGGGTAGTAAACATCAGTCTTTAAAACAAAGCACCTTGAAAGAACTGAAAACTTTCAGGTCCCTAGAAGTATTCCCCAAAACAATTGCACAAAGTCCCTGAAGCTTGGGAAAGTGTGACTTCCACCCTGAAGGCAGGACCATTTAAACCAACATTTGAAAGTTAAGTAATGGACTGGGAAAATGAGCAAACAATGGGGAAAAAATCTTTTGACAATAAATTTATGTGACAAGGAAGATCAAAGCACATACTCAGAATAAGACTAGAAAGTCAAAACTCCTACATCCAAAGCCTCCAAGAAAAATATGAATTGATCTCAGGCTATGGAAGAGCTCAGAAAGGATTCCAAAAAGAAACTAAGGGAGGCAAAGGAAAAATAGGGAAGAAAAGAGACTGTTGAAAACTGAAAACAAATAAGTTTATTGAAAATACAAGCATATTTGTATACATACACGCATGCATATATACACACAATTATTTACATTTATATTAGCTGGACCTACCAAGACAGCTGATATTTTTCCAACTTCTTTTAGATCTGGTTCTATTTGTGTGAAATGTGTTTTGTAATTGTGTTCCTACAGTTAAAAGGTTTGTCTTGACACGTAGAATCTCAAATATTTTATATTGTCTACAGTTACTTTAAATGAAATTTCTCTTTCTATCTCTTGCTTTCAGGCTTTGTTGGTTTCACACACACACACACTCACACGTACATACATACATACATACATACATATATATATATATATATATATAGATAGATATAGATAGATAGATATGTAGATATATATATATATATATATAGATATAGATATAGATAGATAGATATGTAGATATATATATATATATATATATATATATATAGGTATGTAGGCCTGTGATTGATATGGACTTGTTTTACATTGTTTCAAGGTATTTTTAATTGCTTTTCTTGAATTCTCTATGTATATCATCATATTATTTGCAAAGAGTGATGGTTCCTTCCTTATTACCTAGTCTAATATCTTCAAATAATTTTTCTTCTCTTATTGCTAATGCTAACACTTCTGGTACGATATAGAATAATAGTGGTGAAAAGAGGCATTCTTTTTTCACCACTGATGTTACTAGGAAGTCTGTTAACTTATCCATATTACAAATAATGTTGTTGATGGTTTTAGATAGATACTATTTGTCATTTTATAGAAAACTCCATTTGTTCTTATGCTCCCTAGTATTTGGATGGTGTATTTTGTCAAAAGCATTTTCTGCAGCTATTGAGATAAAGATATGATTTATGTCAATTTTGTTATTGACATTGCCAATTATGCTGATAGTTTTCCTGATATTCAGTCAAGTTTGCATTCCTGGTATGAATCCTACTTGCATATACATACATACATACATACATATATATGTATGTATATACACACACACATATATATACATACACACATAAACATCTATATACACATATCTATATCTATATCTATATCTATCTATCTATCTAATCATAACAGCAATTTTGTAGGAATTTTGTAGGACTGCTCTTTTGCCTCCTTTCCTAAATCGTTCATATAGTATTGGAATTAGTTGCTATTTAAATGCTTGATAGAATTCACTTCTATATCCATCTGACCTTGGAGATTTTTTTCTTAGGGAGTTCATTGATGGCTTGTTCATTTTTTTTTCTGAAATGAAGTTATTTAAGTATTTTATTTCCTCTTCTGTTAATCTAGGCAGTTTATATTTTTGTAAATATTAATGCATGTCACTTAGATTGTTGAATTTTTTGGTATAAAGTTGAGCAATAATTAGTTCCTAATTATTGTTTTAATTTCCTTTTTGGTGGTGATGAATTTACCCTTTTTATTTCTGATACAGGTAATTTGGTTTCCTTCTGTCTTTTTTATTAACAAATAAATGAAAAGACTTTCTATTTTATTAGTTTTTCATAAAACCAGCTCTTAGCTTTATTTACTAGTTCAATAATTTTCTTTTCTTTTCAATTCTTATAATCTCTCCTCTGATCTTCAAAATTTACAATTTCATATTTAGTTGGAAATTTTTAATTTGTTCTTAGCTTTTGTAGCTTTTATGTTCAGTTTTCTGATTAAAAATTTATCCTAAAACCTGCTCTTATTGCATTCCATGAAATATGGTAAGTTGTCTCTTTATTGTCATTTACTTGGATGAAGTTACTGATAGTTTGTATGATTTGTTGTTTGATCTACTCATTCTTTAGGCTTAGATTGTATAATTTCTAATTTGTTTTTAGCCTAGTTTTCCATGACCCTATATTACATATAATTTTTATCTTATCATGATAACAAAAAGATAAGCTTAATATTTCTGTGTTTCTGCATTTGACTGAGTGGTTTTTATACCCTAATAATGACCAGTTTTTGCATAGACTCCATGTACCACTGAGAAATATGTATATTTCTTTCTATCCTCATTCAATTTTCTTCAGAGTTCTACATTATCTAACTTTTTAAATATTCTCTTTACCTCCTAACTTCTTTCTTATTCATTTTATGGATTGATTTATCTATTTCTGAGAGGTGGAGGATCCCTATTAGCATGTATTTTCTGTCTATTTCTTCCCATATCTCACTTAACTTCTCCTCTAAGAACTTGGATGCTGTTTCAGTTGTTGTATATATATTTAGTTGTTGATGTTCATTTGGTAACTTTTAGGAGGATATAGCTTCCTTATTTATCTCTTCTGATTATATCTGTTTTTGCTTTTGCTTTGACTGTAATCAAGATTGCTAGCTCTTCTTTTTTTTAACTTATGCTGAAACATAATACATTCTGCTTTAGCCTTTTACCTTTACTCTGTATCTCCTTCGAATTTGTTTCTTGTAAAAAACATATGGCAAGAGTCCCTCTCTCTTTTTTATACATTATGTTACCAACCTCCATTTATGAGAGACTTCATCCCATTCACATTCACAATTATTTTTGCAACCTGCATATTTCCTACATTATATTTTCCCCCCTCTTTATATTTTCCCTTTCCTTTCACCCTGTTCTTCCTCACCAGAGTTTTGCATCTGTTCACCACCTCCTTCAATATGCCTTCCCTTCTATTAATCTATGTCTTTTATTTCCTCTTTCCCCTCCTACTGCTGCCCTCCTTTCCATCATCACTCCCATTTAGCTTTTTGTTCTCCTCTATCCTCCTATCTCTATATAAGTCAAGATATACCCATCTGAGTGTTTACGTTATCCCCTCTTTGAAATATGATGACAGTAAAGTTAAAGCAATGTTCACCATGTCCTTTCTTTCTCTCTATTGCAAAAGGCTTTTGTGCCTCTTCATGTAATATAATTTACCTTATTATACCTCTCCCTTTCCTCTTATCATCTTGTAATCTCATTTTTACCCCTTATTCTTTTATAATCACCTCAAAGTCAACATTACCCTGTGTCTATCTATACTACTTTTAACTGCTCAAATAGAGATACACTTCTCAAGAGTTACAAGTATTATTTTCCATGGAGGAAAAATAACTTTGTGAGAAACCAAGTTTGCCCTTATTAATTTTTTTTCGTTCTTATTCACCTTTTAATAACTTCACCTGAATCTTTTATTTGAAGATTGAATTTTCTGTTCAACTCTGGTTTTTTTATCAAGAAAATTTAGGAGTCCTCTTTTTCATTCGATGTCCATCTCCTTCCCCGCAAGACTGTGCTCAGTTTTGCTAGGAGATTGATACATGGCTGCAATTGAAGCTCCTCTAACTTTCAGAAGATCTTCTTATAAGCCCTCAAAGCCTTTAATATAGAAGCTGCTAAGTCGTGTTGTCCTTTCTGTGACAACTTGATATTTGAAATGTTTCTTTCTGGTGCTTGCAGTGTTTTCTCCTAGAATCGATAATTCTGAAATTTGACTACAATATTCTTTGGAGTTTGCATTTTGGAATCTCTTTCAGGAGGTGATCAGTGGTTTCTTTCTTTTTTTAAAATGCTTATTTATTTATTTTTAGTTTTCAACATTCATTTCCACAAAATTTTGAATTCCAAATTTTCTCTCCATATCTCCCCTCTCCCCACCCCATAACAGCTAGCACTCTAATTACCCCTTTCCTCAATATGCCCTCCCTTCTATCACACCCCTCCCTTTACTTGTCCTCATCTTCTCTATTCTCTTGTAGGGCAAGATAGATTTCTATACCCCATTACCTGTATTTCTTATTTCCCAGCTGTATGCAAAAACAATTCTCAACATTCGTTCCTAAAACTCTGAGATTCAACTTATCTCCGCTGAGAAGGCAAGTGATTCATTATAGGCTCTACATATGTAATTTTGCAAAAGACTTTCCTAATAGTCATGTCGTGTGAGACTAAATATTTTTCCCTCCATCCTATGCCACCCCCCCATTTTTTCTATTCTCTCTTATGACCTTGTCCCTCTCCAAGAGTGTTTATGACTAATTGCTCCCTCCTCTCATTTTCCCTCCCTTCTATAACCTCCCCATCCCATTTGCCCTATTTTCCCCTATTCTCCTATGGTATAAGACAGATTTTCATACCAAACTGAGTGAACATGTTATTCCCTCCTTAAGCCAAATGAGAAGAGAATAAACTTCACTGTTTTCCCCTCACCTCCTCACTTTTCTCCTCCATTGACAAAAGGTTTTATTGCCTGTTTTATGAGAGATAACTTGCCCCATTCCATTTCTCCTGTCTCTTCCTAGTATATTCCTTTCTCCCTTTAATTTTATCCTTTTTGATATCATCCCTTCATCTTTTTTGATATCATCCCTTCTTAATCAACTAACTCTGCTCTCTCTCTCTCTCTCTCTATGTCTATATATATATATGTGTGTGTGTATACATTTATATGTATATATATGTATATATGTACACATATATACACATATATGTACATATATGTGTGTATATGTGTGTGTCTGTGTGTGTGTGTGTAATCCCTCCAACTACCCAATACTGAGAAAAGTCTCAAGAGTTACAAATGTTATCTTTCCATGTAGGAATATAAAGAGGCCAACTTTAGTAAGTCTCTTGTGATTTCTCTTTCCTGTTTATGTTTTCATGCTTCTCTTGATTCTTCTGTATAAAAGTCAAAGTTTCTTTTCAGCTCTGGTCTTTTCATCAAGAACGCTTGAAAGTCCTCTACTTCATTGAAAGACCATTTTTTTTCCCCTTGAAGTATTATACTCAGTTTTGCAGGGTAGGTTATTCTTGGTTTTAGGCCTAGTTCCTTTGACTTCTGGAATATCATATTCCACACCCATCGATCCCTTAATGTAGAAGCCGCTAGATCTTATGTTATCCTGATTTTATTTTCACAATACTGGAATTGTTTCTTTCTAGCTCTTTGCAGTACTTTCTCCTTGACCTTGGAACTCTGGAATTTGGCCACAGCATTCCTAGGAGTTTTTCTTTTTGGATCTCTTTCAGGTGGTGATCAATGGATTCCTTGATAATTCCACAATATCAGGGCAGTTTTCCTTGATAATTTCATGAAAGATGATGTCTAAGCTCTTTTTTTTTTGATGATGACTTTCAGGTAGTCCCATAATTTTTTAAATTGTCTCTGCTGGATCTATTTTCCAGTTCAGTTGTTTTTCCAATAAGATATTTCACATTCTCTTCCATTTTTTCATTCTTTTGGTTTTGTTTTGTGATTTCTTGGTTTCTCAGAAAGTCATTAACCTCCATCTGTTCCATTCTATGTGCTTTTGAACCTCCTTTTCCATTTGGCTAATTCTGCTTTTAAAAGCATTCTTCTCCTCATTGACTTTTTGAACCTCTTTTGTAAATTGAGTTAGCCCATTTTTAAAGATGTTATTTTCTTCAGCACTTTTTTGGGTCTCCTTTAGCAAGGTGTTGACCCACTTTTCATGTTTTTCTTGCATCTCATTTCTCTTCCCAGTTTTTCCTCCACCTCTCTTACTTGATTTTCAAAACCCCTTTTGATCTCTTCCATGGTCAGAGACCTCTGCACATCCACTTTGGAGATTTTGGATGCTGAAACCCTTACCCCAGGTCTGCTTTTGACGGCATGCATCACTCCTCCTTATCTGAAAGGATGGAATAAAATACTTACCAAGAAAGTGACTTTCAATAGTCTTATCCTTTTTCCCTTTTGGGGGCCTTGTCCCAGACAGTTACTTGACTTTTGAGTCCTTGTGAAGAGGAAGTTATAATCTGAGGACCTGTAGTTTCTCATTTCCTCCAAGGTGGCACAATCAAGGAGAGGAATTTACTTTTCTCCTGGCCTGTGCACTGGTCTGGGAGCAACCAAAAACTTTTCTGCCCACAATATGTGAGTAGTAGAATTCCCTCTCCAGAGCCACCTCCAGCTCTGCCAGTGGTCCTCCTTCTCAGCCAGGGCCTGACTCAGGGCTGAGATTCAGATCAGCTGCTCAGTTCCCCCAGGAGCTTTTGGCAGGGGGTAGGACTGCCTCTCAGGTATGACATTCAGATTAGCAGATCAATTCTCCCAGGGTCTTTAGGTGGAGGGCAGGATCACCTCTCAAGGCTGCAATTCAAATCAACTGTTCAATTCCCTCAGTGGTTTTAGGCAGTAGGCTCCAAAAGTGACTGTTGTCCACTGGGCCAGCCCACGTTCCCTTCTCATCCAAATAAAAAAGCTTTCTCACCGAACTTTGAAAGCTTTCTTCCCCATTTGTGGGTTTGGAGATTTGAGAACTACCATTGCTGCTGGACATTCCACCCCTGAAGCCTGTTCTGGTCCTGTCCCTGCTGTGCCATGAAGCTAAGGCTTGACTGGGCTCCATGCAATGGACATTTCCTGTCAGCTTTCCAGGCTACCTTGGGCTGGATATCTCTTTCACTGTTATTTTGTGGCTTATGCTGCTCCAGAATTTGTTCTGAGTCATTTTTGGGGGGGTATTTTATGGGCTGTGGGGGTGGAGCTAGGGTATGTGTGTCTTTCTACTCTGCCATCTTCCAGTGATTTTTCAAAGATATTTTAATGCCTGGTTCTAGGATATCAGGATAGTTTTCCTTGATAATTTCTTGAAAGACGTTATATAGTGGGGGGGAGGATAGTGGAGTAGAAAGATAGTGGAGTAGAAAGACTCATGTATGCTAGTTTCGAACCCCAGCCCATAAATTTCCTGTAAAAAGAACTCCCCACAAATTCTGGAACAGTGCAAGCCATGCAGCAACACAGTGTAGGAGATTTCTGTTCCAGAGAGCCCTGAAAAACTGACTTCAAAGGTCCATCACACACCAAACAGTGGAGCCCACCCCTGCCCTGCCCTGGCTGCCCATCTCTGAGAGGAGCACGTCCTAGCAGGATTCAGGGATGGAATCTCCAGCAGTCGTGAAGGTCCCTCCACCCACAAGTGCTACAGGTCAGTGAGAGAGACTTCTGGGCTGGCTGAGAGGGGAGCGGGGTGTCTTCATAAATCAAGCCTCCTTGGGAGGCAGCTACAGAGACAGCAGCAGAGGCAGTAGTGGCCAAGAGCTCCAGGAGCAGGCAGGAACTCAGGGCCATTACTGAAGATCTCCACATAAACCCCCTGAGAAAACTGAGCTTGGGAGGCGGCCCTGCCCACACCTGAGCATCAGAACTTAAAAACTCACATTGAATAGCAGACCGTCCCAGCCTCTGAAAGCCTTGAGACTGGGGAGCAGCATTCGAATCTGAGACCCCAAGCACTAGCTGGGCAGATCTAGGCGGGGGTGGAGAGGAATCTCAGAAGTCAAGTAACTGGCTGGGAAAATGTCCAGAAAAGGGAAGAAAAATAAGACCATGGAAGGCTAGTTTCTTGGTGAACAGATGTTTCTTCCTCCTTTCATTTCTAATGAGGAGGAAAAATGCTTACCATCAGGGAAAGACATAGAAGTCAGGGCCTCTGTATCCCAGACATCCAAAATAGATATCTAATGGGCTCAGGCCATGGAAGAGCTCAGAAAGGATTTTGAAAATCAAGTTAGACAGGTGGATGAAATACTGGGAAGAGAAATGAGAGGGATGCAACAAAAGCATGAAAAACGGGTCAATACATTGGTAAAGGAGACCGAAAAAAATGATGAAGAAAATAGAACCTTGAAAAATAGGCTAACTCAATTGGCAAAAGAGGTTCAAAAAGCCAATGAGGAGAAGAATGCTTTCCAAAGCAGAATTAGCCAAATAGAAAAAGAGGTTCAAATGCTCACTGAAGAAAATAGTTCTCTCAAAATTAGAATGGAAGAGATGGAGGCTAATGACTTTCTAAGAAACCAAGACATCCCAAAACAAAACCAAAAGAATGAAAAAATGGAAGAGAATGTGAAATATCTCACTGGAAAAACAACTGACCTGGAAAAAGATCCAGGAGAGACAATTTAAAAATTATGGGACTACCTGAAAGCCATGATCAAAAAAATAGCCTAGATATCATCTTTCATAAAATTATCAAGGAACACTGCCCTGATATTCTAGAACCAGAGGGTAAAATAAGAATTGAAGGAATCCATTGATCACCACCTGAAAGTGAGTCAAAAAGAGAAACTCCTAGGAACATTGTGGCCAAATTCCAGAATTCCCAGGTCAGGGAGAAAATATTGCAAGCAGCTAGAAAGAAACAGTTCAAATATTGTGGAAATACAATCAGGATAACACAAGATCTAGCAGCTTCTATATTATGCGATCAAAGGGCGTGGAATAGGATATTCCAAAAGTCAAAGGAACTAGGACTCAAACCAAGAATCACCTACCCAGCAAAACTGAGTAAAAAATGGTCTTTCAATAAAATAGAGGACTTGCAAGCATTCTTGATGAAAAGATCAGAGATGAAAAGAAAATTTGATTTTCAGCACAAGAATGAGAAGAAGCATGAAAAAGTAAATAGTAAAGAGAAGTCATAAGGGACTTACCAAAGGTGAACTGTTTACATTCCTACATGGAAAGACAATGCTTGTAACTCTTAAAACTTTTCAGTATCTGGGTAGTTGGTGGGACCACACAAACACACATACACACACACATACATACGTGCACACACACACACACACAGAGACAGAGAGCACAGAGTGAATTGAGTAGAATGGGACCATATCTTAAAGAAATTAAGGTAAACGGTGAGAGAGAAATGCAGGGGGTGGAGAGAGGGTGAAATGGAATGGGGTAAATTATCTCTCATTCAAGAGGCAAGCAGGAGACTTTTTAGTGGAGGGAAAAAGAGGAGAGCTGACAAAAAAACATGAAGTTTACTCTTGTCACATTCGACTAAAGGAAGGAATAAAATGCACACTCATTTTGGTATGAAAACCTATCTTGCAATACAGGAAAGTGGGGAAGAAGGGTCGGGGGGATGATGGAATGGAGGGCAATAGGAGGAGGGAGCAATTTGAAGTCAACCCTCGAGGAGGGACAGGATCAAAAGACAGAATAGAAACAATGGGAGGCAGGATAGGATGGAGGGAAATATAGTTAGTCTTACACAACATGACTATTATGGAAGTCATTTGCAAAACTACACAGATATGGCCTATGTTGAATTGCCTGCCTTGCCAAAGGGAATGGGTGGGGAGGGAGGGATGGGGAGAATTTGGAACTCAAAGTTTTAGGAACAACTGTTTAGTATTGTTCTTGCTACTAGGAAATAAGAAATACAGTTAATGGGGAATAGAAAGTCATCTGGCCCTACAGGACAAAAGAGAAGATGGGGACAAGAGAAGGAAGAGATGATAGAAGAGAGGGCAGATTGGTGATAGGGAAAATTAGAGTGCTAGGTGTATTGGGGTGGGGGGAGCGGATAAATGGGGAGAAAATTTGGAACCCAAAATTTTGTGAAGGTGAATGTAAATAGTTAAATAAATAATTTTTTTTAAAAAGATGTTATATAGCCTCCTTTTTCATTGAGACTTTTAGGTAGTCCAATAACCCTTATATTATCTCTTCTGGATCTATTTTCCAGGTCAGTGGTTTTTCCAGTGATGTACTTTACAGTTCCTTCTATTTGCTTTTCATTCTTTTGATTTTGTTTGACTAATTTTTGATGTCTCTTGGAGTCATTAGTTTTCAGTCACCTTATTTTAATTTTTGAGATATTATTTTTTTTGGTTAGCTTTTGTACCACTTTTTCCATTTGGCCAATTCTAATTTTAAGAAGTTGTTTCCATCAATGCTTTTTTTCCTCCAAAATTTCACAATTCTATTTTTAAGTTGTTTTTCTTTGTTTTAAGTGTGAAGGAGTTTATTATATAATAATAAGCTAATGTTTATATCACTTTGGAAATCACTTTACATTTATTATCTCACTTCAATGACTAGGTGCTAAAGATGGGACTGTTCTCATGGTTTCATCAGTTATAGGGAGCCTTCAGGTGAGAAACTTCTGCCAAAAAAATAAAGGTAGATCCACACTTTATCATTTACGGTGACTTGCCTAGAGTCACACACCCATTAAGCAAGCATTAAAGCTGGTCTTTCTGCTTCAGACACTCACTCCTTACTCACTAGACCTCATTGTGTCTCTGGTATTATAACTTATATTTTACAGAGACTGACATTGCCACCTGCCCATGGCCATACAAGTCTTAAAGATCCCAAATTGAGTCTGAACCCACATCTTTCTGATTCTAAATCTAGAACTCTACGAACTATACCCCAAAAGCCTTCCAGCACGAAATTTTGGGGTGCCTACAAGAGATGAGGGTGCTGAAATAGGACAACTCCATACCCAAAGAACACCAGAGGACTCTGGTTTAGGTCAGTTTCATTGCTGATTGTGAGCCAGTCCTGCCAAAACTCCTCCCCACTCTTCCAGTGGAACTGGTCATAGAGAAAAATATCTCTATTGAGTTTGTCAATATAACTTTGGAAATGAAGGGAGCACCCTTGGCCTTGGGGATCTTAGGCAATGGTGTCTTTCCCATCTGCCTGTCCTTGGCACCTCCTCTCAACCACCTGATTTTAGTCAAACTGGTGTGGAATTCAAAAAGTACCCACTTTTCTATCCTTTCCGTTCTTTTTGTATTCCCCTCTCCAGTACAACCCCAATATGTCTGGTTTTGCCTCACTTTTCCTCTGAGACTTGACTCTCGTTCCTGTCTCCCTTTACCTAAGAATGAAGTAGGTGGATATGTGTTTGTAAATATCCAAAGGTAAGAAATTGTGACTGGCAGAAAGACTTTATTATAATGAAATTGGCCCAACACTGTGTCCCTGATTTTTCAGATCTGTACCATGGGAAGCATTTTTTTCAATTAACTTTCTAGAAGTACATTATACTAGTCACTGTACTAGGTGCTAATACATGTTACCCATACAAACTGTAAGTTCTGTCACCTAGCTCTCCCTTTTTGGTTCCCAGAGTTTAGCCAACTATAGCTACTTAGGGTTCTGGAGACACACTGTTTCTGCTATTATCTATCCAAGCCCCCGTTCTCATGTGACCCACCCAGTAACATTGACTAGTGATCAAGGCCCCTATATCATCTAACCAAGAAACATGATTAGCTTTCCCCAAGGAATATTGAACAATTAAGCAAGAACAGAAGTACAAACATGTCCCAAAATAGAGCACATTCTCTTTTCAGTGACCACTAAGTTCCTGAGGAAATTAAGTTCCAACCTGAAATGCTCACTACTATGCATCCATTTACATCCAAATTCAGAATCATTAATACATTGTCATTCTTGTACTTATATGGTACAATCTTTCTTCTATTAGTTCAATTTATTGCTGGGCTGGGTCAAGAAGATTACTCCTCAAGACTACTAGCCAACTATGTTGGCTCTTCCAACTTCTCAAAGCTTACAAGAATGAATTTCTATGTGCAGTCCTCCAACTTTTCATGTTTATGTTGATCTTGCATTTGAAAATCAGATTTTCTGTTCAACTCTGGTTTTCTCATCAGGAATACTTGAAAGACCTCTATTTCACTGAATGATAATTTTTCATCCTGAAGCATTATACTCAGTTTTGCTGGGTAGGTGATTCTTGGTTTTAATCCTAGATTCTTTGACCTCTGGAATATCATATTCCAAATCCTGTGACCCCTTACTGTAAAATCTGCTAGATACTGTGTTATCCTGATTGTATTTTCATGATACTAGAATTGTTCCTTTAAGACTGCTTGCAGTATTTGCTCTTTGACCTGAGAATTCGGTTAAAATATTCCTAGGATGGGGGGAGGAGCCAAGATAGTGGAGTAGAAAGACTCATGTATGCTAGCTCTGAACCCCAGCTCATAAATTTCCTGTAAAAAGAACTCCCCACAAATTCTGGAGCAATGCAAGTCATGTAGCAACGCAGTGGAGGAGATTTCCGTTCCAGAGAGCCCTGAAAAACTGACCCCAAAGGTCTTTCTTGCACCGGACAGCAGAGCCCATCCCTGCCCTGGCCAAGTGACCCCAGAGGAGCAGATTCGAGCAGGCTTCAGGGACGGAACCTCCAGCAACCGAGAAGGTCCCTCCACCCACAGGCTCTACAGGTCAGTGAGAGAGACTTCTGGGCTGGCTGAGAGGGGAGTGGGGTGTCTCCGTGACTTGAGCTCCCTTGGGAGACAGTAGCAGAGGCAGCAGCAAAGGCAGTGGCAGTCTGGGACTCCCGGAGCAGACAGGAGCTCAGATCCATTACCAAAGATCTTCACATAAACCCCCTGAGGGAACTGAGCCTGGGAGGTGGCCCTGCCCGCGAACACCAGAACTTAAGCTCACATTGAATAGCAGCCACGCACGCTGAGGAAAGCCCTGAGGCTGGGGAGCAGCATTTGAATCTCAGACCCCAAGCACTAGCTGGGCAGATCTAGGTGGGGGTGGAGAGGAATCTCAGAAGTCAAGTAACTGGCTGGGAAAATGCCCAGAAAAGGGAAAAAAATAAGACCATAGATGGTTACTTATTTGGTGAACAGATATTTCCACATTTCCTTTCTGATGAGGAAGTACAATGCTTACCATCAGGGAAAGACATAGAAGCCAAGGCTTCTGTATCCCAAACATTTGAAATAGATATCCAATGGGCGCAGGCCATGGAAGAGCTCAAAAAGGATTTTGAAAATCAAGTTAGACAGGTGGAGGAAAAATTGGGAAGAGAAATGAGAGAGATGCAAGAAAAGCATGAAAAACGGGTCAATACCCTGCTAAAGGAGACCCAAAAAAATGCTGAAGAAAATAACACCTTGAAACTTTGGAACTCAAATTTTAGAAACAACTGTCGATTATTGTTGTTGCTTCTAGTAAATAAGAATTACAGTTAAGGGTGGATAGAATGTCATCTGGCCCTACAGGGCAAAAGAGAAGAGAGGAACAAGAGAAGGGTGGGAGGATAGAAGAGAGGACAGATTGGTGATAGGGGAAATTAGAATTCTTGGTGTATTGGGGTGGGGGGAGGGGACAAATGAGGAGAAAATGTGAAACACAAAATTTTGTGAAAATGAATGTAAATAGTTAAATAAATAAATTAATATTAAAAAATAATATTCCCAGGACTTTTTCATTGAGAGTCTCTTTCAGGAGGTGATGGTTGGATTTTTTCAATATCTATTTTACCATCGGGCTATAGAATATCAGGGTGGTTTTCCTTAATAATTTCTTGAAAGATGATATAGAGGGTCTCTTTTTGATCATAGTTTTCAGGTAGTCTAATAATTTTTAAACTATCTTTCCTGCTTCTGTTTTCTAGGTCAGTTGTTTTTTCAATGAGATATTCCAAATTGACTTCTATTTTTTTTTTCATTCTTTTGGTTCTGTTTCATTATTTATTTATTTATGAAATTATTAGCTTCCATTTGGTCCGTTCTAATTTTTAAGGATTATTTTCTTCAGTGAGCTTTTCTGCCTCCATGTATATTTGGCCAGTTCTGCCTTTCAAGGCATTCTTATCTTCATTGACTTTTTGGAGCTCTTTTGGGTTTACTTTTTAAGGTATTATTTTCTTTGGTACTTTTTGGGTCTCCTTTAGCAAGCTATTGACTTGTTTTTCATGATTTTCCTGCATCAGTCATTTCTCTCCAAAATTTTTCCTCTGTTTCTCTTACTCGATTTTCAAAATCCCTTTCGAGTTCTTCCATTGTTTGAGTTCAATTCATATTTTTCTTGAAGACTTTGGCTGTAGGAGCTTTGACTTTGTTGTCTTTTTCTGTCTGTTGGTTTTGATCTTCCTTTTCACCAAAGGAAGATTTGATAGTTTGATTTTTTCCCACTGTTTGCTCATTTACCCAACCAATCACTTAACTTTTGATCTCTTTGTCAAGGTAGGTCTTTGGGTTTTGTGCATTTGTTTGAAGAGATACTTCTAGAGATCTGCAAATTTTTGGTTCTTTCAAGGTTGTATGATTAAAGAGAGGTGTTTACTCCTCTCCTGATCTGTGATATGGTCTATGAGTGATCTTAAACATTGTTTTCTTCCTTTGAACTGTGAGGAGGATTCCCTCTCCACTGCTGCCACAAATTCCACCATGCCAGCACTCCTCACCCCATTACCACCACCCAGGACTGTAACTCAGATCCAAGCAGGGCAAAGCAAGAGAATCCTGCCTGACCACTGGCCAAGATATCTCTGCAATCTTCCTCTGATCAGCTGCTCAATTTCCCCACGATTTGCGGGCCTACGGTTCCAGAAATAGCTACTCTTGGTGTTGTACCTGCTACCAGCTTAACCTGTCCCCTCTGCTGCCCTGGGGTTGGGGACACATTTACTTCTCACACAGATCTCTCAGGCTTTTGTTACTGACCTTCCAAGTTGTCCTTTGCTTTTGTGGTTGAGAAGTCTGGAAACCACCACAGCACTAGTAATTCAGTGCCCCGAGGCCGGCTTATGTCCTGCCTGTGCCCAGGTTGGGCTGCATTCCTCTCCCTTCTCTGTGCAACAGATCTTTCATGTCACCCTTCCTTATTTTCTTGGGCTGGAAATTTGTTTCACTTTGTCATTTTGTGGGTTCTGCTTCTATAGAATTTAATTCATTATTTTTAGAGGTATTTGGTGGGGTTTGGGGTAGAACTCAAGGAAGTCCCTGCTTTTGCTATGCCACCTTGCCACCCTCAAGTTTTTTCTTTAGTTTTTGTGCTTCTTCTTCCAAGCTGTTGACACTTTTTGCATAATTCTCCCACATAACTCTCTTTTATTTCATATTTTTTCTTGTTTCTCTCTTTCTTGATTTTTAAGATCCCTTTTCAACTCTTCCAATAAACCTTTTGCAATTTGAGACCAATTTATATTCCCCCTTGAGGCTTCACATATAGGCATGTTGACATTTTCTCTTTTCAATTTGTGTTTTGATCATCCCTGTCACCATGGTAGTTTTCAATGTTCAGGGCTCTTTTATGTTTCTTACTCATTTTTCAGCCTTTTTTGGGGGTAACTTTTAAAGTTGGGTTCTGCTCCTGGGGGATAAGGAGTACTATCCCAAATTTCTTATGCTGGGGCATGGTGGGGTAGAGGGCTGAGGCAGGTATCTGGTCACTGGCTTTCCACAGTAGAGTCTTAAGTGCTTTGCCTTTGCCATCATGTTAAACGTAGTACAGCCTAGTTGAGCCTGTTATATTGGGGTTCTAGGGCTCATAATTTGTCTTCTGCACTGAGACTAGAGGTGTCACTGCTGGCCTAATGAGTCAGGACTGAAAGGAGTCTTTTGCTAATCAATGCTGTGGCAGAGACCCTCCTGCTGACTTGTCTCCAAACCATCTGTGTTGAGCTGTATTCCTCATTTCCCCAAGTGAGACAGACATTTCTTGAAGTCTTTCTAAGTTATCTTAAGCCAAAAAATTATTTCATTCTGTCTTTTTGTGGGTTCTCTCACTCCAGTATTCTTGTACGGGTTTAATATAATGCTGTTTCTGAGGGAAACTGGGCAGAGCTCAGGCAACTTCCTTACTCCTCTCTTCCATCTTGGCTCCATCTCTGGGGTTTTCCTATTCGGATAGGTAGCTTGAGATGGCCTGTGAGGTCCAATTATCAGATTCTGTGATACCGAATTCCAATCAGCTTTAATCATTGGGAAAGGTTAAAGATACTTAGGTAAACAAAAATTTGCTACTCCCCCTCAGATATTCCCACTACCACCACTGTCACCTACACATGAAAAGAGTCACCCTTTCATAACTGGTCTCGCCTTCTGCTGGCCCTGGTTATAAGACTGCCTATAACTCTTCTTCACCCTACATTCTGGAGTCAGCTTTGGCACAGTTGTATGAATAACAATCATCCTTTGTATGTTATCTAACTAACTAAAGTAATTTCCCCTAAAGCTACTGCTTTACTTTTTTTTTTTTCCAGGGGTAAATTCTGGTTTTTCATGATTTATTTATTTGATGGTTGTTCAGTTGTTTCAATCCTGTTGGAGTCTTTATTACCCCTCTCCAAGTGTTTTTTTTGGGGAAAGGTATTGGAACTGTTTACCATTTCCTTTTCCAGCTTATTTTTATAGATGAAGAAACTAAGGCAAATAGGGTTAAGTGCCCAAAGTCACACAGATAGTAAGTGTCTACAGGTAAATTTGAATTCAGGAAGTAAGTCTTCCTCACCCCAGGCCTCTCCCTCTATCTACTGTAATACCTAGGTACTCAGTTTTATGTCTTACTCAGAGAGCTTATAAAAATCAATAAGATTGGGGGCGGAGCCAAGATGGCAGAGTAGAAGGACGCATGTTTACGAGCTCTGAAACAAAAGCCCATAGAATTAATGTAAAAAGAGTCCCCCATAACTTCTGGGTCAATACAAGGTGTGCAGAAACAGAGTGGAAGAGATTTTCGTTCCAGGGAGCCCTGGATACCCGTCCCCAGGGTCTGGCGTGCCCCGGAAAGTGGACCACACCCCCAGCGCTGCCCTGACCGTGGCCCCAGAGAAGCTGATCCGAGCAGGCTTCAGAGACGAAAGCTCTGGCAGCCGGGAAAGTCCCTCTGCCCACAGAAGCTACAGGTCAGTGAGAGAGAAGGCCGGGCAGGAGGAGAGGCGAAGCAGGGCATCTCCGTGACTCAGGCCCCCTCGGGAGGAAGCAGCGGCGGCAGAGGTGTGGGTGGTGGCTGAGGCGGCAGAGGCCCGGGACTCAGGAATCCCCCAGCAGCAGGCAGGATCTTCATTACTGAAGATTCCTGCATAAAACCTGACGGAGCTGAGCCTGGGAAACGGCCCTGCCCCCACCCCGCTCTATTACTGAAGGCTTCTGCTTAAAGCCCCCAAGGGAACTGAGCTTGGGAGGCAGGCCCCCCACCCCGCCCCCACCCGCTCCATTCCTGAAAGTCTCTACATAAAGCCCCTGAGGGATCGGAGCCTGGGAGGTGGCCCTGCCCCCACCCCAGCACCTGAACTAAAGCTCACTGATTGACAGCCGGCAGGAGGAAAGCCCATTTAAATCTCAGAGGCCAAGCACTAGCTGGGCGGATCCAGGCAGGGGTGGAAAGGAATCTCAGAAGTCAAGTAACTGGCTGGGAAAATGCCTAGAAAAGGGAAGAAAAATAAGACTTTAGAGAGTTTTTTCCAACAAATGCAAATGATCCCGACCTTCGGATCTGATGATGAGGACGTATCCTTGCCATCAGGGAAAAACGTGGAGGGCGGGGCCTCAGTACCCCAGACACCCCAGGGGGGTGGCGGGTGGGCTCAGGCCCTGGAAGAGCTCAAAAAGGATTTTGAAAAGCAAGTTAGACAGGTGGAGGAAAAACTGGGAAGAGAAATGTCAGAGATGCAACAAAAGTATGAAAAACGGGTCAATACCTTGGTAAAGGAGACCCAAAAAAATGCTGAGGAAATTAACACCTTGAAAAATAGGCTCACTCAGTTGACAAAGGAGGTTCAAAAAGCCAATGAGGAGAAGAATGCTTTCAAAAGCAGAATGAGCCAAATGGAAAAAGAGACTCAAAAGCTCACAGAATTTAATAGTTCTCTCAAAATTAGAATGGAACAGATGGAGTCTAATGACTTTATGAGAAACCAAGAAATCACGAAACAAAACCAAAAGACGAAAAAATGGAAAAGAATGTGAAATATCTCATTGGAAAAATAACTGACCTGGAAAATAGATCCAGGAGAGACAGTTTAAAAATTATGGGACTACCTGAAACTCATGATCAAAAAAAGAGCCAAGACATCATCTTCCATGAAATTATCAAGGAAAACTGCCCTGAGATTTTAGAACCAGAGGGCAAAATAAGTATTGAAAGAATCCATCGATCAGCACCTGAAAGAGATCCAAAAAGAGAAACTCCTAGGAACATTGTGGCCAAATTCCAGAACTCCCAGGTCAAGGAAAAAATCTTGCAAGCAGCTAGAAAGAAACAATTCCAGTACTGTGGAAATACAATCAGGATAACCCAAGATCTAGCAGCTTCTACATTAAGGGATCGAAGGGCGTGGAATAGGATATTCCAGAAGGCAAAGGAACTAGGACTCAAACCAAGAATCACCTACCCAGCTACACTGAGTATAATACTTCAAGGGAAAATATGGTCTTTCAATGAAACAGAGGACTTTCAATCATTCTTAATGAAAAAACCAGAGCTGAAAAGAAAATTTGACTTTCAAATACAAGAATGAGAAGCATGAAAAGGAAACAGCAAAGAGAAGTCTTAAGGGACTTACCAGAAGTGAACTGTTTACATTCATACAGGGAAAGACAATATTTCTAACTCTTAAAACTTTTCAGTTTCTGGGTGGTTGGTGGGACCACACATACACATGTACACACATGCACACACATACACACATGCACACACATACAGAGACAGAGAGCACAGATTGAACTGAACAGGATGGGACCATACCTTAAAAGAAACTAAGGTAAATGGTGAGAGAGAAATGTAGGGGGAGGAAAGAGAGGGAAAGGGAAGGGGGTAACTATATGTCATTTAAGAGGCAGGTAGGAGTTTTTCTTAGTGGAGGGAAAAAGAGGAGAGCTGAGAAAAAAAAACAAGAAATTTACCCTCATCACTTTTGACTAAACGAAGGAGTGATATGCACACTCATTTTGGTATGAAAACCTATTTTACAGTATAAGAAAGTGGGGGAGAAGGAGATATTGCAAGGGGGGGATGATGGAAGGGAGGGCAAAAGGAGGAGGGAGCAATTTGAAGTCAACACTTGGGGAGGGACAGGATCAGAAGACAGAAGAGAAACACCGAGGGGCAGGTTAGGATGGAGGGTAATTCAGTTAGTCTTACACAACACGACTATCAGGGAGGTCATTTGCAAAACTACACAGATATGGCCTATATTGAATTGCCTGCCGTCCCAAAGGGAATGGGTGGGGAGGGAGGGATGGGGAGAATTTGGAACTCAAAGTTTTAGGAACAAATGTTTAGTATTGTTGTTGCAACTAGGAAAGAAGACATACAGTTAAGGAGGAATAGAAAGTCATCTGGCCCTACAGGAGAAAAGAGAAGATGGAGACAAGAGAAGGGAGGGATGACAGAAGAGAGGGCAAATTAGATTGCTTGAGGTATTGGGGTGGGGGGAGAGGATAAAAGGGGAGAAAATTTGGAACCCAAAAATTTGTGAAAATGAATGTAAAAAATCAAATAAATAAATAAATAAAATTAAAAAAAAATCAATAAGATTTTCTTTCTTGTGTCTTCTGATACCCCAGTTGAGACAGTATTTGGGTAATTTAGACAAAGAGCACGAACCTCTGTTCCTTCCTTTTTCATCTTTATACCTCTCTTCCACAGTCTTTTTTCCTCTGGCTTCCTCTTCACAACAATGAAGCACAAAGATCAGAAACAGTTATACTAGGCAAGATGTTAGCTGGCATTCAAACTAATTAAATAGAAAATATAGATGTAACTTTAAAGTTCAAAAAAACTTTGAATTTAGCAACTGCCCTCTTGGAACAGAAAGAGATTGGAGAAGGGGGAAAAAGCTACTTGCAGTAGGCATGCGTTCTCAGGCAAGGACTGAACTGAACTTCCTCTTGCTCAGACCTCGGAAAATCCCATCTGGCTAGATTGAACAAAAAAGGAAGTGGCAGTCATAGAGAACAGTTGCTTTCAATTACTAGCTAGCCTTATTTCCTGTCCCACAACTCTCCAACCTTCATTTTGTCTCTTGGCCCTTATTTCATTAAATTCCTAGTTAAATCTTGTGCTTTTCTACATGACAGTCCTTGAAGATAGTTTCAATTTACTCTCACATCTTGTTCTTCAGGGCTAGCATGCTCCTTCCGAATTCTTTCAATATATTTCCTTTTTACTCTTCTCTCTTGTGCTGCTATTCGAAAATGAAGAATCTTGCTTCCTATTTCTTTGCCTGAATAGTGAAATAAAACTAAGGAACTTGTTTAGAGTTGACTTATTGAAGCTTCTTAATTTTTTGAAGTTGAAACTTTCTTATTATTATGGAAAGGTCTTAATAGTTTATGTATTAGTGTTTTGTAAGTTTTTCTAAACATGATAATAAAATCCAACCACAATTCAATAAAAAGAAAAAAAAATTCTCACAGGACTGAAAGTCTAAAGATAATGAGACCTAAAGATAATCTAATTTGAGTCCTTCATTTTACAAATGAGGAAATTGAAACCTAGAGAGATTAAAGACCTATCCAACATCAGGTGGTTTGTAAACAAGAGTGTGCTGCATCCAGTTCATGTAATGAGCCCATTTTTAAATTCTCACTGTGAGCAAACATTAAAAATCAAGGCTTGGTTTATTGTTTGTTTCATTTTCTTGACTGAATAGTATGATGGAGAATAATGTTAATAATGTGGACTGAACTTTGAATTTTGTACCCTGCTTATTTTCCCCCCCAAAGAGCCAGTTGTTAGACATTTGCCAGCACACCACTGGTTATAAGAACCTGGGATTTAAACCTAGATTCTTAGACTTCAAATGTAGTACTTCTTACAGTGAATCATGAAACTTCCTAAATGGACTATATTTAGTAAATTTAGTCATTAAGATTTCTTTGCAAACAGCTCCACTATACATGACATGTTTTTAGATGATAATGAGAATTGATACTACAAATGTTGATTTTGGTAGTGTTCTGTTGATTTTTATTTGGTCGTTGAGAACTTAAGCCCTGGTAAGCAGGTGATGCAGGCAATGAAATGGACAAGTTAGGCCATTGTCTGGGTCACCTTGCCAAAAAGCACTGTTCACAGGGATATGTTGCCGAGTTTATTCTCTACAGTAAAGGCTTTCATGCACAGATCAATGGACCTTGAATTTGATCAAACACAGATAAACAAAAAAAAGAAAATCACCCTAATTTTGAATAAGTGAAAAGGAATAGATTTTTTTTTGCATAACATTTCCCTTCTAATGTTAAATAATAACATTTCCTTTAAAATAATTTCCATTTTAACTAAATGAGTTAATATTGAATTTTCACAATACAATCTTAGAGGCAGTTTGTCTTGTAGTACAAACTGACCTTAGTAACTCTCTCTAACATACTATCGTTTTGTCCAGAAACCCTAAGGATCTTCTCCAAGAACGATTTTTTTTTTAACTGGGTAAAAGAGGCCATTCTTTACCTCATTTCTTATGTAGTCTTAATCACTGAATGGTGTGTTGCATCAATCAGACTTAGACCTGGGGAAGACCTTAGTTTTAAAAGGCCAAAACCTTAGTTTAAAATGGATATGCAGGGTCATCTATAGTTGTCCTGATTTATGTCTTGTTGGTGGTACCAGATGGCTCCAGAGGAAAGAGTAAGGTTGGTTACTTTGCTCAGAGTCATGGTATTGCCTTTTTGATGTTACAGTCCTCCTCTAGAATGAAGGACCAGCAATGACAACCTGTCTAAGTCACTTAACTTCAGACAGTTCCATGAAACTCTCTAAGACTGTGAAAATAGATAAGGTATTGATTTGCAATTGTGCATGTAGTTTTCACGGCAGGATCTCCCCTATACTGAAGAAATCAGAAAACAACTGCCCAAAATAACAACGAAATTCCTTTTTGCTTTTATATAGGCATTCAAATACAAAGCACTGGGAACCTAATTATAAAGCAATGCATTCACATAGTAAAAGATGTGACTTTAAGTGTCCAGACAGGCCAAACAGAGAAAAGCACTTCCTTACCCTCTTTTGGGAAAAGATTTTTGTTAAAGAGATGTCTTTAGAGACTTTTGGTTCATTTATGCCTCAGAATCTTTTGTATAACAAATTCCACCAAAAATAAACTGTCTTTAAGAATGCACTAGTTTTTCAATGTTTTATTATCTTTTCCCCTTAGAAAATTCAAAAATATTACCCATGCAGACAAATCATAAGTGTTACCAAAGTAAAAACACCATTGCAGATTAAGAATTCCTGCTGCTTGATTACATGAAATGCAATACAATTAGATTTGGTCCCTTCCCGGTTTAATTTAGTTTATCCCCTTAGGAGATATCCATTCACCATATTTAATTTAACTGTAACTCAATCTAGTAAATATTTTCCAAAGAGGAAATCTTAATGAGTTGAAGACATGCACCAGAAATTTCTAATTTCTCTATAAAATGCTTTGTTTTAGTATTATTAATATTACTTAAGAGGTGGATTCAACCTCTCAAAATAATCCTGCTTATGAATTCCATTACAATGCCATGCTCCTGTTAGATTTCAATGTACTAAAAATAGAAAAGGTTTAGACTTCTGCTAACAAATTTTTAATTTTCAACCCCAGAATGAGAAAAAGAAGACTACAGCTCATTAAATACTCGATATAAATGGTAAAATTAAGAATTTTAGTAAGAGAATTATTAGGTTATTCAGGTCACCAATATTTGCCTGAAATACAGGGGCAGACACATGACCAAATGGAAAGAACAATGGAATTGAAACCAAAAATCAAAAGTTCAAGTCTTACCTATATGACTGTGTAAAAATGACGTTATTTGACTTCTGATTTTCAGCTTCCTTTTCTACAAAATGAGGAAGTTGTATTGGGTGATCTCTATGTATGGGTCTCAGATTCATCAACTATGACTCAATGATTTGAATAACTGTCATATATATGTGTTAATCTGTAGACAGAGCTCCAAATGCACACCAACAAATGGAATGTATTTTCCTTACTTGTTCAATAATGTATGATGATAAAAGTAATGAAAAGTGATGTTTCTCTAGTTGTTGCCCTCAATGCTTCTCTCATTTACCCTTATTTCTTCTTCCAGTTGTAAGCAATAGCCAACTGTCCATGGACAATGCACAATGTAACTCTAGTTCATGGTCTCAATACTCACTGCTCAAGGATAGCACCTACCTAGAATTTTTTGAGCTTCAATCTACCTTAGAAATTCAGAAGAGTCCTGAAAATCTTCCTGAAATAATAACAAAATAATTTTTACCACAGTATAGCATAATTCTTTCAGCATGAATATTGATAATCATTTAATACCAATTTAGTAGCCTCAATAAGGGCCAGAGACTGAATTAATCAACCAGAAGAAGCAATTCTTTTTTTTTTCCGAGTAAACTCAGAGAATACCTCTTCCTATGTCAGCAAAGCCAGATGGGCCTGACTTAGCATTCTTTATGAGACTCTTAACCCAGACACTCTCTTGAATAATGGGACTTTTTCTGTATCTTAATATTTTGTGGATATTATGGTATGTTAATGGTAAAGAAAACAGATATCCTGGTTCATAATTTCTATTGACACTTTGTCAAGTCTCTTATCTTATTGTATTTACAACTTATTCAACTAAGAAGCTTCCTTTCACATGGTGTAGTTAAACACATATAGAGACCATAAATCTGAGGAAGACAAACATCCTGGCATTCTCCCCAAACAGTTTAAGCCTGGTCATTCTTGTATCAGATTGTAAGAATTTTACTTCTGGTTCTATGATCATGTGCCTGCTAGCTTTAAGGGAATAAACAACATAAATTTCCATATCACCACATCTGTTTGCCTCTTTGACCAAAATTTCAGGTCGACAATGCTGTGTTTCTGTTCTGAAGAGAGTCTTCCTAACAATGCTACTATGTTTCTATATTTACTATTTCTCAAAGGCTATATTATATTATACCTGCAAGTTAGGCTCATTTTTTCCTCAAAAGACAATGCTACAAACTGAATATAGGATGAGAAGAATCAATCTGTGATCCTTTTCCCTCTCATCAGGAATAATACAAATTTTGCAATGAGAGCTTTGGCTGACAATTGCGTAGATGACAGAAGAGAATATAGCTCAATAATTCATCATGTTATTGTCTCTGTAGTGTGAATAGTAGTAAAAACCTTATTTTGAAAAGAAAGGAAGAAACTATTACTTGAAGACACACAGGGAAACAGGTTGCTTGGAGGATAAAAATGATGTCATTTTTACAGTCACATTTCTGACTCAATTAGTACAGATTACAGGGTAAATGGAATCTGTGTTGAATAGCATGTGCCATGCTTTGCAACACACAAGGCTAACACTGACATAATTAACTTTATCAGCCAGACTTCAAGATAGGAGTAATGAGAAAGATGAGTTGATCAGGGCTTTGCTTGAACAGAAACAAGACACATCACTGGCTGCATTCTGATCCTAGTTCATCTGGAAAGATATCCAGGGAGAGAAAGATAGAAAGAGTGATAATACAAAGACATTAATATGGAAGCAAAGTTCTGGCAGATACTACAGAAGTGATGGAACAGAAAACCCCATGGATTTCAAACCACATTACCATTTTCTAGGAACTGTGATTTATTGTTCTTTTGAGAAGGCAATTTGTCACATGCAAAGGTGAAATCATATAGTTTTAATATCATTGAATGAGTAAAGGGAAGCAGGTTCATTCATGAGGCAGTATGAACATCGTATCTCAGTACAGTGAATGAACTTGATGATTCTTGGGTAAGTTATGAAGGAGTCAATATGTAGGTTGATCACATCAAAATGAATATCTTAAATTACTGTAGGAGAAAAATGTAAAACTTAGGCAGACTGAAACTTAACATAATGAACTAGGCTTTGATTTTAGAGTAAGGTCTATGATCACAACATTACAGATGTAAGATTAAAGGAAAAGACCGCAGGAATAGCTAATCCAACCTTCTTGTTTCCTAGCAACGTGAAGGTAATATAGATGTTAAGCATTAGAGGAGATACACAAACCCATATTGTCTAGGTCTAGAAAAAACGCTGTTTCCTATACATCGTGATTATAATTTATTTCATAATTATCAGTTGGGGCAACTAGGTGGCACAAGGGATAGAGAGCTGGGCTTGAAGGCAGAAGTTTCAAATTCAGCCTCAGGCATTTCTGAGCTCTGTGATACTGGCCAAATCACTTAGCCTTCTTTGCCTCAGTCTCCTCATCTGTAAAATGAACTGGAGGAGGAAGTGGCAAACCACTCCAGTATCTTTTCTAAGGAAACCCCAAATAGGATCAGGAAGAGTCAGATACTACTGAAAAACTGCTGAGCAACAATGATAATTATTAGATACAGAGATATTTATTGTAGTAATAGTTTGAGAAACCTAATTTTGGGGACAGTGGATGTACATTCAAATATCAATTCAGTCACTTAACACTTTCATGTATGTAAATTTTTTTTGTCACAACAATTAGATGGTGGTTGGCAGTACAATCATATAAATTTATTTTCCATAAATAATTTGATTAATGTCCCATGGCTAAGAAATCACATGGCTAGGACTGAAACTAAAAGTTTGTTGTTATTTTTTTTTTTTAATTCTGATAGCCATGGCTCCTCATACTGTAGCACACCATTGTTTCATGATAGCATTATAAGAAATTAGGAAGTGGAAAAAAAAATCTTGATAATTTTAAAGTGTCTATGCAGAATCAAATAATAGATATACCTGGTCTCCACACCCCTCCCTTCTTCAACTTAACTGGAGAACTATTTATGTATCTTGTATGCCCAGGTTAAAACTGTAGTTGTAACTCATAAAAGAACATTCTAAAGATATTCAAATTTTCATTTCAGTACTAAAAGAAAGCCAAGATTTAGCTAAGCTTTATTTATCTCAAATTCTCGAATATAAAATTCTTAGTTAAAAATCTTTGGGTAATAGTTTGCATTGTGGGCAATATGAAAGGATAAGGTGTAGATATTACCCTCAAGGAATTTAAAGCCCATCAAGAAAGATAAAAGTAAACTACAGGAAAGAATTAAATTGTAATTAGGAATACAACTGTGAGGTTCTTGGTTCTTACTATCTGTACAAAGGGAAATTTGTGAAGGAAGAGAACAGCAAGGACTAGAATAGTCTGATGAAATTTCATAAAGAAAAGGGTTTAACCCAGTTCTTAGAAATTAGATCATTAATGGAAATGGAAGAGGAGGAGGGAATGCATTCCAAGTACCTATGGAATAGAATGAAAAAGACTCAAGAGGGGGATAGAATGGCATGCATAATACCCAAATAGGAGTATTTTTACCCAAATATAATTACCCAAGTGGGAGGAGACCTACTTGTCAAAAGCAGAGGATATATTATGGTAGTGTAATGTGGATTACTGCGGTAGAGCCAGTTTACAGAAACCTTAAAAGGAGATGAGTATAATCATTTAGAAAAAAATAAATTGTCATTGAGATAAATCTACAAGGTTTAAATTGAGAGTTTTTAAAGACTTGTAGAAAAGAGATTCAAATTTCTATGGCTACCCATTTCATTGTTAATATTTGTTGGTAGGAAGTGTTATCTTATTTCCTGAGGCCTAAATCTAGTAGTTTAAAGATTGCTCTCTATTGTGAGGATGCATTTAAAACTTATTTCCACTTATCTTTAGTGAAGAGCCAGTTATCATCATCTATATAAGGGTACTTCACGATTTTGAAGAACATTATTAATTTACTACTCAGTCTCTTAGTCTTTAGAAAAAATAATGCCAGCTCTTCATATCTTTATATAAAGAATTTGCTTCATGTTTTTCTGTCATTATTGTGTAGGTTATTAAGTCTTTAACTGTTACATATAACTCAAGCTGGTCTCCTTTCATTTACTAGATTATCCTTGAATTCTAGTACCATATAAATGATATTCTAGATATTAAGTCAGAGAATCTGCTTCTAATTCCAGACTCTGCCTCCTACTATTTATATTATTTTCCTAATCTGCAAAATCAGGGGATTGAGCTAAATGACTTCTTTTTACTCTTCCAGCTCTAAATCTATGATAGTCTTAGAAACATGGTTGACACTGAAAGTATCAAGAAATATTTATTTATTTGTTTAAAAAAACCAAATTTATTTGTTTTCAGTTTTCAACAATCATTTCAAAAAGTCTTCAATTTTCTCTTCTTCCCTCTTCCCTTTACTATATTGTATAAGAGTAGTGATAATGGACATCCTTGTTTCACCCCGATCTTATTAGATATGCATCCAGCTTTTCCCCACTAAATACAATGCTTGGAGATGGTTTTAGGTAGTTACTATTCATTATTTTAAGGAAGGCTGTATTTATTCCTATGCTCCTCAGTGTTTTTAATAGAAAACTATGTTGCATTTTGTCAAAAAACTTTTTCTGTACCTGTTGAGGTAATTTTATGGTTTCTGTTAGTTTTGTTTTTAATATGATCAATAATTCTGATAGCTTTCCTAATATTGTATTAGCCCTGCATTTCTGGTATAAATCCTATCTGCACCTAATGTATTATTCTTGTGACAAATTGTTGTAATCTTTTTGCTAATAATTTATTTAAAATTTTTGCATCTATATTCATTAAGAAAATATATGGTCTATACTTTTCTTTCTCTGTTTTGGCTCTTCCTGGTTTAGGTACCAGAACCATATTTGTATCATAAAAAGAATTTGGTAGAACTCCTTCACCAATTTCCCCAAATAGTCTATATGAATTAAAATTAACTGTTCTTTGAATGCATGATAGAATTCACTTGTAAATCCACCTGGCCCTGGAGAATTTTTCCTAGGAATTTCACTGGTGGCTTGTTTATTTTCTTTTTCTGAGATTTGTTTTTTTAAGTATTCAACTTCTTCTTTCGTTAATCTGGGAAATTTATGTATTTTTAAATATTCATCCCTTTCACATAGATTGTCAAGTTTATGGGCATACATTTAGGCAAAGTAATTTCTGATTATAGTTCTAAATTCCTCCTCTTTGTAGGTGAGTTCACCTTTTTCATTTTTGATGTTGGTGATTTGGTTTTATTCTTTTATTTTAATCTAATTGACCAAAGAATTATCAATTTTATTGCTTTTTTCATGAAACCAACTGTCAGTTTCAATTGTTACTTCAATAGTTCTCTTGATTTCAATTTTGTTAACCTTTCCTTTGGTTTTCAGTATTTCTAATGTGGTATTTACTTTGGGATTTTTAATTTGTCCTTTTGCCAGCTTTTCAGCTGAATGCCCAATTCATTGAACTCCTCTTTCTCTTTTTCACTTACGTATGCTTTCAATGACTTAAAACTTCACCTCAGAACTATTTCCCTAGCATCACATAAGTTTTGGTAGCATGGCTCATTATAGTCATTCTCTTGAAAGAAGTTATTGATTATTTCTATAATCTGTGATTTAACTCACTCCTTCTTTAGGATTAGATTATTTAGTTTCCAATTAACTTTTGGTTTATATTTTCATGGCCTTTTATTACATATAATTTTTATTGCTTTATGATCAGAAAAGGATGCCTTTCTGTGCTGGATTTTGAGGATTTTATGGCCTAGCACATGATCAACTTTTGTGTATACCACTGAGTATGTACCAAATGTACCACTGAGAAAAGGTATATTCCTTTCTATTCCCCATTCAGTTTTCTCCAGAGATTTATCATATCTACCTTTATTCAGAGTTCTATTCATCTCCTTATGAGAAAGAATTCTCCTTGATTTTGAAGTTAGAATTATCAAGTTTAGAGCAGGGGAGTTTGAGGTCCCTCACTAGTACAGTTTTGCTGTTTATTTCTTCCTGTAATTCCCTGAATTTCTCCATGAATATGGATGCTATATCAGTTGGTGCATATATATTTAGTAATGATATGACTTCATTGTCAATCATGCCTTTTGGCAGGATAGTTTCTTTTCTCACCTCTTTTGATTAGACTTATTTTTGTTTTTCGTTTGTCTGAGATTATGATTCCTACAGCTGCTTTTCTTTGCATCAGTTACAGTGTTATATATTCTGTTCCAACCTTTTACCTTTACCCTGTGTGTATTCCCCTTTTTCACATGTGTTTCTTGTAAACAACATATTGTTTGATTTTATTTTCTAATACGTTTTGTTCTCTGCCTCCGTTATTTGGGAGAGATCATTTCATTCACATTCACAGATATGATTATGGTCTGTGTCTTTCTCTCCATTCTATTCCCCCCATTTATACTTTTGTTTCTCCCTTCCCCTCCAAAATAGTTTTATTTTTGATCACCACTTCCCTTAATTGTCCCTCCCTTCTGTCAGTCCCCCTCCCTTATATTCCTCTTTTCCCTTACTACTTCTTCCCTCACTTTTCTTAGCCCTTTGCTTTCTATTGCTTATTGGGCAAGTTAGATTTCTATACTTAACTCACTATGTTGTTCTCTCCTTGAACCCAATTAGATGAAAATAAATCTCAAACACATCGATCATCTCCCTCTCCCCTTTCCCTCTACTATAATATACTTTTGTGCCTCTTCCTGGGATTTAGGTTACCTTTTTCTCCTTCCTCCTTTTCTCCTGTTACAATCCCTTTGTACCCCTAAATCAAATTTTTCATCCTCACATCAGTTAATTTATACCCACTCCCTCTATCTATCTATCTATCTATCTATCTCCCTTTTAAATCTTATAATAAATATTCAATTCTCAAGATTAATAAGTATCCTCCAACCTTATAAGGATGTAAATAATTTGCCTATATTGAATAGCATGGTTTTCTCCCATGTTTCCCTTTTTATGCCACACTTGAATCTTGTATTTCAAGATAAAATTTTCTATTGAGCTCTGGACTTTTTATCAGGAAGGTCTGGAAATCCTTAATTTCATTTAATGTCCAGCTCCTTGCCTGAAATATTGTGCTCAGTTTTGCTGTGATATTGATCTTTGGTTTTAGTGCAATTTAGTCCTTTGCCTTAAGAAATATCGTGTTCCAATTCCTCTGCACTTTTATTGTAGAAGCTGCAAGATCCCCTGTAGTTCCTCAATATTTCAATTATTTCTTTCTGACTTACAACTACTTCTTCCTTAATTGACAGTTCTGCTATTTGGCAAAAATATTCCATGGAGTTCTCAATTTGGAATTTCTTTCAGGACGTGATTGGTAGATTCTTTGGGTGGCTATTTTCTGCTCTGGACCTAGGACCCTAGGGCAATTTCCCTTGATGCTTTCTTAGAAGATATTGTCCAGGGTCTATTTTTCATCATGGCTTTCTGGTAGACCAACAATTCTTAGACTCTTTCTCCCGGTTGTATTTTCCAGGTCGGTTGTTTTTTCCAATGAGATATTGTACAATTTCTTCTATTTTTTCATTTTTTAGATTCTATTTAACTGAATCTTGATGTCTTATAGAGTCATTCACTTCTACTTGTCCATTTCTAATTTTTGATACATTGTTTTCTTCAGTTAACTTTTGCATCTCCTTTTCCATTTATCCTTTCGTTCCAGTTAGGTTTTGCATCTCCTCATCCATTTGCCCAATTATCATTTTTAATTATTCAATATATTCTTTTTTTCATATATTCAGAACCATTGGCCGATATTTCTTATGCCTCCCTACTTTGATTTTTAAAGTCCTTCTAGAGTTCTTCCAAAAATGCTCTTTGGACTTGAGACCAATTCATATTCATTTCTGAGGTTTCAGTTGTGAGTATAGTCTCAATCCTCACCTCTTCTCCATTTATACTTTGGTCTTTATCCCCATAGTAAGATTCTATGATCTTTGCTTTTCTGTTTTGCTTGTTGCTCATGATGATTGTCTTTTCCCTGACTTTTAAAATGGATCTCTGTTTCTGGGGCTTCGGGGACTCTGTCTCACATTTCTTGTGAAACTAGATAAACAAAACTAGATAACATAATTGTGCTTAAATAGCCCTAAAAATGAGCAAAAACATCACCTATAATCTCATACAACAACATAAAATAATACATTTCGAATGCCTTAGTAAAACTATGAAAACCATAAGTAAACAGAAAAGTTGACATTGTAATTTTTATCAATTTTCAAAGACTTGTTAAAATAATAAAAGTTTCAGAAATACAGGAAATGTAAGCAAAATTAAGCAATATATTATACATATGTCAATAATCATGAGCTCCTTTAAAAATAATTATTTCTGTTTAAATTTAAGTAAAACCACTAGACTGTGTTTGAAGTGGTTTTGCAGATGAAATCTAATTAAGTTTACATTCTCAAAATATGTGGAACAAATGCAAACTTCAAAAAGCAGCATATTCCACTTTGCACTTTGTTGAGACAGAGTTGGACTGAAACAAGCAAAATTTAATTGCCTTCTTGTATACCATTATTGTCTGAATGAAAACAAATAAAATTTAACCCATGCTGATTTAAAACCTAACTATCCACTGAATATGCATATATAGAAAAGTATGTACCCAGAAGCATTTTAACATAGGGCATTGGACCTTGGATGAGAAAGATTTAGTTCATATCTTAATCTTGACAGTCCCTGACAAGTTGTGTTTGGAGGAAAGAGGGAAGGAAGGAAAAAATGAATGAAGGAAAGAAGAAAGGGAGATATAGAAGAAGGAAGGAAGTGTTGAGGTTTAGGGGTGCTGGGATCCTGAAATAGTGGCACAACAAGCAGATCCTGCCTGAATGAATTCAGCCAAGAAAAAGAAGCTTTATTAAAGATATGTCAGACTCTTAAGGAATCTGAGTGTCTGCGACATTTGTGTGGGATGGCGAAACTCCTACTGGGATTGACTGCTCAGAGGCATCTCAAAGTGTAAACAGAAAGTCTTTGGACATCGCCCTCTCTAGGCTCTCCCTGGAGAAGGGAAGCACCGTACAGAAGCGAAAACATGATTATAGAGTGAAAGTGCCCTTTTGGGCAAGAGCCTGAGCAAACAACTTATTTTCATAAATTTACCCCAGATACAAGAAATAAGGAAATGGAAGTCAAGTGCCTGAGCAAGCAACACTAATGCAGGTCCTGCAAAAGTGAAGATAAAACAGTCTCTGAATTAATAATAATAAAGATAATTTAAAGCATGTGTATATTAAGATTTATAAAATGCCTTGCAATATGCTATCTTATTTAGTCCTCACAATATCGCTTTGAGGTTGACACTATTATTATCCCTATTTAGATGAAAAACCTGAGGCTAAGAGATTTTGAAAAATTTGCTAAACATTTAGCAAGGCAGTACTCAAACTCAGGTACTCTCTGTTCACTGTACCATCAAGTTGTCCTAATGAATACACTAGAAAATAGAAAAAGCAACAATACATACAGTTACAATACACAATATTAAACACTGAAATAATTGTGATCTGAGATCTTAAGGGAAAGCTTGGTATAGGCCAGAGAAAATTAGTCAAACTGTGAGAAAAGTGACATTTGAGCTAGGCTTTAAAGAATTGATAGGGATTCCACAAGCAAAAAGATGAGAAAAGAAATATTTGCAGAATTTGCTAAGATAAAAAAAAAAAAACAGAGATAAGAAAGTGATGGTGTATATGTGTGGACAGTGGAGGCATAATGAAAGGTGGAAAGTGGTACCTATAGCAAAAAGTAGTCCTGGTCGGATAGAACATAAATTATGAGGAGAGGAGAGTGACGAGATAAAGTTGAGAAGTCAGGATCACAGAGTCACACCACTCTCAGTTCTGTATTAGAATTGGAAATGAAAGGGACATCAGAGGTCAAATAATCCAACCATGAAGAAATTGATGCCCAGAAGGATAATGACTTGTTCAAGCTCATACTAATCACATGAGACAGATTTAGAATTTGAATCTGGGGGGTTGGAGCTAAGATGGCGGAGTTAGGGCAACTACTCACCTAAGCTCTCAGAAAAAATTCCTTCACATACCTGGAAAGAGAGAATCTGAGTAAATTGTGGAGGGGCAAAATCCAATAGGAGACAAACTGTGGCAGATTCACAGCCCAGAACAGCCTGGAAGGTCAATGGGAAGGATCTGTTCTGTGGGGATGAGCTCATAAAACAAAGTGCAGTGCATCCAGCAGAGTGGAGCCAGGGGGCCCCAAGAAGGCCTGAAGAAGCATCAGGGAGAACCCATGGAGTGGCAGCCCAGGGTGACAGACCAGCAGAGCTGAGCAAGTGATAGTCTTTGAGTCCCAGATATCAACTGCAGCAGCTCCTGAGACTTTCAACCTGCAGATCAAATGTCTGTAAGTCACCTAATAGAACTTCCAGGAGCTACAATGGCAGAGTGACCAGTAAATGCTCTCTCTTCCCCTCTTGTTGGCCTCGAAAGAACCATATTGTATTTCCCCAGAAAAATCCCAGATCAGTGGGCACAGTGAAGGAGCAAACAGTCTCATAACACCTGAGGCTAGGAAATAGCTAAGAGAGATTTCTCCTACTGTGTTGGAGGCGAATTGGAAGGAGAGGGGTCCCAGGGTGGTAGAAAATCACTCTAGGATCCAGGTGTGACTCAGCAGTAGGAAAGAAGCTGCAGGGGAGGTGAAAGTTTGCACTAGGACCCAGGAGAGACTAAGCCCTAGGAGAGGAGCTCCAGGAGAGATGGAAACTCACACTAGAACCCACATGTGCCTCAGAGCTCCAGGGGAAATGGGAAAACAATAGGGCAGCCTGGATCACCAACTAATGAGCCTGCCTTTCCTTCAGCTCAGCTGAGATCCTGTCCCCCACACTTAACAAGTGAGGCCCAGGGCTGATAGGGGAAAAACAAAACAAAAAGATACAAAGTCACCTGCCACCAGTCAGCTCAACACCAGATTCTGTAGCTTGTAACTGAAAGAATCAGAAGCCACAACACAAATCACCATCGTGAGCAAGAAAAAGATCAAAGGAATTGGAATGCAATATTCCATAGAACAAAGAAGTTGGGACTACAAGCAAAGATCAATTACCCAAAGTTTAGCATAACGTTTCAAGCAAAGAGATGGACATTCGATGAAAATTAGGGATTTCCAGACATTCTGACAAAAAGGCAAGAATTGAATACAAAATTCGATCTTCAAACGCACGTCTCAAGAGAGCCATAAAAAGGAGAAAACCTTGTTACTCAGGTTGGGCAAACTGTTTCCCTCCCTATAAGGGAAGATGATATTTGTTAATCCTGAGAATTGTACTCATGTTATGAAATAAATAAGGTATATACATAGAGGGAATGGGTATAAAGTAAATGATGTGATGATAAAAAATATGATTTAAGCGTGGAAAGGGATTGTAACAGGAGATGTGAAAAGGAGGAAGCAGAAAATGTTAAATTACATCACAGTAAGAAGTACAAAATTATAGTAGAGGGAAAGAGGGGAGAGAGATGAGCATTGTTTGAGAAGTACTCTCATCTGATTTGTTTCATGGAGAGAGCAATAAACTTAAGTATATAAATCTAACTAGCTCTATAGGTAGTAAGGAGGAAGGGGGAGAAAGGGGAGAGGAAGTTAAATGGAGGGGAGAATTAGGAAGGATATAGAGGAGTAAAAGGGAGCAGGTCTAAAAGAAGACAGGGAAGGCTGCGGGAGGTCGTGGTGAAAAGTAAAATCTCTATTGAGGAGGGGAAAGAAGAAGGAAGAAATAAAGGCACAGACAGTGGGAAAGAGGATGAAGGTGAAGAAACAGATTGTAATCATAACTGTGATTGTGAAAAAATGTGCTCTCCCATAAATACCAGAATGGATTAAAAGCCATAATCTAACAATATGTTGTTTACAAGAAACACACTAGAAATGTGTAAAGGTAAAAGGTTGGAGTAGAATACACTGTGCCTCAGCAGATGTAAGAACAGCAGAGGCAGCAATCCTTATCTCAGACAACGCAAAAGCAGAAATAGATCTAATCAAAAGAGATAAGGAAGGAAACTATATCCTGCTAAAAGACACAATAAACAATGAAGCAATATCATTACTAAACATGTATCCTCCAAGCATCCAAATACTTAGAGGAGAGTTTAGGGGAGTTGAAGGAAGAAGTAGACAGCAAAATTATACTAGTAGGGGACCTCAACGTCTCCCTCTTTGAACTGGATAAATCTAATCTCAAAAAAAAACAAGAAAGAGATTAAGGAGGTAAATGAAACTCTGGATAAAACAGATATGATAAATTTCTGGAGAAAACTGAATGGGAATAGAAAGGAATATACCTTTTTCTCAGTGGTACATAGCACATATACAAAAACTGACCATGTTCTAGGGCATAAAACCCTCATAATCAAGGGCAGAAAGGCAGAGATAGTCAATGCATTCTTCTCAGATCACAACACAATAAAATTATATGTAATAAAAGGCCATGAAAAGGTTAACCAAAAATTAATTGGAATGTAAATAAACTAATCCTAAAGAAGGGATGCGTTAAACAAGAAATCATAGAAACAATCAACTACTTCATTCAAGGGAATGACAATAGCAAGGCAACCTACCAAATCTTATGGGACACTGGAAAAGCAGTTCTTTGGGAAAGTCTTATACCTTTGAATGTCTGCATGAATAAAATAGAGAAAGAGGAGATTAATGACTTGGGCATGCCAATGAAAAAGTTACAAAAAGAAAAAATTGAGAATCCCCAAGTAAATATCAAATTGGAAATACTGAAAACCAAAGGAGATATTAATAAATTGAAATTAAGAAAATTTTTGAATTGATAAATAAAATCAATAGTTGGTTTAATTAAAAAAAACTAATAAAATTGCTAAATTTTGGTCAATCTGATTTAAAAAAGAAAGAAGAAAACCAAATTACTAAAATCAAAAATGAAAGGGATGAACTCACCTCCAAAGAGGAGGAAATTATAACAATAGTTAGAAATTACTTTGCCCAGCTTCATGCCCATAAATTGGACAATCTAAATGAGATTGATGAGTATTTTAAAAAATACAATTTGCCCAGATTGACAGAAGACATTTGAATACTTAAACAAGCCCATCTCAGAAAAAAAAGTTAAACAAGCCATCAGTGAATTCCCTAGGAAAATAATCTCCAGGGCCAGATGGATTTAAAAGTGAATTCTATCAAACTTTTAAAGAACAGTTAATTCCAATACTATATAGACTGTATTTGAAAATTGGAGAATGAGTCCTCGGGTCAAACTCTTGTTACGATACAAATATTGTGTAGATACCTAAACCAGGAAGAGACAAAATGCAGAAAGAAAATTACAGACCAATTTCTCTAATGAATATAGATGCAAAAATTTTAAATAAGATATTAGAAAAATGAATATGGCAATGTGTCATTATGATCAAGTAGGATTCATACCAGGAATGCAGGGCAGGTTCAATATTAAGAAAACTATTATCAAGCATTATCAACCATATCAACAAGAAAACTAACAAAAATCATGATTATCTCAACAAATGCAGAAAAAGCTTTTGACAAAATACAACACTCATTCCTATTAAAAAAAACATTGGAGAGCACAGGAATAAAGGGAACTTTCCACAAAATAATAAGCAGTATCTACCTAAAACCTTCAGCAAGCATTATATGCAATGGCAATAAGCTAGACGCATTTCCAATAATATCAAAGGTGAAACAAAATGTCCATTATCACCACTATTACTCAATGTGGTACTAGAAATGTTAGCTATAGCAATTAGACAAGGTAAAGAATTTGAAGGAATTAGAATACTCAAAGAAGAAACTAAATTATCACTCTTTGAAGATGATATGATGATTTACTTAGAAAATCCCAGAGATGCAAGTAAAAAACTACTGCCAAAGAACAACTTTGGCAAAGTTGCAGGTTACAAAATAAGCTCACACAAATCTTCTGCATTTCTGTATATTAGTAACAAAGCCCAACAGCAAGAGATAGATAAAGAAATCTTATTTAAAGCTAGGGTAGACAATATAAAATATTTGGGAGTTCATCTGCCAAAATAAACCCAGGGTGTATATGAACACAACTACAAGACACTTTTCATACAAATAACGTCAGACCTAAGTAAGTGGAAAAACATCAGTTATTTGTGCGTAGGCCAAGCCAATATAATAAAAATAACAATTCTACCTTAATAAATTTACTTAGTGCAATACCAATTAAACCATGATATCATTATTTTCTAGAGCTGGAAAAAACAGTATCAAAATTCATCTGGATGAACAAAAAGTCCAGAACATCAAGGGGACTAGTGAAAAGAAATGCTAGGGGAGGTGACTTAGCACTACCAGATCTCAAATTGTATTATAAAGCAGCATTCATCAAAACCACTTGGTACTGGCTAAGAAACAGAAGGGTAGACAAGTGGAATATGCTAGGTACTCAAGGCACAGTAGACAATGAATATAGCAATCTACTGTTTGATAAACCCAAGAAACTCAGCTTCTGGGATAAGAACTCCCTGTTGGACAAAAATTGCTGATAAAGCTGAATAAAAGTGTGTCAGAAACCAGGCATAGACCAATGGCTGACATGGCACACAAGAATAAAATCCAATTGGGTAAATGATCTAGGTATAAAGATGGGCACTATGGACAAATTGGTGGAGCAAGGAACAATGTATTTATCAGATATATGGAGAAGTGAAAAATTTTTGACTAAAGAAGAGATAGAAAGCATTGTGAAGTGCAAGATAGATAATTTTGGTTACATCAAACTGAAATGCTTTTGCACAACCAAACCTAATGCCACCAACATTTGGAGGCATGTAGAAAACTGGGAAAGAATTTTTACAGTTAATGTCAGTGATAAAGACTTCACTTCTAGGGTATCTATATATTCTCTCTCTCTCTCTCTCTCTCTCTCTCCATATATATATATATTATATATATATATATATATATATATATATGTGTGTGTGTGTGTGTGTGTGTGTATTTATACTCTATAGAATTGAGTCAAATATATAAAAATGTATATATACATATGTAAACACAAATGTATAAAAATAAGTCATTCCCAAATTGATAAATGATCAAAGGATATTAACAGGCAGTTTTCAGAGGAAGAAATTAAAGATATCCATAGTCTTATAAAAGTGCTCTAAATCACTTTTGATTAGAGAGATGCAAATCAAAACAACTCTGAGGTATCTCATCACACCTATCAGATTGGCAAACAGAACAGGACAGGAAGATAAATGTTGGAGAGGATGTGGGAGAGTTGGAACACTAATACACTTTTTCTGGAGCTGTGAGCTGATCCACCCATTCTGGAGAGCAATTTGTAACTATGTCCAAAGGGCTATAAAAATATGCCTACCCTTTGGCCCAGTCATAGTGATTCTAGGACTGTATCCCCAAGAGATCATAAAAATTGGAAAGGTTCCACATGTACAAAAATAGTTATAGCAGCACTCTTTGTGGTAGCCAAAAACTGGAAATCATGGGGATGCCCATTCCCAATTGGTGAATGCTGAATAAATTATGATATATGAACATAATGGAATACTATTATGGTGTAAGAAATGATGAACAGGAAGAGTTCAGAGAGACCTGGAAAGACTTATACGATGTGATGCTGAGCGAAAGAAGCAGTACCTGAATAACTTTGCGCACAGCAACGACTGGAGTGTGCCAGAGTTGTTTCTAGTAGACTTGGAACTTCATTGCAGTGCAAGGACTTAAAAAAAACCCATTCCCAGTAGTCTTTTAAGGCAAAATGCCTCCCACACCCAGAGAAAGAACTATGGAATTCAATTGCAGATTGTAGCAGATTATGTTTGTGTGTGTGTGTGTGTGTGTGTACACTGTGTTTTGGTTTGTGGGATGATTTCTCCCATTCATTTTAATTCTTCAACACACCAAGACTGTAGTGAAAATGCATTTAATAGGAATGTATGTGTAGGATCTATACAAAATTGTATACCATCTTGGGGAGAGAGGGAGGAGGTAGGGGGGAGGGAGGAGAAAATAATAATCTAAGTTATGTGATAGTAATTGCAAAAGAGTGAAGATAAATAAAATTAATTAATAAACAATAATTTGAATCTGGATCTCTGACTTGATATACAGTGTTCTTAGATGAATTCCAATGAAAAAAGATCCATTTAGTGCTTAACAAGTCACCTCTTTGGGACTGAGAATGTGAGAACAAAATGAGTCACTAACTTCAAGGACCTGTCATTTAGCTAGACTGTCCCCATGCTGTATAAGTACGGGTTGGGGATGGGGGATAGTTCATTTTTAGTTCAATAAATTTCAGTTCACTAGAAATTTATTAAACCCCTATTGTTTGCAAAGGCATTGTTCAAGGCATTGGGGAGATAAAGACAAAATTGAAACTATCAAATAATAAACAGACTAAGTCCACTTAGGAAATTAGTTGTAAATCTTCTATTATGTGCAATAAAAAGCTTTGAAAAGGTGATCTAAAAAGATCACTCCTTTGTTCATCATGACAATCTTCAGGAAAAAGTATACTATAAGTACTGGGAATCCTGTTTACAATTTTCTCATTAGGGTCTCTAGTAGATGATAATTAGAGCGCTTCAGGGGCGTATTTTGACATATATCTTGTCACAGTATTCTTAACCAATATACTTTCCTGTATTGTCAAGTACGCTTTAGGAAGTTGAGTTGGTATTTATTTTCAAAAGATCATATATAGAGAGTTCAAAGTACCTTGAAAAAGCATATTGTCAAACAACTATCATATTTATTTATTTAACATTTAAATGAACAAAAGGCATTTATGCAACTCACTCAAAGTCAGATGGTAGGAAGAGATCGGAATTAAGGACTGAATCCCAATCTTCTAACTGTAAAACCAACATTATTTCCACTGTGCTGCTGTGGAAATTGCACTTATTTAAAATTCACAGAATTTTACTGCCTCAAAAAGGAAAAAAAAAATAGTTCTTATTTTGAGATCCTGTTTGTTTAAATTTTCCAAAACTGGCCATTCCTGTCATGCTTATCTGACTATTGTGACTGATGCATTCGTTGTGCTTCAATTTCTTTAGTGCTGTGCTTCATTTGCGAAGTGTCATGTCCAGTACTCCCTTGAGAGCCAGTTCTTCTTGAATTGTACTCACTATGTGTTTCATTATTTCTTCTGTTTCCCCTTTCTTTTTTTGGTCATCGGGAAAGTTAATTAACTTGCTGTCAGAATTCTTATTTTATAATTGTGAATCTCCTAATCTACCATTAGCAGAAAATGAGACAAAAGAGTTGAAAAATGGAATGATTTTATGTTGGAAATTGTTATACATGAAATAGGAGTATTTTCCAAAAATTAAAAAGGCAATGTAATATATTTATTACTTTGTCACTGTGCTAATGATTTAGCATTTTAGAATGTGTGGTGAAACACAAAGTCAAGTTGTGCTTTCCTCTTTCAAAAATTCCTGAATTAACTATTGTAGCTTCCTTATCACAGAAGGCAGTGGGACCAATGTGAATCAAGTTGAAACATAATTCTTGTACTCAAAAGTTTTCTCAAATGATTGAACAATTCATAGCTCTATCAGCTGTAGATTCATCTGCCTTATCCCCTACGGTGCCTCCAACAATTGCTGTTGTTTTTTGTTGTTTTTGCCCATTTGATAGGTGGAATCTTATAGTTGATATAATTTGTATATCTCATTATTATTTATTGATTTTTTTTGCTTTTGATAATTAAATCAATCATTTAAAAATGCAAATGATTCCTTGGGATCATGGGTTGTGAGATTTAAATAAGACCTTTTGAATACCAATTAGTGCAACTTCCAAGAATGCGTGACAGAGAATGATTTTCCCAAGATCATATATTTAACTAATGGTTTGCCTGGGAAAATAATCTAAGCCTCCTGACTCTTGGGACAGTATCTCTTCCTCTCTATCCTCCAGCCTTATTCTCCTCTCCCTCCCCTCGACATTCATTAGAATAAATTAGAATCCAAATATTCTTTCAATTTGTTAGGCTCTCCCATTGCACATGGATAACCCACCGATCCTTTCTTGATCAGAAATGTAACTTTCACACTAATTGATCCCTTTTTCAAAATGTAGTTTCAAACATTTCTCACTTAGAGCAAAACTAACAGAGGATAATGGGATTTTGTCCCAGGACACTGACATGATAGCAGAGTATGATTCCTCTCTATGACACCTTCTGTTCCCCCAGGACAGGCCATCCCTACACTATGACTTGGGATTCTTCACTGACTAATGTTACACCGTACAATAGCTACCTATGGTCTAAGCCCTTCTCTTCTCCTTCAACCCTGTTCCTATAACTCTTCACTACTGACTAACTAACCATTTAGTCTAAAGGTCATACTACATCCATTTCCAGAATAATTGCTCTCTTGTTTTGTTCCCACCTCTGTTCACCAGACTGGTCTTCTTGCTGCTAGGTGTTTTTCCTTTATCTCACTCCAGGAGTTCTCTAGTTGTTTTCTTAACTTGAACCTCTTTTGTTTCTTCATTATGGTGTGGTGTTTACTTCAGAATTTCAAGACTTGAATGGGGTCTCAGAAGTCATTTAGCCATACCATACTAGAGAAATATTTCCTTTTATCATATTAGCTATAAATAATATCCACGGGGGGCCGGTTTGACTTGAAATGAGGAAAGACTCACTATTTCCTTGGTTTCATTTTGGAATAGTTCTAGTTGTCAAGAAGTTGTTTTGTTTTTCCTTCCCCTCAAGTATAAATTTGCCTCCTTGTAATTTCTAGTCTTTTCTCTTAGACCTACCCTCTGGAGTCAAAATAGAAATAAATACCAACGCAACTTCCTAAAGCATACTTGACAATACAGGAAAGTATATTGATTAGGAATAGTGTGACAGTATATATGTCAAATATGCTCTTCAAAACCTTGACAGCTGTCATACTGGTTTTACCACTTACTTCAGTGTGATCTTAAACAAGTCAAGTCACTCTTCTACTCCTCACTTTTTATATTTGTAAAATAAGACACTATGTTACAGTAGAAAAAAACACTGCATTTTGAGTTAGGGAACTTGGTTTCATATCCTACTGCTTACTAATATAATAATACATACACTCACATATATACATACATACATATGCATATATTTACACACACATACACATGCATGTACACTTTGGTTATCTTCTGAGTCAATATAACTTAATACATGTTTATAAGCACCTCATATGAGTAAGACACATTTTATACTTGTTAGTACAAAAATTATCACACACATACATAATCCAAATAGTAATGATATTATGAAATCAGATGGTGACAGTGTGTGTTTGTGCTTCATTGCCAAAGAAGATCATTCCATCAGAGAAACAATAACAAGGCTTGCACTTGAGGGAGGGCTGTGCAAGTCACCAGCATCACTTCTCCTTCAGAGCCATCAGATTCCAGTGATCAGATATTCATCAAGATGACTGGAGATGACCCAGGATGAGGGGATTTGAGTTAAGTGGCCAAGGTCATACAGCTAGTGAGTGTCAAGTGTCTGAGGTGAGATTTGAACTCAGGTCCTCCTGACTCCTGCACTGGCGCTCTATCCATTGCGCCAACTAGCTGCCCCCAGATGGTGACAGTATGAATGGAAAGAAAAAAATAGATTTGTTAGCTATCTTGGAGGTAGAAACAAAAGAATTATATACCTGATTGGATTAGGAGTACAAAAGAGGAAAATGTCAAAGATGATAATGAGGATTTTAACTTAAATGATGAAGTTATTTTCATAAAATGGGAATTTAAGAGGAGGTGCATCAATTCTGAAAAAAAGAAACCAAAAGAAACAAAATAAACGAATTTATGTTTATATATGGTATGTGTGAAGTATCATTAGCTCGTGTAAGGTGGCAAGAGAATACATCTAGGGAGAGATGGAAATTTGGCTCAGGGATGGGAGAATACACATACATAATATACACATACACACACACACACACATATATATATATATATACATCTTTCTCTAACTTCCTTTCTCTCTCTCTCTCTCTCTCTGTCTCTGTCTCTGTCTCTCTCTCCCTCTCTCTTTCTCTGTCCTCCATGTTTGTGTTTCTTCTTCTGTTTTTCTGTCTCTGGCTATTCATCTATATTTTTGTCTCTGTCTTTCTTGGTCTTTCTGTCTCTATCTTTCTATCTCTCTTTCTCTATGTCTGTCTCTCTAGATGTTTTACTTCTATCTTATAAGCTGAAGTACCTTGGGGTTATTTTAGCTAGAAGAAGTAGTGTGAGGGTGCATCATGCTGTGTTCAAGATCTGAATATCTATCATCTTGAAAAGAAATTAGATTTAACTCTAAATAGCAACAAGTTGGAATAATGAGTGAAAATTATAAAGAGGGTGATTTAAATGTGATATAAGGGAAAATGTTTCAAAAATTAGAGCTCTCTAGGGGTGTGAAGATCTGCCTTGGGAGTTTTCAGCTCTAATTAAATCATTATTTACTACTCATTAGGGAGGTAGTAGAGAGGGTTTCTGTTAAGTTATTGGTTGATCTAGAAGACATCTAAAATCCCTTCCAACTTTGAGATTTGTAATTTTTGTTGTGCCATGTTGATCTAAGTAATGTTCCCTTACTCTAAATTATATTTTGAAGACCTATTAGAGATTTTTTTTCCAGTTACTTTAATTTGAATGAAATTAACTGCTGCTGGGTTATCTCAGGCCTGAGAACTAATATAGTTCTCTCCTAACCATTTTCTGCCCCCAAATTATCTGTAGTAAAATTGGAAAACAGTAAACTAGTATTTAGATTGATTCTAGTCATGTGCACAATGTCAGTGAAGCTTTAATAAGCATCTATTACATACAAAGCATTCTGTTGACCACTAGGAAACAAAGATAAAAGGAAAACCTTCTCTTCGATGAACTTACATTTTATTCAGGGTAGGGGTGGGGTAGAGATGGATACAACTCTTTCTCACACTGAATAAACATGAAGGCAATTCAAACTAATTCATCATTTTTGTTACTAAAACAAATGCATAATAAAAAATTATAAACTTAAATATTGAAATTTAAATACAAAATAAGAAAAAATATGTCATGCATAGCAGATCATAATATAGAATTCAACATATATAGCAACAAATTTCAATTTCAAGAAAGCTTATATAAAGAAATACTACATCATTTATTTTGTCCTCTGTTGTACATTTTTTACTTTGTTCTTTTCCCCATTTTATTCTTCCCCTTGAAGGCTACAATTAAGTGCAGGTATATTTATATATAGATTATAGAGAGCCAAGATGGCAGACTAGAAAGATACACTTATACAGGGTCCTCCCCACAGTCCATAAAATACCTGTAGAGAGGGACTCTCAACAAATTTTGGAGGAATAGAAGTGGAGAACATCAGAGCAGAGGAGATTTCCAGCCCACAGTGACCAGAAAGGCCCACTAGAAACATAAGTTGTGCCAGATGTGGAGCTGAGCACAGGTCCTACCCCAAGCCGCCAACACTCTGGGAAGAGGACACCTCTGGGGTGGAATCTCCAGTCCCAGCAGTTGGTCCTCAGATTCCTTGGCCCACAGGCACCAAAGGTCAGTGATAGGGTTATATCAGAGGCCACGAAGGTAGAAGGGCCTTCCCATAGCTCCAGCAGCAGGCAGAGGCCACAGAGCCAGCACAGCAGCCCTTACAGAAGCTCCATTATTGGAGTCTAAAAACCCCTGGGGACATTGAAGAGCTGAGTCTTACCTCAGCCCTGGGTGGAGGCTCTGGCCAAGCTTGTCTTTGTCTCAAACTGAATGGTGGCCCGGCCCATCCAACCTATCTGAAAATCAGCCCCCAGTGCTGGTTTGGTGAGACTGGAGGTCAAGTGCCTGTGAAGAGGTGTCGCTAAGATTCTGGGCACAAAAATCTCTCACTGCATCCAGATCAGTAGAAGCTTGATTGTGCCACCTTGGAGAAACTGAGATCCCATAGATTCCCAGAGTATACCCTACTCTTGACAAAGAACCCCAAAGTCAAATAACTGATTGGGAAAATGCCCAACAAAGGGAAAAAATAAGACCATAGAAGGTTACTTTCTTGGTGAACAGATATCTCCTCCAATCCTTTCTGATTAGGAAGAACAATGTCTACTATCAAGAAAAGACATAGAAGTCAAGGCCTCTGTATCCCAAACATCCAAAATAAGTATTCAATGGGCTCAGAACATGGAAGAGCTCAAAAGGGAGTTTGAAAAATCAAATTAGAGAGGTGGAGGAGAAAGCGGGAAGAGAAATGAGAGAGATGCAAGAAAAGTATGAAAAACAGGTGAACACCTTGCTAAAGGAGACCCAAAAAAATGCTGAAGAAAATAACACCTTGAAAAATAGGCTAACTCAAAAGAGGCAAAAGAGGTTCATAAAGCCAATGAGGAGAAGAATGCTTTCAAAAGCAGAATTAGCCAAAGGAAAAGGAGGTCTAAAAGCTCACTGAATAAAATAACTCTTTCAAAATTAAAATGGAACAGATGGAGACTAATGACTTCATGGGAAACCAAAAAATCACAAAATAAAACCGAAAGAATGGAAGATAATGTGAAATATCTCATTGGGAAAACAATTGACCAGGAAAATAGATCCAGGAGAGACAATTTAAAAATATGGGATTACCTGAAAGCCATGATCAAAAAAAGAGCCTAGACATCATCTTTCATGAAATTATGAAGGAAAACTGCCCTGATATTCTAGAACCAGAGGGCAAAATAATTATTCAAGGAATCCACAGATCACTGCCTGAAAGAGATCCAAAAAGAGAAACTCCTAGGAACATTGTGGCCAAATTCCAGAGTTCTCTGGTCAAGAAGAAAATATTGCAAGCAGCTAGAAAGAAACAATTCAAATATTGTGGAAATACAATCAGGATAACATAAGATCTAGGAGCTTCTGCAGTAAGGGATTGAAGGACATGGAATATGATATTCCAGAAGTCAAAGGAGCTAGGACTAAAACCAAGAATCACCTACCCAGCAAAACTGAGTATAATACTTCAGGGGAAAAATGGTCTTTCAATGAAGTAGAGGACTTTCAAGCATTCTTGATGAAAAGACCAGAGCTGAAAAGAAAAATTTGGCCTTCAAACATAAAAATGAATAGAAGTATGAAAAGGTAAACAGCAAAGAGAAGTCATAAGGGACTTACTAAAGTTGAACTGTTTACATTCCTACATGAAAAGACAATATTTGTAACTCTTGAAACTTTTCAGTATCTGGGTAGTTGGTGGGATTACACACACACACACACACACACACACACACACACACAGACAGACAGAGAGAGAGAGAGAGAGAGAGAGAGAGAGAGAGAGAGAGAGAGGAGAGGGAGGGAGGGAGACGGAGAGACAGAGAGACAGAGCACAGAGTGAATTGAATGGGATGGGATCATATCTTAAAAGGTGAATTTAAGCAGTGAGAGAGAAATATATTGGGAGGAGAAAGGGAGAAATGGAATGGGGCAAATTATCTCCCATAAAAGAGTCAAGCAAAAGATTTTTCAGTGGAGGGAAAAAGAGGGGAGGTGGGAGAAAATCATGAAGTTTACTCTCATCACATTAGACTAAAGGATGGAAAAAAATGCACAATCATTTTGGTATGAAAACCTATCTTACTATACGGGAAGGTGGGGGAGAAGGGGATAAGCAGGGTGGCGGGGATGATTGAAGGGAGGGTAGATGGAGGAGGGAGTAATTTGAAGTTAACACTCTTGGGGAGGAACAGGATCCAAAGAGAGAACAGAAGCAATGGGCAGCAGGATAGGATGGAGGGAAATACAGTAAGTCACACACATGACTGTTATGGAAGTCATTTGCAAAACTACACAGATATGGCCTATATTGAATTGCCTGCCTTCCCAAAGGGAATGGGTGGGGAGGGAGGAGTGAAGAGAAGTTGGAACTCAAAGTTTTAGGAACAACTGTCGAGTATTGTTCTTACTACTAGAAAATAAGAAATACAGGTATTGGGGGTATAGACACTTATCTGGTCCTACAGGACGAAAAAGAAGATGGGGACAAGGGAAGGGAGGGATGTTATATCAGGGGGCAGATCGCTGATAGAGGCAAATTAGAATACTCGGCATTTTTGTGTGGGGGAGGGGACAAATGGGGAGAAAATTTGGAACCCAAAACTTTGTGCAAATGAATGTTAAAAGTTAAATTAATAAATTAAGAAAATATAGATCATACATACACAAGTATATATAAACATACATACATAAATACGTACCTACATGCATATACTGGCATACATTTTCTGTAACAAATTCTACTTCTGATCTTTTTTTTATATTTGTGCATATTTCTTATTTCCTATCCCTCCTAAATCTTCTACTTTACTTCTGTCTGTTGTCTTACCCTCCAATTACTTAACCTACTGCCCCTCCAAGGATCTGTCCCTCATTCTCCCATTCCCATATATTGAAAAAAAACAAAACACTTGTTTACTCTGCTTTGACCTATACCCTCACCACTAAAGATGTCTCCCTTAGTCCCCCAAGGATTCTTCCCATGTCCTCCCGTTGCCATTAATCTCAGCACCCTTCTATAAACCCCTTTTAACCTAGTCGCTAATCCTCCCCTCTAGAGATCCCTCTCTTACCATCTTCCCCCTTCCTATTCTCTTAGCATCTTATTTCTATTTAAATTTAAAAGACTTTATACTCTTCTAGATTTACATATATTGTTCCGTTTTGAACTCATTCCTGATAAAAATAGGTTTCCAGAGCTAAAAGCTTTCCTCCCCCATCTAATTCCTCTCTTTCTCTTGTACCTCATTTGTATAAGATAATATTCTTTTTAGCTGTTCTTAAATAGTTTTATTTTTTGAAGTCATATCATATTCAGGGCTACCCAAATCTTTCTTATGAACTATCCAATTAATAATAACAATCTTATGCATAGGTTATCACATTTTATATTCATAAATGATAAAGAGTCTGCCCTTACTGAGTCCCTTATGAATTATCTTTGGTATGTATGGCTCTTGTATATCAAATCTTCTGCTAAATTCAGTTTTTTAGACCAAGTCATTTTTTTTCATTTTAAACCTATATATGTATGTACATACATATATATGTGTGTACACATTATATATAATTTCTTTATTTTTCAGTATTTGCTTGCACAAGAATTTGAATTCCACCTCCATCTCTCCCCACCCCATATCTCAGGACAACATGCATCCAATCCACCCCTTCCTCTAGTCTGTACTTCCTTCTATCACCCTCACTTTTGTGCATCCCCCCGCCCTCTACTTTCCTGTAGGCCAAAATAGATTTCTATAACCCATTGTCTGCTCATCTTATTTCTTAGTTGCATGCAAAAACAGTTTTTAACATTCATTTCTGAAGCTTTCCATATTCTCTCCCTTCTTCCATCCATACTCACCCTCACTGAGAAAGCAAGCAATTCAATATAGGTCATAAATGTATAGTCATACAGAACACTTCCAAAAGTTATATTTTAAAAGACTAACCACATTTCCCTCTATCCTATCCTGCCATTCATTTATTCCATTATCTCCCTGGACCTGTCCTCTCACAATAGTGTTTAATTCTGATTATCCCTTTCCCCAATTTGCTGTCCCTTTTATTATCTTCCCTCTCCTATCCCCTTCCCATTTCTCTTCCTGCAGGGTAAAATAGATTCTCATACCCAACTGAGTGTTTGTTATCCCTCCTCAAACCAAATCCAATGAGAGTAAGGCTAACTTATTTCCTTTCATCTTCTCCTCTTTCTCTCCATTGTAAAAGCTCTTTCTTGCCTCCTTTATGTGACATAATTTGCCACATTCTATTCCTCCCTTTCTCTTCCTCCTGGTACATTCCACTAAACAGTAAATTTTATTTTTTAGTTAGTCTCCCTTCATATTCAGCTCTCCCTGTGCCCTTAATCCATGTGTACATATATATGTATATATATATATACACACATATATATGTATACATATAATCTATGTGTGCATATATGTCTGTGTATGTGCGTGTGTATACACACACATACAACCATATACACACATATAATATACAAATACACACCCATATACATACATAAGTATGTATATATGTACACACATATACATTCTCTCCAACTATCTTAACACTGAGAAAGATCTCATGAGCTACAAATATCATTTCTCCATGTAGCAATGTAAAAAGTTCAACTTTAATAGGTACTTTGTGCTTTCTCTTTCCTATTTAGCTTTTCATGCTTCTCTTGATTCTTGCATTTGAAAGTCAAATTTTCTATTCAGCTCTGGTCTTTCCAAGAAGAGTTCTTGGAATTCCCCTATTTCACTGAATGACCATTTCCCCCTCCCCGAAGTATTATCCTCACTTTTGCTGGGTAGGTGATTCTTGGTTTTGTTTTTGGACATAGGTCCTCTGACCTTTGGAATATCATATTCCAAGTCCTCAGACCCCTTACTGTGGAAGCTGCTAGATGTTGTATTATTCTGATTGCATTTCCACAATACTTGAATTGTTTCTTTCTGGTTGCTTGTAATATTATTTTCCTTGACCTGGGAACTCTGCAATTTGGCTACAACATTCTTAGGAGTTTTCCTATTGGAGTCTCTTTCAATATGTGATTGGTGCATTTTTCCCATTTCTATTTTACTGTCTGTTTCTAGAATATCAGGACAGTTTTCCTTGATAATTTCTTGAAATATAATATCTAAACTCTTTTTTGATCATGGATTTCAGGTGGTCCAATAATTGTTAAATCATCTCTTCTGGATCCATTTTCCTGGCAAGTCATTTCTCTTCACCAATGACATAATAAAATACCTCTTCCCCCCCAAAAGCAGTAGTCTACATTTTTTCCCTCTGTTTGCTCATTTTCCCAGTCAATAGCATGACTTTTGAGATTTTTGTTAAGTCAAGGATTCCAGAAGCAGCTGCCCAGCCAATTAATTGACTTTTGAGCTCTTTCTTAAGTGAGAGGCCCCAGAAGCAGCCTCTACTTCAGCAGTGTCTATTGCCACCCTCATGCTGTGGATAGGACTGGGGCTGGACCACACTCCCCTCTCAGCTAGTTGAGAGACCTTTCCCACTGATCTTAGAAGCTATCTGCTTTTTGTGGATTGAGAAGTCTGGAAGCTTCAGCTACATCAAGCAATTTAGTCCCATAAAGCTTGCTCCAGTTTCTTCTTTGCTGATGTAGCACACATTGAATTGCACTCTACTCCCAGCCTGGTGTGACAGACCCTTCCTGTTGACTTTCTAGATTGCATTGGGTTGGCAATTTACTTCTGTTTGTCATTTGAGGCTTCTACTGCTGTATAATTTGTTTAGAGTCATGTTTTGCATGATTTTTGAGGGGTTTGGGGCGAGCTCTCTAGACAGTCCTTGCTTTTACTCTGTCATCTTGGCTGGCAAATGGACCTGTGTTTTCATTGATGCAGAGAGCTTCCAGACCTGCCTTCATTATTTATTTAGGATTTTATTTTTTCCCCAGTGATAAGAAAAAACAAGGTTTTAACATTTGTTTCTAAAAGTTTAAGTTCCAAATTATCTCCTTTCCTCCCTCCCTACCTCTTCATCAAAACAGCAAAGAATTTGAAGGAGGTTATATGTGTGTAGTCATGCAAAGCATTTCCATAATAGTCATTTTATGAAAGAAAACATAGACCAAAAGCACCTCACAAAAACATCCCTCAAGAAAAATTAAGTGAAAAAAATGTGCTTCCATCTGTATTCAGACACTATCAGTTCTTTCTCTGGGGATAGATAGCATTTTTCATTATAAGTCCTCCAGAATTATTTTGGATCATTGTACCACTGAAAATATCTAAGTCATCCACAGCTGATCATCTTACAATATTGCTGCTGCTTTGTACACAATACATTTTATCTTACCTCAGCGCATGCCCATCTTTCCAGGTTTTTCTGAGAACATTCTGCTCATTATTTCTTATAGCATAATAATATTCCATCAAAATCACATACCATAATTAGTCCAACCATTTCCCAAATGATGGGCATCCACTCAATTTCTAGTTCTTTGCCTCCAGAAAAAAAATGCTTCTTTAAGTATTTTTGTACAAATAGGTGTTTTTCCTTTTTTTTAAAATCTTTTTTGAGATATAGATCTCATAGTGGTATTGCTAGGGTCAAAGGACATCAATAGTTTTATAAGCCTTTGGGTATAGTTCCAAATTACTTTATAGAATAGTTAAATCTGTTCATGACTTGGAGTTGCTTCTTCTACCAATGTAGGTCAATATTTTTTTTGTAAAACATTTTTAGAGGGGTATCTTGAACCCTAAGAGATAAAATGACTTTTTCATTGTCACACAGATAGTATATATCAGAGATGGTACTTGAATCTAGGTCTTTCTGCCTTCAAAATCAGCTGCATAATCATTAAAACATGCTGACTCTTGACCAGTAGGCATCTATTCTGTTACTTGAGGTGAGGAGTCATAAGGACCTAAATGAGAACTAGGGTGGCAATCCATGTAAATAGAGAGGAGACAGATTGTGATGTATTTTGGAAGTGGAGTTGGTAACATACCAACCAGTTGAATGTAAGGGAGAGGACAGAGCCTCAGGAAATCAGGATGGGCCCAAAATTTGGAAATGATGAATGTAAGTGTAAGGGTAGAGTGGTTGAGCAGATCCCACATGTGTCATGAGAATCCACATATGGCAAGGGATTGACCTTCTGTTTGTGCCTTGAAGGGAGACAAAATAAATATCTACCTTCTTCCCTTAATTCTACCTCCCCAAGTGTTTCTTTCATTATTGCCAGCAGAGAAAGCAGATGATTGGGGTCAAAGTTACCACTTGGCTCTTCTCATAGAGAAGGGTTACTGGCCTAGAAGTATGTCTATTTGCTCCCTTAAATATTATTCATCTAAGGGTGTATTTCTTAAACTGTGGGTTGCAACCCCATATGGAATCATGATCCACAATTCAAGAAACACTGAAGGGATTGCAAGTGGAAAAAGTTTAAGAAGTCCTGGCTAGGGAATATGGTTATGTTCCATCCAGTTTTCAACTGTTTTGTCATTTTGGGGAGAAGGGAAAATCCAAGTGCTATATCCCAGGCTTTACCCTTTCCTACCTAAAACCAATTCTACAATGAACATTTATAGCAAATAGCAAAAAGGTCCATTAATCAAAATAGTATCAAAATAGAAATCAGAGAAGGTTAAATATATATATATATATATATATATATATATATATATATATATATATATATATATGTTTAGGGTTAGGGATATTTAACACTCCTATTGGGAGCAAGGTAACTCAGCTCAACGAAGTCCTACATCTCACCCAAGGAGAAATTCCCTGTAGTTTCTAATGTGGTAAGCTTGGGATAGGGATATGATGAAAATTGCACATCCCTCTCATATATTCCGAGTGTTTTTCTTCAGCAACCTGAAATAAGTTTTGTCTTTTCTATTTTCTCTTCAACATGGGCATTTTGCTGAAAGAGAACTCTCACTTAGAGAGTCCTGAAAGGGGACTCATGCTTGAAGATTTCCCAAAGGGGAATTGGCTGAGACCTGAAACTTTGAACTCTCATGAACTCTGACTTGACCCTCACACAGGGAGAGACCTTCATCTCCACTAATAAGAAAAGAGTACTATATCTACCAAGCGAGTTTGAATCAAGGGTACTAAAGGATTGTGATACATTTAAAACACATTAGGAATTTTGAAGGTGGGGAGAATTTAGAAGGAAAGATAATGACCAGTTTTAGACTTGTTGATTTTGAAATGCCTTTAGGATACTCTGGTAAAATAACCATAGTAGACAGTTACTAAGTGGGATATGAATTCGATTATTGTGTTTATGCAGATCACTGTCAAATCTGCATAGCGTAGTTCATCTGTGTTATCTGATTAGAGATGATCACTGAAGCCCCTGGGAATATATTTCAGGAGGGAATATTTAAAGAAGGAGGAGGTTAGGATAAATAAAGCTCTGGGGGCTATTCACATTGAATGGAAAAGATGTTTATGATCCAATAAAAGAGAGTGAGAAATGTGAAAATCTTTATGAAATTAATAAAGAAATAAAGTGATCTTTTTTATTCTTTAAGGTAAAGAATTCAACTTTTCATTAATTCTGTGGTTAGATTTTTAAGCGATGCCTCCCCATCCTTCAAAAACAACAACCAAAACCTCCATTCTATTTCCACTTACATGTCCCAACCTAAAGCAGCAAATGAATTCTCCTAATTACACTCTTCAAAGGAACCTCTCTGTTTTTTGATGTCACCTTCTTCCCTCTTGTAGTCTCACCGCATTACACTAGACTGTGACTTTCTCTGCCATAAACTCTTCTGCTATAACCTAAATTACTTGAGACCAGGATAACTTTATTCTTAATTTGTTAACTATTATCTAAACATTTTATCTATCCAGTGCTTACTGGTGAGCTGAAAGAAGTAGGACCTTAATACATATTTGTTGTATATGTTTGATATCTCATAAGCCCTGGGTATCTGTGGGAATAACTCTTCTTTGGGGGAAGAGGGTGAGTGAGAAAATAAGCCTAGAGGAGTTAAGTGATTTAGTCAAGGTCACACAGCAACTCAAATACTACATAAAGAATGGAAGCTGTTTCTTTTCACTAGTCATGGTGTCTGTACTAAAATGAGTAATAAAACTGAACAGTAAAAGCAATGCTAAAGTGTGCTTACTGAAAACTGTTGCTTTACTGGCAGCTTTGCTTCTCGTTTGTAATGCACCAAGTTGATGAATAAAAGAAGTGGTCCATGCAGGCCACAAAAGACATTATGACCAGTATTTCATTAAAAGAGGTAGTAGTCTCCTGGAGAATACGTTAAAGTTTATGAGAAACCTGGGTCCCAGAACGTGCACACATCTAAATTCTAATGGCACTTCAGCATTTTAGTGCCTTATTAATCTGTTCATTCTCCACTGTCTTTGAAAGTGCAAGGAAGGGAAGAAAGAAAAAGAAAAAAAAATCTATGATTGATGGTGCTGCAGGATATGTGCTTTCTGCATTTCCGTTACCTATAAAACAAGCACCATTTTAATTAAACGGCTTCCAAGCAATTCAGGTGCTCTATAAAAATATAATGAAGCAATTAAGATGTGTTACAAGTGACTGAGATATCCTTTTCATTTGGAAATGTGAAAGTGGAAGTCAAGGGTGCTCTGTCTTTTTTTAAATCCTCCCAAGAAAAAGTAATCTGGTTTCAAGGGAGAGGGAGTGTCAGATTATACTGAAATATAGCATTTTAATCAACTTTGCATAAAAAGTAGAAGAGAATGAAAATAATAGACTACTTTTTTGTTATTATCTGAGGCACTGAGGATTGGTGGGTGTCCATAAATGACATTAGAATTACAAAAAATATTATTCTTTAAGAACTATCCATCTTGTCCAACATTTAGGACACCATGATTCTGTCATATCATCCTAATTGTTAATATTCAAATTAAAATATATCAAGTTAGGAAAAGAAGAAACATTGATTAAGTTCTTATTATATGCCAGCCACTGTAATAAGCTCCAGGAATCCAAAGAAAGGCAGCACACAAACAAAAAAAAAACACCTCCTTTCAAGGAGGTCACAATCTAACATACATTTATGAACAAGACTTGCAGAAGTTTTAGCAGAGGTTTTAGCTGAGACTTGAAGGAAGTCACATTTACTGGAAGGGGGAAATGAGGAGTGTGAGAATTCCATATGGTATTGGGGGGGTAGACAGAAGACAAGAAATGAATGAGTATTCTTAATTTTTTTTTTGCTTTCCCCCAAATAGAACATGAGCTCCTTGATGACCTCACCTCACTTCACTTTACCTCACCTCACAATTAAAAAAAATATATATATATATCTTTGTACCTTCAGTGTCCTTTGCATACTGCCTTGCACATAGTTGCAGCTTTCAGTTTGTTTCTTAGACTAGATAAGATTGGGTCAAATCAGTATATTCGGGTGAAAATGAAAATCTTGGAACCTTAAATAGACAGATTATTGCTAGCATTATTGTTTATGTACAAAAATGAATTATATTTTGAATGTAAGTATTTTTGCCCCTACCTAACAACTGAAGCTTTTCTAAATTTTCTCCTTTAGCTTTTTTTTTAGTAAACTCTTAATAGAAATGAAAGTTGTGGAGACAAATCTCTTGCTCCAGCTAACATAATAGTTGATCAGAAGTCTTAAGAGGTCCATAGCCCATTGCAGTCCCAGGCAATGGTATTATTAACTACCCTGGAGTGATAAGTATGTATACTGTTTTCAAAAATGTCAAAGTATGGAGAAGAAATACTCTTTAGTTTATTTTATGATTCTTTTTGTCACAAAATTCTGCTTTTTACTTAACACAAGATTTTCTGTGATCAGTTTTTACTTGTTCCCAACTCAGTGGAGACTAAGAAATTATGTCATCATGTTGCAAATTAGAGAAAATGAAAAATGAAACTGAGAAACATTGAGACCCCATGACCATCAAAAGCAAACACTAAAAAATCAGTAATCATCCCATAAACAGTAATTAATTTGCTTCATGAGTTAGGCGACACTAATTTAGCTAAGTTTAAGAGATCAGGAAAAAATTCATTCATTCATTCATTCATTCATTCATTCATTTAATGTATATTATGTGTGTTACACACTTTCTATATCCATAGGACCATAGGAGCTGGGATGCTGATAAGGTTTAGCTAAGATGAGGGATTTTACTCCCATGTAATACAGTATCTTCCATGGAAATAAGGCAAAAAACCAGATTCAAATGCTTTCCTTCCAGGGCATTGACAGATAGCATGGTCATGTTTTTGTCTTCTATGTCTTTTACTTTGATCATCTTGCTTTTCAAACATGATTTGATTTCTCTGTAGTAGATTCGTGTTTCCTCTCTACAGAAAAGTGTGGTTCTGCTGCAAAGAGGTTGAATTACATTCAGCACTAATCTTGCTTTTTCTCTATCAGTGAAAGGGTCAAGGAATTCAAATATGCATTAGACATGACTAAAATTCATGGTAAGCTTGGTCTTGCTGAACATTAATGTGGAAGCAAGTTATTTTTTTTTGTTTTTGTTTGGATGAAAATGAATTAAGAATAGGAGATTCCACATCATGCAGTAGAAAGAGTTTTGAAGTGAAGGAATATGGGTTCAAATTCTAATTCTGCTACTTACTACTCATGTGACTTCAGAGAAATCATTTCCCCTATTTGGATTTCACCTTCCTCATCAAAGGAAAAAAGGAAATTTGAATAGATGATCTTTAATATCGCTTTCAACTCTAAATCATTGGTCCTCTCGTGGAATTCCTTTAACTGTGACTATTATTCTGTTGTCGTTCAGTTCTTGCATTTGTGTGCTACTCTTTGTGACGTCATGTAGTGTTTTTTCAGTAAAGATACTGGGATGTCTTTGCCATTTCATTGTCCAGCTCTTTTTACAGGTGAGTGATTGAGACAAATAAGGCCAAGTGACTTGCCCAGGGTCACATAGCTAGCAAGTATCTGAGGACATATTTGAATTCAGAAAGATGAGACTTCCTGATTAAAGGCCTGGAACTTTATCCACTGTGCCACCTAACTCTCCTCAATCATCCTGAGGGCAGAGCTAAACACAAATCAGTCCGTATTCTTTGGAGGTAATTAATTTATTGATTTGATTCAGGTTTTGGGAGAGAACTCAGTGAACCTTCTCTGGATGTTCCAAGTATATCACATATATGTACATTTTCTCTTCATTGTAATACCTGATGTGTTTGTTCTTATAGAGCCTTAAAAAAATTTCTAGCCATTTTCACCACTGAAGAGCAGATATAAAATTCAATAATCTTATTTCTATTTATACTTTAATCAATTAATCATTAGATCAGTGAAAGAAAAAGGAGTCAACTTAATACTTATCTATGACTATCATTATTAAATGATCTAGTACATTTTAAATTTCACAACAAAAATTTAAGATCAACTAATTCATTCATATTCTAATATTGGTGAACAAAGTGTAAGAGATTATCTCAATAAATTCAACTTAAATTTCTATTGTTAAAGTAAAACTGGGAGATTATTTTGTGTATGTTTTAAATTTCCCTTGTTATAATATCATTAGCCAGAATGTGGGCATTAATTGTAACATCTACCATGTAATGTGTTTGTATGTGGGGGTGTGTGTGTGATTGTGAATGTATATAGTCAGGAATGATAGATACACATGTACATGCCCTATGTGCAAGTTATATATTAAGTATGCTCTTATGCAGAGGTAAGTAGGCAATATAGTGGAAAGGACATTGATCCTAAAGTTATGAGGACTTGAGTGTATAAATGCAGTCTCAGAAAATTACTAGCTGTGTGACCTTATCAAAATCACTAAAATATTCCTCAATTTCCTCTACTGTAAAATGTGAATAATTGTAGCACCTTACTCTAAGGATTGTTGTGAAGATAAAATAAGATATTAGTGTAAAGCACTTATCGCAGTATCTGACACATAGCATGCACATAATAAATGCTTGTTTCCTTCCTTTCTTTCTTTTTGTAAAGCACTTTGCAAACTTAATCTTACATAAATGCCAGTCAATGCTGTTACTATTACTACGTGTATTTTGTTATTTAGGTGATTTGCTTTTTATCAGTGGAATAACAATAAAGCTACCATTTGCAAAATTTAGTTAGAGCTCTTAATTGTTTTTCTATAGTGTTTTACTTATAATTAATGTGTTAATTTTCTATGTTCATAACCTGGGGCAACTTCATGATGGGTGTAATTTTATAAAGCAACCAAATAACTAAATAAATGTTACAGCTTCTTTCCAGTCAGTAAATCGGCCCAGATAGAATAGAATATCATGATGTTGTATCACTTCTACCTGCCCAGTGGCAGTAACTACATACAAACCCAAACTGAGATTTTAGTAATTCCATTTCAATAATGATTCTGAGAATCATTAGTCAGAAAGACATCGAGAGAGGGCACCAAACCTAATGTAAAATAATAAGACTGATAACAGAAAGGTAAAATGCTTGGATTCATAAGACATCTATAAACCAGCATAGGTTAATAAAGCAACATAGAATCTACACTTGGAAAGTACATTTTTTGTTTGTTGAAGTTCCTGATATTCTATATTTCTATACTTCAAGTGTTCTTTGCTGTTTTTCAGTATTCCTTGTGGTGATGACAGTTTCTGAGCAGCAGATTGAGTCTATAACACTGTAGATAAATTAGAACCAGGCTGAAACCTTTCCAGTGGATTGGTCAAGAAGGTGCTTGAAGTTAAATCCTTTGTTATTCAGGATGATTCCATAAAAAGTGTAACTTACTTGGAATCAGAACACCATGTTCAAGTCCTTACCACTTACTACCCTTTGTGTCCTTGGACAAGTGATGTGAACTCTCTGAACCTAATTTTTTTCAATTGTAAAGTGAGGGTATTAGACTCAATGACCCCTGAGGCTTTTTTCAGCTCCAAATAATTATCATCTACAAATATTTATTAGGCACTTACTATGAAAGCAGTGTGCTTAGCCCTGGGGACAGGCACGAAGGCAAAACATAGTCCCTACATACAAAGAGCACATGTTCTAATGGAGGAAACAACATGCAAACAGCTAAGTACATACAAAGTATTTACACAGTAACTAAGAAGTACTCTGAAAGAGAAAGTAACAATTAGAAGACCAATGTCAGTGGATCCTAAAGACCTTGGAGAGGAGAATAATGTAAGAAGTGTGGAAATGTAGGAATGGCCCTGGTGTGAAGAATTTTAGAATCCAAATAGAAGATTTTAAGTGTCAAGGAAATCACTAAAGTATATTGAGATATGGGGTTAGAGGGGAACGATCAGACTTTTCATTAGAAAGATAACTTGGGTAGCTGGAATAGGGTGGGGAGAGATGGCACGAGGGTAACTAACAGGCCATTTGAGTAACCCGGGAATGAAGAAGATTGCACAAGGGTGGTGGCAGTGTAAGTGGAGAGAAAATGGCATATAAAAGAGATATTGTGAAGGTAGAAATGACAAGACTTTTCAATACATTGGATATGTGGGAACAGTGGGGAGTCCAGGATGACACTGATGTTGTAAGCATTGATAAGTAGGAGGATTGTGGTACTGTCAACAATAATAGGGATGCTGAGGAGCCTTTAGGGCAAGTTAATGAGACCTGGTTCATAGTATTCAGTTTTATTTTCTTTTGTTCTTTCCATTTGCATTTTAAAAAATCATTGTGTATATTTTTCCCCTGACTTGACTTTTTTCAGTTGGCATTAATTCACATAAGTCTCTACTTGCTTCTATGAATTCTTCATATTTGTCTTTTCTTAAAATAAGTAATATTCCATTATACCCATTAATCACATTTTGCTTAAATGTTTCTCAATAGATGTACATCTAACTTTGTTTCTAGTTCTCCTGTGAATATATTGTATAAGAACTTTGCATCTTTGGCCAATTTACTATATATGTTGGATAATGATTTTTTTTTAGGCAAAAAGTACTGCAGACTTCTTAGGCTCATTTTACATATAATTCCAAATTCTTTTTCAGAACTTCACAACTTTCAGAATTTCAGCTGCGCAGTTCCATGGTGTCTGTTTCATGTATGTCCGTCACTCCACAAGCCCTTTAATATTGATCATTCTCATCTTAATAAATGGTAATGGTAATTTCTTGGATGTAAGGTAAAGCATTTTTGTTTGAGAACTGTTGCTTCATAATCATTTACCTCTTATCTACTAGAAAATGTATCTTAGTCATATATTTGTGGTAATTCTCCATATATCTGAGATAACAGACCTTTACAAAATATTTTAATGAAGATTTATTTTTCCCAGTTCAAAACTTGCCTACTTATCTAGGTACAATGGTATTTTATAGAAAAATCTTGGTTTTTTAATTTAATAAAGTCAAAATAGTCTCTTATTATCTATTTGAATTCCCTTAACCCTTTCCAACCTGAATTTTACCCCCCAAATTTGAGAATTCTTCACATCTAGGCTATCTCTATATCATGCATATTTCACATCCCTTCCCAGTCATCTTCTCAGCAGTTACTGCTCTGCTGCATGCTTATTCTCCACTTTCTTCCAGTTCTAGAACCATAATCAAATCAATACTTCTAGTACTACTGGAAAAGATATGCAAATTTGCTTCTCTAGGATTTTACTTAATAGCTCTGTCATTTTCCATGCCAAAATGCCCTTCCTGATGACAATACTGACTACAGCTCTGTGATACATATTTTCCTGCCTTATTGGTTATTAGTTACTTGAGAGCAGGGTGTAGCCTTACTCTTGTAGTTATATGCTTAGTATTTAGAATCAACCTTGGGGCATAGTAAATGCTTAATAATCATTTTTTTATTCATCAATTTGTTCATTCCTAGAGGGAATGTGATAAAAGAGATATTTTAATTTACTGTGGAGCTATGAACTAGTCTAACCATTCTGTAAAGTAGTTTGAAACTGAAAAGCTATAAAACTGTGAAAATTCTATGACCTAATGATTATATTTCTAAATTAATATTTTACTCCCTTCCCCACCAAGAGAAAAATGAAAGAGGAAATAGATCCATATCTATAAAATATTCATCGTATCTCTTATTTATAGCAGCAAACAATTGAAAACTAAGGGAGCACCCATTAATTGGTAAATGATCGAACAAATTATGATAAAGGACTGTCATGGGTATAAGGAATGTAGAAGGGGATGATTTCAGAGAAATTTGAGAATGTTTAATGAATTGATGCAAAATGAAATGAACAGAAGTTGCTGAAAAAGTTGTACAAAAACAAAAACTTTGTATTGACAAATTACTTTGAAAGACTTAAGAACTCTGATCAGCACAATGACCAACTGTGATATTAGAGGACTTGTAATGGATTATACAATTCACCTCCCCAGAGAGAGGTGATGGATTCAGGGTGATAATTACGAAATATTTTTAGGACATGGCCAATACAATAATTTGTTTTATTTCACAATGCATATTTATTATGAAGGTTTTGTTTTATTTTGTTTTTCAGTGAATGGAAGAGGGGTGGAGGAAGAAGATAAATTTTCAATAATTAAAAAACATTAATGACTCAATTAGGTTCTTTGTGTCTTTTTAGTAAACCATCATGCTATTCCATTTTAGCTCTGTTTCACTGATGAGTAACTTTTAAAATTTCTTTTAGGAACTCCATGAAATAACTATGCCCTATACTTTTTTTGGAAATATTTTTATTTTTCCTCATTGCAAATAATGTTAGTTTTTGGTATGAAGTGTTGAATATTTAAGTATATGGGTTTATCATTTAAAATGTCCTTACTATGCAATTTGAGGGATTTTGAATAAATGATTGCTCTGCATTGTCAATTTTTTTTGTTGCATTGTGTGTGTATGTATTTATACTTTTTGATGTGATGATGTTGTTTGAGGGTATACTTAATTCTAGCATGATTATTTTATGTTTTACTAATTTTAAAACATCTTTGCATGCCCAGTATAAATTCATGAGGAATGCCCTTAGTCATGAAGAATAATTTTTGGATTTAGATACTATCTTTTGTTTTAGATAAAATTTTATTCAAGATTTTTGTGTTGTATTGTAATATATTCATTAATGAGGTGAGTCTTTGATTGGTTCATTGCTTTATTCCTCCTTCCCCTAGGTCCTAAGACCACATAGTTCTTCTAAAAATGACTTAGTAGGGCACTTTCTCCGTGTTTGGAAAATATTAATCTAACATAGGTAAAACAAACCAGACCTGTTTCTGAAGAGCATCCTAGTTAACTAAGGAAAGTGCAACATCAGTAGACCGATTAATTGGATATTTCCTGTCGTTGTTGTTTTGCTATGGAAACACAAGAAACAAAGAAAATACTCTAAGATTTCCTCAATTCCATGCAATCCCCCTTCTGTTCTTGTAGTGATAGTTTCAGAATGGTAGGGGATGCTAAGACTCAGTAAAAGTTACCTTAATTATTGATGCTGAAATGTGAGAGCTTTGTCCAAGTATCAGAAACCAAATGCATTATTGGAGGAACATTATCCTAATATAATTGATATTCTATCACTCAATTAAAAAAAACAAAGCATTTTAAATGTTTCAGTGCTCCAGGCACTATATTAAGAATGGCAAAAATAGTTCCTACCCTCAAGTACAATATGCAAACAACTATGAACAAATGAGATACATGTATATAGGATAAACTGGAGAGAATCAAAAGAGGAAGACACAAAGATTAAAGGGGCTCAGGAAGGGTTTCCTGTAAAAATCAAGATGTTAACAGGGATTTGAAAGAATTCAGGAGCAGAGACGAGGAAAGAGAGCATACCAGACATGGGAGATAGCTAGTGAAAAAGCCCAAAGTCAAGAGATATACGTTTTATTGGAGGAATAGTAGATTATTGAGAATGTGGGAGGGAGGAGGGGCATAAATTACAAGAAAACTGAATAGATGAGGGGTGGAGGAAAGGTTATAAAGATCTTTGAACTCCACATATACAGAGAAATTTATATTCAGTCCTGGAAGTGATAAAGAGTTTATTGGAGTTGGGCTTGTGGGACGTCATCATACCTGCACTTTAGGGATGACCAAGGGGAGGATGGACTAGAGTGGGGAGAGACTTGGGGCAAGAAAACCCCACTTTCAGTTAATTGACCTAGTCTAGATGTGAGGTGATGAAGACCTGCACTAGGATGATGACTGTGGAGAGAATAGGGCATATGTTACAAAGGTAATATCAAAAAGCCTCAGCAATAAGTTGGATATGGGAGGTGAGTGATTAGTTATGAACGATACTTGGGTATCACTCTTTCTCTGTGTCTCGGTCTTTCTCCACCTGTCTCCTACTTTCTGCTGTTCTCCCCACCTGACCAGATTGTTTCATCTAGCTTGCCACTTCCTCAGATAAGGCAATCTCCTTACCCTAGTCACTTTTTGCCCTGTTGTCTTTTGTGTGCTCAACCCTTCCTCTCATACTCTAAAAACTAGATTCAAACAAACACTACCAAAAACCTTTGAAGAGAGTGCATTATTAGAGTGCTCTGTTATTCCAGTCACATTATTTTTCACTTCCTAGCCCATAACTCCCTTCCTTAGTTACCCCTACCTTATATGTACTGTCTTCCTCTATTGGAATGTAAACACATTAAAGGAACAAGCTTTTTGTATTTGTGTTCCCAGTGCTTGACACATAATAATCATTTAATAAATGCTTTTAATTCATCCACTCACTCACTTCTTTATTATTTCATTTCCTGAAATTGGTTAAGATGACTCTTTTGTATTCTGCTAATTTAGGCATTTTATATTTTAATGGAAAATAATCTATTCTCATTAAGTTCTCAGGTCTGTTTGCATACGATTGTGCATGGAGGTTTGGATTATCTAATTTTTTCTCTTTGTTTTGAGGTAACCTTGTTTATTATTTAACTTGATCATTTTGTTTTCCTTTCTTATTTTCATCATGTTGTCTAAAGATTTATTGATTTCGTTTGTCTTTCAATGAACCAGCATTTAATTTTGTTTAATGATTCTGTGATTTTTTGGTTTTCATTTTGATCTATTTCTCTTCCAAGTTCCTTTCTATTTCTTAGGTCCTGGGACTCTGTGGAATGAATATTTTCATAAATATAATGTAAGAGGTAAATATAATGAGTGCCCCAATGTGTAGTAGGAATTCAGAAGAGTGAGAAGTCACTTTCTGCTGGAGGAATCAGGGAAGGTTTCATCAGCAAGATAGCATTTGACAGGGGCTTTTAACAATGAGTTTATTTTTGGCAAGTGGAAAAAAAAGTTCAGCAAAGGCAGGAAGATGGGAAAGGCCACACCAAGATGCTGGGGCAACAAATCCCAAAGATAGTTTACATATAGAAGGCTAGTAGGAGATAAGCCTACAGAATATATTAGCACTACATTTTAAAGGATTGAAACTTATAGTTACCTTTAACTTAGTAGCCATATATATTCCAAATTGGCTCATTTATTGGTCTAAGTTTAGTCCACAAGGACTTGAATTGGTTTGATTTTTATTGATCATTTTAGCATTCCAATACAATTTCAAATAACTTTTCCTTTAGAAGTCAGCATGAACCATACTATTTAAAGGATTCCCAAACTTAGTCCCAAAAGAGAATCCTGTGTTATTTCTAGTTTTATATTTGCTTTAAAAATGGTTGATTCCAAGTTCCTTCTTTTGGCATCCTTATGCTATTTGTGAGTATATTAGTTTCATTAAGAAAAGCACACAATACAAATTCAGCACAGCGGAGGCTCCAGACTTCTGACTGTGTCGATATTGGATCAGCAGAAAAACAATGAATTTCTGTGAATCCATGGTATTTCTAGCCCTTTAAACTGTCTTTATCAGGACTTAGCTAAGAAGCCTGTCCATGACTCATAAGCTTTCTTCCTGAATTACTAGGAAATGTTTTCTTTAGTTTGGAAAGTAACTTTCCATTTTAAATGGTGTGATGTAGAAATGATTGGGATGTTTTTTCTGTACCTGCTGAGTTGATGGAACTTTGCTAAAGGGTTATCATGGTTGTGTTACAGAATATGACCAAGTATCTTGTTTCTCATTTACATTTATAAAGCAAGAATATTAAAGGCCATGTAGCTCCAACCAGAGTTATTTGCATATAACTAAAAGGTTTCATGCATTCTTCCACTAAGGTGGACATAATCTTGGGTTCTTATAAGTTTTGCCAGCAAAATATATGTTCTGTTTGGCACATGAAACCTAGCAAAACTTGGAATAGTGACTGGTGGTAGATTGTGTGTTTGTGGTCCAAAGATTAACTTGGCTAAGTGTAATGCAATACACTTATATATTATTAAATGTAAGTCATCACCATAAGAGTGATTACTTTCTCATGTAATTATTTTATTAATTTTGCTTACTGTCAACCTGGACTGTCATCTGGATCAAAGGAAGGAATGCCCATATCAATGAAATCATAGGTCTTTTGAAGTTTTAAAGTGTCAGTTAATCAGTAAATATTTATTAAACACTTACTATGTGCATGTCGCTGTACAAGGAACTAGGAATACTAATAAGAATAATTAATCCTTGCTCACATTTGTTGAAGTCATCTGTGGCATAGTGGGTAGAGAGATGGACTTAGAGACAGGAAAATCTGGGCTCAAGTCATTCTTCTAACAAATACTAGAACTGTTATATTGGGCTAGTCACTTGATCTTTAAGTGCTCTAGGCAACTAAGACTATAAATTGTAGCGAAAATGCCAATCTGAATTGATAGAGAGAGATTATTTCTTGTGGTGTTTTTTATATCAATGAATTCATAGGTTCAATGAAAAGCATACTATCCTACATGGGGAAGAAGTGTATTTAAATCCTATCTACATAAAATCATAGAGAAAATTTGAAGAACAGCGAAATTTGGTGAAAAGTAGAGGTATTTACATAAAACCTATATAGTTTTTTTTCTTTGCTCTTGGTTCTTCCTATGAAAACATAGAAATTAATTTTGAGGCAAGCAAATATAGTCAAACAAGTAAAACATTAAAGAAGAAAATATTTATTGTGAGTTCTAAACTTAAGTGTGTTGTAATTTATAGGATTGATTGGACTTCAAATGAATGGAAAATTGAATAGGAAGAGGCACAAAAATATAGAAAAAAGTAATTATAAAGAATTCAATAAAGTTAAACTTTTTGCATGCCTACATGAGAAGATGACACATGTACCTCCTAAGAACTTTATCATTATTAGGACAATTAAAAGGAGTTTACATAAATAGAGGGCATGGGTATAAGATGATTATGTTGGAATGATCTCCAAAAAAAATGAAGCATAAAAGGCAAGAATAGCAATCATGATCTCAGACAAAGCAAAAACAAAATTGAACCTAATTAAAGTGCGTTATTCTAAAAGAAATCATAGACAATGAAATAATACAAAAAATTTACAACAAATTTCTCTGATAAAGACCTCATTTCTCAAATATACTGATTATACAATGAAATAAAATTTACAAAAAATAAGTTTTATCCTAATTGATAAATGGTCAAAGAATATAAGAAAGCAGTTTTTATAAAGACACTTTTAATCATATATAAAAGTTTTCTAAATCACTACTGATTAGAGAAAGGCAAAGTAAAACAACTCTGAGGTATGACCTCACACCTATCAGAAATGACAAATACTGGAAAGGATGAGGGAAAAACAGGCACACTAATGACTGCTGGTAGAGTAGTGAACTAGTTCAACCATTCTAGAGAACAGCTTGGAAGTATGACCAAAGGGCTACAAACCTGTGTATGCATACCTTTTGATTGACATCCCAAAGAGATCAAAGGCAAAGAACCTATATGCAAATAAATTTATACCAGCTCTTTTGATGGCAGCAAAGAACTGGGAGATGGGAAAGTGTTTACCAGTGTGGAATGTGTGATAAAATTGTGACATATGACCATTATAGAGTACTGTTGTTTCATATGAAATGATGAAGGGTTGGTTTCAGAAAATAAAAACAAAACATCAAACACCATTGAATTCATGTGAAATGAATTGAGAAGAACTAGGAGATCCTCACGGTCAGTAATAGCAATGTTGTAATGATATTCCACTGTGAAGAACTTATTTACTCTGTCATTATAATAATCCAAGACAATCTTAAAGGATTCATGATGAAAACATGTTATCCATATTCAGAAAGAGAACTAAAGAACTCTGAGTACAGATAAAAATATAGTTTTTCTCACTTCATTTTTCTTGCTTGTTTTTTGAAATATGGCTAGTATGGAAGCATTCTGCATGATTTCACAGACATAATTCATATCTTGTTGCTTGCTTTCTCGGTAGGTATAAGAGGAGATGGAAGGGAGGGAGAGAATTTAGAACTTGAAATATAAAAAGAAAAGAATATTAAAAATAAATGATAAATTAAAATATTTAGTAGGAAAAGAACACCATGGAAAAGGAATATGATCATCTATTTTAAATTTTTGTATGCGCTCTCAGTTGACTCAGCTTTTCCTGATCAGTTGGTCCTTTTGTCTCTAAAGGTAGACTTTTTTATCATCATACTACATGAACCATCCACCAATCAGTATTATCAACATGAAGTCATCAGAAAATATGTGTACATTATAGAGTGTTCTTGTGTTTTTGTGTATGCATATGAGGGATTGGTGTGAACCCCTCCAGTATACATGCCCAGAAATAGGTCTACCCAAAGATTGTGTGTGTTCCCTGGAATGTGGGCTGAATAATCCCTATAAAAGGGACCAGGAGGCAGTACAAATGGGTACTTTATTTGAATACTCTTCAGTACATCGGTATCCTTCCTAAAATATGGTGTGAAGAACTAAAAATAATTAAATGATATAAATTTGGTCTTATCAGGGGAGAGCATAAAGGAACTATTCCTTTCTATCATCTTAGTGTTGTGTTTTTCTCAATACAACCTAAAGTTACATTAGCTTTCTTGGTTGCCAAATGACAATGCAGACTCATCTTAGTTTGACAGTGTAATCCATACTTTTACATGTGAATTTTTATCTACTTATGCTTTTCATATCTTGTCCATGTAAAGTTAATTTTTTCAACCCAGATACAGTTTTCATATATTTCTATTAAACTTCAACTTATGAGATTCATATGATCATTTAAATCTGCCAAGATCCTTTCGAATCCTGCCTGTTATCCAAAATATTAGCTGCTCTCAGCTTTGTGTCACTTAAAATGTGATAAATATTTAATCTTAGCATGCATTTAAGTCTTCTAGGTGTCATAGGTGATTGAGTGCTAGAATTGGAGTTAAGATCTCAGTTTGAATCCTGTTGAGACACTTATTAGCTGGAAGACCTTGGGAAATACACTAAAATCATTTGTGTTTTAGCTCTGTCATATGTAAAATTAGGGGATTGGACTTAATTTCCTCTGAGGTTCTTTTCTGCTTTATATTTACTATTTTAAGGTCAGATTCCTAGGGTACTATAATACAGATCCTGCTCCAAGTTATGATAATAATAATGGTGATGATGGTGATAATGCTGCTGATGCTTTTTAATGATAGTGGGTAGCATCTGGTGTTTCATCTGGTTTTGAATCTACCTTATTTTGACAATATATAAACTATTCTTCATATTGTCCACAAGGATTCAAAATCAGATCTTAACTCCAAAGGAACATGAAGCAATATTCCTAAGTACCAACTAAACTCCCTAAAGCTGAAATACATCCAATGATTAACTGCCTTCTTACTTTTATTCACTCTAGTCCCTATAGTTGGAATTCTTTTTTTCTTTCTTCCATTATGAAAAGGAATATTGAGAAACATATCTGGAAGGGTACATTGGAGACAACCTGTAGAAGTCCTTGAAAGACCTTCATATTTAGAAAGATTGCTTTGGTCAAAGGATGGAAGTCAGATTAGATGAGAGATAGATATAGGTAGAGAGACCTGTTGTGGTAGAGGGATGGGACTAGATTACTATAATATGAAAATGGACAATTAAAAAATTGTCTACTAGTAGCATGAAAGACACTCTGGTGAATGAGAATAGTTGCATTTGTACATCCTTGATGCAAATAAGGGGACTAACCATGATAGAGAACTGGCAGAACTGGATTTCAGAACATGTATGACCTTGACCAACTAAAGAGAGAGTAAAATTGATTGAGTGAAATCTTGTTTTCTCTATCACAATGTTGTGACATTGAAGGTAAAAATCTTTCCTTGTCCAATGACAAAAATAAGCTCATAGGGACATTTAATATTGACTAGGTATAACTCATGGAAAATTGTTGTCCTCTTTGCTTTATTGCCATCTGGATTCTTCCCAGAATCCTTCAATGGCTGTTTAATAATTGTAAAGTCTGGCAGAATCTTGATGCAAGAAAAAGAGGAAGTTGGCATCACTTTTTACTAAATCATAGCTTCTAAAAAGAGCTGAAAAAAATGAAAACTGAATTTCTAAAGTATATCAATATTAGTCATCACAAAGCAGGTGTTTCAGAATGTATTAGAGAACGATAGATCCTATAGTATGTCTAATAATATTAGGCAGAGTAGAAAAGCACAACTTAATGGATAAATTACATTAGAAAAATGACAAGAATTGCATTTTTTTATCCCTTGGAAGAGTAAGAGAAAAAGTCAGGTAACTGCCCTCTGCAGTGTCTACCCCTCCTCCAACAGTTTCTGTGTTGTCAGCATTGTCAATATATGCAGTTACTGTACTGGAGAAAGTAATTATATTATATGGCAGATGAAACAAGAGGGGGAATGCATTAGATTATAAATAACTTAATTTTGCAAAGGAATTTTACATCTTAATCTGCTGGACTATCACTTTCACTTAGGCTCTGAAACCAAATTATGTTGTTGTATTCTGTGATATAATTTAATAACTCACCCATAAGGAAATGTCAGGTCACATTTGCAACAATCCAGGGGCCATTAAGCCGGATTGGAAGGTCATTCTGTTTGAACATTGTAAATGAACCTGTCCAACAAAGTTTTGGTTAGGGACAGCCAAGGACTCATTAAGTAGTCAATTTCCCCAACTGTTTGCAAAAGGGATGGCAAGGCTACTATGCCCTTTGGAGTTAGAAATGCATTTGAACATGTAGGAACTTTCAGACCAAAAGGAAAATGGCTTGAAAAATATATATCTTTCTTTGTCATGTCCATGTATTGCTTAGAAGGGTAAAATAAAAATGAAATGCATTGCCAAAATGTGTCTTGTAATTTTTTTTGCTATCTTTTTTATTCTTGCTCCCTTATTCATACAACCCTGTTCTTCCTTTAACTTTCACCTCTTCCCTCCTCCTCCTCCTCCTCTTCTTCCTCCTCCTCCCCCAATTATGTATTCTCTTGCAAAGATTTTCATTATCTTAGTCACTCATTCAACAATGTATAAGCATTGTTAATTTAAATAGAGAAAATTGTGTGTCTGTATGTGCATGAGAGAGGGGAGAGAGAGACTATATATTCTAGGTAATTTGGACAGTATTAAAATGAAGAGAGAGAAAAATATTCATTATCCACACTACAACTAATCAGGAGAAATATTCTTACATTCATTAGACATCACTTTATGATTTTCAGTGCATGTGTATTATGGGATTATTGGCATTAATTGTGAGAAAGAGTAACATCTGCAATGTTTCAGTAATCTGAAAATAGGAAATAATTAAATATTTGATTCTACCTGAATTTTTGCTTTAAAAACTAATTCAATATTTAAATCTGGTTGTAACTTGTGTTCTCTATTCTCTCAAGCCTATAAAAAACACAGAACTCTGCTTGTTTGTCTTCACTTCTCCTGAAACTGTGACTGATTCTGGCTGGAGTGAATGCATTCAGAGAAGCCTCAGCCAGAATTTCAGTGGGGTAACAAGGAGACAAAATCAAGGAGAGGAGAGAGGATGAAAACGTTTGACTTAAGGGAGTTGCTGGAAAGTTTTACTTTAACCAGATTAAAATGAATTTGGCTCACCTCTTCTACTGAGCAAAGGTTGGACTTGGTCTCCTGAAAGAGGACTCTGGAACTTAGCCAAACTAAGAGGCATTGCTTATAGGGGGAATGGGACACTGAAAAAGAGTTTGAATATGATCTTCCCCGCCTTTAAATAGGATACATTTTTGTCAAAAAGGGAGAAATCAAAACCCTAAGTATTTCTATTTCCTTGAACTAAATTATGTCAATACTCCATTTCAGTCCAATGAGAATTTACAATTCACATATAATTTCTAAGTCATTATGTGACTTAGAAAGTGCAAGAGGGAAATGCAATTTTCTTCTAGGAGAATCAAGGAAAGCTTTATGGATATTGTTATATTTGATTTTGGGTCTTCAAGATATATGAAATATTGTAATCACCTTACTCAAAAGCAATCAAACTTAATGGGATTGGAAGAGATCTTAGACTCCATTTTGTCCAATATGACTCATTTCTGAACCCCAACACATAGCTAAATCTACTTTAATAAGTCCAGTGATAGGAACACTATCTTAACAAGGCAGTCATTTATAATTTAATGTGAATCACTGAATCATAGGATAGCCAAATTGAAACAGACAGTTGGTTGTCTTTTTTTTCAACTCATACTTGGAGCAGAATCCCTTCTATTACGTAGCTGATAAATATTCATGTAGTGATCATAACTGAAGATATCAAGAGAGAGCTCAATACCTCTCAAGCAATCCACTGTATTTTGAGACTGCTCGTCAGGTAGGTCCTTCTCCCATCCCTCTCCCTTTACCACTCCTTTCTTTAAGTCTAAACTTGCCCCTTTTCAGCTCTCATCTATCACTTTTGACTCTTTTCTTTGACCCAAGCAGAGTAAATCTAATTCATTTCCTGCCTGACAGAACTTCAAATACTTGAATAAAACTATCAGACTTCCTCCAAGATATATTTTCTCCAGGTTAGTCACCCATAATTTTTTCACCAGAATCTTATATAATATATTCTTCAGATTTTTAAACATCTTGGCCATGATTCCCTGGATATTCTCTAGATTGTCAATGTTCTTCCTAAAACATGGTTCCCAGAAATTAATTTACTATTCCAGATATAGACACATAAGAAAGAGTGCATCAATGCTATCAACTCCCTAGTCCTACATTAGGTTGCTTTCCTACTATATCATGCTGTTGACTTAGAGCTTGCAATCCACTGGACTCCCAGATGTTTTTCCTAGATGCATTTGCTATTTTATATTTGTGATTTTTAACCCATTTATTCTTGATAATATTAAAAAAGCAAAAGTGTAAGAAAATATGCTGATACTTGGAGATTTGAAGAACATGGGAACAATGGGGAGAAAATTGGAGTTTGGAATGGGGTTTTTTGGGACAAAGGCACACTTTGCCTATTTCTCTTTATTGATTCCATTCATAGTTAGAAAGTTATCTAATTTATCTAGCCTGTCTTCTTATTCAGTTCAATAGTAATTAATGAGCAAATAAAAAAAAGGTTTCTTATGTGTCAGACTCTCTGCTAAATACTAGGCCCCAAATTCAATTTAAGACATTCCCACCACTCAAGAAGATTATATTTCAATAGGAAGGAAAAAGAAAATGATAAATCCTTGCTCCCTGAACCATCCCAGAGAAAATCAAAGAGTTGATGGATTGATTTGTAAATGGTCACTTGGCATAACCTTTTTAGAAGCAATGATATTATGGTACTATTAAATGAACCCCAAACAAGAGGTGTAAAGTATATAAAGAAAGAGAACAACCAAGCAAAAATGGAGAAGGGTAGATGGCAAGATAGCTAGGGCAAATGGATGAATAGGACTTAGAAGATGAGTTCTCAAATGTGTAATGGACAGCAAATCACCAACTTAAGATAAGTTGCCCTCTCAATCTGTCAAGTATTTATTATTTTGGTGGCAAGGGTAGGGGAGCTGTTGTGGTTTGCATGTCATGGAGGAGATTAGTAAGTTCTTATTAGTTTAAAATACTTCCTGCTGAGATATGGTTTATACTGGGGATAAAAATGAGCAGAAAATTAACATGTAACAATATTCACTACTTCAAAAACATAATTTGCCATAAGTAAACCTCCAATCTAATCTACTGAAGTAGAAAAGACTTTATTTTCAAAGTGCACTGAATGAATGAAAAAAAAAATAAAGTATGTGTTAATGATGTAATACATGGAAAGCACTGTGATAAGGGCAAGTGATACAGAAAGAAAAATGGAGACAGCCCCTTCTTTCAAAGAGTTCACATTCTAATGAAAGAGACAAGAGTTATAAGCAGTTTCAGTAGCAAGTCAGATGGAAAAGTTCCTTTGGAAGAGAAGTTAAACAGATGGTGATACATTTCCTTTAATAAAATTTCCACTAATAAAATCACATCTATTTCTGACTTTCTTCTGAGGGGCTCTTTGATAGCTGTTGTTGATGAGGAAGGAGAAACTGCAGTAGAAGCAGTAGAAATTGGCAGGTCCCATCTCTACAAGGATGGTTTCTAGGGATGATTGCTCTACGGCAGAGTTGGAAGCAGGGTCATGGTGTGGAAGAAGTTGATCACTGCCAATTCAGGGACTGATTTTCCCAAAGATGGCCTTCAGTCACCAGTTGGCATTCGAAACCACTAGAAAGGTTCCTTTCTTCATGTCAGCCACTCCCCTTGGCAATGGTTCCAAATTTCAGGCTGGAAGGAGGGCTGGTGGTGAGAGGGGAATGGTGGTGATAATTGCTCTACTACTCTCAGGAATTTGAAATTCAAGGTCCTGGGCTGTCTCCATTCAAGGCACAGGGAATAATGTGAGCAAGGGCACAACTATACAACATGCAAGAAAAATATCAGGGTTGAAATTAGTCCATTTTGGTAGGAAGTGGAGGAAAATAGTACAAGACAGTCTGGAAAGATAGGCTGGTACTAAAATAAAAATAAGTCTTGAATACCAGGTAGTTTGACTTTTAGTTCTAGGAACTAGGAAGTGAAATAGCATTATCTGGTCAGTGCATAAGAAAAATGAATATTAGAGGAGTAGAGAGCTGAGGTAAATGACAAACGAGGAGGATACAAAATGTTAATCTACAAAATATATGAGGAAAAGGGCAGCATCATTTAAATTTTCTACTTCCCATAGTCCCTTACATTGTATTTAGAATACAGTAGTTACTGAACAATTTAATTACCATATCTATGCTGAAGATTCTCAATCCTATTTATGTTGTTCTCAAACTCTCTCCACTGACCTTAAATCTTGCATCTCCAACTGCTTTTCAGACATCTCAAATTAGGTATCCAGTAAATATCTTAAACTCAACATGTCCAAAACTAAACTTATTGCCTCTCTTCTAAACTTTTCCTTTTTCCTCTTTTGCTTATTACTGTAAAAGGTAATACTATTATCCCAGTCTCTCAGACCCACAACCAAGGTGTCATCCTTGACTCATCATTATCTCTCATCCTCTTCCCAAACTATATCCAATCTATTGTCAAAGCCTGTTGATTTTGCCTTTTTAAACATTTCTCCAACATATCCTCTTCTCTTTTCTGACATTGCCACAGTTCTGATGTGGACTCTCATAATCTCAAGCCTGGACTACCATAATAACCTGCTGGTAGGTCTGCATGACACTTCTTTCCCTACTCCAATACATCCTCCACGCATCCACCAAAGTGATGTTAAAAAAGAACAGGTTCAACCATACCACCCCTTCTCCCCCTGCTAAATAAAGTTAAGTGGCTCCCTATGGCCTCCAAGATCAAATACAAAATACTTTCTTTTGTAGTCATAGGCAGTCTTACATATTAATCCCCACCACATATATTTTGATCCAATAGCACTGGCCTCCTAGTTGTTCCATGAAAAACATACTCCATTTCTCCTGACATTTTCTCTGATTGTCTCCCATCTCTGGAATGCTTTTCCTCCTCGTTTCTGTCTTCTGCCTTCCTTGGTTTCCTTTGAGTATCAACTAAAAGCCTATGTTCTACAAGGAAGCTTTTCCCAATCTTTATTAATTCTAGCACTTTATCTTTCTTAATTATATTCGCTTGCTTGTGGTCTTTCCCATTAAATTTTGAGCTCCTTGAGGCCAAGGACCATCATTTGTCTCTTTTTGTATGCCCAGGACTTAGCATAGTTCTTGGCATAAAGGAGGCCATAAATCAATGTTTATTAGCTGCCTGACTTAATAAAAGTTTACAGAATAAATTGAATGAATAAGTTGGCCTATATTCCAGCAGCAATGCTACTGAATAGAAACAAAACTTGATTTCAAAGACATTTGTGGGATATTGGGATAGGAACTGAATGTGTAATTTCACTGGTGTAGAAAAATGCTAGGTGAGGAAAATCTCTCTACTAATATAGAATAGCACCTTCATTATAATTTATAATCTTAGAAAATTTCTTAAAACGTTAAATGCTAATTGACTTGAATGAGGTCACACAACATGTATGTGTCAGAGCAAAACTTAAACTGATAGTGAGGATGGCTCACTATCTGTTATACCATGTGCATATCTCCTGAAGGACATAATGAATAGAATTTGATGACAGATTCAGGATACAAGAAACTGGAAGGAGGCAAATACAAACATATTAGTACAACACAGAAGGGTTAGAATGGGCAAGTTGTATGAGAAAAAAAGAGATTAAATTGGTTTTGAACATACATGTATTTGAGTTGTTGGTGTGGCATCCTGGTAGAAATGTTCTCTATGTTCAATTGGAGAGTTCAGTTCTGAAATTGAAAATAAATTTCTGGCCTTAAGATAGGAAGTTGAATTTTTTATTTAAACCTGGTAGTGAATGAGTACAACAAAAAGAACTGAATAGAGAAAAGAAGAATGTTTTTGACAGTGTTGTGGACCATCAAAGGGGACAGAAAGAAGAGAAAGATGAATAAATAGAAAGGTGAAGGCAGAGTTAGTAGAGTGTAGTGTCTTAGACATCAAGGGAAGAGTCTGTATCAGGGGCAAGTGATGTACAAAAGCTACATGAAGTTTAAGAAGGATTAGGACTGAGAAAAACTCCTTGGAATTTTTTAAAATTAGGGAGACCATTAATGCCCTCTGAGAAAGTAGCTTGAGTAAAAGAAGAGCAGGGTCACAAGGGAAGAATAAATGCTAAGTTCGCAAAAAAAGTAGAAACATGAAGTATAAATAAAAGTATGTTATCCTGGATATCTTAGTGATCTTCTTAATATAAGGGTTAGGTTAACTGCCCTGAGTGTGAGAAATGGGCTAGGTTGTAGATTTGAGGGGACAAAGAAGAGGTTGGAATAATGATGTCAAGGAGAGGTAGAATAAACGATTGCCAAATAAAGGTGAGGATATAGCTGAGTTTAGAGAGCTTAAACATATACTGGAAAGAATTGACAGGATTATGATTTTTTTCTAGTGACATTCAGCAGCAAAACATGACAGCAGGAGTAAAAAAATAAGATAGTGAAGATATTTGAGGATCTAGTACAGTTGCAGATTAGCATGTTGGAAAACACAGATTTTAGGTGGGATCAGGATAATTGCTAGTGAATAATTGAAGTAGCTGACCAACTGATCTACTCTTGATCTAGTCCATTTTAATAAGAAAGAAGGAGAAGGAAAGGTTGGAAAAAATGTTTAGACAATTGAGTTTTAAGTAAGTGATTCAATGAATCATTTAAATCAATTTATCAGTTCAAAACTATCTGTTTGACCTCATATAAATACAAAGTGGAGATATTATTATGGACAAATTGCAGTGGGACTAAAGATGGAGTATATCCATTTTACTAGGGTTCTTCCCTAAGACTCCAGATTCACTGAGGCAAGTGCTTCTAGAATATTATTTCATGACTTAACTTTATAAAAATAAGTAGTGAATTGAGATGACAAAATTCAGTTGTTCTTGACCACCTTATTTGCAACTGGATAGCTCTGAGTTTAGTCAAACAATATTTAAATTATCCTAAGTAGGGAAGATTTGATCCCAATTTTAATGATTTGCCTCACAGTATTCTATTTGTTATTAACTACCTATATAACATATAGCAAGTCATTTTATTTTTCCTGGGTTCAGTTTCTCTATCCATGAAATGAGACTGATCTCTGAACTTTCTTCTCACTCTAACATTTTATGATGCTATATGTATGTATACATATATGCATATATACACATACATATGTACCTATATGTAGGTATATATGTCTGTATACACACACACACACAAATATTGGTCTGTTCCTATGATTTTGTCAGTGTATAAGGCTGGTGAACAGCTTACTTTATTAAGGGGTAGCAAGATCTCTTGTAAAATGTATTTAGAGATTGACCTGGGATAAGTGAGAGATTTAAAGACTTGACCAGAATCATGTAGCTGGGATATATCTCAGAGACAGGGCCTTCTTCCTGACTGAATGATTATCTCTGAATCCATCTGACATGCTCCTTCGCATGGTCATATATACATATATGTATATATATATATATATATATATATATATATATATATATATATATATATGATGAGGAAATATTTTCCAATGCCTGAGTCACTTTGCTATAAAATTACTTGTTTTTATTTTTCACCAGTTATATCCTCACAAAGCTGATCCTCTATCAAATTCTGGCACCCATGTATGTTTTCTGCCCAAAGCCTTATAGGAATTTCACACCCAAGCAAATTCTCCTAACCAAGGAAGTTTGGAGTAGTCTTACATGTATTTATTATTTTCAATGTGTTATTTGATTGGGATTATAGTAGGTAAGTTTGGATGAATACTATTGTCTGTTAGAATTCCTTAGAAAAGCCCTTATTCACATGTAGATTATATCTAAATATGCAAACTGGCTTGACTCATTTGCTAACTGAAATTAAATACAGTCATATACAACTGAAAATTTGGACAACTATGTGTGTATGTAAATCTTCCCTGTCCATTAATAGGCCTCAGGTGGGGCTATTTAAGGAAACTTGATTAGGAGAGACTTGTTTTATATGACTTTTTGTCACTTGCTTATGAGGCGCTGAGCATCAAGAGTCATACTCTCCAACTCTGAAAAGTATTTATATTCTCTGAGGTGAGGTTTTGCTCAAATCACTGGAAGAGTGTTTGTGGGACTAGGCCCTACAAGACTCTGGGTAGCTGTTAAGGAGCTTCCCAGCTTTGAAAACCCAGATGTTGGTGCTTCTCTCTCTGGTAATGATGTATATATTGTCTATCGTCGGACAGTTGGAAGCCCTCTCAGTCTTTCTGCTTGTAATTTCTGCTTTAATTTCTGTTTGTATTTTCTTGAAGGGTGCTGATTTTTTCCCCTGTGCTAAGTGAATGATAAATATGCTTGATTAAAGTAAGATTGTTTACACCTTTTAAGGTTTCTTCCCTTAGAAAAACAGATCAAAGAACCTGTGTAGTAGGCCCATCTGTGTATACTAGGGTTCATGCTGTTACAGTGCACCAGGGGCTGTATTAAGAGCAAATAGTCAATCCCTGTTCTCAAGAAGCTCACATTCTAATCGGAGAGACAACACACAAACAACTTTATACAGAGAAGCTACATGCAAGATAAATTGGTATTAATCACCAGAAGGAAGGCACTGATATTAAAGGGGATCAGAAAATGTTTCATGTAAAAGAAAGGATTTTATCTGGGACTCAAAGGAAGTCAGGGAGAACAGGAGGCAGAGAAGAGGAGATAGTTCATCCTGTCTAGACCACTGTATTAGTAGAGTATGTAGATGAGGGATGGTAGTAGTAGTGGTGATAGTGGTGGTGGTGGTGGTAGGGTAAATGGTAAGAAGATTGGAAAGGTAAGGGGGGACAAAGTTATGAAGGGCTTTTAATAACAGAGGACTTTATATTTAAACCTGGAGTTGAGAGGGAACCACTGGATTGTGTAGGGGTGGTAACACGGTCAATCTTACACTTTAAGGAGAAAAGTATGACAATTGAGTGGAGGAGATACTGAAGTGAGGAAAGATGTGAGATGAAGAGCACAATCAGAACACAATTGAAACAGTACAGGTATGAGATGTTCATCTTATGCCTATTCATACAAATCTTCCCATCCTGGGCCATCACCAGTGGTCTCAACTTTTGTCCTGAACTAGACTTCAGTGGTTCTGGATTGGAATGAGGTTGACAACTTTATGCACATCTGCCTCATTTAAATCCAATTCACCTTTGTGATGTCATTGGTCCTCTGAGGTCAAAGGAAGGACAACAACAATAACAACTGAAATTCAGTATATTATTTGTGAAGGACCTATGTTTTTCCTAAAATGGGTCACTCCCAACATGAGTGTAGGTAACCACTTCTACCAAACCATATTGCAACTCATCTATGATTTAGTAGAAAAATAACTGACACATAAAGTGCTTGTAAGTTCAAAAAGATCTTTATATACCTTACCTAAGGTGAACCTCAAAAATTACAGTATGAAGCAGATATTACAGATATGTCCCCATTTTGCAAAGCAAATCAAGCCTCAGAGACTAAATTGTTTTCCAAATATGAAAGCATGTAGTAAAGATCACAAGTAAGCTTTGAACTCTGGTCTTCCAGACTGTAAACTAAATGCTTTCTCCACTATAGAGCACACCTTTGAGTTATATTAACAGGAATAGCATTTGCATAGTGTTTTAAGGTTAGCAAAGTACTTCAGATATACTATCTTACATTTGCAGCTAGGTGGTACAGAGGACAGAGCACTTACAAATTCCATACAGACTCAAACACTTATTAGGTGAGAAACTCTGGATCAGTCACTTAACTTTTGCCTGGTTCAGTTGCCTAATCTATAAAATGAGCATTCTAATAGCACTTACCTGGAAGGATTGTTGTGAGGATAAAATGAGACAATGTTTATAAAGATAACATTCACTTTAAAATTTTCAAAGTAAAGATGGGGTGGAGCCAAGATGGTGGAGTAGAAGGTTGACCTTTAAGAACTCTCCCCCCATATCCCATTAAATACCTGTAAAAACTGACTCTCAAATTCGAGATCAGCAGAAGCCACAAAATGACACAGTGAAAGAGATTAGCAACACAATGCAGCCTGGAAGGCCTATAGGAAAGGTCTATCACACTGGGCTGGGAGTGGAGCACAACCTGGCCATGACCACACAGACCAGTAGGGATAGGACTAGAGAAGGCTTCAGGGAGCCACTGGCAGAAGCTGCAGTTGTCAGATCCCTCAACTCATAAATGACAGAGAGAGCTTCAAAGGTCAGTGAGAAAGCTCTTTCACCTGAGTGAGAAGGGAGCAGGGACCTCCTGCCCTAATCTCCCCCTCAGGTGGACCCAGACAGCAGCAGTATCTCTTTTTGGAACCTTCAGTCTAAAGCTACTGGAGGAATCAAGATGCCAATCTGGGTCTCAGCCCTGAGTGGCAGTCCTGGGGTGAGGAGGAGCACTGGCCTGGTGGAGCTGGTGGGGGATCTGGAGAGAGAATACTACTTGTGGATCCTGGGCAGAAAAGTTTGCAATAACTCCCAGACCAGAGCACAAGCCAAGAGAGGAGTCATCTTCCTTGATTGTGCCACTTTGGAGGAAGTGAGATCTCACAGATTCCCAGAGTATACCCTACTCTTGACAAAGGACTCAAAAGTCAAGTAACTGGCTGGGAAAACAACCCCAAAAGAAAAAATAAGACTATAGAAGGCTGCTTTTTTGGTGAACAGGTATTTTCTTCCATCCTTTTGGATGAAGAAAAACAATGCATACCATCAGAGGAACACATAAAAGTCAAGGCTTCTGCATCCAAAACCTCCAAAATAAATATGCAATGGTATCAGGCTATGGAAGAACTCAAAAAGGATTTTAAAAATCAAGCAAGAGAGGAGAAGGAAAAATTTGGAGGAGAAATGAGAATGATGCTAGAAAATCATGAAAAGTGAGGAGATCCAAAAAAAATGCTGAATAAAATAACACCTGTAAAAATAGACTAACTCAAATGGCAAAAATGGTACAAAAAGCCAATGAGGAGATGAATTCTTTAAAAAGCAGAATTAGTCAAAAGGAAAAGGAAGTTGAAAAGCTCAGTGAAGAAAATAACTCTTTAAAAATTAGAATGGAGCAGATGGAAGCTAATGACTTTATGAGAACCCAAGAAGTTTCAAAACAAAACCAAAAGAATGAAAAAATAGAAGATAATGTGAACTATCTCATTGACCTGGAAAATTGAGCCAGGAGAGACAATTTAAATATTATGGGATTACCTGAAAGCTGTGATCAAAAGAATAGCTTGGACATCATCTTTCATGAAATTATCAAGAAAAATTGTCCTGATATTCTACAACCAGAGGGTGAAAGTAATGTTGAAAGAATCCACTGATCACCTCCTGAAAGAGGTTGGAAAAGAATAACTCCTAGGAATTGCAGATTTCCCAGGTCAAGGAGAAAATATTGCAAGCATCCAGAAAGAAACAATTCAGGTATTGTAGAAATACAGTCAGGATAACACAAGATCTAGCAGCTTCTTCATTAAGGGATCAAGGGGCTTGGCATATGATCTTCCAGAAGTCAAAGGAACTAGGATTAAAACCAAGAATCACCTACCCAGTAAAACTGAGTAATACTTCAGGGGAAAAAGTAGTCATTCAGTGAAATAGAGGACTTTCAAGCATTCTTGATGAAAAGACCAGAACTGAATGGATAATTTGACTTTCAGTCACAAGAATCAAAAGAAGTATGAAAAGGGAAACAGCAAAGAAAAATCGTAAGGGACTTACTAAAGGTGAGCTGTTTATATTCCTACACTGAAAGATAATATTTGTAACTCTTGAAACTTTTCTCAATATTTGAGTAGTTGGAAGGACTACACACATACACACACACACACACACACACACACACACACACATTGTCTGAAGCTAGAGCTGAACTCAGCAATACCTGATACCATGTCAAAAATACCATAGGTTTTACTGTATGTCAAGCAAGTAACAAGTCACTGGAGTCAGTTACAACCAGTTAAATTAGTTGAGTAGAGGATTACAAGAGAAAGATCAGTCTGTCCTTGCAGACATAGCCTAGCAATGGGTGCTTGATTTTTTTATTATCTCTGTAAGGTCTGTCTGAAATGTTGCATACTAAACCTTACGAAAAGAAGTTACCAGCTTACCTTGAATTGCTGTACCAGAGGCAGGTAGGAAAGTAAACAGCACACTCACATTTCTCAGAGTAGCAATAAAGCCTCAGTAGGCAATTTTTCCTGGGACTTTTAGAGAAATAACACACAGTGTTGTCTACATTTTTGTGATTTAAAGCCTCACTTAAATTACACAGGTGCACATAAATGTCTTCATTTTAACACTATAATTCCACTGCTCCTAACACTCATAAGTAACTCAGTACAAGAAATAAGCTAATACTAAATTTATAACTAACTGTACTCTACAGCTAATGTACTTCAACGAGTCTCTCACATTTGCTAGTAGCAGTTAATATCACATTTCTGCTTCAAAAGTAACATGAGCTACATGAGGTTTCTTTGAACTGTTTTCTTTTATTTATTTCTTTGTCTATTCATTTATTTTTATTAATTTTACTCACTGCTTTGGTTCAAACTTCTGTCATTTGTCACTCTACAGGTTTTTCTAAACAGTTTTCCTTAATGCTTAAAAGTCTTTTACATAGCCTCATTTGTATACCACAGGCATTGTATCTGTGACTGTGTATTTTTCCCTTTTAAATGCCTTTTAAAGGCATTGTATCTGTGACTGTGTATTTTTCCCTTTTAAATCGAAATAATTTCTATTTATTCAAACCTAGTAAAACTGCTCTAGTAAAGAAGAGGTGATGGCAGCATTTAAAAAATATTTTTAATTTATGTAATATTCTGCTCCTATATAAGTGGTCTCCAGAATGGGACTCAGCTCCCTAAAGACCATGGCAATATCCCAAAATATGGTCAACTTATGCGAGGATAAGAAAACAGGCCTGATTGGAGCTTCCCTACAATAGCTCATTTGGTAATAGTTTGGAAAACATTCATATTTACCATTGACTTTTTATTCTCTGTAACCACTCCATTACTTTTCCTGCATCCCTAACAAAGCTCCCAGTCTCCCACTTCTAAAACATTGTGGTCCTTAAGAACACTTAGAGCCTTATTGAGATCTAGGCATCTACAGATGCTTCTACTCAGGTACTATTTAGAAAATCCCACCTACATGCCTTGCCCTCACAATCTGCACCTAGCCACAGCATGCATCAAAGGGCAGATCGGCAGACACAGTGAGCTGGACTCCTGCTTCTTCATCCCTTTTATAATTTTGGTTAACTGCAAAGTAAGAATGGATAGAGTGGTCTCATTACATTCTCTTTCCTTTCACCATACTACCCATCCATTGAACTTCCCCATTTCTGCTGAGACCAACACAATATTGCCAGTCACCTAGATTTGCAACATTGGTGTCATTCTTGACTCCACACCTTCACCCACTGTAGATATGCAAACAAGTGCCACACACATCTCTTTGATCTAATCTCTGCAACATTTCTTACATATTACTTCCTCTCCATTCAAACTACTCTAATTCAGGACCTCATCTCCTCTCACCTGGATTATTGCTTTGACTTGCAAATTAGTTTCCCTGCTTCAAGTCTCTCCTCACTCTGGAGCATCCTCCATATCCTGAAAAGGTAATTTTCCCAAAGGAAAGGTCTGACCATAGCACTTGCCTACTCAGAAAACTACAGTGGCTCCCTATTGCTTCTAGTTTCAGATATAAATACCTTTGCTTGCCTTCTAGAATCTTTGACAACCTGTCCCAGACCTACATTTACAAAATTATTATTAGTGAATATCATTCCTGGGCCACACAATCCAGTCAAATTCTCCTTCTTATTGTTTCTCAGACACACTAAAAACAGCAACAGGCACAGAAGAAATATTTCCGAATGAGAATAAGAAGATAGGACAGAATCCATTACATGGTATCACACAAAGAAAGAGCAATAGATTTAATAAGAAATATTTCTGTGGAGCTGGAAACAAAGGAGATTTATTATTTTTGTTGTTGTTTTCGTCATGTGTAGTGAATACAAAATTTAAATTTCTGCTAAATAACATTTGTTGATTGCTATGATCTATTTTTAGATTATTGTACTGTGTATTATTCAATAAAAAGTATCCTTAAAGACATAAAGTCACCTTCTTTGGTAGCTACAGGGCATCTAGATTGATAGAGAGGTAGGTTGGGAATCAAGAAGAGTCCTCTTCCTGAGTTAAAAATTTATTAGCTTGGTGACTGTGGGCAAGACAATTAACCCTGTTTGCCTTATTTCTCTGTCTATAAAATGAGCTGGAGAAGAAAATAGCAAACTACTGTAGTAACTTCGGCAATAAAACCCCATGTGAGGTGAAAAAGATTGGAACATGACCAAAAAATGACAGAACAGCAAAAAGTCAGCTCCATTGATCAATTAAATGCATAGCTAATTATTAACAATTTAAATTTAGAAGTTCCCACTTACAGAACATATACAGTTTTAAACAATAAATAAATGATATTCAATTCCAATACTGCCACTAAATAACTATCAATATATTCACTTACCACTGATATTTAAATAAGTATAAGTGCTAGAAATCTTAATACATGTATATTTAAAAATATTATTTATTTCATCTTTATCTAATCCTTTTATTCTTATTATATATTATGAATATATAAACATTTTCTATATTTATATTACAAAAAATCTTATTTTTGTGAATTTGCAAATGTTTTATGAACATTATATATTAGTATATGTTCATAATTTATTATACGTATTATAAATATATACATAATGGATATTTGTGCTGAAAATCTGTTAGTAATAGATGTAATAAAAATTTGGAGACCACTGATCTAACTAACACTGCAGAGGCTGTGTAGTTTAGCATTTTTGTCACATGAACTCTTTAAGCCTCAATTTCCTCATCTATAAAGTATAAAGAGCTTTTTAGAAACTTTAAAGCATTCTGTATAAATGTAAGCCACTGAAGGAAATTTGCTATAGATTGATCTCTATTGAATCCTCATTCAAAGTAATTAAATTACCAAAGTATTAAAAAAGGATCCTACAATAGGGTAGTTTTGTCGATAAATATGTTTCATGTGATTGTAGACATAAAGTCAGAAAGGACCTTATCTCTATATCACTAGTTTTCCTCCCAGTGGAATCTGAGTTTTTTGTGAGCAAGAAATTGATGCTCTGCCTTTATTTGTCCAGTACCTAGAAGAGTTCCTGGCATATAATGCGTATATAACAAACATCTTTTTTATTTGTTTTTTTTTTAATTAGCAAGAATTTATTCCTCTCCAAATGAAACCATCGTACCTGATAATGTCAGTCACAAGATGCCAAGTAAAATAGTATCTTTTCCTGTTTTTAGTATAATCAAGTACATCTGATTGAATCTTGCCTTTATCAATCAATCTTTACTAGGAGAAGAGTACAGAAACAAGAGTTTCTTTAACTAGAAACAGTATATGTAATTTTATTGTTAATTATTTTAATGTGATTAAAAAGCTTTCCCACCCATTAATGGGTCTGCCCATTAAGGGGAGTTTTATTAGGGAAAATTTGTGGGAAGGCCCAAGCATTTTGTTAACGAAGCACTAGTTCTCAAGGGCTGTGATGCCCTTTGGCTCTACAAAAGGTATAAATACTCTAAATTGAAGTTTTACTTTGGGGGCTTATTGGAAAGGTTTGTTTGACCAGACAAGGACTTTGGGAAGTCACTAAGGAGCCCCTTGGCTTTGAAAATCCAATTATCAATGCTTCCCTCTCTGGTACCTATGGTCAGACAATTGGACCTGTCTGTTTATGGTCAGCCAGAGGAAACTATGTCTGCTGATCTTTGATTTCTCTGTATTTTCTTTGAAGTTCAGGGTGCTGACTCTCCTGAACTAGGTGAATGATATATGTAGTTGGTTAAAGGAATGATACATGTGTTTGGTTAAAGTGATTGTTAACTCCTAAAAAGTTGCCTTTCCTTTTATGAATGCAGATCTAACAATCTGTGGTAGCAGGGCTCCCTCTGTTTATTGAGGTGCTTACTATTAAGTTGACATAGGCTTCCATGTAACTCAAGCAGGTCACATGGGCTTATTAATGGATGGGAAAGAGATTCCCGTTATACCAAAAATACACTAACAATACATTTGTTCCCAAGATCTTTCTTATCCATTACTTAGGTTAACAGGAGTTTAGGGATAACTGGTGTCAACAGAACTTTCCAGCATTATAATAGGAATCACTAAAAATAAGAAAATAAAACAGTGTCTCAGGTTGGGGTTTCAGCACAAGTACCCCTTCATTCCCCCTCGAACCAAATGGGGCCCAAAATCTAGAGGTAAGGGTTGAAGGTCTCTCCTTTATTTCTACTTCCTGCTGAGATTATATGTAGAGCTGTCCCTGATCTAAGAGGTCCCATTTGAGATATCAGTTCTTTAGCCAGTATCCAGAACTTGGCTGATACCAGGTCCGAGGGTGGCACATCACAGTCGTGAATGGGGGTGACATCTGGGTTAAGCGATTAGGCATCTGCAGTTGGAGGGTACTAAGCCTGCAGGAAACCAATCTAGCAAACAAATTTAACAGACAAAAAGCCAAAATGAAATAAGGAGACAATAATCAATAACAGGGAACATATAGGGTAAGTCATGCCTCTGTAGTCCATGCCCACTATCATAGCCTTATTCATTATTGTTTATTGTTTTTTTAATTTACAGATGTGTAGTCATCATTCTGTTCAGAGATGTACTTTCTTCCATTTGAGCTTGGGCCTAGCCAATTTCCTTTCCTCCTTGCAGGAGTGATGAACTTGGACACAAAGTTTCAAGAGCATCTATAAGGGGCAGTTCTTACTTGCCTATTCAGTCTAATATTAAGACCCTTTTTCTCGGTGCATTTTACATTTTTCGTTAGTTGGAATACCAGATATTCTTCCAAAATCTACCCCTGCTCTCAATAGAGCAGTAAACAATTTTTTTTTTCCTTGTCAAACAATTCTAACTTTAAATTTGCTGGATATTTACTCTTCTCTCTCTTTTTTTATTTATTTAACTTTTTTACATTTATTATCACAAAATTTTGGGTTCCAAATTTTCTCCCCCTTTATCCTCTCCCCCCACCCCAATACATCGAGCAATCCAATTTTCCCTATCTCCAATCTGCCCTCTCTTCTGTCATCCCACCCTTCTCTTGTCCCCGTCTTCTCTTTTCTCCTGTAGGGCCAGATGACTTTCTATTCCTCACTAACTGTATGTCTTATTTCCTAGTAGGAACAACAATACTAAACAGTTGTTCCTAAAACTTTGAGTTCGAAATTCTCCCCATCCCTCCCTCCCGACTCATTCCCCTAGGGAAGGGAAGCAATTCAATATAGGCCCTATCTGTGTAGTTTTGCAAATGATTTCCATAATAGTCATGTTGTGTAAGACTAACTGTATTTCCCTCCATCCTATCCTGCTCCCCATTATTTCTATTCTGTCTTTTGATCCTGTCCCTCCACAAGAGTGTTGATTTCAAATTGCTCCCTCCTCCCATTGCCCTCCTTTCCATCAACCTCCCCCCCCTTGCTTATCTCCTTCTCCCCCACTTTCCTGTACTGTAAAATAGGTTTTTCATACCAAAATGAGTGTGCATTTTATTCTTTCCTTTAGTCAAACGTGTGATGAGGGTAAACTTCTTGTTTTTTTCTCAGCTCTCCTCTTTTTCCCTCCACTAAAAAGTCTCCTGCTTGCCTCTTAGATGACATATAATTTATCCCATTCCATTTCACCCTCTTTCCTCCCCCTACCTTTCTCTCTCACCATTTACCTTAATTTCTTTTAAGATATGGTCTCATCCTATTCAATTCACTCTGTGCTCTCTGTCTCTGTATGTGCATGCATGTGTGTATGTGTGTGTGCATGCATGCGTGTACATGTCTGTGTGTGGTCCCACCAACTACCCAGATACTGAAAAGTTTTAAGAGTTACAATATTGTCTTTCATGTAGGAATGTAAAAAGTTCACTTATGGTAAGTCCCTTATGACTTCTCTTTGCTGTTTACTTTTTCATACTTCTTCTGATTCTTGTCTTTGAAAGTCAATCAGCTCTGGTCTTTTCATCAAGAATTCTTGAAAGTCCTCTGTTTCATTGAAAGACCATATTTTCCCCTGAAGTATTATACTCAGTTTTGCTGGGTAGGTGATTCTTGGTTTGAGTCCTAGTTCCTTTGACTTCTGGAATATCCTATTCCATGCCCTTTGATCCCTTAATGTAGAAGCTGCTAGATCTTGAGTTATCCTGAGCTTATTTCCACAATACTGGAATTGTTTCTTTCTAGCTGCTTTCAAGATTTTCTCCTTGACCTGGGAGTTCTGGAATTTGGCCACAATGTTCCTAGGAGTTTCTCTTTTTGGATCTCTTTCAGGTGGTGATCGATGGATTCTTTCAATACTTATTTTGCCCTCTGGTTGTAGAATGTCAGGGCAGTTTTCCTCGGTAATTTCATGGAAGATGCTATCTAAGCTCTTTTTTTGATCATGACTTTCAGGTAGTCCGATAATTTTTAAATTGTCTCTCCTGGACCTATTTTCCAGGTCAGTTGTTTTTCCCATGAGATATTTCACATTCTCTTCCATTTTTTCATTCTTTTGGTTGTGTTTGGTGATTTCTTGCTTTCTCAGAAAGTCATTAGACTCCATCTCTTCCATTCTAATTTTGAGAGAACTATCCTCTTCAGTGAGTTTTTGCACCTCTTTTTCCATTTGGCTAATTCTGCTTTTGAAAGCATTCTTCTCCTCATTGGATTTTTGAACCTCTTTTGTCAATTGAGTGAGCCTATTTTTCAAGGTGTTATTTTCTTCAGCATTTTTTTGGGTCTCCTTTACCAAGGTATTGACCCGTTTTTCATACTTTTCTTGCATCTCTCTCATTTGTCTTCCCAGTTTTTCCTCAACCTGTCTAACTTGCTTTTCAAAATCCTTTTTGAGCTCTTCCAAGGCCTGAGCCCACCCGACAACCCCCTGGGATTTCTGGGATACAGAGGCCCCGCCCTCCATGCCTTTCCCTGATGGCAAGAATATTTCCTCCTCATCAGAGCCGAAAGGCGGGATCATTTGCATCTGTTCAAAAAAGCTCTCTATAGTCTTATTTTTCTTCCCTTTTCTGGGCATTTTCCCAGGCAGTTACTTGACTTCTGAGATTCCTCTCCACCCCCCACCTAGGTCTGCCCAGCTAGTGCTTGGGGTCTGAGATTCAAGTGGGCTTTCCACGGCAGGCGCGGCTGCTATTCAATGTGAGTTTAAGTTCTGGTGCTGGGGTGGGGGCAGGGCTGCCTCCCCGGCTCAGCTCCCTCAGGGGCTTTATGCAGAGACCTTCAGTAATGGAGCAGGGTGGGGCAGGGCCATCTCCCAGGCTCAGCTCCTTCAGGTGGTTTATGCAGAGACTTTCAGTAATGAAGATCCTGCCTGCTTGGGGAGTCCTGGGCGCTGCCGCTTGCTGCCTCCACCGCTTCCTGCCCCCACCTCTGCCTCTGCTGCTTCCTGCCCCTGCCTCTGCCTCAGCTGCTTCCTCCTGAGGGGGCCCGAGCCACGGAGACACCCTGCTCCCCTCTTGACCAGCCCAGACGTGTCTCTCACTGACCTGTAGCGTCTATGGGCGAAGGGACCTTCTCAGCTGCCGGAGGTTCTGCCCCTGAAGCCTTCTCAGATCTGCTCCTTTGGTTCCACCTGGCCAGGGCAGAGCTGGGGTGGGGTCCACTTTCTGGGGTGCGACGGGCCCTGGGGATGGCTCTCTGGAATGGAAATCTCTTCCACTGTGCTTCTGCACATCCTGCAGTGATCCAGAACATATGGAGAGCTCTTCTTACATTAAATCCATGGGCTGTGGGTTCGGAGCTTGCATACGTGAGTCTTTCTACTCCGCCATCGATATTCACTCTTCTCTCTTGAGAAAATTTTTCTTTTCCCCGTTCCCCTAAGTCACTTAACTGTGAAATCTTATGCATCACATCTGAGAGGTCCATATTTCCACTAGAGTCAGAATTAGGTGCTTATAAGCAGGAGGAGCTGTCTTCAATATATTTCTATGAGAAACTGCTAGTGGGGTACCTTGATAAGCCTCAACATCTCCCATCATTATGGCTATGTTCATTACCTCCTCTTTTAACTTTCTCATACAGTCCCTAAGCAAAAACCAGGGACTATGTCCACTAGGCCACATAGTCATTGGGAAACTGCGTCTTGCATCTGTCCACAACTAAAGCAAACACATTGATTGCATTGTTACCTCTTTGCATATGGCAATCCCTAAAACCTTGCTGTACAAAAGGATTCTGACTAACATCTATAAATTTCAATCTACACGATCTATCAATACTCATCCAGTGCCTTCATCATTGATTCTCACCATTCAAAGTACTTTGTCAAGCTCCTCCTACCACAGACTCATGTGACTCAGTCTTCCAAGTAGGTTATATGAACCCATTAATGAATTGAAAATTTCTTCTGCAAAAAGTACATTAACAACACAACATGTGAAAGAAAACCTAAATTAAAAGGGGGAAAAAATCTCCAGAAAAAGTAAGAAACATATGCGGATGCCATCAGTTATTTCTCTGGGGATGTGTAACATTTTTCATCATAAGTCCTTCAGAGTTGTCCTGGATCATTGTAATGCTGAAAATAACTAAGTCATTCACAACTGATCACATTACAACAGTATATTTCACTTTGCCTCAGCTCATGTAAGTCTTTCCAGGTTCTTCTGAGAGCATCCTGCTCATCATTTTTTATAGTACAGCAGTATTCCATCACAATAACATGCCACAGTTTTGTCATCCAATCCCTAGTTGGTGGGCATCCCCTCAATTTCTTATTCTTTATCACCAGAAAAGAGCTAATATAAATATTTTTGTGCATATGTATCTTTTTCCTTCTTTAAAAGCTTTTTTGGGATACAGACCTAGTAGTGGTGTTAGACTTAGGTCAAAAGGTATGAATGATTTAGGCACAATTCCAGATTGGTTTACAGTATAGTGGAATCACTTCGTAGCTTTACCACATTATTTTTCCCATGTTCCCTCCACCTTCTGTCATTTTTTTCTTGCCCTAACAGTCATTCTAATAGGTGCAAGGTAGTACCTTAAAATTGTTTTAATTTGCATTTCTCCAGTCAATAGGGAGTTAGAGCAGTTTTCTCCCTTATGGCTATAGATAACTTTGATTACTTCATCTGAAAATTGTCTCTGTCTTTTGATCATTTACCATTGGAGAATGGCTCTTACTTTTAAAAAATTTGACTCAGTTCTCGTTATGTTTGAGACATGAAACCATTTTTAGAGAAACTTGCCTCAATTTTTATCGTAGCTACTTTTGCTAACCACATTTCTCTCCATCTTTTCCCCCTACTCCTATTTATTCTATTCTCTATATGCTTTTAAACTGTTCCTCATCAAAAGTGCTGTGCTTCTGATTATTCCTTTCCTCAATCTCCTCTCACTCCTATGGCCTTTCCTGCTTCTTTAGGGAAAGGTAGATTTCTATACCTAATTGAGTATGTATGTTATTCCCTCTTTAGACAACTTTCATGAGAGTAAGATTCATTCATTTCCCCTTATCCTTTTCCCTCCAGTGTAACAGTTGTTTTCTTGTCTCTATTATGTGAGATAATTTACCCCATTCTACATCTCCCTCTCTCCTACTACATTCCTCTCTCATCCCTTCAAAATATTTTTTTTTATAATTTTAGATATCATCCTTTTTTATTCAACTCAATGCCTGTGCCTTGTGTCTATATATACTCCTTTCAACCTTAATAATGAGAAAGTTTCTATGAGTTGCAAGTATTATCTTCCGATGAATGAATGAAAAAGTTTAACTTTATTAAATCTCTTATTATTTGACTTTCCTGTTTTACTGTTAGTGCTTCTCTTGAGTCTTGTATTTTACAATATATTTTTTTAAATTATTATTCCACTCTAGTCTTTTCATCAGGAATGTTTGAAAGGCATGTATTTCATTGAATGCCTGTTTTTCTCTGCCTGAAGGACAATACTCAGTTTTGCTGGGTAGATGTTTCATGGTTATTTTAGCTCCTTTGCCATCTGGAATATCATATTCCAACTCCTCTGACCATTTCATACAAAAGCCGCTAAATCTTGTGTTATTCTGACTCTGTCTCCATGACACTTAAATTATTTCTTTCTGACTGCTTGCAATATTTTCTCTTTGACCTTGGAGCTCTAGAATTTGACTATAATATTCCTGAGAGTTTTCATTTTAGGATCTCTCAGAAGTTCAATGTTGGATTTTTAAAATTATATTTAACCCTTTGGTTCAGGAATATCAGGGCAGTTTTCCTTAAGAATTTCTTGAAAGACGATAGTTATCTATGGTCTTTTTCATCATGGCTTGCAGGTTGATCAATAACTTCTAAATTATGTCTCTTGGGTATATTTTCCATGTTAGTTATTTTTTTCATTGAAGTATGTTCCATTGTCTTCTATTTTTCATCCTTTTAAAAATTTCTTTAGTATTTTTTAATTTCTCATAAAGTCATTACCTTCCATTTGCTCAATTCTATTTTTTAAGAAACTCTTTTCTTCAATTTACTTTTGTACCTCCTTTGTCTTTTGACCAGTTCTACTTTTTAAGAGTTTTTTCTTCTGTGAATTTTTTTGCATCCTCGCTCCCCCCAACCTAATTTGGTCAATTCTATTTTTAAAAACATCCTTCTCCACCTTGAATTTTTGGGCCATTTTTGCCATTTGACCCTGTCTGTTAAGGGTTTTGTTCTTATTGTTTTTGGTGTGTGTGTGTGTGTGTGTGTGTGTGTGTGTGTTTTTAGCAAGCTTTTGACATGATTTTCAAGATTTTCTTGCATCATCCTCATTTCTCTCCATAATTTTTCCTCTATCTCTCTTACTTGATATTCAACATCCTTTTTTTTTAAATATAAATTTATTTATTTAACTTTTTACATTCACTTTCACAAAATTTTGGGTTCCGAATATTATCCCCCCACTCCAATACACCGAGCATTCTAATTTTCCCTATCACCAATCTTCCCTCTCTTCTATCATCCCTCCCTTCTCTTGTCCCCATCTTCTCTTTTGTCCAGTGGGGCCAGATGACTTTCTATTCCCCATTAACTGTATTTCTTATTTCCTAGTAGCAACAACAATACTAAAGAGTTGTTTCTAAAACTTTGAGTTCCAAATTCTCCCCATCCCTCCCTCCCCACCCATTCCCTTTGGGAAGGCAGGCAATTCAATATAGGCCCTATCTGTGTAGTTTTGCAAATGACTTCGATAATAGTTGTGTTGTGTAAGACTAACTATATTTCCCTCCATCCTATCTTGCCTCTCATTGTTTCTATTCTGTCTTTTGATCCTGTCCCTCCCCAAGAGTGTTGACTTCAAATTGCTCCCTTCTCCCATTGCCCTCCCTTCCATCATCCCTCCCTCCCTGCTTATCTCATTCTTCCCCATTTTTCTGTACTGTAAGATAGGTTTTCATACCAAAATGAGTGTGCATTTTATTCCTTCCTTTAGTCGAATGTGATGAGGGTAAACTTCATGTTTTTTCTCAGCTCTCCTCTTTTTCCCTCCACTAAAAAGTTTCCTACTTGCCTCTTGAATGAGATATAATTAACCCCATTCCATTTCACCCTCTCTCCTCCCACGACATTTCTCTCTCTCCATTTGCCTTAATTTCTTTTAAGGTATGGTCCCATGCTATTCAATTGACTCTGTACTCTCTGTCTCTGTGTGTGCGTGCATGTGTGTGTGTGCGTGCATGCATGTACATGTGTGTGTGTGCGTGTGTGTGTGTCTTTCTGTGATCCCACCAACTACCCAGATACTGAAACGTTTTAAGAGTTACAAATATTGTCTTTCCATATAGGAATGTAAACAGTTCACCTTTGGTAAGTCCCTTATGACTTCTCTTTGCTTCTTCCTTTTTCATGCTTCTTCTCATTCTTGTGTTTGAAAGTCAAATTTTCTTTTTTCAGCTCTGGTCTTTTCATCAAGAATGTTTGAAAATCCTCTGTTTCACTGGTGGACAATATTTTCCCCTGAAGTATTATACTCAGTTTTGCTGGGTAGGCGATTCTTGGTTTGAGTCCTAGTTCCTTTGACTTCTGGAAAATCCTATTCCTTGCCCTTCAATCCCTTAATGTAGAAGCTGCTAGATCTTGTGTTATCTGATTGTATTTCAGCAATACTTAAATTATTTCTGTCTAGCTGCTTGCAAAATTTTCTCCTTGACCTGGGAATTCTGGAATTTGGCCACAATGTTCCTAAGAGTTTCTCTTTTTGGATCTCTTTCAGGTGGTGATTGATGGATTCCTTCAATACTTATTTTTCCCTCTGGTTCTAGAATCTCAGGGCAGTTTTCCTTGATAATTTCATGAAAGATGATGTCTAGGCTCTTTTTTTGATGGCTTTCAGGTAGTCCGATAATTTTTAAATTGTCTCTCCTGGGTCTATTTTCCAGGTCAGTTGTTTTTCCAATGAGATATTTCACATTCTCTTCCATTTTTTCATTCTTTTGGATTGGTTTTCTAGGTTACTCGGAAAGTCATTAGCCTCCATCTGTTCCATTCTAATCTTGAGAGAGCTACTTTCTTCAGTGCGCTTTAGAACCTCTTTTTCCATTTGGCTAATTTTGCTTTTGAAAGCATTCTTCTCCTCATTGGCTTTTTGAACCTCTTTTGCCAATTGAGTGAGCCTATTTTTCAAGGTGTTATTTTCTTCATCATTTTTTTGGGTCTCCTTTACCAAGGTATTGACCCGTTTTTCATGCTTTCCTTGCATCTCTCTCATTTCTCTTCCCAGTTTTTCCTCCACCTGTCTAACTTGATTTTCAAAATCCTTTTTGAGCTCTTCCATGGCCTGAGCCCACCGGACATCCACCTCGGATGTCTGGCATACAGAGGTCCCAACCTCCATGTCTTTCCCTGATGGCAAGCATTGTACTTCCTCATCAGAAATGAAAGGAGGAAGGAACATCTCTTCCCCAAGAAAGTATCTCTCTATGGTCTTATTTTGCTTCCTTTTTCTGGGCATATTCCCAGCCAGTTACTTGACTTCTGACATTCCTCTCCATCCCCGCCTAGATCTGCCCAGCATGCTTGGGCTCTGAAATTCAAATGCTGCTTCCCAGCCTCAGGGCTTTCCGCAGCGGGAGTGGCTGCTATTCAATGTGAGCTTAAGTTCTGGTGCTTGGGTGGGGACAGGGCCTCCTCCCAGGCTCAGTTTCCTTAGGGGGTTTATGCAGAGAGACCATTGGCAATGGAGCTCCTCCCTGCTTGGGAAGTCCTGGGCTGCCACTTCCTCTGCTGCTGCCTCTGCCGCTGCCTCCCGAAGGGACCTGAGTCACAGAGACACCCCACTCCCCTCTAGGCCAGCCCAGAAATCTCTCTCACTGACTTGTAGCACCTGTGGGTGGAGGGACCTTCGTGGCTGCTGGAGGTTCCGTACCTTAAGCCTGCTCGGATCTGCTCCTCTGTGGCAGTGCGGCCAGGGAAGCGCAGGGGTGGGCTCTGCTTTCTGGAGTGTGACGGACCCCCGGGGACGACTTTCCAGAGCTGTCTGGAATGGAATTCTCTTCCATTGTGTTTCTGCGTGGCTTGCAGTGCTCCAGAATTTGTGGGGAGTTCTTTTGACAGAAAATTTTGGGGCTGTGGATTTGAAGCTAGCATTCGTGAGTCTTTCTACTCTGCCATCTTGGCTCCTCCCTCTCAACATCCTTTTCAAACTCTTCTATGGCCTGAGACCAATTCATATTTTTCTTCAATGCTTTGTGAGTGTTTTGATCATCCTTTTCAGTAGAGTAACTTTCCTTGGCAAAATTTTCTTCTGTTGTTTCGACATTTTACCAGCCTATTACTTGACTTTTTACTTGTTGTTAAAGTAGGTTTCTGCTTCCAGGACAGAGGTTACTCTCTCTCAAGCTTCAGAGGTTTTGTGCAGATGTGTTCAGAGATACTTCCAGGGACCTATAAGTTTTCAGTTCTTCTAATTTGGTATGAACTAAGAAAAGGTTTTTCCTGTTCTCCTGTCCTGTGCTCTGACTGAGTGATCACTATCACCTTTTTCTTCCCTGTACTGAAAGGGGGATAAGGAGGTCTTTGCTCTACTGTGGCACAAGCTCTGTTTTTGTTAGTGCTCTTCCTCACCCTGGGACTGCCATCGAGAACTGTGATCCACATCTGAGTATGGCCAAAGCAACAAAATCCTGCCTCAGCACTAGAAATAGATTACTGTAATATTCTTCTGAACAGTTGTTTAACCCCTTTACCATCTGTGAACTGAGAGCTCCAGAAGCAACTGCTTATCTGTGGTTCCCAAAGTCTGCTCCTGGTTGGCTGAGGCGAGGGCAGTGTTGGCACAACCTGTGGTAGACTGTGCTGCACTCTTACCCATGTGTGACAGATGTTTTCTGTTAATTTTCTAAGTTACCTTTGGTATCTCTGGACTGAGAGAACTGGAAACTGCCACTGCTGCCACTGGTTCAGGTATCCCCGATCCTATTCCTGTTTTGCTGAGGTTTGACCTATGCTGATTTGACTTGTGCTGGACTGTGCTCCTCTTTCACCTTTGGTGACATAAACCTTTCCTGTTGATCTTCCAAGTTGTCTTTGGTTGGAAAATTGTTTCACTCTTCTTTTGTAGGTCCTGCTGCTCCATAATTTGTTTAGGGTCATTATCTAAAAGTATTTTGGCAGAGCTTATAGGGGGAGAGCTCCGGGAAGTGTCTTCCTTTACTTTGCCTCTCATAACTACTTTTTACAATACATATAGAGCACACACACACACACACACACACACACACACACAATACACATGACATTTTGATAGAGTACAGTTTGTTCTCTCCTCAACATATTTAGAATCCACATCAAGGAGACAATATTCTACATTAAAATATATCGCGTCTTCTTAAACATTTTTCCACTCATAATCACTTTTCATCCAATAAATTTTTATGTGACCCAGGTATATAGCTCAGCAAAATAAGTATACATATCAAATATTTATTGATAAGCCATCCCAAAAATTATTTTAAAAAGGCGTTGGCACACATATAATTATACCATTTATTAAATTTGAAAGCAAATTTGCATACTGAGATGGATGTGCTTGTTTATTTTTACATAAAGAATTTATTCCTGGTGGAATAATTGATACTGCAGGACATAATTCAATATGTTTCAGAGTGGAATGATATTTTCATTTTATAAACATGAATACTGAAAATGTCACTTTGCAAAAGTATATAGTACACAACGGCAGAATTATGTTTAGGGTCATTTTGGAAATAATTGGAGATTTGGTCATAATTCCAAGCCAAAATTAAATTAACAATTTTTTAGGAACTCAAGCTTTTAATCTATGTTGCTTGATAACTCAGAAAATTCTTCTTGAAATTTTAGTAGCAAATGATTGATGTTTTTATTTCAACTGAGTATATTTATGAGCCCAATTTATATTTTTAGCATCAAAAAGTTACTTCAGGTGATGAATTACAATTCTTACAATTTAATCTTTGAGAATATAAAATTACCTGTAGCTATAAACATTTCTCTGTAACAATTTTCCATTTTTTAATTTTTTGACCTAAACAGTGTTTTTTTTTAACTGTAATATTAATTTTTTCAATTACATATAAAAACAATTAATATTTTTTTAATTATGAATTTAAAATGCTCTCCTTCACCTGCCTCCTCTTTGAGAAGGCAAGCAGTTTCATATAGACTATACAGGTGCAATCCTGCAAAAACATATTTACTTTCTAGTTATGCTGTGAAAGAAAACACAGACCCCAAAACACAACCAAATGTGAAATTTTTTTTTACATTTTTAAAATTTTATTATTATTGTTTTAATGTCCTACAATCACTACCATAAAATAAAGATTTTATCCCCCCCAAACCTATGCCCCACTACCCTCCTCCCTCCCCACAACAGCATATAAATCTGTATAGGTTCTACATATACTTTCCTATTGAGTACGTCATGCTATGTAGTTGAACTAAAATAAATGGAAGAAATCATATAACAAATCAAAACATAATACACTAAAACACATACATATACAAACATGATCTGCTACATTCTGCGAATGACTTCCATATTTCTTTCTCTGAGTGTGGAAGGCTTTTTGCCTTAGAAAACCACCATTGGGATTTTTTTTTAAATAAGTTTTTGCGTTAGTACCAAGTTCCAAGTCTACCTGAAAAAACGCTTGCACACTGTGGTCGTTGATATCTAGGCTCTTTTTTTGATCATGGCTTTCAGGTAGTCCCATACTTTTTAAATTTTCTCTCCTGGATCTATTTTCCAGGTCAGTTGTTTTCCCAATGAGATATTTCACATTACCTTCCATTTTTTCATTCTTTTGGTTTTTGTTTGGTGATTTCTTGGTTTCTCAGAAAGTCATTAGCCTCCATCTGTTCCATTCTACTTTTGAGAGAACTATTTTCTTCAGTGAGCTTTTGAACCTCTTTTTCCATTTGGCTAATTCTGCTTTTGAAAGCATTCTTCTCCTCATTGGCTTTTTGAACCTCTTTTGCCAATTGAGTTAGCCTATTTTTCAAGGTGTTATTTTCTTCATCATTTTTTTGGGTCTCCTTTACCAAGGTATTTGGACCCATTTTTCATGCTTTTGTTGCATCTCTCTCATTTCTCTTCCCAGTTTTTCCTCCACCTGTCTAACCTGCTTTTCAAAATCCTTTCTGAGCTCTTCCATAGCCTGAGCCCATTGGATATCTATTTCAGATGTTTGGGATACAGAGGCCTTGGTTTCTACGTCTTTCCCTGATGGTAAGCATTGTTCTTCCTCATCAGAAAGGAAAAGTGGAAACATCTGTTGACCAAGAAAGCAACCTTCTATGGTCTTATTTTTTCCCCCCTTTTCTGGGCATTTTCCCAGCCAGTTACTTGACTTCTGAGATTCCTCTCCACCCTCTGCCAAGATCCACCCAGCTAGTGCTTTGGGTCTGAGATTCAAATACTGCTCCTCAGCCTCAGGGTTTTCAGTGGTGGGCAGAGTTGCTATTCAGGGTAAGATTAAATTCACGTTCTCAGGTGGGGACAGGACCACCTCCCAGGATCAGTTCCCTCAGGGGGTTTATGCAGAGAACTTCAGTAATGTATCTGAGGTCTTGCCTATTCCGGGAGCCCCTGTCCACCGTTGCCTCTGCTGCTGCCTCTGCTGCTGCCTCCCAAGGGAGCCTGAGTTATAGAGACACCCTGCTCCCCTCTCGGCCAGCACAGAAGTCTCTTTCACTGACCTGTAGCACCTTTGGGTGGAGGGAACTTTGCATCTGCCGGAGGTTCTGTCCCTGAATCCTGCTCAGATCTGCTACTCTCAGGGCTGTGCAGGCAGGGCTGGGCTCCGCTGTCTAGTGCACAATGGACCTTTGGTGCTGGTTTTTCAGTGTGCTCTGGAATGGAAATCTCTTCCACTGCATTGCTGAGTGGCTTCCACTGCTCCAGAATTTGTGGGGAGGTCTTTTTACAGGAAATCCTCTTGTTCATCATTTCTTATGGAGCAATAGTACTCCATTACATTCATATACCATAATTTATTCAACCATTCCCTAATCGATGGGCATCCCCTTGACATCAAGTTTTTGGCAACTACAAAGAGTGCTGCTATAAATATTTTTGTACATATGGGACCCTTTCCAATTGTGATGATCCCTTGGGGCTTCAGTCCTAGTAGCGGTATTGCTGGGTCAATGGGTATGCACATTTTTGTAGCCCCTTTGGGCATAGTTCCAAACCGTTCTCCAGAATGGTTGGATGAGCTCACAGCTCCACCAACAATTAATTAGTGTTCCAACTCTCCCACATCCTCTCCAGCATTTACTATTTTCTTGCTCTGTCATGTTTGCCAATCTTATAGGTGTGATGTGGTACCTCAGAGTTGTTTTGATTTGTGTCTCTCTAATCAATAGTGATATGAGCATTTTTTCATATGATTATAGACATCTTCAGTTTCATCTTCTTAAAATTTCTTGTTCATATCCTTTGACCATGTGTCAATTGGGGAATGACTTGTGTAGTTGTAAATTTGATTCAGTTCTCTATATATTCTAGAAATGAGGCCTTTATCTCTGAGCTAAGCCATAAAAATTCTTTCCCAATTTACTACCTCCCTCCGAATTTTGGTTGCATTGGGTTAGGTTGTGCAAAAACTTTTCAGTTTAATGTAACCAGAATTATCCATCTTGCATTTCATAATGCTTTCTATTGCTTCTTTAGTAAAAAATTCTTCCCTTCTCCATAAATCTGATAAATACACTATTCCTTGCTCCTCCAGTTTATTCATGGTATCAATCTTTGTAGCTAAATCATGTACCCATTTGGAACTTATTCTTGTGTATGGTGTCAGGCATGGGTCTATGCCTAATTTCTGCCACACTGTTAACCAGTTTTCCAGCAATTTTTATCGAACAGTGAGTTCTTATCCCAGAAGCTGCGGTCCTTGGGTTTATCAAACAGGAAGTTGCTATATTCCTTGTCTACTGTGTCTTGAGTGTCAAGTCTATTCCACTTGTCTGCCCCTCTGTTTCTTAGCCAATACCTAGTGGTTTTGATTATTGCTGCTTTTTAGTACAATTTGAGGTCTTGTAGCTCTAGGCCACCTTCCCAAGCATTTCTTTTCATTAATCCCTTTGATATTCTGGACCTTTTGTTCATTGAAATGAATTTTGATATTATTTTATCAAGCTGTAGAAAATAATTTTCTGATACTTTAATTGGTATGGCACTAAAGAAGTAAATTAATTTAGGTAGAATTGTTATTTTTATTATGTTAGTTCGGCCTACCCATGAACAACTCGTGTTTTTCTATTTACTCAAATCTGACTTTATTTGTGCAAAAAGTGTCTTCTAATTGCGTTCATATAATCCCTGTGTTTGTTTTGGCATGTAAACTCCTAAGTATTTTATAGTGTCTACCCTAGCTTTAAGTGGGATTTCTCTTACTATCACTTGCTGTTGGGCTTTGTTGCTTTTATATACGAATGCAGAAGATTTGTGTGCATTTACTTTGTAACCTGCAACTTTGCCAAAGTTGTTTATTATTTCAAGTAGTTTATTACTTGAATACTTGGGTTCTCTAAGTACATCGTCATATCATCTGTAAATAGTGATAACTTAGTTTCTTCTTTGGCTATTTTTATCCCTTCAATTTCTTTATCTTCTCTAATTGCTACAGCTAATAGTTCTAGTACAATCTTGAATAGTAGTGGTAATAATGGAAATCCTTGTTTCACCCCTGATCTTATTGGAAATGCATCTAGCTTATCCCCATTGCATATAATGCTTACTGAAGGTTTTGGGTAGATACTGCTTATTATTTTATGGAAAGTTCCCTTTATTTCTATGTTCTCCTGTGTTTTTAATAGCAATGGGTGTTGTATTTTTTCAGAAGCTTTTCTGCATCTATTGAGATAATCCTGTGGTTTTTGTTAGTTTTGTTGTTGATATTATCAATAATACTAATAGTTTTCCTAATATTGAACCATCCTTACATTCCTGGTATGAATCCTACCTGATCATAATGTATTATTCTCGTGATAAGATGCTGTATTAATTTTGCTAAAATCTTGTTTAAAATTTTGTGTCTATATTCATTAGTGAAATTGGTCTATAATTTTCTTTCTCCATTTTGTCTCTTCCTGGTTTGGGTATCAAAACCACATTTATGTCATAGAAAGAATTTGGGAGGACTCCTTCTTCCTCAATTTTCAAAAATAGTCTATATAGTATTGGAATTAACTGTTCTTTAATGGTTTGATACAATTCACTTGTGAAACCATCTAGCCCTGGAGATTTTTTCCAAAGATATTTATTGATGGCTAGTTCAATTTCTTTTTCTGAGATGGGGTTGTTTAAGTATTCAAATTCCTCTTCTGTTAATCTGGGCAGTTTATTTTTTTTTTTAAATATTCACCAACTCTTTTAGATTATCGAATTTGTGGGCATAAAGTTGGGCAAAGTAATTTCTAATTATTGCTTTAATTTCCTCTTCATTGGAGGTGATTTCACCCCTTTCATTTTTAATATTAGGAATTTGATTTTCTTCTTCCTTTTTTTAATCAAATTGACCAAAAGTTTATCAATTTTATTAGTTTTTTTTCATAAAACCAACTATTGGTTTTATTTGTTAATTCTGTAGTTTTCTTAATTTCAATTTTATTAATCTCTCCTTTGGTTTTCAATATTTCTAATTTGGCATTATCTTGGGGATTTTCAATTTGTTCTTTTTCTAGCTTTTTCAACTGCATGCCCAAGTCATTGATCTCCTCTTTCTCTATTTTACTTATGTAGGCATTCAAAGATATAAAACTTCTCCTAAGAACTGCTTTTGCAATATCCCATAAGATTTGGTATATTGTCTCATTATTGTCATTCTCTTGAATGAAGTTGTTGATTGCTTCTATGATTTCTTCTTTAACCCATTTCTTCTTTAGGATTAGATTATTTAGTTTCCAATTGATTTTTGCTTTATCTTTCCATGGCCTTTTATTACATGCAATTTTTATTGCATTAGGATCTGAGATGGATGCATTGATTATCTCTACCTTTCTGCACTGGATTGTGAGATTTTTATTTCCTAGTACATGGTCAATTTTTGTAAATGTTCCATGTACTGCTGAGAAAAAGGTATATTCTTTTCTATTCCCATTCAATTTTCTCCAAAGATCTATCATATCTACCTTATCTAGAGTTTTATTTACCTCCTTAACCTCTTTCTTGTTTGTTTTGAGGTTAGATTTAATGAGTTCAGAGAGATGGAGGTTGAGCTCCCCCACTAATATAGTTTTGCTGACGATTTCTTCCTTCAACTCCCCCAATCTCTCCTCTAAGAATCTGGATGCTATAGCACTTGGAGCATACATGTTTACTAATGATATTGATTCATTGTCTATGGTGCCTTTTAGCGGGATATAGTTTCCATCCTTATCCCTTTTGATTAGATCTATTTCTGCTTTTGCTCTTTCTGAAATTAGGATTGCTACTCATGCCTTTCTTACAATAGCTGAAGCACAATATATTCTGCTCCATCCTTTGACCTTTATCCTATGTGTATCCCCTCGTTTCAAATGTGTTCCTTGTAAGCAGCATATTGTTGGATGATAGCCTTTAATCCATTCTGCTATCAGTCTCTATTTTTTGGGAGAATTCATTCTATTCACATTCATAGTTATGATTACAATCTGTGTATTTCCCTCCATCCTCTTTCCCACCATTTGTGCTTTTAACTCTCCTGTCTCCCTTCCCCTCCTCAACAGTATTCACTTTTCACCACCTCCTCCTGCAGCCTTCCCCTCCTTCTTTTACCCCCCCTTCCTTTTACTCCCCTTTACTCTTATTGCTTCTTCCCTCCCTTTTAGCCTCCATCCCCTTTTATTTTAATTTTTAAGTAAAATTTTCAGTTTTATCTCTTAATATAAATATTTCCCAAATCTTTCCTGGAAGAAACATACTTAAATAATTGAGTTCCTCAAAAATGTTGAACAAATAGCATTTTTGAAAGCCATATGTCATCACATAAGAAAGAACAAAATTGGATGTCCGCTCAGTCAAAAAATATAATATCTTCATATTTCAATTTCAGTAATCTGTTTAAACTTCACTCATTTGGGAGACACTTTACCTCTTGATATACAAAAAAGCTTTTATGAAGACTCCATGTCTTTCCAAAGGTTTGAAAGCAAACGTCTGTTAAGGACATTACTTTTTATGAAGTTAATTATTTTGATGGTATCACAAAGCACAAAACTTCATTCCATTGATATATCTCTATTATCTACATCTTTGTCTCTATATCTATTTATCTATCTATCTATCTATCCTCCATCTATCTATCTATCTATCTATCTATCTATCTATCTATCTATCTATCATCTATCTATCTATCTATATTTGACTATGGATGCCTTCTGATAGATTATGCTGTGAGTAAAAGTGATAGATTTCATTGTCTCCCACTTTAATTTTTGCTACAAATATGATTTCACCAATCATTACTCCAGTCCCAAATGTACTCACTCCAAGCAATTTTTCACTGTAAATCTTCAATTGTGAAAAATTAATTGACTTGTAGATATGTACACACACACACACACACACAGGTTTATATATCTATATCTATCTATTTATTTGTCTATCTGTCTATATCTTCCCCTCTTGTGTGCCCTTCCAAAGGGTGAAAAGTGACAAGACAATAATTATTCATGTAATTACTCATGTAATTTCATGAATATTCTTTCATAAAACAACTGAGCCATGTTAGAAATATCAGTTATTTCCCCTAACTGAATTGCAAACTTTTGTCTGTCTTTAAGCCTGGTAATAAGCCACTAGAATTGTTCATTACTAATTTCAGAAAATTTTTTGGAAACACTATCATTTGATAAAGAGACTTTATGAATTTCACTCCCATACTTTTTCCCAAGAAGTATTTCTGACATTTTAATAACAGCAGGTAACATGAGATTTTCTATACTGTAGGACTTTTTTTTGCAATTAAATAAGAAGTTTTGTAAGATACAAGTAAATACTTTTCAGCTACACATTTCTCAAAGCATTGCTTTTCTTTACTTAAAAATTTTAAAAACTGTCCAAAATATCCTTTGGCTTATTGCAGTATTCTCTACACTTGGTATTAACATACTGTTTTAATTTGGTTGGTTTCATGCTCTCTGCAGCCAAAACATCATTACAAATTAAGCAAAGATGTTTTTCTACACCATCATAATTATTAGAAGCAAATCCATATTGCAAAACTGATTCAGCATATTTTCTTTTTCTTCTCAATGTAAGTGAACTATTACCTGATAGCAAAGACCGCCCCATTTTATTTTTACCCCTTCTGTCTACATTTAGTCACTTACCCATTATCAAAAAAATTTTTATCCCAAAAGAAAGAAATATTTCTAATGATTTCTAGAATAAATACCAGCTTTAGTGTTTGAAATTCAATTTGTGCTTAATTTAAAAATTGATTTTCTTGAGGCAGCTAGGTGGCATGATGGACAGAGCTCTGGCCCTGGATTCAGGAGGACCTGAGCTCAAATGTGATCTCAAATACTTGATAAATATGATCATGGTGACCCTGGGCAAGTCATTTCACCCCTAAGGCTTCATTGAAAAATTGATATTCATACTTACATACATATATAGCAGTGATGGTGGAGACATATTATTAATGGACCTTTTACTTGCTAACTAATGTTTCTATAAATGAAGGCAATAATAGCAACTTTTAAAATCAAGCATCTAGCACAATACAACCCAAAGTAATGTGATACTTACATGCTAAGAACTGATGATAGAAAAGTATTGAAAGTCTTTATTTTCCATAATTAAATGTTTTATGTTTCTGAAAGAGCAGATAACTTTGTATGTATAGTAAAAACATTGCTATTCATAACCTACAAATCTTGAATCTCAGCTGAGGTGTTTTTGGCATTAGGTTTCTTTGTATTGTATGGTATGACAATATGCACACTGGAAAATTCACATGTTGTATGTTCAGAACCAAGACTGCAATGAAATCCCATGAGGTCATATAGACAAGCACTACCTGAAAAATCTTGGTCTCATTATGTATTTGATATTGTATTAATTTTTAGTTGTACATTCATAAACCTTTTATTTTTGCCAAATTTTTCACATGCAGTTGCATGACCCCATATGGGGTGGCAACCCAAAATTTAAGAAAATCTGATTTAGATGATGGCATAACTTCATTATTTTTCTGTTTTGTTAGCTAACAACACCAGTACTTGTAATGATAAAGAACATTCACTCATAATATCTGACTTTATACCAAATATTGTTTGATGTTTTGGGTACATTTTCTTTGTTCTCTTTAATCCTTAACCTGATATTTGGAAAATGAGTGTTCAAAGACTGATCAAAGATGATAGTTATAAAATTTTTTGAATACTTAATAGATCAAGAGGTGGATAGAACAGATATAAATAATCATTCAGTATGGAATCTACCTTTCCTCACTGTAGGGAACCTCCAGGTTGAGTTGCGACTTTTGGGTTGTAAGAGAGGATCAACAAAAACTTTATTATATAACTGTTTTGCTATTCTTCTTGTACTAATTTCAAAAAAGACTTACCTTCTAGAGAATCTTCTTCCTAAAAAGATGTCTACAGAGCAGAATGAAGAAAATAGATTCTACTATTTCCAAGACATTCATATTAGTCATATATTCCCCAGAAATCATAAATTTTTTTTGAAGTAGACAGATAACCTACTTTTATAGTTGTATCAGGGTCAAATTTCTTTTCTTTTTTATTAAAATAGCATTTTATTTCCTCAACTACATACTAAGGGAAAAAACAGCTGTCCTTTTCACAAAACTTGGAGTTTCAATTTTTTCTCCCTCCTTCCCCTCCTCTCTTCTGAAAGTAGTACGTAATTTGATATAGTTTGTACATGTGTTATCATGTAAAACATATTTACATAAGCACCAAAGCTGTGGAAGAAGAAACAGATTAAAAGGAAATAAAACCATGAGAAATAATGAAGTAAGTGAAAAGACATATGCTTTGATCTGCATTTTCCTTCAAGAGAACTTTGTGGTTCTCTTGGATCATTGTGTTGCTGAGAAAAGCTGAGTCATTCATAGTTGATCATCACCCAATGGTGCTGGTACTGTGTACAATATTTTTTCCTGCTTCTGCTCATTTGTTGTTTTTTTTTTTTTTTTTTTAATCATTTTATACAGCCTTTCCGACTTCTGTTTTTTTCTGAAATCTTTCTGGTCATTATTTCTCATGGAACAATACTATTCCATTACATTCATATTCCACTGCTTTTTTAGCCTTTCACCAATTAGTAGGTATCCATTCAGTTTCCAAAACTTACTACCATGAAAAGGGCTTCCAGAAATATTTTTGCACCTGCAGATCCTTTCCCCTTATTTCACAATTTTTTGTGATAAAACCTACTAGTGATATTGTTGGACCAAAGGGTATGTACAGTTTTATAACTCTTTAGGCAGCATACCAAATTCCTTTCCAGAATGGGTGAACCAGTTCACAATGCCCCCAATAGTTCATTAGTATCCCAGTATTCCTATATCCTCTTCAATATTTATTATTTTCTTTTTTTTTCATATTAGCCAATCTGACTGGTGTGAGTTCATATCTCAGAGTTGTTTTTATTTGCATTTCTCTAATCAAAACTGATGTAGAACACTTCTTCATGTGCATTTAAATATCCTGATTTATTTACCTGAAAACTACCTGTTCATATTCTTTCAATATTTATCTGTTGGGAAATGGCTTGTATTCTCATAAATTCAAGGCCAAATATTTTAAGTAATTTAAGCAAATAGGAATTCAATGTCTAATTCTATGTATGAGGACAATTAACCAAGAAGTATATATAAAGGTTTGGAAATTAATGAAAAGGACACATGTTGTTTTTTGACCTTCATTTTCAAAGAAAACCAGTGATATCATGATATGATGAGTGAAGTTTTGATTTGCACATGAACTGTATTTTGAATGAGAAAGAGTTGTACAAAGTCATCAACCTTACTCTGTTTTCCAGAGTCATCAAGAAAATTGTGATTGCTTGAGATGCAGTGGATGACTCTGACTTTTTTTGATATTTGACCCAGCTCTTAATGCTTCACAGTGCCTGCTTCAGCAGTATTGATGTAAATTAGAACATATTGCCTTTATCCATCTATTCTTCCAGAGTAAGTCTTCATGCACTTGGAAGAGACGAATCTCTAATTCACCAATGGCCTGTAAGTTACTCTCAACCTGATTTAGTCCATCTGTTAAGATGGTTTGACCATGACATTGCTGCTGGTTTGAAATAACTTCTTGGAGCCACAGGTAAGATTAGGGAAAAGGTGGTCATCAAAGGTGTATAAGCATATGCGAAAAGGGGCTCAATAAGCTTTCAAAACTAAGGTACTAAACTTCCTAGGCACCACAAGTACAATGAGACCTCATTCAGTAATACAGTAGGCGATAATGAGGATCTGTAGTTGGAGCTGATCAGGAAGTTTGGAGAAATAGTGTTGATACCAAATTGAGAGCAAATGGTCAGAAATAGATATAAAATGTGAGGGATGCAAAAAATTTAAAAAGCATCAAGTTTTTGAACATAAGAGACTGTTAACATGACATAATAATAGTACCATTAATAGGGATCATGTTCTATCTATAGATATTAAATTGAGGCTAAATGTTCATCGTAGGTCAGTGGAATAGCAAATCTGGGAAATTCATTTACTTTTGTAACATTTATAATTTTATAGTACTACCTCACCTCTTGAATATCATTCCTTTCTGATAAGAACTCCAAGTAGGGAGGGGAGGAGGGTCAAATTAAGGATGACATTGTTCATGTAATGATTTTATTTGACCATTAAGGTGGCAAAAACAAATACATTTTACATTTCAATATAATAATCAACCAGGTGAATACAACCTTTTTTTTTCTTGAATCACACTCAAGCAGTACATATTCCTCAAGAGCAAAGATGGCAGAATAGAAAGATGCATATACTCTAGCACTTCCCAAACAGCCAACAAAATACCTGTAAAAATGACTCTGAACAAAGTCTAGAGCAGCAGAAACGTCTAGAGCAGCAGAAGCCACAGAACAGATCAAAAGAGGTTTCCGGTTAAAGGTAACACAGAAGGCCAACAGGAAAGGTCTATCTCATGGGATGCTGAGCAGAGCCCTGGCCATGGGGCACTGGGAGGATCAGGACCTGAACAGACCTCAGGGCAGAGTTTCCAGCAGGGAAGATATCAGATACCTAAACCCATAAGTGACAAAAAAGCTCCAAAGGTCAGTGGGGGCGGGCTTTCCAGCCAGATGAGAGGGAACGGGATTTCTCCAGCAATAGCAGCATGTGACAGCAGAGGCCCCAGCTTTATAATGTCTTTTATGATTTGTCTTTCCTGTTTACCTTTTCAAGCTTCTCTTGATTCTTGTGTTTAAAAGTCAAATTTTCTATACAGTTCTGTTTTTTTCAACATGAATGCTTGAAGTCCCCTATATCATTGAATGATTATTTATTCCCTTGAAGTATTATACTCAGTTTTGCTGGGTAGGTGATTCTTGATTTTAATTGTATTGTAGGTAGCTACAATGACCGAGGTAGCTACAGTGTAGGTAGCTACAGTGACCGAGTTAATTCATATTCCACTTTGTAGGTAGCTACAGTGACCGAGAAGTAACCTGGCTCCACTGTTCAGGCAGCTCAACTTAAAGCCTCTGGTGGTAGGGGGCAGCTGATCTAAACCCCAGCCCTAAGTGACAGTCCCACCCCCACCCAAAGCCCAGGGGAACCAAGCAGCTGAGTCGAATCTCTTCACAAAGGATTTAGAAGTCAAGTAACTGGCTGGGAAAATGCCCAAAGAAGGGAAAAAATATAGGACCATAGAAGATTACTTTCTTGGTGAACAAGTGTCTTCTCTCATCCTTTCTGATTAGCAAGAACGAGACATTGTCACAGGAAGTTAAAACTCCTACCTCCAGGGCCCCTAAAGTGAACTTAAATCGAGCTCAGGCTTGAAAAGACAGCAGCTTGCTAAAGGAGAACCAAAAAATGCTGAGGAAAGTAATAAAGTAAAGGAAAGTAAAAAGAGGCTAAATCAATTGGGAAAAGAGGTCCAAAAAGCCAATGAGAAGAAGGAGGCATTAAAAAGTAGAATTAACCAAATAGAGGAGAAGGTTGAAAAGCTCATTGAACAAAATAGTTCTCTGAAAGAGAGAATTGAGTTAAGGGAAATTAATGATATGAGATAAACCTAGTAGTTTTAAAACAAAACCAAAAATTTGAAAAAAAATAGAAGACAATGTGAAACATCTCATTGGAAAAGTAACTGACCTGGAAAACAGATCCAAAAGAGACAACTTAAAAATTACGGGACTACCTAAAATCCATGATCAAAAAGAGTCTAGACAGTATCTTCCATGAAATTATCAAGGAAATCTGTCCTGATATTCTAGAGCCAGAGGGCAAAATAAATATTGAAAGAATCCACTGATCACCTCCTGAAAGAGACCTAAAAAAAGAAACTCCTAGGAATATTGTGGCCAAATTTCAGAGTTCCCAGGTCAAAAAGAAAATACTCCAAGCAGCTATAAAGGAACAATTTGAGTACTGTGGAAATACAATAGGATGACACAGGATTTTGCAGCTTCAACATTAAGAGATTGAAAGGCTTGGAAGAGGATATTCCAGAAGTCAAAGGAACTGAGATTAAAATCAAGAATCACCTACCCAGCAAAACTGAGTATAATACTTCAAGGGAATCAATAATCATTCAATGATATAGGGGACTTTCAAGCATTCATGTTGAAAAAACAGAACTGTATAGAAAATTTGACTTTTAAACACAAGAATCAAGAGAAGCTTGAAAAGGTAAACAGGAAAGACAAATCATAAAAGACATTATAAAGCTGAATTGTTTACATTCCTCATGGAAAGAAAGTATAACTCTTGAGACTCTTCTCAGTATTTGGGTAGGTGGAGGGATTGTACACATGCACACACACACACACACAGACAGAGAGCACAGGCTGTGTTGAATCAGAAGAAATGATATTCACTAAAAATATAAAATAAAAATAAAAATTGAGGGGTGAGGGTGGAAAATACTGGGAGGAGAAAGGGAGAAATGGAATGGGGCAGGCTACAACTCTTAAAAGAGATAAAGAAAAATCTTGTTCAATGGAGGAGAAAAGGGAGAAGGGGAAAGGAAAGAAGTGAAGCTACCCTCTCCACATATGACTTAAGGAGGGAATAACATGCTCACTAAATTTGGTTTGGGGAGTAGGTTACAAGTGGGGTGAGGAGAATGATAGAAAGGAGGCCAAATGGGAGAAGGGATTAACTAGAAATAAACACTTTTGGGAAGCAACAAGGTCAAATGAGGGAATAAAAAATAAGGGGGGATGGAGTATGATAGAAGACAATATAGTTAGTATTACACAACATAATTATTATAGAAGTCTTTGGAGAAACGACACATATATACCTTGTATTGAGTTGCTTGCCTTCTCAATGGGAATGGCTAGGGAGGGAAAGAAGGTGGAATTCAAAGTATTACAAATGAATGTTGAGAATTGTTATTGCATATAACCAGGGAATAAAAAACGGAGGTATTGGAGTATAGAAATTTATCTTACCCTACAAGAAAAGAGAGAAGATGGGGATAAGGGAAGGGTGGGGTGTGATAGAAGGGAGGACTCATTTAGGGAAGGTGTAATCAGAATACAAGGTATTAGGGGGTGGGGGTGGGGGTAGGGGAGAGATGGGGAGAAAAAATAGATATGTTACAAAGTGATGCAAAAACAATTAGTATTAAAGCAATTGACTGAATTTAAAAAAAAAGTAATTACCCCTCAGATATGATCAACATAGAGAAAAAGCAATTTTGTTATTGAGAAATTAGCTATAAGTTCGAATAACCTAGAACTCTATTTGGCATGGGGAAATGTATGGTCTTATTGTCTCCCAAATGAGCATTATATTTAGGATATTCTGTAACACTAATATATTATTACATGAAATACGTAGGTCCTTTTCTTTTGCCCTATTAAGGTATGGCTGTATGCCATTGGTCCATAAGGTGTAGTGGATCTTAGGAATATGTATAAACTCTGAGTATGAGTCCTGAAAAGAAATAATTTATTACTTCATATGAGAATTAGCTAAGTACAGCAAATTTTATCACCAAAATACTGACCTCCGGGTAGTGATATTTTTCAACTTCAGCAACTGATGAAAACTTTCTCTTAAGGTATGGAGGGTCTTAAAAAATATGCTGTTTTGGGGGAAGAGCCCATAATGATGAAATAAAAGATATTTTAAAACATCAAATAAAAGATAAGGAAACCGTAATTTTGAAAAGAAAACGATATTGTATTGTAAATGGAAAATATTAGCATATTCTATGGAAGATCTTACAGATTTGACAGTGAAGAATGATTGGTGTGAAATGACTTTTCACAAACTTAAATGACTGAGTGGATGGTTAACATAGTGCATAGAATAATGACTTCAGAATCCAGAAGTTCTGACTTCAAACACAATCTGCAACAGATATTGTCTATATGACCTTGAAAACAAATCACTTAGTCTTTTGTGTTCCAGGAAGTTCTTTAAGACTGAAATTTACAAAGCTATTATTGACCTGCATTGGTATAAAGACTTTCCCTGTTGGGAGTTTTTCTATTCCAATTAACTCATAAGCCTTATCCCAGCTCAAAAACAAACAAACAAAACCAAAAAAAAGTTCACTAATAAATTTTATTAAGGAAACATAACAACAACATCACAGACAGGATAATAAATCATTGCATTCTACAGACATAATTGTTGAAGTAAAGACTATGACTTCAGCAAGTGAAAGATTATTTAACAATAGAAAAATCAAGTCAGAGATAAAGAAGGGTTTGCTCCTTGGCTCTAGCATCCTAAATACAGTATAAATGCATGAAATAACATTATCCAAGTGTACTTCATTTTTGTTCATCATGACTGAAGAAGAGAAAGGGATAAATGTTTATATAAAACTTATTATGTGCCAGGAACTATGCTAAGAACAATTTTTATAAACATCTCACTTGATTTTCAAAACAACTTTCTAAGCTAGGTGTTACTATTATTCTTATGATTGTTATTACCATTTTATTAGTCTCTCAATTTGACAGTTGAGAAAACTGAGGTAAGTGAAGGTTAAGTGAGTTGTCTTGGTCACATAACTAGCTATCCACTGAGGATAGATCTAATTCAGGTCTTTCTGACTCCAAGCCTAGTGCTCTATTTACTATGCCAACTGGTATTTCTAGTAGAAGATTCAAACAAGTAAAAAATTGTAGAAAATTTTATGTTTCCAGGAATGGAAGTGAAAAAAAGAAATTTGAAATCATTTAAAGTATCTTAAAAGATGTGTAGAAATTTCTGCTCTACAGTTTGCATTCTATTTTTTAAAAAAAGTAAGCCTGGACTACTTTTAACTCAAATCACATCAACAGTGAAAATTGACAAATTTAGGCACCCATGAGCATTACCAAGTGAAGTCAACTGGTTATACACTCATTTATAGACAGATTAATTAGTTAGTGCTAAAAGACTATAAACAAAGAAGAAATAGGTCAAATGGGTTTAATCAATGAAAGCTTTAGGAACAGCTGTGTGTGTGTGTATGTATGCATACATATATGTATGCAGAACATTTCAAATTTTCTCCCTCTTGCTACTCCATTCTTTTTATTTTTTGAAGGCAAGAAGTGTGATATCATATATATATATATGTATATATATTTATATGTATATATATTTATATGTATATATATTTGATTTCCATTATACTATTTTTAATTAAATAATTTGTTTACAGTTTTTTTACAATCACTTCCACATATCTTAGATTTTTCTCCCTCCTTTCCCCATCTTACACCCTTCCTCCCTTTTTCCTCCCAAAACGTTGTGCAATCTTATATAGGTTCTACACATACATTCTTATTAAATACATTTTCACCTTAGTCACATTGCATAGAGGAATTAAAATGAATGAGAGAAGCTGTGAAAAGAAAACCAAAAAAAAAAATAATAACACAAGAAAAAATGGTCTGCTTCATTCTCTGATGCAAATCCGTAGTTTTTTCTCTGGATGTAGAGGGCATTTTGCTTGAAGAGTCCATTGGGAATGTTTTTAGGTCCTTGCATTGCTGTGAAGGGTTAAGTCTAACAGAAAAATTCCTCACACCCTGTGGTTGTTGCTGTGTACAAAGTTCTCCCGGTTGTGCTCCTTTCACTCTATATCAGTTCCTATAGGGCTTTCCAGGTCTCTCTGAAGGCTTCCTATTCATAGTACAATAGTATTCCATTACATTCATATACCACAACTTGTTTATCTATTCCCCAATTGATGGGCATACCCTCTATTTCAAGTTCTTGCCCACCAAAAAGAGAGCTGCTATAAATATACTTGTGAGACCCTTTCCTATTTTTATGATCCAGTCTTAGAAGTGATATAATTGGGTCAGTGTGTATGCAGATTTTTGTAGCCCTTTGGGAATAATTCCAAATTGCTCTTGAGAAAGGTTGGATCAACTCACAGCTGACTACCAATGAATAGTGTTCCAATTTCCTACATCTTCTCCAATATTTATCATATTCTTTTTTAATCATGTTAGCCAATCTGATATGCATGATCTGGTACATCTAAGTTGTTTTGATTTGCATCTCTCAAATAAGTAGTGATTAAGAACATTTATTCATATTACTATAGATAACTTTAATTTCTTCCTATGAAAACTCTTTGTTCATATCCTTTGACATTTTATCAATTAGGGAATGACTTGTATTGTTGTACATTTGACCCAATTCTCTGTATGTTTTAGAAATGAGGCCTTTATCACAGACACTAGTTGCAAAAATTCTTTCCCAGTTTTCTGTTTCCTTCCTAATCTTGGTTGCATTGAGTTTGTTTGTGCAAAAAAATTTCAATTTAATGTAATCAAACTTGTTCATTTTGTACTTTAAAATGTTTTCTGTCTTGCTTACTCAAGATTTCTCCATTCTCCATAAATCTGACAAATACAGTATTCCTTGCTCCCCAAATATGTTTATAGCATCAATCATTACACCTAGATCATGTATCCATTTGGATTTACTCTTGTGTATTGTGTCAGGCATTGGTCTATGCCCAGTTTCTGTCACACTGTTATCCAGTTTTCCCAGCGATTTTTGTCGAACAATGAGTTCTTATCCCAGAAGCTGGAGTTCTTAGGTGCATCCAATAATAGTTCCTATATTCATTGACTACTGTGTCTTGAGTACCTGACATATTCTACTGATCTACCCCCCTTATTTCTTAGCCAGCACCAAATAGTTTTGATGATTTCTGCTTTATAATACAATTTGAGATCTGGTAGGGCTAGGCCACCTTCCCTACTATTTCTTTTTATTAGTTTCCTTGATATTCTGGATATTTTGTTCTTCCAGATGAATTTTGACATTATTTTTTCTACCTCTAGAAAATAATTATGTGGTAATTTGATTAATATGACACTGAATAGGTAAATTAATTTAGGTAGAATTGTCATTTTTATTATGTTAGCTTGACTGACCCAGGAGCAACTATTGTTTTTTCCACTTACTTAGAACTGACTTTCTGTGCAAAAAGTGCTTTGTAATTGTGTTCATATAGTCCCTGGGTTTGTTTGGGCAGATAGACTCCCAGATATTTTATAATGTTCACCATAGCATTAAAGGGGATTTATCTTTCTATCTCTTCCTGTTGAAATTTTTCAGTAATATATCGAAATGAAGATGATTTATGTGGGTTTATTTTGTAACCTTCAATTTTGCCAAAGTTGCTTATTATTTCAAGAAGTTTTAGACTTCATTCTCTGGGATACTCTCAGTAGGTCATCATATCATCTGCAAAGAGTGATTACTTAGTTGTTTTTTTTGCCTATTCTTATTTCTTCAATTTCTTTTACTTCTCTTATTGCAAAAACTAACATTTCTAGTAACATATTGAATAGCAGGGGTGATAATGGACATCCTTGTTTCATGCCTGATCTTATTGGAAATGCATCCAGCTTATCCCTGTTACATATATTGGTTGCTAATAATTTTAGGTAGATAGAAGGTTTCTTTTATTCCTTTGCTCTACAGTGTTTTCAATAGGAAAGGGTGTTGACTTTTGTCAAAGGTTTTCTCTGCATCTATTGAGATAATGTATGGTTTCTGTTTGTTTTGTTGTTGATCTCATCAATAATACTAGTAGTTTTCCTAATATTGAACCAACCCAGTATTCCTGGTATACATCCTCCCTGATAATATGGTATTATTCTTATGAAAAGTTTCTGTATTCTTTCTGCTAATGCATGATTTAAAATTTTTACTTCTATATTCATTCGATTAATTGGTCTATAATTTTCTTTCTGTGTTCTGATTCTTCCTGGTTTAGGGTATCAGAACCATATCTGTATAATTGAAAGAATTTGAGAGGACTCCATCAATTTTCCTAAATAGTTTATATACTATTGAAATTAACTCTCTTTGAAATGTTTGATAGAATTCACTCATAAATCCATCTGGTCCCAGAGATTTTTTTCCTGGGGAGTTCATTGCAGGTTTCTTCAATTTCTTTTTCTGATATGGGGTTATTTAATAATCAAGTTCTTCACATTTTATTCTGGGCAATTTATATTTTTTAAAAATATTCATCCGTCTCTTAGATTGCCAAATTTATGGGCATCCAACTGGACAAGGTAATTTTAATAATTATTTCAATTTCCTCCTCCTCGTAGGTGACTTCATCCTTTCCATTTTTGATGTCAGTAATTTGGTTTTCTTCTTTCTTTTTTTAAATCATTTGTCTAAAGCATTATCAATTTTATTGTTTTTTTCATAAAACCAATTCTTAGCTTTATTTATTAGTTCAACAGTTTTTTTTTTTTTACTTTCAGTTTTATTAATCTCTCCTTTAGTGTTTCCTATTTCTAATTTGATGTATACTTTGGAATTTTCAGTTTGTTCTTTTTCTAGCCTTTTCAGCTGCATGCCAATTCATTGATCTCTTCTTTCTCTGTTTTATTCATGTGGGCATTCAAAAATGTAAATCTTCCCCTAAGAACTGCTTTTGCAGTATCCCTAAGTTTTGGTAGTTTGGGGAATTATTGTCATTATTTTGAATGAAGTTATCGATTTTTTTATGATTTTTTTTTTGTTTAACCCAGCTAATTTTTAGGATTAGATTTTTTAGTTTACAATTAATTTTTGATTTGTCTTTCCATGGACTTTTGTTATGTATGATTTTTATTGCCTTATGATCTGAGAAAGATGTATTTACTATCTCTGCCTTTCTACACAAGTTTTTATGGCCTAGTACATGGTCAATTTTTGTATGTGTTCCATGTATCGCTGAGAAAAGGGTATAATCCTTTCAATTTCCATTCAATTTTCTCCAGAGATCTGTCATATCTACCTTACACAGAGTTTTATTCACCTCCTTAACTTCTTTCTTGTGTATTTTGCGGTTAGATTTATCAGATTCAGAGAAAGAGAGAGTTTTAAGTCCCCCACTGGTATAGTTTTGCTGTCTGTTTTTTGAGAACAACATATTGTTGGATTATGGTTTTTAATCCATTCTTCTATCTGGCTCCATTTTATGGGAGAGTTCATCCTGTTCACATTCACAGTTATGGTTACTGTCTGTATCTTTCTTTCTGTCCTCTTTCCCCCTATTTATACTTGTAGTTCTCCATTTTCCCATCACCTCCACAATAGTTTTAATTTTTGACTGCCTCCCTCAGTCTTCCCTCCCTTCTTTCAACCTCCGTCCCTTTTGCTCTTCTTTTCCTTTACCATTTATTCCCTCCCTTTTAGCCTCCCCTCCCTTCACTTTCCTCTTTCCCCTTTTCCTTCCTGAAGAGGTAGTTAGATTTTTATACTTCAGTGAGTTTGTTGTTCCCTCCTTCAACCCAGGCAGATGACAGTAAATCTCAAAAGATGCTTATCTCCCTCGCCTCTTTACTGTTTTTTGTACCTCTTCCTGTGATGTAATTTGCCATTTTCTTCCCCCTCCTTTTCATATCTCCCATTACAACCCCTTCACACCCTTAAATCATATTTTTATCACGTCATCATCTAATTCATACCCACTCTTCTATCAGTATATGTCCCTTTTAAATATCATAATAAGTATACAATTCTCAAAATTAACAAATATCATCTTCCCTTATAGAGATGCAAACAATTTTTCCATATAGGATAATATGCTTTCCCCCCTGTTTACATTTTTATGCCTGTCCTGAGACTTGTGTTTGAAGGTCGATATTTTATTGAACTCTGCTCTTTCCATAGGAATGTCTGGACATCACTTATTTCAATCAATGTCCATCTACTTGCCTGAAGTATTGTGCTCAATTTTGCTGGGCAAATGAACCTTGATTGTAGTGCAAGTTCCTTTGCTTTACAGACTATCATAATCCAGTCCTTCCAATCTTTTAATGTAGAATCTGCCAGGTCCTTTGTGATCCTGACTCTACCTGCTTGATATTGGAATTGTTTCTTTCTGACTTCCTGCAGTATTTTCTCCTTAACTTCATAGTTTTGGAATTTGACAATGATATTCCTTTGTGTTTTCATTTTGGGATCCCTTTCAGGAGGTGAGCTGTGGATTCTTTTGATGACCATTTTACCCTCTGCCTCTAGGACCTCTGCACAATTTTCCTTGATGATTTCTTGTAAGACATTTTCCAGGCTCTTTTTTCATCAACCTTTCTTATAGACCTATACTTCTTAGATTTTCTCTCCTGGATCTATTTTTGAGGTCAGTTGTTTTGCAAATGACATATTTTGCATTTTCTTTTGTTTTTTTTTTTTTCAATTCTGTTTGACCAATTCTAGATATCTCTTAGAGTCATTAGTTTCTACTTGCTCAATTCTAATTTTTAATAGACTGTTTTCTTCAGTTAACTTTTGCATCTCTTTTTTCATTTGCTCAGTTTTTCCTTTTAGGGAGTTATTTTCTCCAGTTAGGCTTTATACATCCTTTACCATTTTCCAATTTTTCTTTGTAAGCAGTTGTTCTCTTCAATGGATTCATTTTTCATATTTTCAAAATCATTGGCCCATTTTACTTCTTTTACTCTACTTCGGTTTTTAAAATCCTTCTTAAGCTCTTCAAAGGATGTTATTTGGGCTTGAGACCAGTTCATAGTCCCTTCTGAAGTTTCAGATGGGAGTACACTCTCAATGCTTGCCTCTTTGGTATTCCTGTTTTGGTCCTTTTCCCCACAGAAAGATTCTATGGTCTTTTTTTTCTGTTTTGCTTCTTCCTCATGGTGATCATTCTTTTACTGGCTTTTAAAGTAGAACTTGTGGTGCACAGTTCACTCTTCAATTGGAAGCTTTGTGTGTTGTGGCCTCTGGTTCCTTCAGCTAGAAGCTAAAATGCTACAGCTTACCTGGTGCTGAGCTAGCTGGTGTGTGAAATCAGAGGCCAGGTGAAGTTATTCTGGGTTTCTCCAGATTTACCTTGGAGCTAGCTGCAGTAAGTGTGGAGTAGGATGATCTGGCCACAGGAGATCTCCCCTGTTGAGCTAGATCATAGGCAAGCACAGGAGTTGTCTGCCCTAGTGTCTTCCCTATGCCCCTGAAATGCTGAGTCATGCTTGTGTTCCTGGTTTTGGCAGTTGCTATCTTCACCCACATGGGGCTCAAGATCTCTCCCAGAACAGCTCTGGTCCTGCACTGATCCCTGCTGGCCACAAAAAAAGGTCATTTGGAATTTTTCTAGTCTCATGTGCTAAGAGACTGTTTAACGCTTCACCTGATCCCGTTTTTCCAGTATTTTTCCTGGGGAAATGTTCTCTGAGCTTCTCAAGATCAACAAGGGGAAGGAGATAGCAATTACCAGTCATTCTGCCATCTTGGCTCCCAGAAGTTCCAGTAGGTAGCTTAAAGACATTTAATTTGTGGACTGATAGTCTAAGGAGCAACTACTGTAGTTACCTGGGGTTCTGCAGTTCTGTCTTTCAGTTCCACTGGACTCCCATCCTGGGCTGATATATTTGAGAATCCTCAGTGCTGAAGCTTCAGATCACCCAGGGCTTCCTGCTTGACTTTGCTAGGGTGGACTCTGCACTGGCTCAGATTGTGCACTGAACTCTGTGCACTCTTCCAACCCCATGCAACAGATTTACCTTCCAGTTCCTTTGACTTTCCAGTCTGTCCTGGATTGGAAATCTGCCACATTCTCTCTCCTATTATATTTCACCACTCCAAAATTTGCTCAGATTTTCTTTTTAGAGGTATTTAAGGAGTTTGTCCTAGAGCTTAGGTGACTATAAGCTCTCACTCTGCCATCTTGGCTCTGTCCCTTCCCTTGATAGTCTTGAACTTTTGTTCTTCAAGATGAATTTTATTATTATATTTTATAGTTCTATAAGATAATTATTTGATAGTTTCATTGGTATGGCATCAGGGAAGTAAATTCACTTAAATAGACTTCTCATTTTTATTATATTGGCTCAGTCTACCCATGAGTAATTATTACTTTTTTCCAGTTTTTCAGATATGACTTTATTTAAGTGAAATGGTTTGCAAATTGTGTTAATAGAGTCACAGGGTTTGTCTTGTCAGACAGACCCCCAAGTATTGTGTATTGTCTTCAGTTATTATAAGTGAAATTCCTCTTTTTATACTACTTTGTTGGTAGTATTTAGAAATTCTGGGGATTAATGTGCTTTATTTTATATTGTTGTATTTTACTAAATTATTAACTATTTCAGTGAGTTTTTAAAAAATTAATTCTTTGTAATTTTCTAAGTATATCCTCATATCATTTCCAAGGAGTGATAATAGTTTCTTTATTGATTATTCTAGTTGCTTCAATTTCTTTCCCTTGTCTTATTACAATAGCTATCATTTCTAGAATATTGAAGAATACTAGTCATAATAGACATCATAGCTTCACTCTTGACTTCAAGTTTATTTCTATTACAGACAATGCTTATCTTGATTTTAGATATGTATCATTTTTAATTTTATGGAAATTTCCATTCATTTCCAGGCTATTTCATGGTTTTTTTTTTTCATAGGAATGGGTGTTGTATTTTGTCAAAATATTTTTCTGCATCTATTGACATAATCATTTTTTGTTGGTCTTGTAAATGATGTAGTCAGTTATGCTGAAAGCTTTCCTGACATTGAACCAGCTTTGCAATTCTAATTTTAATCCTATCTTTGTGATATATTGCTATAATATCTTTGCTAGAACACACATACATGCACACGCACACACACACACACACATATGCACTTATTTTTTCCTAAAAATTACATATTACTATGACTAATTGCTCCCTAAATGTTTAGTAGAATTTATATCTGTCTTATTTTGGAGATGTTTTCTTTGGGAGCTCATTCATGACTTATTCAATTCATTTGTTAAAGATAAGGTTAATTAACATTCTGATTCCTCTTCGATTAATATGGAATGTTCATATTTTTGTAAATATGCATCCATTTGACTTAGATCTTCAGCTTTCTGGCATATAATTGGGAAAAAGTCTTCTAATGATTGTTTGGAGTTTTGCTTCATTGGTTGTGTATTCATCTTTTTTATGTTCAAAACCAATAATGTAGCTTTCTCTGATTTAGAAAAATGAAATCCATCAACAGTTTATTTAATTAAGTTTCCTCCTCATAAAGCCAGCTCCTAGTTTTATTATTAACTCAACCATTTTATTATTTTCAATGTTATTTTTCATTTCCTTCTTTTTTCTTGAGGTGGGGAAGGCAAAGGAGTTGGGTTAAGTGACTTGTCCAGGGTCACACAGTGTCAAGTTACTGTGGCCAGATTTGAACTCAGGTCCTCCTGACTCCTGGGCTGGGACTCTGTTCACTGCACTACCTGTCACCTTTTTTTTAAAAAAAAAAATTAGTTTTGAACATTCACTTCCACAAGATTTTGACTTCCAAATTGCTTCCCATCTCTCCCCTCCCCCTCTCCAAAATAGGGTGCATTCTGATTACACTTTCCTCCAATCTGCCCTCTTTCTATCAACACCCCTTTCTTTATCCCCTTCCCCTCTATTTTCTTCTGGGGTGAGATGGATTTCTATATCCCATTGCCTGCATGTCTGTTTTCCCAGTTTCTTTGGAGAACCAATAGTTAATATTAACTTTGTTTCTTTTTAAATTTATTTATTTAAGTTTTCAACATTCATTTCGACAGAATTTTGAGTTCCAAATTTTCTCCCTATTTCTCCCCTCCCCAACCCCCAAAACCCGAGCATTCTAATTTCTCCTATCACCAATCTGCCCTCTCTTCTATCATTCCTCCCTTCCCTTGTCCCCATCTTCTCTTTTGTCCTGTAGTTCCAGACAACTTTCTATTCCCCATTCCTGTATTTCTTATTTCCTAGTAGCAAGCAAAATACTCAACACTTGTTCCTAAAATTTTGAGTTCAAACTTCTCCCCATCCTTCCCTCCCCCCCATTCTCTTTGGGAAGGTAGGCAATTCATTCAATATAGGCCATATATGTGTAGTTTTGCAAATGACTTCCATAATAGTCATGTTGTGTAAGACTATTTTCCCTCCATCCTATCCTGCCCCCCATTGCTTCTATTCTCTCTTTGGATCCTGTCCCTCCCCAAGAGTGCTAATTTCAAATTGCCCCCTCCTCCCATTGCTCTCCCTTCCATCATCACCCCCACCCTGCTTATCTCCTTCTCTTCCACTTTCCTGTATTGTAAGATAGGTTTTCATACCAAAATGAGTGTGCATTTTATTCCTTCCTTTAATCAAATGTGATGAGAGTAAACTTCATGTTTTTCTCTCACCTCCCCTCTTTTTCCCTCCACTAAAAATCTCCTGCCTGCCTCTTCTATGAGGTATAATTTGCCCCATTCCATTGCTCCCTCTCTCCTCCCAATACATTTCTCTCTCACCACTTAACTTCATTTTTTAAAGATATGATCCCATTCTATGCAATTCACTCTGTGATCTCTGTCTCTGTGGGTGCATGTGTACCTGTGCATGTATGTGTGTGTGTTTGGGTATGCATGTGTGTGTTCGTGTGTATGTGTGTGTGTGTGTGTGTATGTGTGTGTAGTCCCACCAACTACCCAGATACTGAAAAGTTTCAAGATTTACAAATATTGTCTTTCCATGTAGGAATGTAAACAGTTCATCTTTAGTAAGGCCCTTATGACTTTTCTTTGTTGTTTACCTTTTCATGCTTCTCTTCATTCTTGTGTTTGAAAGACAAATTTTCTTTTCAGCTCTGGTATTTTCATTAAGAATGCTTGAAAGTCTGCTATTTCATTGAAAGACCATTTTTTTCCCTTGAAGTATTATACTCAGTTTTTCTGAGTAGGTGATTCTTGGTTTTAGTCCTAGTTCCTTTGACTTCCGGAATATCATATGCCACACCCTTCAATCCCTGAATGTAGAAACTGCTAGATTTTGTGTTATCCTAATTATATTTCCACAAAACTTGAGTTGTTTCTTTCTAGCTGCTTACAATATTTTCTCCTTGACCAGGGAACTGCTTTTGGAGCTCCTGTTTGCTGCTGCCTCCTGAGGGGGCCTGAGTAATGGAGACACCCTGTTCCCCTCTCAGGACCCTGAAAAAGCCCTCTCTCTGAGCTTTGGGGCCTGTGGGTGGAGAGACCTGAGCTGCCACTGGAGATTCTTTCCCTGAGGGCTGCTTGGATCTGCTCCTCTAGGTGCTGCACGACCAAGGTGAAGCTGGGCTCTGCTCCAGGTCTAGTGCACAGCAAACCTTTGTTGTCGGTTTTCCAGGGCTCTCTGGAACAGAAATCTCCTCCATTCCTTTGTTGTGTGGCTTTGGCTGCTCCAGAATTTGTTGGGAGTTCTTCTTTACAGGTATTTTTTGGGCTGTGGGTTAGGAGCTAGCATATGTATATCTTTCTACTCCACCATCTTGGCTCCTCCCCTCCCTCTCATTTCTCTTCCCAATTTTTCCTCTACCTCTCTTACTTGATTTTCAAAATCCTTTTTGAGCTCTTCCATGATCTGAGACCATTGAATATTTATTTTAGATGTTTGGGATACAGAAGCCTTGATTTTTATGTTTTTCCCTGATGGTAAGCATTGTTCTTCCTTATCCTAAAGGATGGGAGAACATATCTGTTCACCAAGAAAGTAACCTTCTATAGTCTTACTTTTTCCACTTTGTTTTTTGAGCATTTTCCCAATCAGTTACTTGACTTTTGGGTCCTTTGTGAAGGGTGGAGTATACTCTGGGAATCTGTAAGATCTCAGTTCCTCCAAGGTGGCACAATCAAGAGTGTACCCTGATCTGGAAGCAAGGAGAGATTTTTGTGTACAGAATCTTAGCAATTACCTCTCCACAACCATCTGGCCTCCAGTTTTGCCAAGACAGCTCTGGGGGCTGATTTTCAAGTAAGCTGGGTGGGCAGGGCTGCTATTCAGTGCTAGACAAAGACCATCTCCCTTAGGGCCTCTACCCAGAGCTGAGGCAATATTCAGCTCCTCAGTGCCCCCAGGGGTTTTTACGATCTAACAGTGGATGGTTGCTGATGTAGGGGCTGCTGTGAGAACTTCTGCTGTCTGCCTCATGTAGCCTCTGCAAGATCCTGCCTGAGGCCAGCACTATGGGAAGGCCCTTCTCCCTTCCTGGGCAGCTGAAAAAAACCCATCACTTACCTTTGTCGTCTGTGGGTTGAGGGATCTGTGGACCTGCTTCTGCGACTGAAGAGTCTGCCCTTGAGGTGTTGTCCTCCCAGAGTTGTGCCCCACTGGCCAAGGCTGAGCTGGGCTTGGCACTTTGTTCCATGTCTGATGAATCCAGCGTTTCCTCTGGGCTGGAAATCTCCTCCACTCTGTTGTTCTCCACTTCTGCTGCTGCAAAATTTGTTGAGAGTCCCTCTCTACAGGTATTTTATGGGCTGTGTGAGGAGACCTTGCATATGTGTGTCTTTCTACTCCACTATCTTGGCTCTGCCCCCTTAACATTCATTTTTAACACTTTGAGTTCCAACCTCTATCCCTTTCTACCTCCCCGACCCTTCTCCATTGAGAAGGCAAGTAATTTCATATGTTTTATATGTGTAGTCATGCAAAACACTTTTATAACAGTCATGTTGTGGAAGACTTTATTTCCCTCCATTCTATTCTGCCTCCACCACTTATTCTAGTCTTTCTTTTGACCTTGTCCTTCCTGTTTCCTTACTTTATTTTTCCATGACATAATTAATATGGAAATATGTTTTGCCTGATTTCACATTTTATACTTCATTTCATTTTGCTTGCCTTCTAGGTGGGTGCAACAGGAGTGAAAGAAAGGGAGAGAATTTGGAACTCAAAATAAAAAAAATAAAAGAATATTTACAATAAATAGCATTTTTAAAAGTTACAAGCAAAGTCTTAAGGATAAAAACGTTAATTGGACTGAAGTCCTAAAAGAATTTCTAAAAGATCTAAAATATGATTTTACAAATCAAATAAAATTATGGAGGGGAATATGTTAAAGAGATGAAAGAAAGAAAGTTATGAAAAGACAATTAATAAGTAGGCAAAAGTGGCACAAAAATACTCAAGAAAATAATTCCTTAAAATATAGAGTTGGTGTAGTGGAAGCTAATGATTCCACAGGACATCAAGATACAATAAAACAAATTCAAAGGAAAGAAAAATATGCAAAATATCTCATCAGAAAACAACTATCTTGGGAAAATTGATCAAAATAGAAGGAGAGCTAATTGAATTATTAGACTACTTGAAATTCATGGTCAAGGAAAGAGCCTAGACAGATTACAAGAAATTACAAAGGAAAACTTCTTCGCCAATATCACTGAACTCTGGTTCAATTAAACTCTGGTTAAAATAAAAATGGAAGGAATCCACTTGCCATCACTTAAAAGATATTCCCAAATAAATGCTTTCAACTACATTACAGCAAAATTCCATACCTTCCAGGTCAAAAAGAAATTACTTCAAATAGTCAGAAAAAAAGCACATTCAAACACCATGGAGCCATGATCAGGAAAATACAAATTGTATCTGTTTCCACTGAAAAGAAGTACAGGGTTTAAAATATGAAATTTCAGAAGGCAAAAGAGCTGGGATTATAAATAAAAATAATTTACACAACAAAAAACTGAATGTAATCCTTCAGAAGAAAAAATGGTATTTGATGAAATAGAAGACTTGCAAGCATTCCTAAAGAAAAGCCAAGAGATGAATAAAAATTTCACTTTCCAATACAATATTTAAGACAGGCACAAAAACATAAACATGAAAAAGAAATTATAAGGGACCCAGAGTTTAAATTGTATGCAATTCTATATGTAATAACATATCTATATATGTTATACATACATATATACATACAAATATACATATGTAAACATGAACAAATTCATGCACAAACCTGTATACATACACATATATTTGTAAATTCCAAGTATTTTATCATTATTTAAGTAGGTACAAGAATTCTATAAAGAGACTGTGCACAACAATGAGTCACTTTTCTTGGTATAACATAAAAAATTGATAAGCAAGAAAGATATGTCCATGTGACAGAGGAGTTCATAGAAGAGCTTTTGCAGTTGAGAGGGAAATGGTGGGTGTGGAATGAAATGCTTGAACCTTATTCACATCTATATTAATTCAAAAGAGGAAAGCATGTGTATACACACAAACACACTCACACACACACTTAATTGGTAATAGAAATCTAACCCATCCAACAGAGAGTTGGAGGGGCAGGGGATAATGGAAAGGGTAGGTGAGAAAAGGGAGGGCAGATAAAACAGGGAAGCAGTCAAGAGCAAAAGAGAATTTAAAGAAAGGATGAAGAGAGAGAGAAAAAAGTATAAATAAGAAAATTGTATGGAGAGAAGTGTAGAGTGAGTAATAATAGCTTTCGATGTGGATGAGATCAACTCACACACAAAAGGAAGAGGATAGCAAAATGGATTAGAAACCAGAATCCTAAAATATATTGTTTATACAAAATGCATTGTAATGGTAATTTAAATGGTGAGATCTTTCTCATTCATTAATAGGCCCATGTGACCTGCGTGGGTCACATGGAAGTACGAGTCACATGGAGCCTGTGGTAGAAGGAATTTGCTAAATGCATGGAACAAGAAGAGGGTGGACTAGAGCAGAGCTGAGAGGAAGTTAGTCATGAGAGCAGTCAGAGCTAGGGAGCATGCAGGCAGCTGACTAGCATGAGTGAAAGATCAAGCAATCATAAAACAACATTATAAGAATGAAAAAATAGACGACTATATGAAAAATCTCATTGGAAAACCCATTGACCTGGAAAATAGACCCAAGAAAGATAATCCAAAAATTTTTTGGCTGCCTGAAAATCATTATGAGAAATAGAGCCTAGATATCATCTTTCACAAAATAATCAAGGAAATCTGTTCTGGAATACTAGAATCAGAGGTTAAAATAGATATTGAAAGAATCCACCAGTTGCCTCCTAAAAGACATCCCAAAAGGAAATCTCCTAGGAATACTACAACTAAATTTGGGAGTTCCCAGGTCACTGATAAAATATTGCCAGCAGTCAGCAAGAAACAATTCAAGTATTATGGAAATACTACCAGGATAACACAAGATCTAGCAGTTTCTACATTAAGGGATTGAAGGGTTTGGAAAATTATATTCCAGAGGTCAAAGGAGGTAGAATTAAAACAAAAAATCACCTACCCAGCAAAACTGAGCATAATATTTCAAGAAAATAGAGGACTTTCAAGTATTTTTGACAAAAAAAACAGAGCGGAATAGAAAATTTGATTTTCAAATACAAGGATCAAGAGAAGCTTGGAAAGGTAAACAGGAAAGAGAAATCATAAGGGACTTACTAAATTTGAACTGTTTACATTCCTACATAGAAAGACCATATTTATAAGCTTTGAGAATTTTATTAGCATTAGGGTATTTGGTGAGATTATGTTTATAGACAGAGGGCACAGTTTGAGGGGAATATGAAGGGATAATGTCTTTAAAAATTAAATTAAGTGGTGAGAGAAGAATATATTGGAAGGAGAATTGAAGAAATGGAATGGAAGTTAATTGTCCGTCACATAAAAGAGCCAAGAAAAAGGTTTCACAATGGAAGGAAGAGGGGAGGAAGTGAAAGAGAAGGAGCAAACATTACACTCATCAGATTTGGCTAAAGGAGGGAATCAAGCTCAATTGATTATGAAGATCTTTCTTACCCTACAGGAAAATAATGCTGAAATGGAGAAGTGAGGGAGGGGAATGATAGAAGATAGGGCAAATGAGAAAAGAGGGCAATTAGAAGTAAACAGTAAGCTTTCACAGTTGATTATCATTACAATATTGCTGACACTGTACACAATGATCTCCCAGTCCTTCTCACTTCACTTTGCATCAGTTCACATAAGACTTGCTACATTTTTTTGAAACCACTCTCCCACTTTTTATAGCATAGAACAATAACACTCCATCACAATCATATACCATAACTTATTCAATCATTCTTAGCTATCACAAAAAGAACTTCTATAAATATTTTTGTACATCTAGGTACTTCTCCTTTGATCTTTTAGATTATCCACTTAATTGTGGGATTGCTAGCTCAAATTGTATGCACAGTTAAACAAAATTCGGCATACTTACAAATTGTTCTGCAGAATGATTAAGCAACAATTTATTATTCTACCAATTTTCCCTCATCCCCTCCAGCACTTGTAATTTGTGCTAGATGTGAGATGGTTTTCTTAATTTACATTTCTCTAATCAGTAATGGTTTATAGTATTATTCTTACATGGCTAGATACCTTTGATGACTTTTTCTGAAAATTCTGTGTAGAGTCCTTCTAACTGCCCTAATAATGATAAAATTCTTAGGAGGTAACATCTATCATCTTCCTATTGTTCAGTTGTTTCAGTTGTGACAAATCTTTGTGAATTGATTTTGAATTTTCTTGACAAAGATACCAGAGTGATTAGACATTTCCTTTTCCAGTTCATTTTAGAGATGAGGAACCAAGACAAAGAGGGTTAAGCGATTTGCCTAGGGTCAAACAGCTAATAAGTGCCTCAGGCAAGATTTAAACTCCTGAAGATGAGCTTCCTGACTCCAAGCCTAGTTCTCAATCTTCTCTAACACCTAATTGCCCAAATCTCCCTATATAGGAATGTAAATAATTTAACTTTTTGAGTCCCCTATGACTATGCTTTAATTTTCACCTTTTAATGCTCTTTTTTGAGTGTTTTATTTGAATGTCAAATTTTCAATTCATGTCTTATCTTTTTATTAGGAATATTTGAAAGGACTCTGACATTACATATCCATTTTGTTTTTCTCCTGAACAATTATACTCACTTCTGCTGGATACACTATTCTTCCTTGCAATTCTAATTCTTTTGCCTTCTTAAATATCAAAGCCCTCTTTAGTTTGGAAACCGTTAAATATCCTGTGATTTTCACTGTGCCTCCACAATATTTACATTGTCTCTGACTGCTTGCAGTTGACCTAGTAGCTCTGTAATTTGACTGCAATGTTCTTAGAAATTTTCATTTTGGGCTTTCTTTCAGGAGTTTTTCAATGGATTCTTTCACTTTGTATTTTAAGTCTGTACCTATGATATTGGGGCAATTTCCATTGATAATTTCTTGAAATATTATATATAGTCTTTTAAAAGCCAGTAAAAAGCCATTATGGAGTAATGTGTTAATTCTTCAAATTTCTCTTCTTGATTATTTTTTCCATGTCAGTTAATTTTCAAAGGAGTTACTTCGTACTTTCTTCTATTGTTTTTATTCTTTCAGCTTTGTTTTATTCTTTCTTTGTGTTTCATGTAGTTATTAGATTATATTTCCTTAATTATAATTTTTAAGGAATTATTTTCTTCATTAATCTTTTTACTTCTTTTTTCCACTTGAGCAATTTTGAGTTTCAAGGAGTTCTTTTTTATTTTTATCTTCTTTTCCACTTGAACTATTATACTTTTTAAGGAGATTTTTCTTCATTGATGTTTTTCCCTCTTTTACTAGTAGGTGAATTACATATTTAAGGTGTTTTTTACTTTAGTATTTACTTTTGTACTTCTTTTATCAAGGTTTTAATTCTTTTCTCATAATTGTCTTGCATCACTCACATTTTCATCTATTTTTTTTTCCTCTACCACACATTTCTTTCTTTAGCTTTCCAAAAATTCTTGTTAAGCTTGTTTTCAGTTAGCATTTTTCTTTGAGGCTTTGCCTACCAATGCTTGCCTCATTGGTTTTTCTTTTCTGAGTTTATATCTTGGCCTACCCTGCTGTCATAGGAACTTTTTAATGGTGAAATTCTTGTTTCATTGTTTCCTCATTTTCCTAAACTATTTTTTACTTTAAACATTATTCTCAGATTGGTCTCTGCTTATGACTTTAGAATTTTCATGCTACTGTTTTTAGATCCAGTTCTCAGAATCTACAAGTTTTATGTGCTTCCCAAGTTCTGTGATTTGGAGAAATATGTGGTCATTGTTTTATTGGTATGCACTCTGGTATTTACTCTTATCCCTTGTAACCACAACTTTTAGTGCTTCCCTTCATCCTGGAACTGTGACCAGGTCCCCTCCTCTTATGAAAGTACAAGTACCAGTGTTCCTCTACCCTTTCTATTTGGTACAAGAGCCCCTGATTTGTTATTTCTACCTACTAACTATCCTGTCTACACAATAACTTTGATCCAGAACCTTATGTGGGCGAATTATTAATCAATTGAGTGCCAGAAAAGGGTCCCAGGCAAATTGTTTTAGACCACTAAATTGACACTCCCTTTATTCTCTCTGACTGACCCTTCTCTAAGTTTTTTCTCCTACTGCCACTATCCCATCTACATTCAACACCCGCAAACTTGTTCTGCTCTCATAGTCTGGGCTAAACCCCACCCAGATGTTACAGATCCCTCCTGTGAACCTCCTCAGTAATCTTAGGCTGAAAAAAATATCTCATTCTGACCTTTTGTCGATTTTGTGGCTCCAAAATTGATTTGAGGAAGAGTTATTTTAAAGTTATTTGGAGGATAATGTTGGGAAATATAGACTGGCTGGCTGCATCTAATCTATCATCTTGGTTCCATCCTGCTTTCAACTGTTTTAACTTCATTGTGTTCTCTATTTCTGTCTTGATCTTGTCTGTCATAATAGTTGTTATTTTTGTGGTTTAGTTCTTTCTTCTCTCATTTTTCTACCCTGGTTATTTCATTTTATAATTTGAAACCTTATATCAAATTTGGGCTCTGTTACTGGAGAGAATGCAGATGTAACATCTCAAACTTTCCATTATTTGCATTGCTTTTTCTGACCTAGTTCTGAATGTTTGGAAATTTTCAGTACTTCTAAAGTAGTATGGTCTCAGGAAAGGTTATGATCATTTCTCTCCCAGTCTATACTCTGGTCTTTACCCAGAAAGGGCCCTTATTCCTTTGGGGGTGCAGAAACCTCAGGGTCTCTGATCCCTTGTGACCAAAAGCAATACTGTCTCTCAGAGCTTCTGCTCTCTCTTCACCATAAATGTTCTTCTCCACCCTTCAAGTGAGCATAAGCAGTGGAGTTATTAAATAGCATGTGCTGCTGTCTCCAGTGCTAAGATAGTGGTTCCCTGTAATCTCTTTCTGACCAGTTGTCATATTCCATTACTTTCTCTCACTTGAGAGTTCCAAAAACTGCTGCTACTTCTGTTACCACTACCTAGTCCCACCACTGCTATTTCAACCACGTGGGCTTGGGGTCAGCTTCCACCCCTGTGTCACCAAGACCTTCTGAGTTGTTCTGGGCTGGAAGAACTTCTCACTCTGAATGTTTTTTGGCTCTGTCACTCAAAAATTATAATTTGCACATTATTTTAAGTTGTTTGGATAGGAATGTTGGGAGAGCTCAGTAGAGTACTTTATCTACTCCAATATTTTGGCCCCACAACTTAGACCAAGAAAGGGACTTTCAATTAAGACTTTTAAAGAAGTGAGTGACAGGAAATGATGGAGACATAAGAAGGATAGTGGAATTGAATATTCATTCTCACAATATTATTAAAAAGATTAGAATTACAGAGGCTTTAATGTAGAGGATTAAAAATTGTTGCTTTCTTCATTGTTTTTCTTTCCTTTTATTAATTTGAAATCCTATGTACTCACTGAAATCTATCTCTGTTTCAACAAAGTAATCCCATTCTCTATTTTCTTTGTCCTCCAACTTTTAAGTTTTATTTTATTTTCCTCTCGTAATCATGATCAATATTTGACATTTACAAACTTCAAGTGATATGAACATCCTATTAGAATGTATTTATTAAAGATGATCTCTAGTGTCTGTGGGTAGTAGGACATTTGGCTTAATTTACTGTATTAACATTTCCAGTTTGTCCCTGAATAGGGAGCTGTGCTAGTAATGTTGTACCTCATGGTGAAATAGAGCATAATCAGTATTTATGAATAGGGTTTTGGAAGTCACTAAAGAACAGAAGAAATTTTACCTTTTTAAAACACAAATATTGCTGAACTCTGGGAAACTATAGCACATTAAGATGGAATGACTTTCATCTAAAAAAATTGCAGTTAAAAATGTGTAATGTAATACTATCAGCAACTTCAATGGAGTGTACCTCTTCCTTTCAGACTTAATGCTATTTGTTAAACTTTGTAATTACTATGCAAATGAAGCACTGCACTTAAAAAATGGCAGTGACAAGAGTACAACAGAGAAAAACAGCTTGAAGTTGAAACTAATACAAAAATAACCTTCAAACCTTATGGAACTCAAATATTGTACTTTTTCACTTTTAAATGCAGCATTTTTGGGAAAGGAAACAAAAGCTGGCTTTTGTTCTTTATACACAAAAACAAAAACAAAAAAACTTGTAGCAAAAGATTTTACAGTATTTGAGACATGTTAGCAACCTGATCATCACAAAAAAGCTAGTGCTTTTTTACCCATTTAGAGATGAAAAAGCAAATAAGCAAACAAACAAATCTGAATCCCAGAGATGTTTAAGTCTCCAGATCATGGTCACACGAACAAGTTACAAATTCATCAATGCAATGCCACAGACTCTAAAAAATTGTGATCCAAGTCTGAAAATATTATTAATTGATAAGAAAGGAATTTTTATTGAAAATTACAATTTCATATCATTACATCCCCAAATCATCATGAATGCCTAAATTCATTGCTTTTCATTTTATGCCGATATTTTTAAAAGTCTGTAAATTTTCCTGAGATTATTCCTCCACTTATATATGAAAATTTTGAAGTAGATAGAAATAGCAGAAGTTGTTTGACATTTGAAGTTTGGCAAGGCATGAGTGGTAGAGATAAGTCAATAGGGCAAAAGATTTATTTGTGAAAGGTGGTGAAAAGAATACACTTCATATACACTGATTCTATGAAATAGGTGTTACCAATATTCTTACTCTTTTACACCAGAGATTAATGAATTTCATAGAGATGAATAATTTGTTTAAGGTAATACAACTACTTAAGGGTTAGAGCAAGATTTCAAATAAAAGTTAGTCTAAGAATCTTTCATTCTCACATTCTGCTTTCAGTTGTAACTGAAATATTTCAGAATTCCAAAGTGAGTTACCTGTCCTGTAGGAGACAGTTTTGCAGATGCACAAGGTGGAGGAGCGATTATAGATTGGAGAGGTTAGAAGTAGGAAGACCAGTTAGGAAAATATATTGTTGTAGTCCAGTGGAGAACTAGGGTCAAATAAAAGATGGCATAGAATCATTTTGTAGTGTAGAGTAAGGAATAAAAGGAGATTCATGATGATAGATGATCTATACTGTTATGGTGATCATGTGGATAGAGAAGGGGAAGCACATCTGAAAAATGTTGTGGAGTCAAAATTAACAATACTAAGCAACTGATTGGATATGGGGGAGGATAAGAAAGAATGAAGAGTTGAGGATGACTACTAAGTTAACCAACCTAAGGGAATGGGAGGTTAGTGGAATTTTTTACAGAAATTTAGAAGTTAAGATGAGAAGTAGCACTGGGAGAAAGTATTGACCTCCATCTTGGACAAATTGAGTTTGAGTTACCTGTGAGCCATACAGTTGAAGATGGCCAATAGGTAAAGTTGTTGCTGTTGAAGGTCAGGGAAGGGAGATTAGGGATGCATATATATCTTTATGAAAAATTTCATGAGGTTGATAATTGAACTCATTGGAACTAATGAGATCATCAAGAGAGAATATGCAACGAAAATAGAATGATTTTCTCTGTGGGACACTCACAGCAAAGAGGTGGTAAGGACAATTATCAAGTAGAGAAGAAAGAGAATAATCAGCCAGGCAGAAAGAAAGCCTAGAGTAAAGATCCATAGCTTGAATGTTAAATTTCCATCCCTAATTATGGCCACCTGTCCTTCCCTTTCTTCCTCTGTCTCACTTCTAAAATTATTCTTCTTTTTTATGATGTCCAGTCCCTCCACTGTATTTGTTCTCCTTGTTCATCAAGCTTGGTCTGACTTCACTTTCTTCTCCTTCAAGTCTTGATCCTATGGTTAGGATTTTCGTTTATATACTAGCCTCTGCCCTTAAATCTCATCTCCTTATCCTATTGATGATCATGTCTTGGCAAATATTTCCATTCTGGATTTGATCTAAGTGGTTCATGGCAAGTCTTTTTATTCTTACATGATGGATTTTCTATTACATTCTATTGTATTTTCCAGCAGTTATTCCAAACCTTTTCTTTCCTGAAGCTCCATAAGCCATCACCTACCCATTATGTTTCAACAAATGGTCTTGCCTCATATGTTGTTGAGAAAATACAGGTCATTTATCATCATAACTTCCTTTTCTTTTCTAATACACTTCTCAAAATGCATCTCTATCATCCTTCATTATCTCCTTTGTTTCAATCTCTGTGGAAGTGATGACCTCTTTCTTTGCTGAAGTCAACCTCTTTAATAGTGTTTTTGATCTGCTCCCCTTTAATTCTTTTTTTTTTATTTTTTTATTTTTCTAAACTTTTCATTTATTTATTTATTTATTTATTTATTCATTTATTTATTTATTTATTTAATTTTTTATGTTCATTTTCACGAATTTTTGGGTTCCAAATTTTCTCCCCTTTTATCCCCTCCCCCCACCCCAATACCCCAAGCAATCTAATTTTCCCTATCTCCAATCTGCCCTCTCTTCTGTCATCTCTCCCTTCTCTTGTGTCCATCTTCTCTTTTCTCCTGTAGGGCCAGATGACTTTCTATTCCTCCTTAACTGTATGTCTTCTTTCCTAGTTGCAGCAACAATACTAAACAGTTGTTCCTAAAACTTTGAGTTCCAAATTCTCCTCATCCCTCCCTCCCCACCCATTCCCTTTGGGTCAGCAGGCAATTCAATATAGGCCATATCTGTGTAGTTTTGCCAATGACCTCCCTGATAGTCGTGTTGTGTAAGACTAACTGGATTACCATCCCTCCTAACCTGCCCCTCATTGTTTCTCTTCTGTCTTTTGATCCTGTCCCTCCCCAAGTGTTGACTTCAAATTGCTCCCTCCTCCCTTTGACCTCCCTTCCATCATCCCCCCCCTTGCAATATCTCTTTCTCCCCCACTTTCTTATACTGTAAGATAGGTTTTCATACCAAAATGAGTGTGCATTTCACTCCTTCATTTAGTCAAATGTGATGAGGGTAAACTTCTTGTTTTTTTTTTTTCTCAGCTCTCCTCTTTTTCCCTCCACTAAGAAAAACTCCTACCTGCCTCTTAAAAGACATATAGTTACCCACTTCCCTTTCCCTCCCCCTACATTTCTCTCTCACCATTTACCCTAGTTTCTTTTAAGGTATGGTCCCATCCTATTCAGTTCAATCTGTGCTCTCTATCTCTGTATATGTGTGCATGTGTGTATGTGTGTGCATGCGTGTACATGTGTATGTGTGGTCCCACCAACTACCCAGATACTGAAAAGTTTTAAGAGTTACAAATATTTTCTTTCCATGTAGGAATGTAAACAGTTCACTCATGGTAAGTCCCTTAAGACTTCTCTTTGCTGTTTATTTTTTCATGCTTCTTCTCATTCTTGTGTTTGAAAGTCAAATTTTCTTTTCAGCTCTGGTTTTTTCATCAAGAATGCTTGAAAGTCCTCTGTTTCATTGAAAGACCATATTTTCCCTTGAAGTATTATACTCAGTTTAGCTGGGTAGGTGATTCTTGGTTTGAGTCCTAGTTCCTTTGCCTTCTGGAATATCTTATTCCACGCCCTTCGATCCCTTAATGTAGAAGCTGCTAGATCTTGTGTTATCCTGATTGTATTTCCACAGTACTGGAATTGTTTCTTTCTAGCTGCTTGTAAGATTTTTTCCTTGAGCTGGGAGTTCTGGAATTTGGCCACAATGTTCCTAGGAGTTTCTCTTTTTGGATCTCTTTCAGGTGGTGATCGATGGATTCTTTCAATGCTTATTTTGCCCTCTGGTTCTAGAATGTCAGGGCAGTTTTCCTTGATAATTTCATGGAAGATGATGTCTAGGCTCTTTTTTTGATCATGACTTTCAGGTAGTCCCATAATTTTTAAATTGTCTCTCCTGGATCTATTTTCCAGGTCAGTTGTTTTTCCCATGAGATATTTCACATTCTCTTCCATTTTTTCGTTCTTTTGGTTTTGTTTGATGATTTCTTGGTTTCTCGTAAAGTCATTAGACTCCATCTGTTCCATTCTAATTTTGAGAGAACTATTAAATTCAGTGAGCTTTTGAACCTCTTTTTCCATTTGGCTAATTCTGCTTTTGAAAGCATTCTTCTCCTCATTGGCTTTTTGAACCTCCTTTGCCAATTGGGTGAGCCTATTTTTCAAGGTATTAATTTCCTCAGCATTTTTTTGGGTCTCCTTTACCAAGGTATTGACCTGTTTTTCATACTTTTGTTGCATCTCTGACATTTCTCTTCCCAGTTTTTCCTGCACCTGTCTAACTTGCTTTTCAAAATCCTTTTTGAGCTCTTCCAGGGCCTGAGCCCACCCACCACCCCCCTGGGGTGTCTGGGGTACTGAGGCCCCGCCCTCCACGTCTTTCCCTGATGGCAAGAATACGTCCTCATCTTCGTCAGATCCGAAGGTCGGGATCATTTGCATTTGTTGGAAAAAACTCTCTAAAGTCTTATTTTTCTTCCCTTTTCTAGGCATTTTCACAGCCAGTTACTTGACTTCTGAGATTCCTTTCCACCCCCGCCTGGATCCGCCCAGCTAGTGCTTGGCCTCTGAGATTTAAATGGGCTTTCCTCCTGCTGGCTGTCAATCAGTGAGCTTTAGTTCAGGTGCTGGTGTGGGGCCAGGGCTGCCTCTGAGACTCTGATCCCTTGGGGGTTTTATGCAGAGACTTTCAGGAATGGAACGGGTGGGGGCAGGGTGGGGAGCCCGCCTTCCAAATCCCGCTCTCTTGGGGGCTTTAAGCAGAAGCCTTCAGTAACAGAGCGAGGTGGGGGCCGGGCCGTCTCCCAGGCTCAGCTCCGTCCAGTTTTATGCGGGAATCTTCCGTAATGAAGATCCTGCCTGCTGTTGGGGGATTCCTGAGTCTTGAGTCGCTGCCGCCTCAGCCGCCACCCACACCTCTGCCTCCGCCGCTTCCTGCCCCCGTCCCTGCCGCTGCTTCCTCCCGAGGGGGCCCGAGTCACGGAGACGCCCCGCTTCCCCTCTCCTTCAGCCCGGCCTCTCTCACTGACCTGCTTCTGTGGGCGGAGGGGCTTTCCCGGCTGCTGGAGCGTCTGTCTCTGAAGCCTGTTCGGATCAGCTTCTCTGCGGCCCGGCCAGGGCAGCGCTGGGGGTCGGGTTTACTTTCCGGGGCGCGCTGGACCCTGGGGACAGGTCTTCAGGGCTCCCTGGAATGGAAATCTCTTCCACTCTGCTTCTGCACACCTTGTATTCACCCAGATGTTATGGGGGACTCTTTTTACATTAATTCTATGGGCTTTGGTTTCGGAGCTCGTAAACATTCGTCCTTTTACTCCGCCATCTTGGCTCTGCCCCCCTCCTCTTTAATTCTTAATGAGATTGACCAAAGAGTTCTTATGATTTCTTATGCCCTAGTTCTGCCCCTGCTGCCTGTTAACAGCCAGGTTTTCATCATTTCACCATAAAAAAAACTTCATTGATTATTCTTAAAGTATATTTTGAATTTTTTCTCTCTTTTACAGCCAAATTCCAAAAATGAAATGCCTCTTGTATTTGACAGAATTTATTGACTCAATTTCCTCACTCAATTTTGAACCCCACACCTTTGACCTAAACACCACATTGAAACTTCTACCTCCAAATTTAATAGATAAACCTGATAAGATTTTCCTAGTTGAACTCTCATTAATATCTGATATGTTTTATTACTCTTTCTTTTCTCTTTATAACTTTTCTCTCTCTTGGCTTTCATGATATTACTCTCCCTTGATTTTTCTTCTCCTTGTCTACATTGTCCTAACTGGTCCTTTGCTGTACCATTTCACCTCCAAACACTAGCATTACCTAAACTTTTGTCTTGGATTATCTTTTCTATATTTCTATCTCTTCTCTCTCTTTGTTTCTGTTTCTGTCTCTGTTCTCTGTCTCTCTTTATCATCTCCTATGTATGACTTCAATTACCATCTCTACAATAAAGTAAAACAAAAGCTGGTGTTTATTCCCAAATGCCAACAGCAGTAGAAGAGATATTGTGAGTCAGAGATGCCTCTCATGGATCCTAGAATTACGTCTACTCACAACTATATATTCCCTTTCTACTTCTGAAATTTTCTGCACTCAAATACTTTTTAAAGTGATTTCTTTAGTGTGAAGGACAATCACGGAGGCAGGATCTCCCATCTAGGAAATTGCTTGAGGCGTAAAATGGTTTTAGAGAGTGTTCTAGGGTCACATAGTGATTAAATATAAGGTCCTTCTGAGTTTAAGCCCAGAATTAAAAAGGCTGTGTAGTATAGTGCCTAGAGCACTGCATCTGAAGGTAGGTAGACTTACTTTGAATAATATGTTAGATAATTAATAAGTGATTGACCCTGGGGAATCATTTAACATCTTTGGTAATAAATCTCCTCATTTTAAAAATAAAGGGGTTAGAAATGATGATATATAAGGTCCCTTCCATCTCTAAATTTATGATCTATGAACCTATGACCTATAATACCTTGCTGTCTAATGAATTTGTGGCCAATTCACCATATATGAAATACTAAGAAGGAAGGTTGTATAGAGTATGGAAAGCAGAGAGCTAGGTAAAATGCTTCCTTCAACATGTACTGAGTATATAATCTCTAAGTGTTAGAAAAGATCATGAAGGTGACATAACACTATTCTCTTATTTAGCAGATGAGGAAAATGAGGATAATGATATACGTGATCAATATTTTCTTCACCACTTTCTTAAGTCTGGATAATCAATAAAATAAGTCCTAAATATTAACATTCACCAATTTTCAAAGTGTAAACACTCAGACTGAAAACTATCAGCTTTCTCAAGTTAGTAATTTCTCAAACTATAGTTTTCTTCTGGAGAAATACTCTTTCCATTGTACCACATCCAATGTAACTCTGTGGATATACGGTTTTTAAGATCAGAAATTGTCTCCCCCCCTCCCCATCTTTATCACTTTGGACAATGCTTGGTTCACGGTTGCCTTTTAATAAATTATTATTGAATTAGACTGAATTGAATAACTTATTAAAATACAATACAGTATGTGAAGTCCTTACCCCCAAGATATTTTCACTGTGAAACAGAGGGTATTTAAGGAGAGAAAACTGAATGTTAACATTCTATCACTTTGATTTGGAAATCATATGCTTCTTATAGGGTATTTAATTAAGAACGAGCAGTATCTAATATAAAGGCTCTGGGCAAAGAATTCTTTTACTTGCTGATCTTTTGGCATGTGTTGAGGGAAAGTGCTGTCATTGTGGAATTTTGAGGCAAAAGAGATAGGGTGCCTTTTCTCATTTATTGGCCATATTTGAAATTAAGAATTAAAATTCTTCTAGTACTAAGGGAATGAAACAGTCATTCTTTTTGATCTAATAGAAAACAGATTCAGATAGAATTAAAATACTTTACTTGATCACCACAAGTTGCTTCAGAAAGTCAATGCTGCCAAAAACAATTCTAAATGTCCTCCTGCGGTATACCTTTAACCAGTGAGTGCCCAGACATTTCTTTCTGCCCTTTCAGCAGGAATCTCTTATAAAAATGAGACCCTTTAGTAAGAAAGTGAACTGACTGCTCCTGATTTTTCATTTATTTCATAGGGGAGATTTTTGCAGCAAGCAGCTGTGGGTCACCCAAAAATAATGTGGAAAGAGTCCAGCAAGGTGTAACCTATAGATCATCTAGTATTAGAATACCATGTGACTATGAAGTTAGTGAATAACTGCAGTTAAATTTTACAAACAACAACAATGATTTTACCAGTGTCTGTGAGCTTGTTAGAGATTGGGGAGGTGCTGTGCAAGTGGCAAGAGAGTGTCCTTGACCAAAAGAAAAGTGGTTAAACTGGAGAAGGAATCAGAGAAATAAGAAAGAAATAATAAATAGAAGGAGACATTTGGATATTTTGAAATATTTTCCTTTTTAAAGGAAATCCACAGTTTTATTGAGCTTTTGCAATGTATACAAAAACACAGCCTAAACTAATTCCCCAATGATCATTTAGTGTGCTTATTTCAGATAACTCTAAAGAGACTTGGAAATTATTCTTATCAGTCCCCATAGCATGCCAGCGAGGTAAGGGCATGGCAAGTATCATAATCTCTCATGTACATTAGATGGAAAAACTAAAGTACAGAAAACATAAGTGATTTGATTGAAGTCACTCTAGGGTAAGGCCCAGGTCCATATCCCATTAGTTATAGGTCAGAGATCTAGACCATGATGTCTCTCCTCATAGTGAAGCCTTTTGATTTTTTTCCTCTTCTTTTTTTCCTACTGCTTCTAGGCATGTGCCCAGAATGCCACACTGATCCATTTTGCTATGTGTAAATCCAAAGACCAAAAGGTAACGCTTGCTTCTGGGAGTTCTGTGAACAGATCATTGGGACTATTCTTTTGAATAGCTGTATGATCACAATTTCTTCTTGGTGTCATAAAAACCTTGAAATTCAATCTGATTTTTAAAGATGTTTGTAACTGTGTTAGGTTAACCGATTCATACTGCTCTTTACACAAAGCTTTCTATTCTAATTAATCTCCAAGCACTTACAAATGGAAATCAAGAAAAGTGATTTAAGTTTTGCTATTGAAATTTTAATTTTAACCTGTTTTCCAAATCTATTCACTTGGTAAGTAGATACTGAGAATACACTGAGTACACTGAGAATATCTGGAATTAATCTATTAAATTCTTTTCTTTCAATATTCAAGCATATGAATAAATAATAGTAATTTCAGGGTTTACAGAAAGTGAACTAAATTGATTATGTTTTGGTTTCTCGGTATGCATTTAGGAGATTCTAATATTTATAGATATAATTCTTATCAGTAGGAGCTGATAAACACTTCTAAGATCTTAACATGTCTAATCTGAGGACTTTATTAAATATATAAGATGTTCTGTCCTTTGCAATGTTGTAGAAACTGAAGTTCAGAGACATTGTGACTTGAACAAGGTAACATAGCACAGGACATACACACTTGGTATTTCAACCCACATCTTCTGATACCAAATCCTTTGCTCTTTCCAAAGGATAAATTATAATTACGCATATTAGGAATAATTTTCTCCTATGAAGTTTGGTACCAAACAGTTTTTTATGGCTTGCATTTTGGTATGACTTGTTGGTACTTTATTGATCAAGACTTGAAAACCCTTTTTCATGGTAAACAATGTTAATTGTGTTAAGCTGTACTAGGGTCAGGGTACGGGGGCAGTATTTAGCATACAGTGTTGCTTCTAAAAGAATAATTTAAATACTAGGAAAATAGAGTTTGATGGTCTGTGTAAAAAGGAATTACAATAAAATGGAGAGTTGAAAAAGGAATCCAAGGATCTGGGTTCTGAGGCTAACCCTATTTAAGCCTCTGAGTTTCAGTTTTCTGAACTTTATAATAAATTCATTTTATGTACTTTATTTCACTATGTGACATATAAGGTTAGTTCTAACTTTAATTTGATAATGCTAAGAATAACAGTAAGAACAGAAACAGTAACAAAATTCTTGACTATGATTTGAGAAAGATAAGTATAGTGTTTTTCCTCCTCTTCTCCAGCAGGTAGACAATGATTTAGTACAGGAAAACACTTGATAGATACCAGGAATTTGTCAAAAACCTAACCTAACTTTTGTGTTGTTTTTCAACCTTGAAACTAAAATTGCAAATAGGAAGTAGAATGCTCCTCTAAGCAGTAACATTACTTGACATTGTTACAGAATGTCTCTCTGTTTTCCACCAATTGCTTTCTGGAGTGAATGAAAATAAAATAGTTTATGGATACTATACATTATATGTTTGAAGACCAGTTTAATGTTGCATTTTACCCAGCTTTTCATAGTGAGATGAGATAATGAGATTTAAAATTGAAGTTTTTCATCTGTCTCTGAAATAATTTATTTCAAGATTTCAAAAGGATTTGAAATCACACACACACATTGAGTGTGTATATATGTGTTTCTTAACATTTTCCCCTTTTTCAGTGTAGTGCCTGCAAGCATGTTTATAAGAGAGAGAAGAAAGTGCTCAGTAAGTATAATATTGTTTCTGGTTATAGCAGTAACTGAGGAAGGGAATAAGCATTATATAGCACCTACTATGTGCCAATCACCATGCTAATTTTATTTTTTCACACATATTACCTCATTTGAATCTCAAACCAACCATGAAAGCTAGATGTTATTACTCCTATTTTACAGTTGAGAAAATTGAGGCCAAATTCACACAAGTTGTAAATGTCTGAAACTGCATTCAAATCAGGCTTTCCTGACTCCAAACTCAGTGCTCTATTCACTGTTCCATCAGATTCTTCTACTGGAACTCTTAGACTAAGTCACCATTTCAAATTTCCTATTTCTGGATCAAAGTCCTACCCATTGCTTTTAGGATTTGATCTCTACTAGTTTTCTTGGCTAGTATATACATTGTTCTCTGTGCCGAATGAGTTATTTTTTTTCTCCTTCATATGACTCTTGCTTTGAATTATATAGGAATGTGTGGAGGGTGGATAATAAGGTTGTGATTGGAGTATCAGCAACATAGCTAAATAAGGAGAATTTTCTTACACCAAAACCTTTTCTCTTGGATCTTTGGGATCTTTAGAATCTTTACACTTCAGTGACTCCCATATACTGCTGGCCATATTTGCAGGGATTTGGACAATAAATTTTCAGAAGTAAAAGTTTCTCAGGATAACTACTTTTTCTATGTAAATCATCTACTGAGAATTTTAGTAGCAGTAAGCAAGTGTCAAAGTTCCTATGATGAGTAATTTCATTTATGCTTTTCAAACACACTCTTGGCATACTTTGGACATTCTTTTGCTTTGACAAGAAGTGGTGTATTTATTCAAGCCGTTGGTTGAAGGTCATCACTTAAGCCAATTCATAGCATTCTTTCAGTATATTGTATGGGAAAACTCTATCTACCTTTCTATGTTGTGTTTGTACTTAGATGTCCAAGGATCCTAGCAACAACCTCTCCATCTAACTGCTAATGCAGAGTATAAGAACAGGTGTGTAAATCATATCCCAAGAACATCTCACATAGTCTCATATAATTATGCTGATAATTTTTTCAAAACCAAAAATCAAGGGTGAAATGGTTTAACAATAGACAGTACTTTTGGAAAACTTTATTGAAAGAACAGATTTCTTTCTCCCCTTGAAATTTTTACTGTGCCAAAAAAATCCAGGGCATTAAAACAAATAGAATCTTTTCACCCCTGTAACAATTCCAGACTGCACAAGAATGGAGTAGGAGAGAGGGAAGAGAGGAAAGATAACGCCTAAATCAATCAAACAATCAACAGAAAGTATTTATTAAGTACCTATTAAATGGTATTTTTTTTTTTTGACCAAGCATTGGGGATCCAAATACAATAGAAGAAACAATCTTTATTCAGTGACAAATCCTTCTCAGTTGATTCTCTGACAAGTTCAAAGGAGACTTTATTTGTAGTTCAAAGGCTCTTGGTTAAAATCTGGGTTTTGTCTTTTACTGAAATGGAGGCCTAGGCAAATCACTGGCCTATCTTGGCCTCAGTTTCCTTATCTGTAAACTGAAGGTATTCCACTAAGTGGCATTACAAGCTAATATGCAGCTCTAAATTTTTGATCTTATGATCCTGTGAGAAAATCCTATTATCTTCACAATGGAAGTGTTCCTTTCTTTAATAAAATTAGTTATATAAAAACCTAATTCATAAAACTGATCAATTAGGGGGGATTATTTGTATTATAAGTGGATTGACAGCTTTGCCAAAGATTCACTGCAGAGTAGCTTTAAATACTATTTCAAAATATGACTCCATTTCCCACAAAATGATTTCCATGTAGCTTTTCAGGAGCAAATCAATTGTGGAAAGTGGATTACACTTATATATTGTCTTGGCACTTCCTTGCAAAACTATGGCTTAGCCATCCCTTGAAATCTTCAAGCAGAGGTTGGATGCCTGTGTTTCAGAGATGTTGCAGAAAGAATTGCTGTTCTATAAATTATTGGACTTCTAAAATCCTTTCTCATTTTTGTATTCTGTGATTCAATGATCTTGTCACCTCAAATCTCTTTCTCCAACCGCAATCTACCTTGGGAATTTCTAAGTAACCAAGTAATGCATTTAATATTTTCCAGTTCTGCTTTATATGTAGCATGCTATGTTTGCTAATGCCTTTCTGAAATACGGTGTGGCATGGGGGAGTGAGGGGTGTCACAGAAGAGATATGGTCTGGACAAAGGCCTTTCACTTGAAAGAAGATACCAAAAGTACTGTTTTTTGGTAAGGGCAACTTTTATTTCTTCCTTGATTCTATTTTACTTTCTTACAAAAGTAATCTTAAGAGAGCACATTGTAATATTGTAGAAAATTAATGAGGTAATTATGTACTTTTTAATGCCTGTATCATTCCAGAAGGAATTAATAGCATTGCTATGTGGTGTGATGGAGTGAAAAATGACTAGTATTACTCCATTCCCTTTCAAAAGCTCACTGAAGTATTAATAAAGCAATGATATAACCATTTATCATTCATATATTTTTTCAAAGTTCTTTGAAATCATGTAACTCCACCCCTCCCCTTCCAAGCCTCCATGAAAAATTGTGTTTGTGTGGGTGGAGGAGAGAGTAAACACACTATCATGTTTTATTATCTCAGGCTCTAATGTGCATAGTGGATTGAGTTTTGTTACTGGAATTGGGAAGGCTTGGATTGAAATGCTGCTTCACAGAAAATTCTTAGCAAGTTAGATTTCCCTGGGCAATTCAATGTACCTCTTTAAGCAACAGATTCCCATTAAGTAATTCAATGATGAAAACTAGAAGTAAATAAAATAATTTAACAAAAAAGAATTAAGACAAAAGCTGAACTATTTTAAACCTTTGCAGAAATATTAATCAGGGAAGGGAAGACCCTCAAAGTTTCTGGTAAGAATAGAAAAAAAAATGCTACTTACACTCAATCAAATCCATCAAAACAATGAGCTATAGAAGCTTAAGCTAGGAGGTATTATATTTACCATTGTCTAAAATCAGGTGTGGGGAACCTAGGCTTCTAGACCTTCTCAGGTCCTTGGGTGTGGCCTTTTGAATGAGTCCAAGTTTTATGAGACAAATGCTTTTATTAAGGTAATTTTTTTTCTGTGAAGTTTGGATTCAGTTAAAGGGCTACACTTGAGGACTTAGAGGGCCTTGAGGCTATAGAGTCCCCTCCCCTGGACCTACATAAAGTAAATATTCCAGAGCCTGGATTCCAGGGATCTATACCTCCTTTCTTGTTAGTTCTCTTTTACCAAATGACTTAATAAATTTCCTTCTAAAAGTATTTTGGATTTTTGAGTTTCTCCTCACCAACAAGTCACAGAGAGGTTAGGTGACTTGGGGTCACAGAGCTGTTTGAGGCAGGATAAAGAACCAGGTTTTCTAAGTTCAGTGATCTATCTACTATGACAAACTGTCTTCTAACCCTAATGTGGATTTCATTTTACATTTTGCCATGTTGACTATTTGTCTTATATGCTACCTTGAAAGTTGGAATTTACAGATAATGAGACGGAGATCACCAAGGAGAGTGTAAATTCCTCATCCATGTCAATTGTCTTCCTGTCAATAAATCAAAAGTTGTTTCTTCTTGATCCCTATGAAGTTACTTTTTCTCTTTCCCTTTCAGTCCTCTGGCCATAGATACTTCTTCCTCTCAGGCTTATGTTTCTTGCCCATAGAATTGCCCATAGCGTCTGAAGCTCTAAATGGTGGAGTGAACTTTTTTAAAGAGACACTTTGGATATTTCGCTCTTCGATAGTATAGGTCAAATGCTGATGTAGTAGACTTTTCTTATCTTAGAGATGTGGAAAGAAAGAATCAGAGGTCAACTAACTTTTGCAGAGTAATATAAGTAGGTAGTAAAATTTGGGTGCTCTATGCTTATTTTAATCAGTTCAGCTATTGTCAGAAGCACTTAACCCTAATCTCTGAGCCTTACTCTTCAAAATATTCAGTAATTAGATGACATAAATTTTGGTCACTTTTACACTGTAACATTTTGATGTCTCCATGCTTTCATTAATACGCTTGATTCTATCAGGTCACTGCCAGTTGTCTTGACTTTTATCTTGATACTTAACTTCAATGATTCTGGAAGAGATAGTGAGGCAAACGACTTTGCGCAACTCTGTCTTACAAATCCAATACTTGTAAGAGGTAAGACTTCACCCAATTTTTTAAGTGAACTTATTTTTCATTAATATTTTGAATGCCCAGTGAGACTATTTCCTCCATCAAAAGCAGGTTATACCATGCTCTGCAAATTAATCTTCAAGAGTTGTTGAAAATTTTAAGCAATCTGTACTAGGAAACAAATTGAATAAATAATTATTTATTAAACATTTAAAATGCATCAGTTACTGAGCTAAGAACTGGGAATACAACAAACATAAAGATAGTTCTTTCTCTCAAAGAGCTTACATTCCAATGGGGGAAGATAACACATAAAAGGATAATACTTGTACAGGGACATAGTAGAGAAAGACTAAACAGTCAGGAAGACATTCTCCTTAAAGAGGACACTCTGGGAAGAATTAGTCAATCAGGTACAGAGGCTACAGGGTGTGGGGGATGCTTCCACAGTGAAAAGGTTTGTGTCATGGTAGGGACTATCTGAAAAGTCAGAGGTGCATCCTGGAGAAGAAAGAAGTGGAATTTTAAAATAGGTCTTCCCAGCTTTGAGGGGGATCACTCATCTCTATTCCTTACACCACACTGCCTCTTCATATGATCCCTGTGACTTCAATAATTCCCTTTAATTGCACAAAGCAGATCTTCATTGAATAGCAAATTAATTTAATATCAAATTATATTAGCAATAACAACAACTTACATTGGTTTATAAAACCAATTTTTTATATGCAAGGTTGATAAAACACTTTACACACATTATCTCATTTGATCTTCACATAACACAAATTATTAAATTACAAATTTTTAAAATGTGTCTCCAACTGAAACCAATTTTACTTCTCACTGTTACGAATTTTAGAGTGTATATTTTATATAATTATCTTCAGGAAATCTTTTTTTTCTTGGTTTTATGATTTGGTACCTCAGTCACATTTTCCGCATTCACTATTCTACACTAATTCACAACTCTGGATTCTCAAACACTTTGCCTCTTCATGAGACCACAAACTAGAAAGTAATTTTAGGGTAGCCTACTGATAGATTCAATAATTGCAATTATTATGACAGATAGTATTCGTAAAACACTAAGGTTTACAAGGTATTTTAACAAATATTATCTTATTTTTCCCTCATAAGAATCCTGGTAGGTAGGTGGTATTATTGTTATCTCCATTTTACAGATAATGAATCAGAGGTACAAAAAAGATTATATGGCTTGCCCAGGATCAAATAGCTAAGTAAAATGTCTGAGGATGGATTTAAACCCACTAACTTCGTAACTCCAAATCTACTATTCTATTCACTGAGGGATCCAGATGCCTTTATCTGAGGTCCATGTAGACTAAATTTGAAAGACACTTCACCAAACAAATGAGTACCATGTAGTAGGTATTTTCAGCCATTGCCATTCAAGAAGACAATCTTCTCCTAGGGTTCTATGATGCAGATAGGTAGTACAAGAACACCGACTTCTCAATTTGAAGTCAAGAAAATGTGAGGGTGAACCCTTTCACAGATACTTACTAATTGACCCTGGACAAGGCACTTAGCCTCTTGATGTGAGTTATCTCATGCATAAAAAGAGGGTAATAACAGTACTTATCACAAAAGTTTGTTGTTTCATTTGAAATGTCAGATAAAAGGCTAAACTTAGGGCTATATGTGCATATCAGACTGGCTTAGCTTCCTCTTATGGGGACAGTCAATTTAGGTCCATCCAATTTAAAATTGGATACCAAAGGGTCACTTGCTCTAGGCACTCTAGTGATATGTCTTATATACAAGGAGAGGAGATCATTTCTATTTGTCTACACAATCTCTTTTTCTTTTTTGTCTCTTGTTGCCTTCCCCTTGAGATTAATGAAATATTATATAATAGGATATATAATGAAAGGGAAAGGAACTGAGGCAGCATAGGGGTTGAGGAAAAGGAGGTCAATAGGTTAAATAGCTTGTTCATGGACATAGTGAGGTTTTGAACATTAACTGCTCTGATTCCAAAACCCAGTCCTCTTCCCATGGCACTATGCATAGGTAGCTAGACTTATATCCCTGGGTAATTGAAACTGGTTTCCCTTTCTTACTCATTTTTCCTAATAACCTGTCCCTATGCCAACTTTTTACTTCCCCATTTTCACATTTACTGCTTTCTTGTACTCAATTAGTAAATCACCTAGGATTTATTTAGCACCTATTATGTGCCAGGTACTATCCTAAATACTAGGGAAACAAAGAAAGGCAAAACAAAACAAAACAAAACAGTCCCTGCTTTCAAGGAACCCACAGTCTAAAGGTAGAAGCAATATGGAAGCAACCATGAACAAACAATATGAAAAAAGCTGAAAATAATCAATAAATGGCAGCTATTAGCATTAAAGGGGACCAGGAGAGGTTTATCGCAGAAGGTGAGACATGAATCAAATCAGAGAATGCAGGAGGCGAGGATGAGAAATGAGAGAGAAAGTTCCAAATGAGAGACAGACAATGAAAAGGCTAGAAATCAGGAAATGGAGTGTCATCTATGAGGAAGCACAAGGAAACCAGTGTCACTGGATCACAGAGTTCATGGGGAGCATAAAGATATGAGTGCCAGACTGTGGAAGGATTTATAAATCAAACAGGATCTTATAATTAATCCTGGAGAAAATAAGGAGACACTGGAGTTAATTGAATGCAGGTGTGGGACTGTCAGGCTTGAGCTTTAGAAATATAAATTTGACAACTGAACAGAAAATGGGCTGGAATGGAGAGAAACTTGAGGAAGAGAAACCATAAAGCGATGAGTGCCTCCATCAGGTTGATGGAGTAGCAGAGGACAGAAGGCAACATATATGATTTATAACTTCTTAAAAGGTAGAAATGGGCAGGGTGAGCCAAGATGGTGGAATGAGAGCAACTACTCACCTAAGCTCTTAGATAAACTCACCACATACCTCTGAAAAGAGAATCTGGAATGGGTTAAAGAAGAAATCATAGAAACAATCAACAACTTCATTCAAGAGAATGACAATAATGAGATAACATACCAAATCTTATGGGATACTGAAAAAGCAGTTCTTAGGGGTAGTTTTATGTCTTTGAATGCATACATAAATAAAATAGAGAAAGAGGAGTTCAATGACTTGGGTATGCAGCTGAAAAAGCTAGAAAAAGAACAAATTGAAAAGCCCCAAGAAAATACCAAATTAGAAAAACTGAAAACCAAAGGAGAGATTAACAAAATTGAAATTCAGAAAATTATTGAATTAATAAATAAAACCAATAGTCGGTTTTATGAAAAAACTAATAAAATTGGTAAACCTTTTGTCAATTTCATTAAAAAAAAGAAAGAAGAAAATCGAATTACTAATATTAAAAGTGAAAGGGGTGAACTCACCTCCAATGAGGAAATTAAAACAATAATTAGAAATTACTTTGCCCCACTTTATACCCACAAATTCAATAATCTAAATGAGATGGATGAATATTTTAAAAAATAAAAATTGCCCAGATTAACAGAAGAGGAAGTTGAATACTTAAACAACCCCACTCAGAAAAAGAAATTGAGCAAGCCATCAATGAACTCCCTAGGAAAAAATCTCCAGGACCAGATGGATTCACAAGTGAATTCTATCAAACCTTTAAAGAACAGTTAATTCCAATACTATACAGACTATTTTTGAAAATTGGAGAAGGAGTCCTCCCAAATTCTTTCTATGATACAAATATGGTTTTGATACCCAAACCAGGAAGAGGCAAAACAGAGAAAGAAAATTTTAGACCAATTTCTCTAATGAATATAGATGCAAAAATTTTAAACAAGATTTTAGCAAAACGAATACAGCATCTTATCATGAAAATAATACACTATGATCAGGTAAGATTCATACCAGGAATGCAGGGCTGGTTCAGTGTTAGAAAGAACTATTAGCATTATTGATCATATCAACAACAAAAGTAACAAAAACCATATGATTATCTCAATAGATGCAGAAAAAACTTTCGAAAAAATGCAACACCCATTCCTATTAAAAACACTGGAGAACATAGGAATAAAGTGAACCTACCATAAAACAATAAGCAGTATCTACCTATAACCTTCAGCAAGCATTATATGCAGTGGGGATAAGCTAGATGCATTTCCAATAATATCAGGGGTCAAACAAGGATGTCCATTATCACCACTATTATTCAATATGGTAGTAGAAATGTTAGCTGTAGCAATTAGACAAGATAAAGAAATTGAAGGAATAAAAATAGCCAAAGAAGAAACTAAGTTATCACTAATTGCAGATGATTAGAGAATCCCGGATTTTCAAGCAAAAAACTACTTGAAATAATAAACAACTTTGGCAAAGTTGCAGGTTACAAAATAAACCCACACAAATCTTCCACATTCAATATATTAGCAACAAAGTCCAACACCAAGAGGTAGAAAGAGAAACCCCATTTAAAGCTAGGGTAGACACTATAAAATACTTAGGAGTTTACCTGCCAAAACAAACCCAGGGATTATATGAACACAATTACAAGACACTTTTTGCACAAATACAGTCAGATTTAAGTAAGTGGAAAAGCATCAGTTGTTCATGTATAGGCTGAGCTAATATAATAAAAATGACAATTCTACCTAAATTAATTTACTTATTTAGTGCCATACCAATTAAACTATCAGATAATTATTTTCTAGAGCTGGATAAAATAATATCAAAATTGATTTGGAAGAACAAAAGGTCCACAATATCAAAATGACTAATAAAAAGTCATGCCTGGGAAGGTGGCCTAGTGCTACTAGAACTCAAATTGTATTATAAAGCAGCAATTATCAAAACCACTTGGTATTGGCTAAGAAATAGAGGGGTAGACAAATGGAATAGACTTGGCACTCAAGACACAGTAGGCAAGGAATATAGCAACTTGCTGTATAAACAAAAAGACCCCAGCTAATATAAGGGATAAGAACTCACTGTTTGACAATAATTGCTGGGAAAACTGGTTAACAATGTGGCAGAAAGCAGGTATAGACCCATGCCTGACACCATACACAAGAATAAATTCCAAATGGGTAAATGATTTAGGTATAAAGATTGATACCATGAATAAACTGGAGAAGCAAGGAATAGTGTATTTATCAGATTTATGGAGAGGGGAAGAATTTTTCACTAAAGAAGCGATAAAAAGCATTATGAAATGCAAGATGGATAATTTTGATTACATTAAACTGAAAAGTTTTTGCACAACCAAACCCAATACAACCAAAATTCGGAGGGAGGTAGTAAATTGGGAAAAAAAAATTTACAGCTAATCTCGAGGATAAAGGCCTCATTTCTAGAATATATAGAGAACTGACTCAAATGTCCAACTATACAAGTCATTCCCCAATTGATAGATGGTGAAAGGATATGAACAGGCTGTTTTCAGGGGAAGAAATTAAAGATATCTATAATCATGAAAAAGTGCTCTAAAGCACTACTGATTAGAGAGATGCAAATCAAAATGACTCTGAGGTACCACATCACACCTGTAAGATTGGCAAACATGACAGAACAAGAAAATGATAAATGCTGGAGAGGATGTGGGAGAGTTGGAACACTAATTCATTGTTGGTGGAGCTGTGAGCTCATCCAACCACTCTGGAGAATGCTTTGGAACAAAAATGTGCATACCCTTTGACCCAGTAATATCACTACTAGGAATGTATCCCCAAGAGATCATAAAAATGGAAAAGGGTCCCACGTGTGCAAAAATATTTATAGCAGCACTCTTTTCGGTAGCCAAGAACTGGAAATCAAGGGGATGTCCATCAATTGGGGAATGGCTGAATAAATTATGGTATATGAATGTAATGGAGTTTTATTGCACCATAAGAAATGATAAACAAGAAGACTTCAGGGAAGCCTGGAAGGACTTACATGATCTGATGCTGAGCAAAAGGAGCAGAACCAGGAGAACCTTGTGCACAGCAACGACCACAATGTGCGAGAGTTTTTTCTGGTAGACTTGGATCTTTGTAATGATGCCAGAACTTACTAAAAAAAAAAAATCTCAATGGTAGTATTCTAACACAAAGTGTCTTCCACACTCAGAGAAAGAAATATGGAAGTCAGTTGCAAAACATAACAGATCATGTTTGTATGTGTGTGGGTTTTAGTGTATTATGTTTTGATTTGTTATATGATTTCTTCCATTTATTTTAGTTCAACTACATAACATGACTATTGTGAAAATGTACTCAATAGGAAAGTATATGTAGAACATATACAGAATTGTATGCTGTCGCAGGGAGGGAAGGGGGTGATGCGGGAAAGGTGGGGGAGTGGGGGGCGGATAAAATCTTAATTTTAAGGAAGTGATTGTAGAACACCAAAAAAATAAAAATAAATAAATAATAAAATTAAAAAAAAAAGATCCTGAACTATGAGAGAGAGAGAGAGAGAGAGAGAGAGAGAGAGAGAGAGAGAGAGAGAGAGAGAGAGAGAGAGAGAGAGAGAGAGAGAGAATCTGACCAGATTTTGGAGTGGCAGAATACAATAGGAAACAGGCTGTGGCAAATTCACATCCCAGGACAGACTGGAAGATCAACAGGAAGAATGTGTTCTGCAGGACTGGAGGAGCACAGAGTGCACAGAGCACAGGCCATACCAGTGTGTCCCGCTGCAACAGGGCTGAGCAAGAAGCCCCAGACAGTTTGAGGCAGTGGCTGCACTGCAGACTCTAGAGCATTATCAGCCCAAGGCAGGAGCTCAGTGGAGCTGAGCAAGTGAGAGTCACAGAGCAGCATGTATCTGCAACAGCAGCTCCTGAGACTATCAGCCCTCAGATCAAATGTCTGTAAATCACCTACTTGAACTTTCTGCAGCCAAAATGGTGGAGTGATCAGTAAATAGTCTCTATCCCTCACTTATTGACCTTGAAAGAACCATAAAATTTTTCCCCAGAAAAATTCTGGGACAATTGAATCAGGAGAAGGGGCAAACGGTCTCTTAGCATGGGAGGCTAGGAAAATCGATAAAGAGGGTTCCTCTTTCTGTGACTGAAGGGGAGAAGTGCAGGACAGGAACTGTCACAGACAGGCCCACCTCAGCAAACCAGGAGGAGATGCTGAGACCCAGGGGGGTGGAGCCCACAACCGCCAACACCAGGACACCAGGCAAGCCTCAGCACACCAGGGGAACTGGGAAGACATTAGGGCAGATGAAATCACCAACTGCTGAGCTTGCCCAAGTTCTACCTTAGCAGAGGAAACTTGGTACAGTCAGACAACTCTTCCCCCACACTTAACACAGCTAGTTCCAGGATAACTCCCCAAGAAACCCAGAAAGTCTTCATCTGACCTCTGCTTTCTCACACAAACCAGCTCAGTACCAGGTAAGCTCCAGCACTTTAGCTTGTAGTGAAAGAACCAGAGGCCACAACACACAAAGTCACAAGTTTTAGACACAAGAACTGTGGGACACAGCCCCTTGTGCCCTAGAAGTAGAGATTTACTTTAAAATTCAGGAAAAGAGTGATTATCATCATCCTGAGGAAGACACAAAGCAGAAAAGAAAGAATAGAATCTTTCTATGGGAACAAGGACCAAAACACGAATACCAAAAAAGTGAGCCTTGAGACTGTACTCCCAAGTAAAAATTCAGAAGAAAATTTGAACTGCTCAGAAGCACAAAGAGCACTCTTGGAAGAGCTGAAGAAGGACTTCAAAACCCGAATTAGAGAAACAGAAGAAAAAACTGGCCAAATATCTAAAAAATATGAAAAGAGGAGACCAATGAATTGGGCATGCAGCTGAAAAAGCTAGGAAAAGAACAAATTGAAAATCTCCAAGAAAATGCCAAATTAGAAATACTGAAAACCGAAGGAGATATTAATAAAATTGAAATTAAAAAACTAGTGACTTAATAAATAAAACTAAAAATTGATTTTATGAAAAAACCAATGAAATTGGTTAACTGTTGGTCAATTTGTTTACAAAAATACAAAGAAGGAAACCAAGTTACCAATATCAAAAATTAAAAAGATGAACTCACCTCCAGTGAGGAGGAAATTAAAACAATAATTAGAAATGACTTTGCCCAACTGTATGGCCAAAAATTCGACAACCTAAATGAGATGGATGATTCTTTTAAAAAATATAAATTGCCCAGATTAACAGAAGAGGAAGTTGAACACTTAAATAACCCTATCTCAGAAAAAAAGAAATTAAACTAGTCATCAATGAACTCCCTAGGAAAAAAATCTCCTGGGCCAGATGAATTTAAAGTGAATTTTATCAAACATTTAAAGAACAATTAATTCCAATGCTATACAAATTGTTTGGGAAAATTAGGGAAGGAGTCCCTTCAAATTCTTTTCATGATCCACATATCACTTTAGTACCTAAACCAAGAAGAACCAAAGCAGAAAAAGAATATTATAGAGCAATTTCTCTAATGAATATAGATGTAAAACTTTTGAAAAGATATTAGCAAAAAGAATATAGCAACTTATCACTAGAATAATACATTATGATCAGATAAGACTTATACCAGGAAGGCAGGGCTGGCTCAATATTAGGAAAACTGTAAGCATTTTTGATCATATCAGATATAAAATTAACAGAAACCACATAATTATCTCAATGGATGCAGAAAAACCTTTTGACAAACCACAACACTCATTCCTATTGAATACACTGGAGATCATAGGAATAAATGGAACTTTCCATAAAATAATAAGTAGTATCTACCTGAAACCTTCAGCAAGCATTATATGTAATGAGGATAAGCTAGATGCATTTTCAATAAGATCAGGGTGAAACAAGGATGGCGATTACAAGCACTGTTATTCACCATAGTACTAGAAATGTTATGTGTAGCAATACGAGAAGAAAAGCAAACTGAAGCAATTAGAATAGGCAAAGAAGAAACTAAGTTTTCTCTCTTAGAGTATCCCAGAGAATCAAACAAAAAATTGCTTCCAATAATAAACAACTTTGGTGAAGTTGCAGGTTACAAAATAAACCTACACAAATCTGCATTTCTATATATTATGAACAAAACCCAACAACAAGAGATAGAAAGAGAAATCCCATTTAAAGCTAGGGTAGACACTATGAAATATTTGGGAGTCTACCTGCCAAGACATATCCATGGACTATATGAACACAATTGCAAAACGCTTCTCACCTAAATGAAGTCATATCTAAGTAAGTGGAAAAACATCAGGCCAATATAATAAAAATGAGAAGTCTACCTAAATTAATTTAATTATTCAGTGCTCTACCAATCAGACTATCAGGTAATTATTTGTAGAGCTTGAAAAAATAATATCAAAATTCATCTGGAAGAACAAAAGATCCAGAATATCAAGGAAACTAGTGAAAAGAAATGTTAGGGAAGGTAGCCGAGCTCTACCAGATCTCAAATTGTATTATTAAGCTTCAATTATCAAAACTACTTAGCACTGGCTAAGAAACAGACCAGTGGAATAGGTTAGGTACTCAAGACACAGTAGTCAATGAATATAGCAATCTACTGTTTGATAAACCCAAATACCCCAGCTTCTGGGATAAGAATTCACTCTTCAGCAAAAATTGTTGGGAAAACTGGATAACACTGTCACTGAAACTTGGTGTAGACCAAAGTCTGAAACTGTCATAGTCCAGATAGGTACATGATCAAGGCATAATGATTGATACCATAAACAAATTAGTGGAATAATGAATAGGGTATTTATCAGACTTACAGAGAATCGAAAATTTTTGACCAAAAAAGAGATAGAAAACATTATGAAGTGCAAAATGTATAATTTTGATTACATTAAATTGAAAAGATTTTGCACAAACAAACTCAATGCAACCAAGATAGGGGGGAACGAGAAAACAAGGAAAGAATTTTTGCAACTAGTGTCTGTAACAAAGACCTCATTTGTAAAATACATAGAAAACTCCATCAAAGGTAAAAGAATACAAGTCATTCTCTAATTGATAAATGGTCAAAGGATATAAACAGGCAGTTTTCAGGGGAACAAATCAAAACTATCTATAGTCATATGAAAAAATGCTCTAAATCGCTATTGGTTAGAGGGATGCAAATAAGAAAAGTTCTGAGATACCCCATCACACCTATCAGATTGTCTAACATGACAAAACAGGAAGATAGTAAATGTTGGAGAAGACATGGGAGATTTGGAATATTAATTCATTGTCGGTGGAGCTGTGAACTGATCCAACCATTCTGGAGAGCAATTTAGCACAAAAAAAATGTGCATACCCTTTGATCCAACAATATTGTTTTTAGGACTGTATACCCAAGAGATCATAAAAATGGGAAAGGGTCCCAGTGTACAAAAATATTTATAGCAGCTCTCTTTCTGGTGGCCACAAATTCAAAATCAAAGGGATGCCCATCAATTGGGGAATGGATGAATAAATTGTGACATATAAATTCAATGGGATACTATTGTGCTATGAGAAATGATGAACAGGAATACTTCAGAGAGGACTGGAAAGACTTACATGAGCTGACACTTAGTGAAAGGAGTAGAACCAAGAGAAATTTGTACACAGCAACAACCACAACATGGGAGGAATTTTTATGGCAGACTTAGTACTTCATTGCAATGAAACACTGAAAAAATTCTCAATGATCTCTTGAAGCAAAATGCCTTCCACATTCAGAGAAACAACTATGGAATTAGGTCATAGAACGAAGCCAAAAATTTTCTTTTGCATTATGTTTTATGATTTCTCCCATTCATTTTAATGCCTCTATACAATATGACTAAGGTGAAAATATAATTAATAGGAATGTGTGTGTAGAACCTATATAAAATTGTATGCCATCTCAAGGAGTTAATGTGGAGGTGGGGGGAAGGAGTGGGAAGGAGGGGGAAAAATCTAAGATATATGAAAGTGAATGTGGAACACTGAAAACAAATAAAATAATTTTTTTAAAAAAGGCGGAAATTCCAGACTTTGGAAATTCATTACATAATGGCATGAGCTTAGAGAAAATGAAGAACTGAGGATGACAATATGGAGGATGGTGGTACACTCCACAAGAATAATGGTGTTAAGAATGATTCCCACTGGAGGTAAGGCAAATGGAGGAGTATCGTAGAAGGTAAGCCATGAAAAATGTTAATGACAGTCAAGGAACAGTTTGACAATTCCCACCTTAGAGAATTTAGGAAAATGTTGGAACTCTTCTGAGCCACAGTCAAGAGAATGGATTACAATGGCAAGCAGGGAAGCTTGTACTGGAGTTTTCTAGTCCTAAGCATGATTTGGCCAGATCAAATCAATATCATTCTTCCTCATAATGTCCTTGGAACTGCAGTATTAGTATATAGAAGTAGTATCCAACTACTTGGGCTTTCTATGGAGCCTGGGGGCCAACTAATTGCTAATGTCTGAAGTATTAATAGAGTACAAGTGTTGAGAAAGCAAAAATTGGCAGCCTTATGCAGATGGCAGTAGTAGTTAGGGGCTGTTCTAGTCTCATATGGTAAAAAGGACTGGGCTTGCCACTCCACTCACCTAAATGATATGGTGGTTGGAAGGTCATAGGGAAGCAGCATTACCAGCAACATCACTTCTTTATTCTTCAGCAGGAGAAACCCACACCTATCTTGACCTTCCTTTTTGACAGACAATTTAGTAAATATAATTTTTTATAGGAATGGAAGACAGCATGTTTCCTCAGGGAGCTATAGAAATATCAGTTTTTATGTTTAGCAGTTCCTTAAATCATTCAAAGTTTGTCTGCAACATTGATATATGAAAGACAAGGGAGGTACCCAATCCAGGAGAATACAGTGATATTGTCCCTTGGATGAAGTGTCTCTTATCGTGCCATTCTTCTAATAAATCATTTTCATGGGAGAGCAAAAGAAATTTTGAGTTGAAAATATTGGGGATGGGAGGTTGATCCTAGAAACCACTTGCTGATTTGTTGAAACAGTACCTTTTAAGTGGATGCTGACTAGGAAGAGTTTAACTGTTAGAAATTAGGTAAAGTTACATGGATTTTCCGACTCTATATCAGAGTAAGGCATCTATCATAGACATAGTCCTTGATAATGAGAAAATATAAGTCATAAATTAGACTAAAATCTGAAGTCATTAGTAAGCTGGAGGTTCTCCCTGTTGAAAAATGCGTGGTACCTGAGTCAAGCAATCTGCAATTGAAAGATCCTCTTCCAAGTGGCTTGATCTATAGGACTCCTTTTAAGCTTACCAAAATATTTCTTTAGACATATACAAATTGACCTGTGGTAATATGGAGGAAAATATTTATTGCCAGAGGCACACATTTCTATTAAGTTCCATATATCATGGAGCATTAAACTACTGAAAATAATTTACCCTGCATGAATAGAACACATTTTTAATCATTTACTAATAATAAATATTTAAATATTTATATACAGTCTCCTGTGAATTCTGCTACAAAATGAACAAGAGTAGAGTTTTAAGGAGTAACAGTTTTTAAGCATATGCAGAAATGGTCTCACATTTGTTTACATTTTTAAATGGCTAGATATATTTAATTCTAACAACTTCCTTATTTTCTTTCCCTCTCCCCATTTCATCTCAACTAATGTTATAAGGTGAGAAGAGCCTCTCTCCAACATAAAGAAGACTCCTAAACCCTTTGGAAAAGTCAGGTTGATCCACTGCATAAGAAATGAGCTTTGTAATGCATTTTAACATCTTTTACATTGTGTGAAAGCTAGTAATTTAAATTAATTTGCATGTAACTTGTCTACTTAATGGTTCTTGTTAGTCTCAAATGCTTTGTAAATGTGTCTGAGTACTTCCAGTACTATACATAGGGCTGATCATTTACATGTTCACAACACAAAGGTCTGCCAACTCTCTCATATCATTTCCCAGAGTTTTATTTTGTGACACATCCAAGAGAGTGATCCAGTTAATCACCATGAAATCATTAAACTTCAATGTAGGGTTTCAAGGATCATCCAATCCAACCTCCATCATTATCATACTCATTTTCATAGTTGTCATTTACCTAATGCTCTAATATTTATAGAGGAGTTTGCATACAATTGTCTCATTTGAACCATATCTGAAGCAGGAATCTCTTTTATAAAATCTATGAAGAATGGTCATCATAGCTTTTGTTTGTAGATGTAAAGGGATCATGATGCGATGGAAATAGTCACAGATTGGAGATCAGGGAAGAATCTTCCACTTTTCTTTGTCTTACTACCTGTGTGATCCCTGGCATGTCACTGGAACCCTTTGGATCTCAGTTTCTTATCTGTCATATAAGAAGGTTGGATTAGATGGTCTCTACAATAACTTCTAGTTTTCAATCATCTACCTTACCATGTCCAGAAAGTCAATCTATGTCATATCTGGATAGTTTTCATTGTTGGGAAATTTGTTTTTAGATCAAGTCAAAATTTTCAACTTCTCTACATTAGACTTATTTCTGTCTTATACGTCCTTAGTGTCATAGCTATAGATCAGGAAGGGACCTCTGAGTCTATGCAGTGCTATCCTCTCATTTTACAGAAGATAAAACTGAGGCTGTTGGAGATTAAATATCTTGGCCAAGGTCACACAGTTAGTATCAGATGCAGGATTTCTCCAAAGCCAGTGCTCTTCCCACTGTGCAATGACAAATAAAGCATTTCTAATTCCTCTTCCACATGACAGCCCTTCAAAAGTTAAAATATAAGTACAAAATCTTTCTTAAATTTTATCTTTTCCAAGATAAACATACCTAATTCATTCTGCAATTCATAGCCTAATGTACTTTCCAGTCACTGCAACATCCTACTTGTAAGTCCTTTCAAGCACTCTAGCTTATCAATATCTTTCAATCACTGGGCACAAGAAGTAAACACAATCAAACTAAGTCACATTCAGATGAAAAATCCAATATTTATTAATGCTTTTGGAAATGCTGAACACTATGAAAGATAACATAATTTAGGTCAAATATGGTCCTCTCCTCATATAGTTTGGACTAGAGTTAAATACAAGGAGATCTTAACTCCTTTAAAACGATACTTTATTTATGAAACAAAACAAATATTTTCATGATATAATAGAATAAAAATGAAAAATGGCTGCATATGAAACTGCAAATTTATTATGTACCACTTGCTGTTCCTTTCAAATATAGAACAAAATTATCATATTTCTTTTTTCCTTTCCCCCCTTTTTTTCTTCCCTTCACTTTCATGTACTAAAGATGACTGCCTTTAGACTCAAATATTGTAAAACCATTCTATACATACTTCTATTGATTGGCTCTTTCTCCCTGGATGCAAATAATATCTATCTTCATATATTCCTTATAGATAATTTGGGTATTTATAATAGAATGACTTAATTATTCAATGTTGTTCTTAAAATAAAACACTTTTGCTATTACTGTATACAACATTTTCTTGTTTCTGCTAAGTTCATTTTTCATTATTTTATGCAAACTTCTCCACGTTTTAGTAAAAACCAATGAGTTTATAATTTTTTAAAGCATGGTATTAATTCATTACAATCATATACCTCAACTTATTCAGCCATTCCCCAGTAGACTGAAATTCTCACAATTTCCATTGCTTTGGAACCTTTAATTTTAATAAATATTTCTAATATTTCATTCCAAGATTTGCATTAACCTTTGGTTGTTGCTGCAATGGATTATTATTTCATATTTCCATTTTGAAAGTCCTCAGTAAGTATTGCTTGAATTTAGTATGCAAGCCACTGTATTTTTGGTATGATAATATATATCTCATCTGTTCTATACCTGTACTATTGACTTTATAAATCCATAACTGATCTTTATATTTACTTTTGCACATCAGTGGACAGTGGACAATGTTTATTGATTTGAGTACTATTTACACCAATATAATCACACTCCTCCCTTACCTGATATTCTGTGTGATTCTTGGCATATTCTTTCAAAAGTTCTCCATCAAAGAAATTTTTCATTTTCTTCTGTGCATATTTAATTTTCTTTTCATTCATGACAAATAAAAAGTCCAAGAGACAAAATTTCTGAATAACTAATAATCAGATTTTTACTTATGACTAGAAGATATTTAATAGGTTGAGGACATTGACTTTCTCTCATAAACCAAAGATACACTACTGGAGAAATGTTTTTAAAACCTTCGAAGAGAAGGGTATTCATAAGGGGAGAGATCAACTCAGGCAAACAATCATTAAGAGACTAGATGAAGAGGAGGGCAGAAAGTCTGTGGCTCCTCCTGCTGAGACCATCGAGGCTCAGATGTTTCCAGCTTTTTGGATAAAGTCATCTATCTCTCTCCAGTGAATGAATAATGAAAAATGGTGGGGTAAGAATACCACAGAGATAAGATTCTCTTTGTAAAGTCTTCTAGTTGAAATGGAGTCCCACTCAAGATAGAAAAGCATGTACCCTGAAGATCTGGGCATCTCATCCATGTTTGATATACTTCAGAGACTGACCAAATAACCTATAGGGGACAGGTTTCTGAATGAGGAAATAGGAATGGAAAACCTTAACCCTAATTTATTAATTGGTTACTAATATTAGATAGCAATGACCATTTCTCTAATACAGGTACCAAAATACTAGCTTTATGTGTTGTAATTTGCTTTCAATATTTTATTGCCTTGCTACATATCTATATCTATAGATAGGTAAATAGATATAGATACATCTTTTTTAAAATTTATGGAATAAAACAAGCATTTTCATAACATAGAATAAAAAATGCAATTATACATGTAATAGCAAATCTACAATGCACAACTTGCTATTCTTTTCAAATATATGCCAAAACTGTCTTGTAATTTTTTGCCTCTTCTATTCTCCCTCCTCTGAGGATGGCTACCCTCAGACACAAATAGGGGTGCGTGTGTGTGTGTGTGTGTGTGCACATGCTACACATAATTTCATTTATTGATTCTTTCTCTGAATGCAGAGAGTGTCTTTCTTCATATGTCTTTTATAGTTAATTTTGGCATTTATAACAGACAAAATAACTTCTTTACTCAAATTTGTTCTTCAAACAATATTACTATTGATATATATATATATATATATATGTTCTTTGTTCTGCACATTTCACTTTTCATTATTTTGTACTAGTTTTTCCATGTTTTTTTTCTTCTAAAATTCATTGAGTTCATCATTTCTTTTCCCTTTTTTATTTTTAGTATCCAGAAATTTTACATCTATTCCCCAAATGAAATATACCTATTTCATGGCTTTAAAGAGCATGATATAATGGAAAGAACAGTGGACAAGGAGTCGAGAGATCAAATTTGAGTCCCAACTTTGCTATACTTGATAACTTTGTGTGAGCATGGATAAATAAATTACTCAACCTCTTTGAGAACCCCTTTATTCATTTACAAACTGAGGGTCATACCAATGGTTCAGCCAACTATACAGGTGGTTGAATCTCAAAGAAATAATACATGCAGAGGGTTTTGTAGCCCCAATAAAATAGCAGCCACACAATAGAATTGTAGTAACATAATAAATAGATTATTTGGGGAATGAAAAAGCCGATAGAAGGAAACTGAGGAAAGAGAAGAGAAAGGGGGAATTCTCATCTGCAAAAACATGCTGTATGGAAAGGATCAGTGGATTTGGATTCCATAGAGCTGGGTTTGCCACTTACTTTCTATGTGACTTTTAACAACTATCTCAGTTTCCTCATTTCCAAAAATGAGGATTTGGACGAGGAGATTCTTAAGGTTCTCTCCAGTTCTAAATCTATAATCCCTTCAGCTCATGGACTAAAGAATGTTTCTTAAGTATGATGGTACACATAAATGAGTTTTAATGGTTATAATAAAATATTGAGTGCTATAAAGTGAACCCTTTTCAAGATCATTCGATTTAGACAATAGTTACAGGTTTTCTCAATGTAGTAAGACAAAAGAGACTCATGGTAGGAAAGGTAGAATATGTTGAACATGAACAAAATAATTAATAGAAAAAGGGATAGCAAGTGCAATGGTGCTATAAAATTTCCCATTCCTTTTGTAAGATTTTGCTAGAGAGTACCAAAGGAATCAATAAAAAAGATACATTCATTCTCTTGTTGAACTTTATGAATAGAAGAGTTTTTGCTCTAAATGCAAAAGCAATGGCAATTATTTTGAAGACATCTTTTATTTATTTATTTATTTATTGTAATTTTTGCTTTTTAATTGATGGAAAAACACACAAAGTACATAGTATGAGATTTTAACTTTCTGATTAATGGAAAACATCTTAAGTATATACTATGAGATTTTATCTTTTTCATTAAAACAACATACAGAGTGTATGCTATACATGCAATTTTAGCTTTTAATTTATGAAAACAAAATGCCCTAACCTTTTAAAAAATTTGAGAGCAATGTCTTTTTTTGAAACAAAGAGCCAGAATTATAACATCTTTTTGAGATTGCAACAACTGATGAGTATAGTTGAATCTTATGATTTACAGGGAAGGAACTAAACTGAAATAGCTAGAATTAACATGAGAGTGGAGAAAGCATGACATGCTTAAGTCACTCTTAAAACGGTTTTGTTTAGAATATAGAAAAATGGATGTCTTATAGAACATTATGCCTCATTTTTTTCTGCTGCTTTTCTCAAGACTTTGCCAAAGTTGGGGCCTGGCCTCTTTGCTTGTAAGTACCCAGCCTATTGTTCCACCCATTATCATATCTATGGGTCACAAAAATGTAAGGGAAGATTATGTTATCCAAAATTAGGCTAGCCATCCACTAAAGAATATACTTTAAATTATGAGAGATGGAAACTCCCATGGTACATAATTGGATGTTACCTTTAAACTGGTAGTTATATGTATTTATGAGCAAATTAACCATTTAAACCTTCCTCCACCTCACCCTCCATGCACCCACTGGAGAGTGATAAATCTGGATGATCCAATGGACCACCCTGTGGAGGATTCACTGCTGTACTTTTACAAAGCCATGGATTAAAGGTCACAAATATGTAATGATTCTATTGTAGTCCTTGGCCACAGGGAGGGACTTCCCCATGATGTTCCTGAAGTCAGCCCTGTAACCTTTGGGTAAGGTTCACAAGGTTATAGGAGTGAGCATCAGGCCCATGTTCTCAGTGTTGGTAGGGAGAATCCAGTCATTAGAGCATAATATTTGTGATCAACCAGATACAGGAGGAAAGAAGAAATTTAAATTTTATATACAGAAAAATTGAGGAGATAAAACCAAATCCAAGGGAAAGAAGAGGATTTCATACAACACAATGTCTGAAAGTCAAAGCAGTGCAACACATCCTTTGAAATTAATTTGACAACAGACCTATTAATCAGTATCTGATAAGTTAAGTACAACTTTTCTCATTAACTCAAGGGGAAGGCCAGATGTTGAAACTTTGGCAAATAAAGGAAGCTTCAGATTTACTGGTTAGACTCTTCATCAGTTTGGATCATGTAGGCCTGTAATTCAGCATCCATGTGTCCATGTAGGCATTTAATTGTTCATCCAAATGCTCTTTGGTCAGTGGAACTTGAGAAGCAGCATGCCACTGGTGCTGGTCACCATCCCCAGAGGGCTCTTGTCCCCTGCCTCCCATGCTGCTACCATGCCTTCTGTAGCCTCAAGTGGTCGTCCCTCTATGGGTAGTGGTTCCTCTCCACCCAAAACCTCAAACCACATTTTCTCACCTTCGTATGGGGAAATACTGATTGACTTTGGGGAGACTCTTGACCTTGAGGGAACTGTGTTTCCCTATTAATGCAATGGTGGTGAGGTCTAGAGATCCATCATCCCTGCATTTCTCCTTGGGCTACTGATGCTCAGGAAAGACCTCCTCCTCCTTTAGATGATCCTCCATGGGACACGACTCTACCCCATGAGACTCTCCAACCCCCAAATGCTCTCCTGGCCTGGGACGAGTAGGGTCAGACCAATGAATATTGCTCTTATCCCAATCTACATGCAAGCTATTGGCCTTGAGAGTCAGGGCTGCCTGGACAGAGGTGCAATTCTCCATCTCTTGGGCTACCACGTGATTCTCTGAATTCATGGGAAGCTGGAAAGATTCATACCTGGACGACTTGGCACTAAGGTCAAGTATGAGTGGCTACCAGCACTCAGAGATGCTTGATCCTGCTGCTCCCGATCCTGTTGCTTCTCCTCCTTCTCTACAAACTGCTGTATAGTAATCCACATGGGCTGCTTCCTACTCAGCAACTCAGTGAACCACTTGTTCAGAGACATTTTGATGATATTCTTGAACATGACCTTTGGAATGGGTTAGGAAGCCATCTCCACACCGGGATCAGTGAAATTAATACCGAAATATGTCCGAGTTGATGTTCAGTCAGGATCTGAGGGCAGATCAATGAAAGCCCACCCATATTGGTCAAGATATCTCAGGCTACTAGGATCAGAGGCCAAGGATCTTCAGTTGGGTACCCTGGTCCTTTGGGGCTAAGGTTTTTTCAGGTTCTCAGTTTGAGTGAAGAAATCTTGAAGATATCTTTTAGAATTATTTGGAGTTAAGTGAGCGAAGAACTAGGAGTGGTTCCTGTTTTCTAAAAAGCAGAGTCTATATCTGCATTGAATCCTGCACAATCCTGTTTTCCATTCATCTATTTCTGGATTTTAGAACTTTCTAGTTGTTTGATACTATGTTTTGTGAGCTCTAAGCTGAACTCTTGGGACACAGACTTTGATTCTGCCCTCAACTATAAAGTTTGCTTAGATAACAGCAGTTTTCTACCCAATATGGCTTTTTGAGCACAAAATTGTTTTAAGTAGTACAGTCTAATAACCTCAAATAGACTCATTTACTCTAACAGAGATGATTATATTTGCACAAGTACTTGTCTGGAGTAATTGATTTGGTACCAAGGTATCCACTGTAGATTTTTAGATCTTATCTAAAGACTGTATGTTATGGACTCAGAAATTAAACTCCCCAAAACACTCATTATAGGGATGAGATTTGTTGTTTTCAGAAAGATAGTTAACACATTTTAATAAGTATCTCTCCAGATTACAAAAGGTTTGTTAAAAATCATTTAATAGGAACAATCTTGAACAAGCAGAAATAAATGGCTTTGATTTCAAAGTTTAGAGAAACATACAGAGACAACTAGCCTTGATAGTTTGTATCTCCTCTAGAGATTTTCTGCTTTAAAAAGCTGTCCATTTATACATAATACTTCTTTTGAACCAAATGCCATTTACTGAAACTATTGCTTTCTACACAATGTATGAGATATTATTCTATTTACATTACAAAAATTCTTTTAGTCTTCATTGTAGTGGAAATGCCCATAAATTAGTCAGTGGAATCTTTGCTTAACATAGGTGTAGAACAGCTTTATTGATCTCTGGATATTTGTCCAGTCATTTCAGATGTTCAGATGGTTATCAAAATCCAGAAGGATTTTATAGGACCTAATGTCAAAGAGAGATGCCCGGATCCTCTGGGCTTCTGACCAGTCTTCACAAAAATTGTAGTGTGGATCATGGATCTTTGCCCATTCACTGGTTTTCATGATGGTCATACACATGAATTCTGGCTTGCATTGTAAACTTTGTGTTGTCTACCATAATGAGTGTCCTCTGCATTGAAGCTCTATGCAATTCTGGAAGCCACCTTCTCAGTAAGCTTGTTTGGACTAGCATCCTTTACACATTCATTAGCTTGATAATAACCAGGAATCATATAATTCTTACCTTTCTATCACGAATCAGTCAAGTGAAGGTCATCTCTAATATAGGGGCTAGTACTATGGTGCCTTGGAAGAGGAGGATGGTGTCCATGAAAAGGGTCCAGTTAAAGTTCCCTATGTGAAGATTGCCCCTTGCAGGGATTCTGCCTCCCCATCAGGAACTCATTGACCTCGCAGTGGGGATTATTTGACCCTATTCAGGACCATCCTGCAGTGGTCTGGAATGGTCAGTTTCATACTTGGCATGGTGAGACCCAGGTCAAAGGCCTGAGACAATGGCAGCTGGACAGTCTCCCAGGCCTGGCACACCTAGCCCCTCCCTCCACCGACAGTGTTGCTCCACTCTGGCTCCACGACCCTTCAGAATAGGTGGATGGGCTCTGTGGCTGGGACATCTCCGAGGTGCCCTGATGCCTCCTCTTGTCTGCTACGCTCTGCTGTACTGCAAGTCATCAGCTCCCAATCAGGGGTCAGGAAGTGCCCTATGCTCACATCTCACTAGGGAGAGAAATCATCATTTCTATTAGAACAGTAATATTTCATCAAATCATATACCAACGCATGTTCAACCATTATGATATGCCATTTGCTGCAAAGCAGTAACATCAATTGTATGTTGCAGCCCAGTTATACACATCTTGGATCCCTCCATTTCCAGCTGGGTCACCTGCAACTTTTATTGTTCACAGGTTCTGACATTCGACAGTTTATATTATATAGCTTAAGAATTTGTTCCTCGATATCTTCAAAAGTCCATTACTCCAACATAAACCTTCTCCATGAAGATTTGATCTATTCCTGACACTCTTCCCATAATTCCCTTCTTAAAGGTATTTCAGTTTTGTCATGAGACACAACAGAACTTATGATTTTATAGTGCCAACAGGTGAGATAATATTTATAGATTGTAATAGCAGTGAATGATTCTTGCGCTCTCTCAGTTTCAATTCAAAATCAGAAGCAATGAGGAAAATGTACATTTTTTTTTATTTTCTGGGTTGTTATATCTAAAAGATTCTTTACCAAATGATGAATTTACTAGTGATCTGCTTCTCTTAAGTTATCTCTGTTCCTCCTCAGAGAGAAAATAATGTATGTGATTATTTTCCACCATGTTGCAATGTGTCACAGAGTGCACTCTACTGTTTTAACTTTGGAGAAATCTCGGTCATCACTGTACCAGGTCTGATCAAGAAATTTGATCCAAAGAAAATGGAATAGGGAATTTAACCAAAGTAAGAGCATTACTGAGATGTTAGGATGTACTGCATTTGAACATACTTCATTTATCTTTTGGAAATTCAGAGTTGCAAAAATTGTATCTGACAAAGATGAATTAGAAATAATTAAGACAAATAGTTAAATTTCATGATTTCAGACACCTAAAGCCATATCAATAAATTTGTAAAAAATTATCAGCTGATTTGCAAAAAAGAATGGGATAGAAAATCAGTAATAGTGATAAGACCTACCACAGTAATACAATAAATTTAATCAAAAGATAAAGAAATAAAGAAGATTTAGAGTGTGAAGGTACAGAATTAAAATGCCCATATAATAGGAGATGGATGGGAAAATGAGACATGTATTTTGAAAAGTCTATGTTCTCAGCACAAGGAATTACAGATAAATTTAAAAGAGAAACATTTAAAATACTTTTTCAGAGCATAATGCAATAAAAATAATATTTACTAAGGAAAGTTATTAAAATATGCATGCATACTATAATGATTTGTTGAATAATACGTGGAGCAAAACCAAACTGTAAAATATTTTTAGATTGCCATTAAATTAAAATTTATGCATTATAAGCCAAGTATTACTCAGAAGCATTTTTCATCCCTTAATGATTTAAATAGTAAAAGTAATAAAGACAGCTACTGAAATTAGAAAATGAAGAAATTTGTACACCAAAGTTAGAGCAAAGAAAACAATATAGTAGAAGGAAAAACAACAATTGAAAAAGTTATAACAGCATGTATTTCAAATTTTTTAAATCAAATTATAGTCTTATGAGTAAAAAAATTTAAGAATATGTTGAAAAGAAAAAATTCTACAAAATATTCAAATAAAGTTTATATTTGTAAGTTTTAAAGATAGACAATACTTGCAGCATCTACTTAGCTGGTTAACTGATAGTTCTATGTTCCATTCAATTTAGAAATTTGCATTTCTTTGTTCAGTAAAATTTAGAAATAACCTGGGTCCAGTGGTTTTGGAGAGACAAAAATATGTACATAACTTTAATGGAAAGTTACCATTAAAATGTCAAATATGAAAAACAAAGCAGAAATATAAAGTGTCCACGTGAAAAAAAATTTGAAGAAAATGCCTAGCAATAACCACGTAGAAAAGAATTAAGAACAAAAATACATGAAAAGAAATTTAACATTAAAGAAAGTATATTAATAGGGAGTATTAAAGGAAGCAGGTCACATTTTGTTAATTTTAATATTAATATGTATAATTTTGTACTTTTATCAACGGCTATTTGAAAACTCTGCTTGCTAATTTGAGTATCTAATTTTATTGATGATTTATATGCTTATATTAATAAATGTTTTACAAATTAGACTCAAAGGCAGAGAATTAATTTATGATATTTTTCCAAATTGACACTGATCCATTAGGCAATATGGCTTTTTGCTTGTAATTCAATCATTTATTAACATATTTGACTCCAAAATCATCTAGGTCACACCCCTCTAATTTGTCTGTAAAGAAACCATAAGAAATTAGCAAATGCCTTGCTGAAATATGGCTGAAATCTTCATCAATGATATTCTATTTAGATGCCAATCTAACAACCTTGGGGCTAGTTTGGCATGCCTCATTCAAGGTAAAACCATATTGAAATGAAGAGATCCTTGCATCTCTTTCCAAATGCTCAAAAACCACCTCTTTAATAATGCATTCTCTAATGTTTCCAAGACATCCATGCAGAATTAATTGGCTGATAATTTGAAAAGACTAGGAGCCAAGATGGCAGAGGAGAAAGAAGGATCTGTAGAAACTCCCCACATAGCCCATAAAATACCTGTAGAAAAGGACTCTGGACAAATTCTAGAGCAGCAGAATCCAAAAAACATCAGAGTGATGGAGATTTCTATCCCAGGACAGCCTGGAAGGCCAACAAGAGAGGTTTATTGCACCAGGCACAGGGTAGAGTGGAACCCAGTGTGGGCCCGCAGCACGGACAGGACCCGGAATGGCCTTCAGGAAGCCACCAGCAGCAGCAGTTCCCAGGTTGCTCAACCCACAAATGCCACTGACAGCTTCAGAGGTCACTGGGAGGGCTCCTTCATCCAGGAGAGGGGAGCATAGTCTGGACCACCAGCAATGATCACTGCAGTGGCAGCATCCATTTTTGGAGTCCTTGGGGGAATTGAGCCTCTGATCTGAAACTCAGCCCAGAGCGGCAGCCCTGTCCTCATCCTAAAGCCCCTGGTGGAATTGAGCTGATCTTAATCCCAGCCCTGAGCTTGGCCCTGGGGTGAGGAGGAACATGGGTGCAGTGGAGCTGGAGGCGGTTGTGATGAGGGAATTCTACTCTCAGATTCTGGACAGAAAAGTTTTTAGTTGCTCCCAAAGCAGTGCACAGGCCAGGAGAGGAGTAAACTGCTCTCTCTTTATTGTGCCACCTTGGAGGAAAGTAAAAGAAGTGGAGGAAAAATTGGGAAGAGAATGAGAGTGATGCAAGAAAATCATGAAAAGCGAGTCAACAGCTCGCTAAAGGAGACCCCCAAAATGCTGAGAAAAGCCCAGACATTTTTTGTCTCATATCATATAAACTTCCACCATTTTACAATATTTTCAAATTACAAAAAGCAGTTTGATCATCATAATATGAAGTTAGTTATACTTAATGGGGAGAGTGTAGTTTGTCTTGATCTCAAGATGTGATTGAATTGAAGATAGTTAAATACTTTCTTAAATCTCACTTCTCTAAACAGATTTTTTTGGCTAAATCCATTCTTATCAGTAGAGGGAATAAAAAAACAGCAGGTTGACTAGTTTAGCTTTTTCTTCCTTATGCTGTAATTATTCCATTCACTTCAAACAGGGGCTATTTCATTTCTTTAGCCTTGCTCTTGACCCTACATTGCTAAATGAATGTATGAACACACACATACACACACACACGACGGATATGTGCTTATGTGTGTGTGTATATATGTAAAAATACATATATATACACATATATATGTTCATGTACGTCTTCTCAAGCTTTTTTTCTGAAACTATTCTGCTCATCAGTTATTATAACTCAATAATATTTCATCATAATCATATAGCAAAACTTGTTCAGCCATTCCCCAACTTAATTTCCAATTATTTGCTATCACAAAAATATTTTTGTTCATATTGGTCCTTTTTCCTTTTCTTTGATCTTTTTGGTATACAGTCTTAGTAGTGGTATTGCTGTGTCAAAAGTTATGTACAGTTTTACACCCCTTTTGGCATAGTTTCAAATGGACTGGGTCACAGCATCAAAAATAAATCATTAGTGTACCAGTTTTTCCACATCTCCTCCAGTGTTTGTCATGTTGCTTTTCTGTTATGTTAGCCAATCTGATAATTCTGAGTGTTATGTCAGAGTGGTTTTAATATTAACTCTTTGTAAAGGCAAAATTTCCCTTGAGTCTTCCATCTCCCTCAACCACCATATGTAATCTGTTGTCATGATTGTCTATCCATCATCACATTATCTCTTATATCTGCCTCTTTTTTTATACTCAATTGGTCACCACCCTAGCTTAGACTTATTTCCCCTTACCTTAAGAATTTCAATAGCCTTCTAATTGATTTCCTTGACATTACCTTTTCCCCTTTCCAATATCTCCTCCACGACTGACAACAAAATCTTACTAAGTTATCATATATCACTTTTCTATCCTAAACATCTTCGAAGGACCATCTATAACTCTTATCAGATGAAAGAAAAACTCCTTAGCCTGAGGTTCACAGCCCCCAGCAATCTAGCTTTAACCTATCTTCCAGGGTTACTTGTACAATGTTCATTCTTTCAGTAAGTTCTAGCCAAAGTGATTTTTAGCTGTTAGCCTTACTTGGAATTCCATTTTCTGCTTCTACTCCTTCCCACATACTGTGTCTCATTCCTGTAATGCACTCTGACATTATTTCTGCCTTTCAACACCTTACTTTTTTTATTTTTAGATTCAGCTGTGGATTAGTCTTCTCTGTGAAACCTTCCTTGACACCATCAATTGCTAGTGTTTGAATTACACTCAAATTACTTACATTATTCTTATCTGAATATGTTATGTATCATTTTCAGTAGGACAAACTCCGTGAGGGCTAAGAATTATTTTTAATTTTGTTTTTATACCAACATTGCTTTGTGCACTAATTTGTCCTTATTGAAAATTTAATACAGTTACATTGAATCATATTGAATTTAGAGTTAAAAATCCATTAACACTTGAACTAACTGGGAGAGGACTACGGGAAGTTTATTCAGAGCCAAGATTGATAATGGGCTGGAGTACTGAGTTCTGTTTGGAGAAGGCAGTCCCAGATGAGATCATGTAGGAAAAGAATAATTTCATGAATTCAGATACTATTATAGGTAACTGAATCAAATGGTGTTTATGCTTCAGTCTAAGGGTAACTGATGCCTACCAGATGCTGAAAAATTATAAACCACCCTTCACAATTTATCCTGTGGTTATCTTAATTCTAATATATAGAAGTACTATATAACTTTGGAAATACTTAATGTAATTATCAAAAGAACAGAACTGCACTGATAAGCAATTCCATGATGGTAAAGAAGTATATTCAGTTCACTTGAATCTACCATTTTTTCATAATGAAATTTTATTTTTTCCCAATTTTCCAATCAAATATCTGTTCAATTTCTATCTTTTCATCATGAAATGACTCCTATTTCATTGAATGTTCATCTTTTCACCTGAAATACTATACTTGATTTTTCTGAATACTTGATTCATTGTTGTAATCCAATCTCTGTTGCCTTCCAGAATATCATTTTCCAAGACCTCACATCCTTTAATGTAGAAGTTGTTCATTTCTGTGTAATCAGGACTGTGGTTTTTGGATATTTGAATTGCTATTTTCTGGCTGCTTGCAGCATTTTTCCTTGAACTGATAATTTTAGAATTTTGCTACAATATACCTTGGAGTTTTCGTTTGGGGAAGTGATTGATGAATACTGGCAATGATTACTTTACCCTCTGTTTCTAGGATATCAGGAGAGTTTTCCTGGATAATTTCTTGAAAGAAGCTGTCCAGACTCTTTTTTCATCATGATCTTCAGTTATTCCAATAATTCTTAAATTATCTCTCCTGCATCTATTATCCAGGTTGTTTTTTCCCCAATGATGTAGTTTACATTTTCCTCTATTTTTTTTTTATTTTTAAAATTTCATTTACTAATTCTTGATGTCTCATAGAGTCATCAGCTTTCACATGCACAGTGCTAATTTTTAAGGAATTATTTCTTCTGTTAGCTTTTGTAAATCATTTTCCATTTGGCCAATTATCCCTCCTTTTTTTGTAAATTATTTTCCTCAGAAGTTTCTTTCCCACTTAACAGCATTTATTTTGTTCTGACAACTGCAAACAAAGACACTTTCCCACGTTCACTATTATGACTGAGTTCCAATTTTTTCTTGCTCCTACTCCTCTCTCCTCCACAAGATAACATACAATCTGATATATGCATATTAGTCATATTTTCATATTAGTCATGTTGTGAAGGAAAATCAGAACAAAAGGTAAAACACACATTAAAGGAAAAAACAATGTATTTTTGTGTTTCCATGTGCATTCAGACACCACGTTCTCGGGATGTGGATAGCATGTTCAATCTTTACTCTTTTGGAATTGTCTTAGATTATTGTATTGCTGAGAAGATCTAAATCTATCAAAGTTGTTTACCACACACTTCTGTTTTTACTGCAGATTGTGTCATTTTGGTTCTGTTCACTTCACTCAACATCAGTTTCTGTAAGTCTTTCCAGGATTTTCCTGCAATCTGTCTGCTCATCATTTTTTATAAAAAAATAGAAATCCATTACATCCTCATACTACAGTTTATTCAGCCATTCCACAATTGATGGGTATCCCCTCAATTTTCAATTCTTTGACCCCCACAAAAAGTACTGCTATAAACATTTTTGTACAACTGGGTCCTTTTCTCCTTTGTAAGATTTCTTTGGGATGCAGACCTAATAGTGGCATTATGGAATCAAGGGGTATGTATATTTTTACAGCCCTTTTGGCTTCATTCCAAATTGCTCTCCAGAATGCTTGAATAAATTCACAATTCCATCAATAGTGTGTCAGTGTTCCAATTTTTCCACATCTTCTCCAACATTTATCATTTTCCTGATTAGTCATGTTAGCCAATGTCATAGGTGTGAGTTGATACTCAGAGTTATTTGAATTTGCATTTCACTAACCACTAGTGATTTAGAGCACTTTATATGCTTGTAGATAGCTTCAATTTCTTCCTCTGAAAATAGCCTGTTCATATTCTTTGAGCATTTATCAATAGGGGAATGACTTGTATTCTTATTTATTTGACTCAATTTTCTATGTATTTGAGAGATGAGGTCATTATCAAAGACACTGATCATAAAAATCATTCCACAATTTTCTAATTCCTTTGTATTCTTGGTTGACCTGGTTTTACTTGTGCAAAAACTTTAACTGAATATAATCAACATTATCCATTTTGCATTTTATAAAGTTCTTTATGTCTTGTTTGGTAATACATCCTTCCTTTCTCCATAGATTGGGCAGTTAAACTATTCCTTGCTCTCCTAATATGCTTATATTTTTTATGTCTAGATCATACACCCATTTTGTCCTTAGCTTTGTAGTGGTGTAAGATGTTGGTCTGTGCTTAGTTTAGGCCATACAATTTTCCAGTTTTCCAACCAATTTTTGTCACATAGTGAGTTCTTACCCCAGAAGTTGGAGTCTTTGGGTTAATCAAACAGAAGATTACTATAGTCCTTGACTATTTTGCCTTGTGTACCTAACCTATTCCAATGATCCACCATTCTTAGCCAGTACCAAATAATTTTGATGATTGCTGCCTTATAATACAATTTAAGATCTGGTATGGCTAGGCCAATTTCCCTTGCATTTCTTTTAATTAATTCCCTTGATATTTTTTGTAGTTTTATTGGAATGGCAGCAAATAAGTAAATTAATTTAAGTAGAATTGTTATTGTATTATATTAACTATGTTTCCCCATGAGCAACATATTTTTCCAGTTATTTAGATCTGACTTTATCTGTGTGTGTAATGTTTTCTAATTGTGTTCATCTAGTTCTTGGGTTTGTGTTGGCAATAGACTCCCAAATACTTTATATTATCCAGTTTCTTTGAATGAAATTTCTCCATCTCTTGTTTGTAATATGTAGAAATACTGATGATTTATGTGGGTTTATTTTGTATCCTGTCACTTTGGTAGAATTGTTAATTATTTCAACTAGTTTTTTACTTGTTTCTCCAGGATTCTCTATGTATGTCATCATATCATATGCAAAGATGGGTAGCTTTGTTTCTTCATTGCCTATTCTAATTCCTTCAATTCCTTTTTCTTCTCTTTTTACTAAAATTAACATTTACAGTACAATACTGAATAACAGTGGTGACAGTGGATATCCTTGTTTCACTGCCAATCTTACTGGAAATGCTTCAAGCTTATCACAATTATGTAATGCCTGCTAATGATTTTAGACAAATTCTACTCATCATTTTAAAGAAAATCCCATTGTTCATATGACCTCTAATATTTTTAACTAGCATGAGTTGCTATATTTAGTCAAAAGTTTTTTCAGCATCTTTTGAGACAATTGTATGATATCTGTTAATTTTGTGATTGATATGGGCAATTATGTTGATGGTTTTCCTAATGTATGCATTGTATATAGTACTACATTGCTGGTACACTTCCCACCTGGTCATTGTGTGTAACCAACATAATACATTATTGTAATCTCTTTTCTAATATTTTCTTTAAAAATTTGCATCAATACTTATTAGAGAAAATGGTCTATAATTTTCTTTCTGTTCTGGCTCTTCCTAATTTAGGTATCAACATGATATCTGTGTCATAAATTTGATAGGCCTCTACTAATTTTTATGAATAGCTTATTTACTATTGGAATTACTTGATCTTTAAATATCTGGTGGAATCCTTGTGGCCCTGGAGATAGCTCCTTGAGGAGTTCGTTGATGGCTTGTTGAATTTCTTTTTTTTTCTAAATTGGGGTTATCAAAATTATTTCCTTTTCTGGTAATCTGACTAGTTTATATCTTTGTACATATTCATCCAGTTCATTTAGATTGTCAGATTTATTGGCATATGGGTGGGTAAATAAAACTCTCAATTCTTGTCAAATTTATTTTCCTTGGTAGTGAATTCCTTTTCATTTTTGATACCAGTAATTTAGTATTCTTTCTCTTTTTTAAATCAAATTATCCAAAAGTTTAATTATCTTACTGTTTCCCCTCCATAAAACCAGTTCTTAGTTTTATTTTTAATTTCGTAGTTTGTGAAGTGTTTTTTTACTTTCTAATTAATCTTGCCTTTGAGTTTTCAGATTTTCTAATTTGTTATTTAATTGGGAATTTAAAATTTTCTCTTTTTCACCTTTTTTAGTTGCATGCTAAATTCACTGATGTCCTCTTTCTCTATTTTATTCACGTAAGCATTTTGAGGTATACAATTTCGCCTAAGAACTACTTTGACTGCATCCCATAAGTTTGAGTATGTAGTCTCATCATTGTAATTCTAATTTATGAAATAATTGATTGTTTCTATGATTTGTTGTTTGACCCACTCATTCTTTAGGTTTGAATTATTTAGTTTCCAATTAATTTTTAGTCTATCATTCCATGACACTTTATTGCATATAATTTTTATTGCATCATGTCCTCAAAAGAATGCATGCAATATTTTTGCCTTCCTGCACTGGAGTATGAGTTTTTTTGCCCGTGTATATGATCAGTTTCTGTGTTGGTGACTTGTACCACTGAGAAAAACGTATATTATTTTTTTCTCCAGAGTTCTACCATTTCTAAATTTTCTAAAGTTCTATTAATCTCCTTAACTTCTTTCTTTTTTGTTGTGTGGTTAGATTTATCTAGTTCCGAGAGGGAGAAGTTGAGATTCCCCACTACTATAGTTTTGGTGTCAGTTTCTTCCTGTAATTCCCTTATAATCTCCTCTAAGAATTGTGGTTGCCATACCACTTGGTGCATCTAGGTTTAGTAAGGATGTTATTTCATTGTCTATCTTACCTTTCCTCGAGATTCAATTTCATTCATTGTGTCTTTTAATTATATTTATTTTTTACTTTTTCTGAGATAAGGATTGCTATCCATCCCTGCTCTTTTTACTTAAGATGAAGAATAACACATTCTGCTCCATCCTTTTACATTTACTCTATGTGCATCTCTGTGCTTCAAACGTGTTTCTGGTAAACAACATATTATAGGATTCTGGTTATGTTTTTTTGTTTGTTTGTTTGTTTTTTTGTTTTTGTTTTTGTTTTTTGCCACTCTGCAATTCACTTCTGGTTTATGCTAGAGTTCATCCAACTCACATTCAATTATGATTACTAACTCTGTATTTCCCTTCATCCTATTCCCTCCTCCATACTTTTGCCTCTCTTTTCACCCTATCTCTCCTCACCTGAGTTTTGCTTCTGACCACTACTTCCCTCACTTTGCCCTCCATTCTATGTGCTTCCCATTTTCCCCTTTCCTCTCTTATTTCCTTAAAGAGTAAGAGAAATTTCTATACTTAACTGAGTGTGTGTGTGTGTGTGTGTGTGTGTGTGTGTGTTATTCTCTCTTTGAGACAAATCTGATAAAAGTTAGGCTTAAACAATGCTCAGGCCTCCCCTCTTTCCCTCCATTGTAATAGGTCTTTTTTTCCTCTTTAAGTGGTATAGTTTGATCTATTCTGACTCTCCCTTTCCTGTTCTCCCACTACTATCTTTTTTCACCCCCTAATTTTTATATCATCATATAAAAATCAACTTATACTCCTATACTCTTTTTTAACTGCCTTTATATAGGTGCAGATTTATATATATATATATATATATATATATATATATATATATATATATATATATATGTGTGTGTGTGTGTGTGTGTGTGTGTGTGTGTGTATCATCTTCCAGTGTAGGGAAACAGTTTGAATCTTATGGAATAGCACTTTGTACCCCCTTTACTGTTTACTTTTTTTGAAGCTTCTCTTCAGTCTTGTATTTGATGATAGAAGTTTTTTGTTCAATTCTTCTCATTTTATCAAGAGAGTTTGAAAGTCCCTTATTTCATTGAATGTTCATGTTTTCCCCTAAAAGATTTTCCTTGGTTTTTCTGGGTAGGTGATTCTTGGCTGCAAATCAAGCTCCCATGCCTTCCAGAGTATCATATTTCAAGTACTTTGATCTTTTAATGCCAAAGCTGGCAAAATTCTGTGAAATCCTATTTTACCTGCTGGTTCTACAACACCTGAGAAGTTTTCCTTGAGAATTTCTTGAAAGATGAAGTCTAGCTTTTTAATTTTGTTCATGGCCTTCAGGTAACCTGATAATTCTTAAGTTATCTCTCCTGAATCAATATATCAAATTTCAAAGGTGTTTTAGATTTTCTTTTGTTTTTTCATTGCTTTGATGTTGATTCTTGATGTGTCATAGAGTCATAATCTTCAACTTCCCCAAAGCTGATAGAAAGGAGTTATTTCCTTCATTTACCTTTGTACCTCCTTTTACATTTGACCCATTCTACATTTAAAGAAGTTGTTTTCTTTAGTGGATGTTTTTTTTTTTTTTTCACTTGGTCAATTGTATTTTAAGGAGTTGTTTTCTTCATTCAATTGTTGTGCTTTCTTTTTCAAGTTGTGTACTTTTTTCCAAAATTCTTCTGCATATCTCTCATTTCTTCTCCCAGTTTTTCTTTTACTTGACTTTTCTTGATTGACTTTTAAGATTATTTCTGAACTCTTCCAAGAGGATTTTTTTGAACTTGAGACCAATATTCCTTTTTGAGGTTTCACATGCAGTTTATGTGACATGGTGTACTGCCAATGCAATATTCACAGCATCCATGTGGCCATGAATATCCCAGCACAATTTTGAATACCACAGCCTCTCCTCATGGAAGGCATAACCACAGCATTTCTTCAATCGGAAAGTCAAATCCATCACAGTAACAAACTATACACAATAATAATGCAGACAACGACAGCACCCCCAAGCCTTCCCCCGATAGGCTTCCTACAAACCAAGTCCATTAAATAAATCACAAGCAGATTCTCTTAAACAAAATCACAGTCACAAAATCACTACTGTTAACCAGAAGTCTGCTTTCTTACTAGCTCTAACTACTACTCTCTAACTAATTTCCACTCATTATGCTCTAGTTCCACCTCTTCCTATTCCACCTATTCATCAAACTCCTCCCACCACAGGCTTCCATGTGACCCAGGTAGACCCAGGTAGTCCCACATGGGACCATTAAGGAATATGAAAGATTTCCCCATTTTAAATGACCGTTATACATTTTTGTTTTCTTCTGAGTTTGGGTATTGATCTTCTCTGTTGTCATATTAGCTTTCTATGGTCAATTTCTAACAATAATTTTCTATTCTATTTCTTATTCATTAATCATTATGAATTTTAGAGTTGAACTCTGCTCTTGGAGCACTGGGAGCACTCTTCCATGTTTCTTATATTTTGGGGCAGGGTCTGGTCAGTTGCTTTATATGCTGGGGTCTCATGTATTTCCAACTTACTCACTCCACTGGGGGTGGCCCAGACTATTTTTCCTGTTATGTTGGGATTCTCAGGCTTGCAATTTGTCTTTTACAGTGGTGCTGGTGAACTCACTACTAATTCAGGAACAAGAATCCTTGTTTGCTACTCTGTGCTGTGGCTAAGGATCTCTCACTAGTTTCTCCAGATATATTTTGTGTTCTCATTTTCCTCAACTGAGACAGTACTTTCCTACAGTCTTTCTAAGTTATCTTAAGCCAAAATATTGTCTCATTCTATATTTGTGCCTGTTCTGTTACTTCAGAATCTGTTTACAGGTTTTATTTAATGTTTTCCAGAAAAACAGCAGAGAGTTCAGGCAACTTCCTGACTTCTTTCCACCATATTGACTCCACCCCTCCAAGTTCAGTTCAATTTAACAAATATTCCTTAAGTATTCACTATCAGTAAGGTACTATATTGGTCTTTTAGGGAATATGAAAATAGTTTGGAGAGGAATCCCACTCTCCCTACCAGTTTTCTACATTTTTAGGTAACAAGCAGAGTCAGTAAATTGTCAGTAAGCATTTATTAATCATCTACTATATGGCAAGGCACAGTGCTAAGTAGTGGTGGTGTAAATACAAGGGAAAAAATTAAATCTGATCCTTGTCTTCAAGGTATTTGTAAAATCAAGACAACATACAAAAGGAAGTTTTTTTGAAAAAAAAATGGGGAGTGAATGAAGAAAGGCACTAACTTGGGTACATGATGAAGTCAGAATTATTCCCAGAGCAATGAAACCACAAATGAAGAGATGTTCTGAGCTGAGTTTCATTCTCAAATAAAGGTTTTGAAGTTCCTAACAGCACCCTTTAATAAGGTCAGAAGGTATTGATGAGTTTAAGTACCAAGGCTAATAGGATCTTTCAGGATGATGGAGATTTTCACAATAATGAACTTCCTGGGGCAGGGTGGATAAGTCAGAAATATTCCAGAATAGTATAGACAAGTGAGAAATGTGGAACTAGGGTTGGCTGAACTGTCAATCATCCACAGAGCTCATAGATCAACTAAGCACACTAATTAAATTTATTATTCCGTTCCCTATTTTTCCATGCAGAGAGCTGCACTTACAATCTCATTTCCATGTTGGAATATGGTTTTTCCTCTCAATCAAATTCAATCTCTGTAAGCGGTCTAGAAAATTTTCAAGCTCAACATTGCAATATGCTAGTGCTTACACAAAGGAAAGGGAAATAACAATGTTTTGACCTTGTTTCATTGAAAGCTATTTTTCTCACCAACTTGGAATGTATTTCTAAGAGTAACTTCAAATACATATTCCAAGCTTATATCGTCCATCATCACAAGTTGTGTTAACAACTTCAAGCCACCAGATTAGTTTTCGTTCATCTGATCTTTCCTTACTTCAAAGAATATTCTCTTCTTATCTTCTGTTATCAAAAAGTGTAAACAAAAGACATAGAACTTTCTATTTCTGTTGGCCAACAGGGTGAATTCTAAATAAAAGACCACAGAAAAGGCACAAACAAACCCATACTCTTAGCTGACTAGAATAGGGAAAATTATCTTTGCTAGGAGGTAGATAAAAGGTCCCTCAGTCTATACCATCTCTTGGAGCCTCATATCTGTGGATTCCTGGCACTGTTTCTTCCATTATATTGCATTATAAGATCAGTCTAGATCTTCTAATAAGCTATCTTTGGTAATCTTTTCTGGGTGTCTGTTTTTGGTGTCTTGAGCACCCCTTATCTTTAGTAGAAAAATTCTTTTTCCAAAGATTAGGGGTAGGTGAGGTTGGAACTTGGACTCATTCTACCCTATCAAGTTGTCTGACATCCCCTAAATCTACCTACCTTAAAAATAAGTTATTTTTGTAAAATAATGATAATTATAGAACATTATTTACACCATTTGGTCCTAAATTGGCTTGTCTAGCCTTCCATAATATTTGTTATTGTTTTTCTTTGTACTTCTTTTTCTTTTCTCAAAATTTATTTATTTATTTTGAGTTTTTAACAGACACTTTCACAAGATTTTGAGTTCCAAATTTTACTCCCAATCTCTCCCCTCTTCCCACCCCAAACAGTGTGCCTTCTGATTACCATTTCCCCCAATCTGGCCTCCCTTCAATCACATCCCTCCTTTATCTTATCCCCATCCCCTCTACTTTCTTGTAGGGAAAGATAGGTTTCTACACCCCATTTCCCGAATATCTGATTTCCCAGTTGCATGTAAAAACAACTTTCAACATTCCTTTTTAAAAATTTGAGTTCCAGCGCCTCCCAACTCCAGCTTTTACTGGTGAGGTGATGGCCAACTGGAAAGAAAAGAATAAAGGAACTACATTCATCTAAAGAGATGGAGGTTAGGTTCAGCCATCGCAAGAAACACATTCATAAATCCATGCCACTGGTGATGACTCAGGCAAGCAAGATAGCACAAGTCTCAATAGTGTTATCACAAGATCTGTGTCTCATGAAGAGAAAATCTTGTCTGAAATCCAAGAGGAGAAACAAACACTAGAAGAATTAAAGCTTCATGTAGACAAATACCTCCCAATCTCTCTGGACATGGCTAATATCCAAGAATCTTCAGAGGAAGATGGAGATTGTTTTAAAGAAAACTCTTCAAGAGACAAAGGCTATTTCACATCACTAGGTTCTCTGCCAAGCAACCTTCAGGAACATAAGAATACTGTGGAAAGTATCATAGGTGTCAAGAACAACATTAGAAAACTCTTGTACAAGCTCTGTGAAGTGACTGAATTGACTTATCAATGCAAGCAAGATTCTGAGGGTCAGCAGAATTACCATAAGGCCCTACTTGTTATATGGATCAAGTGAAATAAGAACCAGTCTGAAAATGTGGATGGTGATACACAGCTCTTGGAAACCCTGACTCTGGACATGTCCCATAGCATTGCCCTGAAATGACAGTTGACCTTCATGGACCTCATGCCTAAAGTCGAAAGTCTCCCAAGCAGCCTCCAAGACAACCTCCAACAGGCTTGTTATGACATGCAGGAACTTCATTCTACTTTCTTCATAAGTGATGGTTCTCAAGATCTAGACAAGCACTATCTGACCCAGAGCCACTTTAAGCTGACAAGCCACGGGAAGTATAGAAAAATTGTTCTCTTTCTTAGGAGATAGGATTCCTTCTGATTGGATTGTGAGACAACTTTCCCCTTTTGAATATCCCTTGCCAGAAAGAATAACACTCCCTAAAGAAAACAACATCTTGAATTGTGATATGAAAGCCGGCAAAGAAATATTGTGTTAGTTTATAGTTAGCCATTATATTCTGAATACTTTTGAAATTATTATGATAAAGTTGCATTGAAAATTTAAAAAAAATGGGTTCCACCTTCTCTACCTTTCTTCCTCCCACCCATACCCTCTGAGAAGGCAAGGAACTCAATATAGGTTATAAATGTGTGATTATGCAAAACACTCTCATAATAGTCATATTGTGAGAAGCTAACTATATTTCCTTCCATCCTATCCCTCATCCTATCTCTCATTTATTCTATTCTCTCTTTTGACTCTATCCATCCTCAAAAGTGTTTACTTCTAATTATCTTCTCCTCCCATTTGCCCTCCCCTCTATCATCCCCACACTCCCGTTTAGCCCTTTCCATCCTAGTTTCCAATAGTGTAAGAGATTTTAATACCAAATTGAGTGTGGATGTTATTCCCTCCTTAATCCAAATGCGATGAGAGTAAGGTTTGCTCTTTTCCTCTTACCTTCCCCCTCTTCTCCTCCATTGAAAAGTACTTTTTCTTACCTCTTTTATATGAGATAGTTTGCCCCATTTCATTTCTCCCTTTCTCCTCCCAATGTATTCTTGTCTCACCCCTAATTTTATTTTTTTAGGGATCATCCCTACCTATTCAACTCACACTGTGCCCTCTTTCTATATCAGTATAATCCTTCTAACTACCCTAATACTGAGGAACAATCTCGAGTTACAAATATGATCTTTTCATATAGGAATGTAAATAGTTCAACTTTAGTAAGTCCCTTATAATTTTTCCTTCCTGTTTACCTTTTCATGCTTCTCCTGTTTCTTGTGTTTGAAAGTCATATTTTCTATTCATCTCTGATCATTTTCTCAAGAATGCTTGAAAGTCCGCTATTTCATTTAATGCCCATTTTCCCCTCTGAAGTATTATACTCAGTTTTGCTGACTTGGTGATTCTTGGTTTTAATATCAGCTCTTTTCACCTCAGTGAGCATTTGCATCTCTTTTCCATCTAGTCAGTTTTGTTTTTTAGGGCATTCTTCTCCTCATTGGTCTTTTGGATCTCTTTTACAATTTGGGTTAATCTATTTTTTAAAGTGGTATTTTCTTCAGCATTTTTAGGGTCTTCTTTAGCAAGCATTTGACTCATTTTTCTTGATTTTCTTCTATTACTCTCATTTCTCTTCCCAATTTTTTCTCTACTTCTGTTACTTGATTTTCAAAATCTTTTTTGAGCTCTTCCATGGCTCAAGAACAATTCTTATCTTTGTTGAAGGCCTTGGATGGAGAAGTTTTGATTTTGTTTTCCTCTGTATGCATGCTTTGGTCTTCCTCGTTATAAAGGTAAGATTCTATAGTCTGACTCCTTTTCTGATTTTTCTCATTTGCCCAGCTACTTACTTGACTATTGAACTCTTTGACAAGGTAGTTCTCTGCTTTCAGTGTGGTGGTGGGGGGAAGTATACTGTCAGGCACTCAATAGCCCCACAGTGTGCCTAGATCTCCAAAAAGAGCTGATGCTGCCCTTGCCTCTGCTGCTGCTGTCATGGTCTCCTCTATCCCCTCCTCCCCCCTGGGGCTAGGGTGCCACCACTCCACTCTCTAACACAGGTTCCACAGGATTTTTCCATTGACGTTCCAATTTGTGCTCAGTGTCTTGGGGTTGTGATGTCTGGGAACCACCAGACATTCAGTACCCCCTCCCAAGGCCTGCTCATATCCCATCTGTTCCAGTATGGCACACACTGGACTGTACTCTGTTCTCAGAGTAGTGTAATAGATACTTCCCAGCAAAGTACCAGACTGTCTTGGGAATGTCCAAAATTTATTTAGTCATTTTTACAGATATTTCACTGGGTTTGGGGGTAGAGCACAAGCAAGTTCTTGCTGTTAGTCTGCCATCTTGGCCCCTCCCCCTCTTGTACTTCCTTTTCAAAGAGGACCAGTGATATCACAAGGTGACATCTTGACTCATGCAATGAATGAACTGGATTTAAGTAAGGCAGAGTTGTACAAAGTCATTAACCTCATTCTTTCTTCTCAACTCATCAAAATCAGGTGGCAAGACCAAGTTAAGATGACTGGTGATAGCCTGGGATGCTGTGGATGACTTTGGTGTCTTCAGAGTCTGAATAGGCCAATGGAATAAATAGTTCTCATCCACCCATTCCACCAGAAGAAGTCTTCACATTATTAGAGCAGATTGTCCCCTAACTCACCAACAGTTTGAATTTCATCAGTTGCCTTGAACATGTTTTAGTCTATCAGCCCAAGTGTGGCTGCTGCTCAGATAGGAAAGCTCAGGAATTATTAGGTTATATAATTAGGTCAAAAGTCAATGCCAGGGGACTTCAGTGTATAAAGGTAAGGCAAATTGTTTGGTCTGAATAACTTATGAGGAAATGTCAGGGCAGGTAGCAAAGTCTGGTGGCCCTCCATCTCATTAGAATAAAGGAAAGTAATGATTACTATTTTACCCAAGCTCTTTGAACAGTAAAACAGTCAAATCAAATAAGGAAGGCAAGAGAGTAGGGAACTACATATTCCCAACTTTGCCTAGTAGTATAGATTTTCTCTTGGACAGTCTGCCTGCAGCTGAGGGGAAGGAGGAAGGGGGAAAAATAAGGATATTAAGATGTCCTTAGTAGTAGTAACTTTTCTTATTTTCCCTCTGTCCTGGATATGGCAAATGGTCTAAAAAGTTAGGTTAGAATTGTACTGTGCAATGCCTGAATGCCAGACTACGGATTTTCCCCTTTAATTACAGAATTTTTATTTTGGAGTTACTGAAGGGATTTGAATGATGAAATTAAAGCTGTGTATTAGCAATAGTACTCTTGCAAGGGTTGCAAGGATAAGACAGGTGAGTGCCTAAAGGTAATATAAACAGCAAAATGATGAGAAGTAAGTAGAATCTGAACTAAGGTGGTAACAAAGAAAGTTGAAGGAGCCATTGTGGAATGTGAGAACAATTACCTCAGGACCCATGACACAACTCTTATAAAGCAAAATATAGTAAATTATGGTATTAAATATTTGCTTGAGCCTTGGAGATGTTCAGTGACATATAGCTAGTAAAGAATAGAGGTAATACTTGAACCCATATCTTTCCGATTGCAATTTCAATGCTTCCCACTCACCAGTCCTGCTTCTGTTAGATATAGTAAGTTAAAACGTGACTCAACAACTTATTATACATGGTGGGCATTGTTGAGGGAGAAAGAGGAGTGAGGGAAAATGCCAAACTTTTAAACTTGAGTAAATAGAAAGATTTAAGCTCTACGAAGCGACGTGATGAGATTAATATTTAGGAAAAGTGTTGGAGGGATGAATTCAGCTTTTAAAAAATAGGACCATGTATTTAGATCTGTAATGTACCTTTGTCATTACCTTTTTACAAAACGATCACATTGTTAATGAGTTCAGTGAGGTCTGGAGAGGTTATGTTATTTCTGCAAAATCAAAGCATTAACATTTAACAGAGTTTTGATATGAACTCATGTTCTCTACTTTGGAAACTGCTCTTTCCCCTGCCTCACCCAGAACCATGTTGAATTTAAATGGGAAGTAAACAGTCTGAAGTAAATTAAATTTAAAACTTTTGATAAGACACTACAGAACTTTTGTAATTATTGACATTTCCCAGTTTTAGAGACATTTAATAAATTACCTAAGAGAATTCTATGCATTTTGAATACTTATGGAAATTGTTTCTCTTTTGCATATTAACTTTCTTGTTCTTTCTTAGTCTGTGTTGTACCTGGACAGCCCCTCTTGTTCATAAAGTCATCTTGACAGATAATAGGAATTCACTCAAACTTCAGGAATAATAATTTCCCAAAGCCTGTTTTATTTTCTGCTTCCAATCCTATGAACCAAACAGATTCCAAGTATAGTTTCCTTTCTTCCTTAAAGGAAATTCATCTCAGTCTCCAAAAATTGGATGATATTCCTCCCTTTTGTACTTTAGTAAAATTGTTCAAAAATAGTTTTTGTTTCAAATATTGCATCGAGCCACATGGAGAATAAAATTATCTTCAGATTATCTGCATAGCATATAGTGTTGTATACATAGTCTTATATCCTCTTAGTAAAATCTGGAAGGAAACTGTTTCCTCCTGGGAGTATGTTTGAAACATTACTGTAACTTTGAAATCTCATTATGTGAAATAAGTGCAAGAGAAGAACTTAAAGAATTCAACTTCCTAACTGGTTCCTGTTTCATAACTTTGGAAAGTATCTTTGGCCCTCTTAATGTTACAGTTTAATAATTTGAAATGTATCTGTTATGAATGCAAGAAAAGAAAAAAAAGAAACTGGAGTTATTTTAGATTGCTAAATATCGCCAGTTTTTCTCTCTTTAATATTCACTGGGTTGCATTCCTCATTCAATTTGCATCTGTTGTCTCACAGGTGTTTTAGGAATATTCCCTAAAGGTTTTTTTTTGTTGTTGTTGTTTTAACAGTGTGATGTTCAAGCTGTCTAGTCACTGTGACTAAATAGAAAATATTCCAGGAGAAAAGGAAGAAAATGCATTGACCTTTCATGAAATAGTCTTTGTTTATGTAAGCATAATCTACCTGTCATGATCAGGTTTATTATTTATTGTCTTCATTCCAAGATTTCTTTGCAGAAAAATCAAACTGTTTGTTTTAAATTAAAATAAAAAAAGCCTGAGTTGCACATTAGCCTTTTAATTGGACATTTATTTGTTCATGGGAATGCAAAAACTAATACCTTAACATATGTATGTTATGGATAGCACCTTATAGACAGTTGATAATTATTAACAATGAGTCATTTAACAGAAAAATAGTTTTTGCCTCTGCACTGCCCATAAGTATTCTTCTGTCATTTCTTAGAATATTGTATGGTTACCAATACCTTTGTGGTAAGGTTTCATTGATTGTCAGTATTCCATCATAACAGATTATTATGAACAAATAAAAGCATCTATCACACATATGGGAGCTCAGATAAGCAATATCCCCTTTTCATAATTTATCCTTTTATTTCCTTCCTTGGAGAATCCAGGTCTGGCCATTCCAATCATGCTCTAATACCATTTTTATTTTCATAGTCCTTCCAGTCTAGCATTTCACATTATGTCTTCTGTATATGTTAAAAAAGGACAATATGTTGCCTAGTCTTACTCTTTTTTTAAAATGCTAAACTATGTTTTGACAAACTGCTGCTTTTTGACCCACATTGAGATTTCTCAGAAGATAAGTAAGAACAACTAATACTCCTATATCTTTGAGGGCTTGACAGATTTTGTTGTGATACAATTCACACAGTTGAAGGCTTTAATATAATCAATGAAGCAGAAGCAGATTTTTTTTTTATGAAACTCTTCTGTTTTCTCTATAATCCAGTGTATGTTGGCAATTTGGTCTCTAGCTCCTCTATCTCTTCAAAAACTAATCTGCTCTTCTGATAATTCCCTGTTCACATATTTCTGAAGCCTAACTTGCTGAATCATAAGCATAATCTTATTGGCATATGAAATGAGTGTAATTGTTCAGTAATTTCAACATTCTTTGACTTTGTTCTTGTTTGAATTGGGACATAAACATATTTTTTCCAGTGCAGGGACTACTGTTGAATTTTCCAAATTTGCTGGCATGTTGAGTACAAGACTTTAACAGTATCATCTTGAAATTTTCTTTTCACATTTCTGATTTTCTTGTCTTTTCCATTCTATAGTTTCCTTCTGTTTCTTTGCATTGCTCATTTAAGAAAACCTTTTCTCTTCCTTGCTAGTCTCTGGAATTCTGCATTTAGTTAGATATATCTTTCCCTTTTCCCTTTCTTTTTCCTTCTTTCCTCAGATATTTATAAAGCCTAATAAAGCATCAATTTCAGTTTCATGTGTTTCTTTTTTTGTTTTTGTTTTTTTTTACTTTAGAATGTTTTTATTTTTGTTGCCGCCCCCTGGACACTATTGCAAACTTCCGCTCATGATTCTTCAGGTTGTCTTAACTACCAGATCTAATCCTTTAAATCTATTTCTCATCTCAGCTTCTTATTGATAGGGGATTTTATTTAGGCCATTCATATATTGTGCATGATTTTCTCTGTTTTCTTCAATTTAAATTTGAATTTTTCAATAAGAAGCTCATGGTCTGAGTTACAGTCAGGTCCAAGTCTTCTTTTAACTGATTGTATAGAGCTTCTTCACCTTTGGCTGCAAAGTATATAATCAGTCTGATTTTTACATAGTTCTGGTACTCTAAATACTTATCCTGCCCTTATATAGTGGTTAAAATTTATATGATACTTTATGATTTGCAAGGCCTTTTTACATCTTGACTCATTCTCTCCTTATAACACCCCTGAAAGGTAAGTGCTATTATTATTACCATTTTGTAGATGAGGGATCTGAGGCCTTAAGCCACATGGCCAAGGTTATATAACTAATAAGTGTCTGGATCAATATTTGAACCCAGATCATCCTGATTTCAAGTTGGACATTGTATGCATTGTTTGACTCACATGTCTAAATGGTATGTGACATTTTTATTCAGTGAACCCATGAATAAACATATTATTGGAGGAACCAAAGAATATCAATTCTAACATTCCTACTATAAATTAAATTGAAGGAAAAAATGAAGTTATAGTATAAAGCTTGTTGTGCATTTTGATGACTTCCTGTCTCCCCCATCAACCTGTGAACTTCATGAAGACAGAATTATCTTTTGCCTTTTTTATATAGGCAGAACTTAGCACAATACCCTGGCAAGAAAGCAGCAATTTGAAAAGTCATTTTTAACTGACTGACATAAAAAGGTAAAAATCTGAATATAAATAGAGATGGCTAGAGTATTTTCATTCCTGGAGCACATCTAAAAGGTACACTTAAAATTAGTTACTTTCTCACTATTTCCTTTCTTAGTCAGCAATTAAGACCATAATTGTATTCTATGGATTCGTTCTAATAATAGGCCAAATTGGTCAAAAAATCTGCATTCAGAAAAAAAAAGTTGAAAAGTAGATTGTTGTAGTAAAAAGGACTTTAGAAATTATCTAGTAGTCTTCACTTGTCTTTTTACAAATGAATCTGTATAAGTGCATTTTTCCTCCTTGATACTCTGATCTTTCAAAGAAATAATCATTGTAGAGACAGAGCTTGCTACATATCATGTGGAAATTTCAAAGAGAAAAAAATATATCTTGCAATCAACAAGTTCTTATTAAGCACCTACTATGCACCAAGTTTGTGACATGGTAATATATTAGGAAAAGAAGTTAAAATTGACTATAGAGGATATAGGAAGAAAGCCACTTTGTACATCCAAAGAAAGAACTGATAAATAGAAGTATGCATAGAATAATTTTACATGCATGCATACATACATACATATACATATATTTGTGTGTAATGGAAGCTATCTCTATTATGGCAGGGGTGAAGAAAAAAGAAAAGAAATGTACATGATAACATTATTACATATCTAAAAGGACTAGATATAATAGGTTTTCAGTTTCATGGGAAAGCATTTTTTTTATTATACCATGTTATAACAATGCCCTTTTCATTCCACAAATTGAAAATAATACAAACGTGAAAGAGGAAGTGATTTGAATCCAAATTATTGTTCTGCAAAAATATGAAACCTTGGGCACATTATTTAATAATAATGGTCCTGAGAGGATTTTGTTGTAGTTGTTGTTTGTCCTTAATTTTTGAAGAGGAGCAATGGTATAAAGCATAATGTCTTGACTTGCATCTGAATTGGATTTAAGTGAAGCAGGGTTGTTCTAAGTCATCGGCCTCACTTTGTTTTCCAGTCATCCAAGTCCAGTGCAAGATACAAGTCAAGATAACTGGTGATGGCTCTGTATGCATTTGCTGACCTTGGCTTTTTCTATGACTTATGAAGCTGTAAGCACTTCACAGTGCCTGTTTCAATCGCCTTCATTACTGTTGAAACAAATTGTTCTCATTAGACTCTTTCCACCAAGGGAAATCTTCACTTGTAGGGCTATTGGTTACCCTCAACCTGATTTAGCCAATTTCTAGGATGGGTTATTTGGGTAGGACAACTGAGTGTGTGATAGTTTCTTGGAGCCACATTTCTACATTGCAAATTTGTTGACCACTTTTGAGAGATGATCATCCGACTTTGTTGTCCACCTGTCACCCAACTTTCTTGAAAGAATGTTTGTAAAATAAAGGGATGAGATTCAGAATGAGAAGGAAACTTAGAGATAGATCAGCTAATCTAACTCACTTATTTTAGAGATGAGGAAATGAATACCCAGAAATGTGAGTTGGTTTGCTCAAGGTACCACAGGAAATAAAGTCTATATACCTACCATTGGGACACTGGGGTTTTGAGTTTTAAAATATGGGATTAAGTCCTGAGTTATTTAGCTCTGTCATTTAAAATGATACCCTTTTTCCTTTGTCTCAGTTTCTTCATCTGTAAAAAGAAAAAGGTACAATTAGACCATTTCTTATGTCTTTTGTACTGAAACAAATTATGAAATAAAGAAATATATAAACAAATGCATAGTTGAATGCATGGATAAATGTATAGAAAATCAGTAAATGGTCAAACAAGTAAATCTAGGCATGATTTTAAAGCACGATTTCTTTACTAGGGTTCTATTAACTTTTATTATTTTTCAAATAGTATTTTTCTCACATATATGAAGAAAGAATTTAATTTCCAAATTCTCTCCCTCACTTTCCTTTGTTACTTGAGATCATAAGTAGTTTGACATAGGATGTACTTCTGCAATCGTAAAAAACATTTCCATATTAGTCATGTTGTGAAAGAAGAAACAGAGCAAAAGAAAAAAATGGAAAAATAAAGAATTTGAAAAATAGTATGCTTTGACCTGTTCTGTTGCCATCAGTTCTTTCTCTGGATGAGGACAGCATTTTTCTACATGCATCGTGGATCACTGTATTGCTGAGAATCGCTAAATCATTCACTGTAGATCATTATATAGTATTGCTCTTACTGTATACATGTTCTTCTTCTTCTGCTCATTTCACTTCGCATCTGTTCATATAGTCTTTCCAGGGTTTTCTGAGAGCAACCTGCTTGTCATTTCTTATAGTAGTATAGCATCACAATATATGCTACAACTTTTTCTGTCATTCCATTTGATTTACAATTTTTGCCACCATAAAAAGTGCTTTCATAAACATTTTTGTACAAGTAGACCCCTTTCCTTCTCTCCCTTGATCTCTTTGGTATACAGACCTAGTGATGGTAGTGCCAGATCAAGGGTATAACAGTTTGATAGTCTTTTGCACATAGCTCCAAATCTCTCTCCTGTATGATTAGATCAGCTAACAACTCCAACAATACTGCATTAGTGCCCCAATTTTCCCATTTAAGTCTATTATTTTTTTTAATGTATGAGATTAGATAGTATCTAAGATACCTGTCTCAAAATTCAAAATTCTTTGATTCTTATGAAGGTTATTTTCAACCTTTTTAAAAATTGTGAAAGTTATTATACATTTTAATTCTTGACTCTTAGCTTCTTGTATTATTCACTTCACCTGCTATCCATACATAAAAACTTATTATGTAACAAAAACTTTTTAAGAAGTCCTCTTTTTTCTCCCTCCATTTATTTAGTATCCTATTTTTCCAGTTGCAAATAAGAACAATTTTAACATTAATTTTTAACATTTTAAATTCCAACTTCTCTTCTTTCTTCCCTCATTGAAAAGGTGAGAAATGTTATACATGTATAGTCATGCAAAACATTTCCATAGTGATTATGTTGTGAAAGAAAATGCAGACAAAAAAAAAACAAACTTTTAAAATGTCAAGAAAAAAGTATGTTTCTATCTCTATTCAGAGTTCATCATTTCTTTCTCTTGGGATGAAAAATATTTTCCACTTAACTCGTTCATAGTTGTATTGGATCATTGCATTGCTGAAATAGCCAATTCATTCACAGCTGATCATCTTACAATATTGGTACTTGGCACAGTACATTTCAGGCTGTATGTGCTTATATAAGTCTTTTTAGGTACTCTAAAGAATGTTTCAATGAGTCAATAACACGAAAAGTGAATTAATGTCTCATGTTTCCCACATTCCTTCCAACATTGCTCATTTTTCTTTTCTATCTTATTAGCCAATCTAATGGGTGTGAAATAATATTCAGAATTGTTTTGCTTTGAATTTTTTCTATCTATTAAGGTAGAGCAATTTTTATATGACTATACATAGTTTTGATTACTTCATCTGAAAACTGTTCCTACTTGTGATTTTTATCAACTGGTGAAGGGTTACAATTTTTATAAACTTAACTCTGTTCTCTACATGTTTAAGAAATGAGGGCTTTATAAGAGAAACTTCCTTATTTTTTTCACTGTTACTACTGCTAACTATATTTTCCTCCATCTTATTTCCCCTATTTTCTCTATTCTCTCTCTCCTTGCACCCTTTGCCTCCTCAAAAGTGTTTGGCTTATGACTACCTTTTCCCTCAACCTGACCTCCCTTCTATTACTACTATGTTCTTCTCTTTTTCCTTCACCTCCTACTTTCTTGTAGGGTGAAACTGACTTCTATACCCAGTGAACATATATATAATTCCCTCTCTGATTCAATTCTGATAAGAGTAAGATTAACTCATTCTCCCACATCACGCCTCTCGTCACTTCCACTGCAAAAGCTTTTTCTTGCCTCTTAATTTACAATATTCTAACTCTTCCTTTTCCCTTTCTACCAATACATTATTTTCTTACCCCTTTGTTCTATTAAATTTCTTTTTTGCTATCCATCCTTTCATATTGAACTCACACCTATACCCTCTGTCTATATATACTCCTTCTAACTGCCATGATAATAGGAAAGTTGTCAAGTTGTTTGTGTGTGTGTGTGTTCTTCCTTCTTTGCTGAAGAAGACCATGCCTTTGGAGAAATGATGACATGACTTGCACTTCACTTTGTTTTGAGTGAAGGAGGGCTGTGCAGGTCACCAGTCTCACTTCTTCTCCAGAGCCATCTGAATCCAGTGACCAGATATTCATCAGGAGATGATCCAGGATGAGGCAATTGGGGTTAAGGGATTTGCACAAGGTCACACAGCTTGTGAGTGTCAAGTATTTGAGGTGAGATTTGAACTCGGACCCTCATGACACCTGCATTGGTGCTTTATCCCCTGCACCACCTAGCTGCCCCAAAGTTCTCAACTTATACAAGTATCATCTTCCCATGTAGTAATGTAAACAGCTTAACATTATTAAGTCTCTAATGAGTTTCCCTCCTCCTTTACTTTTTTTTATTATTCTCTTGAGTTTTGTATTTGAAAATCAAGTTTTCTATTCAGTTTTAGTCTTTTCATCAAGAATCTTTGAAAGTGATCCACTTCTTTGAATGTCCATTTCCTGCCTCCCTAAAGGATTATACTCAGTTTTGCTAAGTAGCTGATTCTTGGTTGTAACCCTAGCTCCTTTGTCCTCTGGAATATCATATTCCAAGTCCTCTGATGATTTAATGTAGAAGCTGCAAAATCTTCTGTTATACTTACTGTGACTCTATGATACTTGACTTGCTTCTTTCTGGCTCTTTGCAACATGTTCTTCTTGCATTGGGAGCTCTGGAATTTGCTTATAATATTCTTGTAAGTTTTCATTTTGATGGTGGAGTCAAGATGGCGGAGTAGAAAGACTCATGTATGCTAGCTCCGAACCCACAGCCCATGGATTTATTGTAAGAAGAGCTCCCCACAAGTTCTGGATCACTGCAGGGTGTGCAGAAACAAAATGGAAGAGATTTCCGTTCCAGAGAGCCCTGGAGAGCAATCTCCAGGGTTCATTGCGCCCTGGAAAGTGGAGTCCACCCCAGAGCTGCCCTGGCCACAGCCCCAGAGAAGCAGATCCGAGCAGCCTTCAGGGATGGAACCTTCGGTGGCAGGGAAGATCCCTCCACCCACAGACGCTCCAGGTCAGTGAGAGAGATGTCTGGGCTGGCCGAGAGGGGAGCGGGGTGTCTCCGTGACGTGGGGCCCCATGGGAGGAAGCGGCAGAGGCAGAGGCAGGGGCAGGAAACAGAGGAGGAAGAGGCAGGAGCACTGGCAGAGGCAGAGGCAGGGGCAGCGGCAGAGGCAGCAGCAGTGGCCCGGAACTCCCCAAGCAGCAGGCAGAAGCTCAGGTCTCTGCATAAACCCCCTGAGGGAGCTAAGCCTAAGAGGTGGCCCTGCCCCCACCCGCTCCATTACTGAAGTCCTCTGCATAAACCCCCTGAGGGAACTGAGCCTGGGAGGCGGCCCTGCCCCCACCCCAGGACCAGAACTTAAGCTCACATTGAATAGCAGTCACGCCTGCCGTGGAAAGCCCATTTGAATCTCAGGCCCCAGGCACTAGCTAGGCGTATCTAGGCAAGGGTGGACAGGAATCTCAGAAGTCAAGTAACTGGCTGGGAAAATGCCCAGAAAAGGGAAGAAAAATAAGACTATAGAGAGCTTCTTTGAGGGGGTGCAAATGTTCCCGCCTTTCAATTCTGATGACCAGGAAATATTCTTACCATCAGGGAAAGACATGGAGGGCAGGGCCTCTGTATCCCAGACATCCCAGGGGGATATCAGGTGGGCTCAGGCCATGGAAGAGCTCAAAAAGGATTTTGAAAAGCAAGTTAGACAGGTGGAGGAAAAGCTGTGAAGAGAAATGAGAGAGATGCAAGAAAAGCATGAAAAACAGGTCAATACCTTGGTAAAGGAGACCCAAAATGCTGAAGAAAATAACACCTTGAAAAATAGGCTAATTCAATTGGCAAAAGAGGTTCAAAAAGCCAATGAGGAGAAGAATGCTTTCAAAAGCAGAATTAGCCAAATGGAAAAGGAGGTTCAAAAGCTCAATGAAGAGAATAGTTCTCTCAAAATTAGAATGGAACAGATGGAGTCTAGTGACTCTCTGAGAAACCAAGAAATCACAAAACAAAACCAAAAGAATGAAAAAAATGGAAGAGAATGTGAAATATCTCATGGGACAAACAACTGACCTGGAAAATAGATCCAGGAGAGACAATTTAAAAATTATGGGACTACCTGAAAGCCGTGATCAAAAAAAGACTCTAGACATCATCTTCCATGAAATTATCGAGGAAAACTGCCCTGACATTCTAGAACCAGAGGGCAAAATAAGTATTGAAAGAATCCATCGATCACCCCCTGAAAGAGATCCAAAAAGAGAGAGTCCTAGGAACATTGTGGCCAAATTCCATAACTCCCAGGTCAAGGAGAAAATCTTGCAAGTGGCTAGAAAGAAACAATTCCAGTATTGTGGAAGTAAAATCAAGATAACTCAAGATCTAGCAGCTTCTACATTAAGGGATTGAAGGGTGTGGAATAGGATATTCCAGAAGTCAAAGGAACTAGGACTCAAACCAAGAATCACCTACCCAGGAAAACTTAGTATAATACTTCAGGGGAAAATATGGTCTTTCAATGAAACAAAGGACTTTCAAGCATTCTTGATGAAAAGACCAGAGCTGAAAAGAAAATTTGACTTTCATACACAAGAATGAGAAGAAGCATGAAAAATAAACAGCCAAGAGAGGTCATAAGGGACTTACCAAAAGTGAACTGTTTACATTCCTACATGGAAAGACAATATTTGTAACTCAAAACTTTTCAGTATCTGGGTAGTTGGTGGGATCACACACACACACATGTACACACGTGCACGCACACACACATACACACATGCACGCACATATAGAGACAGAGAGTACAGAGTGAATTGAATAGGATGGAACCATATCTTAAAAGAAATTAAGGTAAATGGTGAGAGAGAATGGTAGGGGGAGGAAAGAGGGTGAAATGGAATGGGGTAAATTATATCTCATTCAAGAGGCAAGCAGGATACTTTTAGTGGAGGGAAAAAGAGGAGAGCTGAGAAAAAAAACAAGAAGTTTACCCTCATCACATTCGACTAAAGGAAGGAATAAAATGCACACTCGTTTTGGTATGTAAACCTATCTTACAATACAAGAAAGTGGGGGAGAAGGAGATAAGCAAGGGGGGGATGATGGAAGGGAGGGTAATGGGAGGAGGGAGCAATTTGAAGTCAACACTCTTGTGGAGGGACAGGATCAAAAGACAGAATAGAAACAGTGGGGGGGCAGGATAGGATGGAGGGTAATTCAGTTAGTCTTACACAACATGACTATTTTGGAAGTCATTTGCAAAACTACACAGATAGGGCCTATATTGAATTGCCTGCCTTCCCAAAGGGAATAGGTGGGGAGGGAGGGATGGGGAGAATTTGGAACTCAAAGTTTTAGGAACAATTGTTTAGTATTGTTGTTGCTACTAGGAAATAAGACATACAGTTAATGAGGAATAAAAAGTCATCTGGCCCTATAGGACAAAAGAGAAGATGGGGAGAAGAGAAGGGGTGGATGATAGAAGAGAGAGCAGATTGGTGATAGGGAAAATTAGATTTCTCGGTGTGTTGGCGTGGGGGGAGGGGGTAAAAGGGGAGAAATTTTGGACCCCAAAATTTTGTGAAAATGAATGTAAAAAGTTAAATAAATAAATTTTTTTTAAAAAAAGTTTTCATTTTGAAATCTCAGGAGGTAACCAATGGATTCTTTCATCTTGTACTTTACACTTTGGTTCTATAATATCAGGTAGTTTCCTTTGGTAATTTCTTGAAAGATGATGTCCAGGCTCTTTTTATTAATCAAGTCTTTTAGGTGGTAGTATTGTTTTTAACGTATGCACGTTGGACCTGTTTGCAAGGTCACTTGTTTTTCCAATGAGATATTTCATCATGTCTTTCATTTTTTCCTTTCTCTTTGTTTTATTGATCCTTAATTTCTCTATTTTCTTATTCTTTTGGTTTTCTTTTATATTTTCTTGGTTTCTCACAAAGTCATTAGCTTCCATTTGCTCCATTCTAATTTTTTAAATAATAATTTTCTTCAGTGAGCCTTTGAACCTCCTTTTTCATTTGACCAAATCTGCTTTTTAAAGCTTTCTTATCCCTATTGAGTTTTTGAACCCCTTTTGCCATTTTGGTTAGTCTATTTTTAAAGGTGTTATTTTCTTCAGGATTTTTAGGGTTTCTTTTAGCATGCTGTTGACTCACTTTTCATGATTTTCTTTCATCTCTCTCATTTCTCTCCCCAATTTTTTCTCCAGTCTCTTACTTGATTTTCAAAATCATTTTGAGCTCTTTCATGGTTGTTAATTTTTTGGATGTAGAAGCCTTGACCTTTCTGTCTTCCTCTGATGGTATGCTTTGCTACTACTTATCTGAATGTATAGAAGAAAATACATTTTCACCAAGAAACTATCTTTCTATAGTCTTATTTTTCCCCCCTTGGGTCATTATCCCAGCCAGTTTCCTGACTTTTGAATCCTTTGTAAAATGAAAGGTGTGCTACCCTAGACTTCAGAGGTTTCGTGCAGATGTTTTCTGAGATATTTCTAGGGACCTGTAAGTACTCAAATACTGCAAGGTGGCATAATAAAGGGAGAGGAGTTTACTCCTCTCCTGGCCTGTTCTCTACTCTGTGAGCAATCACAAGCATTCTACTCTGCACTGGAACTGAGAGTAGGATCTGTCTCCACAGCCACCACCAGCTCTACCATACCAGTGCTCCTCCTCACCCCAGCATTACCACTAAGGGTTGAGATTCAGATCAGTTTCATAATTCCCCCAGGGTATTTAAGCTGAAGGCTCCAAAGGTGGATACTGCTACAACAGTGACTGCCGCTGGTCTGGGGCCAAAGCACACTCCCCTCTCAATCACGTGAAAGAGCTTTCTTACTGAGCTTTGAAGTTATCTTTGGTGGTTGTGGGTTGAGAAATCGGGGAAGCACAGCAGCTGCTGGTGATTTCACCCCTGAAGCTTGCTCCAGTCCAGGTCATGCTAGATTGTGCTCTGTTCTAAATTGGCACAATAGAGCTTTCCTTTTGGGCTTCCAGGCTGTCTTGGGCTGAAAATGTGTTTTACTCTGTCATTATGTGACTTCTGTTGCTCTACAATTTGTTTATACTCATTAATAAAGGGTACTTGGAGGGTTTGGGGAGAGCTCGAGTGAGTCCTTGCCTTTACTCTGCCATCTTAGAACGTTTTCTTATGTAAAATTTTAGTTCTTTTCCTTTTTTGATTTTTCTTCTGGAGAATTTTATGACAACTAAAGGTAATTGGACACATCTAAAGTGTCATACTCTTTCCCTCATCATCCTCCCCTCAATGGACAATTTTTTTTAAAGGTGTACTGTCATTTTTGCAGTCTGAGAATGTTCTCTACTGCTTTATATTTTAGAATCGAGGGTTAGGAGGCCCTGAAAGACTGAAGACTCTCCCAGAGTCACACAAGAGGCATTACAGACAGAATGTGAACTATTATTTTTCTGACTTTGAGATGCTCATCTGTTTTAATTACATATTTCTGTATTGTCCAGTACAAAAGGGATAGGGATTGAGCTATTTCTGTTTTTATGGAAAAGCTTTACAGTGTGCATTATTTAGTTTAACATTTTTGTGAATACTTAAGAATGAACAGGAAAAGAATATTTTCTAGACCCATTTTGACACTAATTACTAAAGTAAAGTTTAAATTATTTTTTTTATATATGTGCCTTGAGATCTAACAGTAAGATGAATTTGGGTATCCATTGTGTTGAATGTTGAAACATCAAATTGTTCACCCTTTGGTAGTTCTCAGAATGACTTTATTAAATCTAGCTCTGAGGCCATCTTTAGCCAGTGATTATCAAATGCTGGTACATTTGAATGTGTCTCAGTGAAAAGAAGGCATTTATTATTTTTTTTTTCCTTTTAACCAGTGACCTAAGTAAGAATGTGAACTTGACTCTTCAGAGATAAAAAAAAAAAGTTATTGAATCAGCCTCTTAAAGGGCAAAATACGCACAGATGAACAATGGAAGTTTAAAGAGCAGGACCTGATATTTTGGGAGTATCTTCAGTGAATATTAAATAAGACTCTAAAGCTTGCTACTTCTCAAACTTCAAACTTCTGTGTCTCTTATAGCCAGGGCTTATGGTCTTGAACTCTTACTATCCTTCTCTAATTTAATGGAGTATTGCTGGAATCAACTTTTTTTTTGTTTATATTTATTTCTTAAGGTATTTTGAAGCCCTTAATTGTTACTCCTAAAATACTTCAAGATTGAGTAGTTTTTTTTATATATATACAGAAATTATCTATTTGAGATTCGCAGAGTTTGAGAAATGCAAGGGACATCAATAGCCATCAGTAACTGAAAAAAATATAAAATCTTTGAGAGTCACCTTCTGTCATTTCTCCTTTCATCTCTCTCTGTCTGTCTCTGTCTCTCTCTGTCTCTCTCTCTTTCTTTCTCTCCTCTGTCTCTGTTTCTCTCTCCCCATTCCTCCTTCTCTCTTCCCCTTCCCTCCCTCTGTTATTCATCCCTTCACCTCTTCCTTCTTTCTTTCCTTCCTTCCTTCCTCTCTTCCTTTCTTCTTTCTTTTCTTCCTTCCTTCTTATCTTTCCTTCCTACTGAAATACTTAACAATTCAGCCAAAATATCAGAGTCAAGTATTAAAGTAGTTTTTCTCCTCTTAAATATATACTACTAATGACTTCCTACTGTCTTTGGATCTTCTATATCCTAAAATTTCCTAATTATCATATAGGGAGCCAAGATGGTAGAGTAGAAGGATGGACATACCGTGGCTTCCCCCCTTCCACCATAGCCCATAAAATACTTGCAAAAATGACTCTAAACAAATTCTAGAGCAGTAGAAGCCACAAAACAACAGACTGAAAGAGATTTCCAGTCCAAGTCAGCCTGGAAGGCCAACAGGAAAGGTCTATCACACCAGCGAGCAGAACGTGGCCCAACCTTGGCTGCCTGGTACAGTAGGAACAGGACTGGAGCAGGATTCAGGGTGGAATCATAGGTAGCAGTTATGGTTCCCAGATTTCTAAACCCACAAATGTCGAAGACGGATTCAAAGGTAAGTGAGAAAACTGTTCCACCTGGGTGAGAAGGGACCACAGTCTGATCCCAGGCACAGGGCAGCAGAAGACACTGCAGCAGCATTTATTTTAGGAACACTATGCCTAAGGACCCTGCGGGGATCAAGCATCCCCTCTTAATCTTGGCCGTGAGTGGTGGTCCTGGGGTGAAGGGGAGCACTGGTGAGGTGGAGCTGATATAGGCTCTGGAGAGGGAATTCTAATCACAGATCCTGGGCAAAATTCTCCTTTATAAATCAAGAGTAAAAATTCTCAGTTGAGAGGATAGGGGAAGAGAGTACATAATGTGTCTGAGGAGAGAAGATTTAAAATAGTTTCTGATGATAGTGAGAATGGGAATACCTAAGCAGCAATCAGCAAGTGTTTGACTTCCTCCACCTTCATTTAGCAGCATGTATTTAGTAATGGAAGAAGTAGAGGGTAGGAGTCATCCATAGATAGAATTTGGTAGAGAACATTCTCTGGTAGAGAACAGACTCTGGATTTTGACTCATGGTGCTATTTGCTTCCATTTTATGAGAGAGTTCATCTTATTCACATTCACAGTTATGATTAGTAATTGTGTAAATTGTATATTTAATTCCATCCTATTTTTCATGCTGTTTGTCCTTTCTCTCTTTTAACTCTTTTTCTCCTCAGCAGTGTTTTCCTTCTATCTACCACCTTCCCTGACCCACTCTCCCTTCTTTCAATCTCCCATGCCTTTATTTAATATCTTTCCCTCTTACTGCCTTGTTCAGTAAGATTGATTTCTATATTCAATTGATCACATATATTATTCCTTCTTTGAACAAATACTTTTGAGAGTAATGTTCAAGTAATGCCCATTTCCCACCGTCTCTTCTTCCTTTCTACTATAATAGGTCTTTTTACCTCTCTGTGTGAAATAATGTACCCCATTCTACCTCCACTTTCTTTCTGCATCCAGTATGCTCTTCTTTCTTATTCCTTAGTTATAGTTTTTATGTCTTTCTCTCAAATTCACCTTATACCCATAGACTCTGTCTATCTATATTCCTTCTCGACTCGCTATCAGTGATGCAATTTCTGAGAAATAACATCCTTCCATGTAATGAAGTAAGCTGATCAATTCTATTAAATCCTTTATGGTTTTTTTTTTTCCTATTTTCCCCTTCACAGGCTTCACTTCTCTCTTACTATTGCAGGTCATATCTGTTTTTCTTCAGTTCAGGTCTTCTAATGAAAGATTGAAATAATTCTGTTTCATTGAATGATCAAAGAATGTTGCATTTTGCTGGGTAGGTGATTCATGCCTGTAGTCCTAGCTCCTTTAAAATCTGAAAAAATCATGTTGTGTTATCTCTGATCAGCATGGTTGGAGGTAGTAGGGAAGAAAATAAAAGAAAATTAAATTAAAAATTAAAGAGAATTGATAATTGAGATACAATCTCCTGAATCACATAAGAAGAGGTGTGATTAGGGGCACATGTGAAGGTGTTAGCTTTGTCAGGAAGTACATTTTCATAATAATAAACTAGAGGAAAATAAAGAATTGAGGATTATGTTAAGGGGATTTGAGGTGAAGAGAACATGAAAACAGGAAACTCATATGGGATGGCTAAAAATGGAAAGGGACCTTCATGTCGAAAAACAATTTGTAGCAGCTATTTTTGTTGTGGTAAATTATTAGAATTTCTTCGATTGGGGAATTGCTGAACAGACTGCGGCATAAGAATATAATGTAATACTATAGTTCAATAAGAAATGATGAACAAGAACATTTCAGAAAAAAAAATAACCTAGAAAGGCTTGCATGAATTGATACAAAAAGAAATTACCAGAAGCAGTAAAACATTGTGCACAGTATCAGCAACATTGTGTGATAATCAGCTATGAATGACTCAGTTCTTTTCAGCAATACAATGACCCAAGACAGGTACAAGAGTCACATGAAGTAAAAATACTAACTTCATCCAGATTTTTTAAAAAAAGCTGATGAATATCTGAATGTATGTCGAAGCATATGCTTTCTCACCTTCTTTCTTCTTTTTCATGTTTTTTCCCCTTTTAGCCTGTTTCTTCTTTCACAACTATGATTGATATGGAAACATGTTCTACATGATAGCCTGATATAACCTGTATCAAATTCCCTAACATATTAGGAAGAGTGCAAGGTAAGGGGGGGAAGGAGAAAAATTTGAAACTAAAAATTTTGTGAAAATGAGTGCTAAAATTGTATTTACATGTAATTAGTAAAAAAAAATACAACAAAAATAGTAAATAAATAAATCAATTAAAATATTTATAAGGAAAAAGAAAAAATAAAGCAAAACAATGACCACTTCTAGTGTTGCCATGCTTTTCTTGCTTTCTTCCTTTTTCAGTCTTGTCTAACTCTTTCTGATCCCATTTAGGGTATCCTGCCCAAAGGTAATAAAATGGTTTTCCATTTAGTCCCCCAATCACTTTACAAATGAGGAAACTGAGTAAAATAGGGTTAAGTGACTTACCTAGTGCTAAGTAAGTAGCGAGTGTCTGAGACTAGATTTGAACTGAGGAAGACAAATATTCCTGACTACAGGCTGGACACTCTATTCACTGTGCCACCTAACTGCCCGAAATAAATGTTAAATGTTAAAAATAAAATACCTTAGATGAAGGCCTACAGCACAACTAAGATTCTTGTTTATATCTTTCCATAGATGGTCATCATAGCATATATTTCTGCTATGTTCTTTGTGATGATCTTTGTTTTGTAGAGCTTTCTGAGATTCACACTAGTAGAGAGTATACCAAAATCAAAGTCCTTCTGTATTTATGGAAGAATAAAAATATGTATAAGTAGTATATTTTCTAATATCAGTTGAGCAGAACTAAAAGTAAAGGCTGACCAAGTCCGTATGGTCTGATTAGAGGACTCAATCATATAAGAAGTGAAGTTCTACCATTATGAATATTTTGTTTCCCCCTCATGACCCCTTCTCCATACATATCAGTATCAATATGAGTTTTTGGATGTTTCTATTATAAGTCACCTTCTCAAGGTCTTCTCCACTATGACAACTACAAGCTCAAGTCCTTGAAGCAAGATTATTTGCTCAGTCACTGTACTGTATTTATTAAAATGTAATGGTCTATTGTTTACATATTATTGAAAACATTGGAGAAATATTCATCGTATCTGGACCAAAGTTCCTGCCTTACTATTTATTAATTGAATGGACATAGGCAATTCATTTAATCTCTGCATCTCATTTTCTTTATTTAGGAAAATTGAATATGAGTACTGCCTACATGAGAAATGTGTCAATCTTGAAATTTTAAACATCAAGATCTGGGGATGCAGGAATTGTAATTCCTTCTTCAATAACACTGAGGTATTTTTGAGTTATTAGTGTTTTCAGAGCCTTAGAAAAGGTAGGCGATTTACATAAGGTCACACAGCTAGCATACGTTAGAAATGAAATTTAAATCCAGATCTTGCTGAATTATACATGACACTGCCTGCCTGATTAGATTTAATTATTAAAAAGGGCGTCCTAAAAGTCTTAATGCAGTATTAATCGATTAAAGTTTGGATCTATTGTAAGATTTTTGGGACACCTTTAGTAAATGGATGATTATCCTTGTTCTTTTTATAAAACTTCTCTATTGTCCTATAACATCTCTGACCAGAGTAACCCATAGCTCTATATTCTTAAAATCTCCTTAATACTATTAAGACCTGAGGTCAGGTTTCAAACTAATAGACCAAAATAATAAAAGTTCTCAGTAATATGAAGTTGAAGAAAGAAATTAGAAACTCACTGAGGTGAATGAAAGTTGTGGTAGAGTGAAATACTTATTAATTTTTGTTTCCTTGATATCAGAAAAAGCCTTCAATATTTCAAGTATCATGAACAAAACAGTCAAACATGAAATGTAAAGTTGTGCCTGTTTAGACCTGTAAGACACCATAAAAATGGTCTGATTTAATTACCCATTTTATATAGCTGGAGAACACATGACTCAGAGAGGTTAAATGACGTTCCTTAAGTGACTAGTTAATGACAGAGCAGGGGTTAAAACTTGACTCTTAGTCTGATCTCTATTTTACTATTCCACAATGCCTCTCTTTCATGCTTCTAATGTTGTCCGTTCATTTTGAAGATGTAAATGAATTTTCTCCCATAATGTCATCTGTATTCCAATAAAAAACCTTTAAGTATAACTTTGAAAAATATAGCACTAGAATAGATGTAACCAGAGCAAGGCTGCTCACCCAAAGACTTGCAGATTGAAATTTACCTCTTAAAAGGTCAGAATCAAGCACAGGTTCAGTCTCCTGATAAATGCATTTGTCCTAAAGGTTGATGTAATCTAATGTCTTTACATTTTCCTTTTGCTCCATATGACCTTGTGAGAATGGAGCTTCCACTGATATCTGGAATTCAGATGATATCTATGTATGGGTCTAATAAAATCGAAACAGAAAGTTACTTAACCAATAGTATGATTACAGAGGGATTTTTTTGCATATTAATGAGGGGAAAAGGCTCTACCCTTGTAATGAATTTATAGAAAAGTAATCTCATCTATGGTCTTAGTCTAATATCTCATTTTGGTATAGAACTAATCCTTGGCACTTGAAGATTAGGGAAGCAGAATACAAGTTCTACTATGGTGGAAAGGCTTTGCTTATGAACCAGAAAGTCTCTGTGTGGAGCACTGGAAAATGTATGTAACTAAATGTAGAGAGATCCTTACCAAAAGGATAGGAATTTACAAGACAACAATTACTTTAGAAATAGAAACTTATGAAAATATTTACTGAGAAATGGAAAGATTTCTCTCCATTGGTGGAAAAGATGTTTATGTACTGGTGAAATAAACTAAGAAGCAGAGTTGGTATCCACAGAAGAAAAGTAACATAAGCAAACCATTAGCCAGAAGTAGAGCAAAGATTAAGTCCAAGCATATCCTCTGACACTATATCTATAACTCATTCCATATACAATTACGCATCCTTTTGTTTTTTAATCTTATGATTTAGTTTTCTAAAGTGATGGAGTGGTGGACTTGTGGAAGCCAAGAACGGAAAATAAGAAATATATTGTTGCAGCTCACACTCACCTCAAAACACCACAAATTATTGCTGCAGAACAAATCCTGGAACATTAGAGTAAGCAAAATGATGGAAGAGAGCAGTATTTTTAGTTCAGGAGACTTGAAAGATTGCAGGAAAGGTCCTTCTCACTTGGCATAAAGAGGAACATATGTCCAGGACAAGAAACATCCTAACAAGTCAGCAGCAAGGTTGACCTCAGAAAACCAGAGAGAGAGCTTGTTCCCAAGTGTGGTTGTGAAGACCAGAACTGAGCCAAAAATTTGACCTCCAATATCAAGACTGATGAGAAATCTAAAAGGAGAAAATAAAATTCAAAGGATTCAATGGAGCTAAACTATTTATATCCCAACAAGGGAAGATGTTACTTGCAATTCTTAAAAACCATATCACTCTCCAGTTCTGGGAGCCGAGATGGCAGAGTGATTACTAACTGCTATCACACTCCTCTTGTTTACCTCGACGAGCCCAGAAAATATGTCCCCAGGAAAATCTCTGGAACAGTTAGAACAGAAGAAGGAGCAAACACACTCTCAGCCCATGAGGCTAGGAAGATCGCTAAGGATAGTTCCTCTTGATGTGGCCAAAGACAACCAGTGTAGGATCAGAACTTTCTCAGACAACCACACCTCAACAAATGGGGAGAAGATCCTGAACCCTAAGGAGGTGAAACCAGCAACTGCCAACACTAGGACCCCAGGCATGCCTCAGCACCCCAGTGGAATCAGGAAGACATTAGCCCAGGCAACTGAACTCACTCTACTTTAGCTCAGTAGAGGAGCCCCTAGCGACTAAACCACCCCTTCTCCACACTTAAAGTATTATTTCAGGCAGAGAGTTGGACATTCAATGAAATAAAGGATTTCCAGAACTCTCTGATGAATAGGCCAAAACTCAATACAAAATTTAATGTTCAAATGAAATTCTCAGGAGAGGCATAAAAAGGTAAAAGGGGAACAAAACTTGTTCCTCAATATGCACAAACTATTTACATCCCTATAAGAGAAGATGATACTTGTTAATCTTGAGAATCATACATTTATTATGATATATAAACGGAATACACATAGATAGAAGGAGTGGGTATAATTTAAATGATGTGATGATAACAAATACGATTAAGGGTGTGAAGGGATTGTAATGGGTGATGTGAAAAGGAGGCAGAAAAAAAACTTCCATCACAGAGAGAGACACAAAAATATATTACAGAAGAGAGAAAGAGAGAAGGGAGATGAACATTGTTTGAGAGGTACTCTCATCTGATTGGATTCAAGGAGGGTACAACAAACTCAGGTAAGTATAGAAATGCAAATAGTTCTATAAGCAATAGGAGGGGCAGGGAGAAAGAAAAGGAAAGGGGGCTAAAAAAGAGGGAAGAAGTAGTAAGGGAAAAATGGATTAAAAGAAAGTGGGGCAGAAAGAAGGGAAGGAAGACTGAAGGAGGGAGTAGCCAAAAATAAGAACTCTATTATGGAGGGGAATGGAGAAGGGAGAACTAAAAGCATAAACAAAGAGAAAGGGGATGGAGGGAAAGACACAGATAGCAACCATAACTGTGAATGTGAATGGGGTAGCCTCTCCCATAAAATGGAGATGAATAGTGCAATGGATTAAAAACCATAATTCAACAAAATATTGTTTACAAGAAACACATTTGAAATGGGGGCAAACACACAGGGTGAAGGTAAAAGATGGAGCAGAATATTTTGTGCTTCAGCTGACATGAAAAATGCAAGGCTAGCAATCCTAATCTCAGACAAAGCAAAACCAGAAATAAATCTAATCAAAATAGATAAAGGAAACTATATTCTGCTCAAAGTCGCCATAGACAATGAAGCAATTTCATTACTAAACATATACGCTCCACATATTCTAATATCCGGATTCTTAGAGGAGCAGTTAAGAGAAAGACAGGAAGAAATAGAGAGCAAAACTACACTTCTGGGGACCTCAACCTTACCCTCTGTGAACTTGATAAATCTAAACTCAAAATAAAGAAAAAAGAAGTTAAGGAGGTGAATAGAACTCTGGAAAAGGTAGATATGATAGATCTCAGGAGAAAATTGAATGTGGATAAAAAAGGACTATACCTTTTATTCAGTGGTACATGACACCTATACAAAAAATGACCGTGTACTATGCCATAAAAATCTCACAATCCAGTGCAGAAAAGCAGTTATTGAATGCAGCCTTATCAGATCTTAATGAAATAAAAATTACATGTAATAAAAGACTGTGGAAAGATAGACCAAAATTAATTAGAAACTAAATAATTTAATTCCAAGGAATGAGTAGGTTAACGGACAAATCATAGAAACAATGAACAACTTCATTCAAGCGAATGACAATGATGAGACGACCTACCAAATCTTACCAGATACTGCAGAAGCAGTTCTTAGAAGAAATTTTAAGTCTTTGAGAGCCTACATGAACAAAATAGAGAAAGAGAAGATCAATGCATTGGGTATGTAGCTGAAAAAGCTCAAGGAAGTACAAATTGAAAATCCCCAAGAAAGTACCAAATTAGAAATACTGAAAACCAGAGGAGAGATTTAAAAACTTGGAATTAAGAAAAATATTGAACTAATAAATAAAACTAGTAGGTGATTTTTTGAAAAACCCAATGAAATGATAAACCTTTGGTCAATTTAATTTAAAAAAAGGAAGAAGACAACCAAATTAACAATATCAAAAATTAAAGGGTGAACTCACCTCCAATGAGGAGGAAATTAAAACAATAATATGAAATTACTATGCCCAACTGTATGACCATAAATGCGACAATCTAAATGAGATGGATGAGTATATTGAAAGACATAAATTGATCAGACTAACAGAAGAGGAAATTGAATATTTAAATAACCCCATCTCAGAAAAAGAAATTGAACAAGCCATCAATGCACTCCTTAGAAAAAAATTTCCAGGGCCAGATGGATTCATAAGTGAATTCTTTCAAACATTTGAAGAACAGTTAATTCCAATAATATGTTAAGTATTTAGGAAAATTGAGGAAAAAAGAGTCTTCCCAAATTCTTTTTATGATACAAATATGATGTTGATGCCTAAACCAGGAAGAGCCAAAACAGAGAAAGAAAATTATAGATAAACTTAATAAACATTAGATGTAAAAATTTTAAATTAGATTTTAGCAAAAAGAATACAGCAGCTTATCACGAGAATAATGCATTATGATCAGGTAGGATTTATACCAGAAGTGCAAGGCTTGTTCAATATTAAGAAGTCTAGTTCTCCCTTCTCCCTTCCCCTCTACAATAGAGTTTTAATTTTTGACCACCACCTTCCTCAGTCGTCCCTTTCTTCTTTCAGCCCCCCCTGCTTTTCATTCCCCTTTACCGCTACTACTTCTTCCCTTTCTTTTAATCTCTCTTCCCCTTTCTTTCCCCCTTCCCCTCCTACTGCCTATAGAGCTAGCTAGATTTATGTATTTAATTAAGTTTGTTGTTCCCTCCTTGAATCATTCAGTTGAGAGTACCTCTCAAGCAATGCTCATCTCCTTCCCCTCTTCCCTTCTATTATAATATAATTTTGTACTTGTTCCTGTGATGTAATTTACCATTTTCTGCTTCCTCCTTTTCACATCTTCTGTTACAATCCTTTTACAGGCTTAAATCACATTTTTAACATCACATCATTTATTTCATATCTACTCCCTCTTTTTATGTGTATTCCTTTTATATTTCATAATAGATATGCAATTCTCAAGATTAACAAGTATCACATTCCCTTATAGGGAGGAAAACAGTTTGCCCATATTGAGTAAAAGTTTTTTTTTTTCTTTTCCCTGCTTATCTTTTTATGCCTCTCTTGAAACCTGCTTTTGGAGATCAAATTTTCTATTGATTTCAGCCCAGTTGAGTTCAGGAAGGTCTGGAAATCCCTTATTTCACTGAATGTCCATCTCCTTGCTCAAATGTTATGCTGAACTTTGCTGTGTAATTGATCCTTGGTTGTAGTCTCAACTGCTTTGCCTTACAGAATATCATATTCCCGTTCCTTCTCTCCTTAAATGTAGAAACTGCAGGGTCCTGTATAATACTGTCTGTAGCTCTTCTATGTTTAAATGGTTTCTTTCTGGCTGCTTTCTGGCTGTAGTATTTTCTCCTTTGCTTGATAGTTCTGAAATTATGCAATGGTATTCCTTGGTGTTTTCAGTATTGGACACCCTTCAGGAAGTGAATGGTGGATGCTTTCAATGACTATTTTGACCTTCTGGGTCTGGGATTTCTGGGCAGTTTTCCTTGCTCATTTCTTGGAAGATATTGTCCAGGCTCTTTTTTTCATCATGACTTTCTAGTAGATCAATAATTCTTAGATTTTCTCTCCAGGTTCTATTTTCCAGGTCAGTTGTTTTTCCAGTTAGATATTTTGCATTTTTTTCCTACCTTTTCATTCTGTAGTTTTTTTTTCACTGATTCTTGATGTCTCAGTGTCATTAGTTTCTACTTGCCCAATTCTAATTCTTGTGAAATTTTATCAACTTGTTTTCTTCAGGTAACTTTTGTATCTCCTTTTCCATCTGTCCAAATATTCCTTTTAAGAATGTTTTTTCTCCAGTTAGTTTTTGTACTTCCTTTTTCATTTGTTCAATTTCCCCAGTTAGATTTTGTGCTTCCTTTTCCATTAGTCTAGTTTTCCTAGCAAGTTGTTCTCTTCATTGAATTGTTCTTTCATACTTTTAAAATCATTGGCCAGTTTTTCTACTATTTCTCTAATCTGGCTTCTAAAAGCTTTCTTTAGCTCTTCTAAGAGTGTTCTTTGTGCTTGCCACCAGTTCATAGTCCTTCCTGAAGTTTCAGACGGAAGTACAGTCTTGATTCTGACCTCTTTGATGTTTATGTTTTGGTCCTTGTCCCCATAGAAAGATTCTATGGTCTTTTCTTTCCTTATTTGCTTCTTACTCTTGATAATGATGCTCAGTGTATTGTAGCCTCTGGTTTTTTTTTTTTAATTTATTTATTTATTTAGCTTTTTACATTCATTTTCACAAATTTTTGGGTTCCAAATTTTCTCCCCTTTTCTCCTCTCCCCCCACCCCATTACCCCAAGAAATCTAATTTTCCCTATCTCCAATCTGTCCTCTCTTCTGTCATCCCTCCCTTCCCTTGTCTCTATCTTCTCTTTTCTCCTGTAGGGCCAGATGACTTTCTATTCCTCATTAACTGTATGTCTTCTTTCCTAGTTGCAACAACAATACTAAACAATTGTTCCTAAAACTTTGAGTTCCAAATTCTCCCCATCCCTCCCTCCCCACCTATTCCCTTTGGTATGGCAGGCAATTCATTATAGGCCATATCTGTGTAGCTTTGCAAATGACCTTCCTGATAGTCATGTTGTATAAGACTAACTGAATTGCCATCCCTCCTAACCTGCCCCTCATTGTTTCTCTTCTGTCCTTTGATCCTGTCCCTCCCCAAGTGTTGACTTTCAATTACTCCTTCCTCCCTTTGCCCTCCCTTCCATCATCCCCCCCCAATATCTCCTTCTCCCCCGCTTTCTTATACTGTAAGATAGGTTTTCATACCAAAATGAGTGTGCATTTCACTCCTTCGTTTAGTCAAATGTGATGAGGGTAAACTTTTGTTTGTTTTTTTTTTCCTCAGCTCTCCTCTTTTTCCCTCCACTAAAAACATCTCCTACTTGCCTCTCATATGACATATAGTTACCCCCTTCCATTTCCCCCTCTTTCCTCTCACTACATTTCTCTCTCACCATTTACCTTAATTTCTTTTAAGGTATGGTCCCATCCTATTCAGTTCAATCTGTGCTCTCTGTCTCTGCATGTGAATGCTTGTGTGTATGTGTGTGCATGCGTGTACATGTGTATGTGTGGTCCCACCAACCACCCAGATACTGAAAAGTTTTACGAGTTAGAAATATTGTCCTTCCCTGTATGAATGCAAACAGTTCATTTCTGGTAAGTCCCTTAATACTTCTCCTTGCTGTTTACTTTTGCATGCTTCCTCTCATTCTTGTGTTTGAAAGTCAAATTTTCTTTTCAGCTCTGGTCTTTTCATTAAGAATGATTGAAAGTCCTCTGTTTCATTGAAAGACCATATTTTCCCTTGAAGTATTATACTCAGTTTAGCTGGGTAGGTGATTCTTGGTTTCAGTCCTAGTTCCTTTGCCTTCTGGAATATCCTATTCCACGCCCTTCGATCCCTTAATGTAGAAGCTGCTAGATCTTGGGTTATCCTGATTGTATTTCCACAGTACTGGAATTGTTTCTTTCTAGCTGCTTGCAAGATTTTTTCCTTGAGCTGGGAGTTCTGGAATTTGGCCACAATGTTCCTAGGAGTTTCTCTTTTTGGATCTCTTTCAGGTGGTGATCGATGGATTCTTTCAATACTTATTTTGCCCTCTGGTCCTAGAATGTCAGGGCAGTTTTCCTTGATAATTTCATGCAAGACGATGTCTAGGTTCTTTTTTTGATCATGGCTTTCAGGTAGTCCCATAATTTTTAAGTTGTCTCTACTTGATCTATTTTCCAGGTCAATTGTTTTTCCCATGAGATATTTCACATTCTCTTCCATTTTATCGTTCTTTTGGTTTTGTTTGGTGATTTCTTGGTTTCTCATAAAGTCATTAGACTCCATCTGTTCCATTCTAATTTTGAGAGAATTATTAAATTCAGTGAGCTTTTGAGCCTCTTTTTCCATTTGGCTCATTCTGCTTTTGAATGCATTCTTCTCCTCATTGGCTTTTTGAACCTCTTTTGCCAATTGAGTGAGCCTATTTTTCAAGGTGTTAATTTCCTCAGCATTTTTTTGGGTCTCCTTTACCAAGATATTGACCTTTTTTTCATACTCTTCTTGCATCTTTGTCATTTCTCTTCCCAGTCTTTCCTCCACCTGTCTAACTTGCTTTTCAAAATCCTTTTTAAGCTCTTCCAAGGCCTGAGCCCACCCAACACCCCCCTGGGGTGTCTGGGGTACTGAGGCCCCGCCCTCCACATCTTTCCCTGATGGGAAAAATACGTTCTCGTCCTCCCCATCAGATCCGAAGGTTGGGATCATTTGCATTTGTTGGAAAAAACTCTCCAAAGTCTTATTTTTCTTCCCCTTTCTAGGCATTTTCCCAGCCAGTTACTTGACTTCTGAGATTCCTTTCCACCCCCGCCTGGATCCGCCCAGCTAGTGCTTGACCTCTGAGATTTAAATGCGCTTTCCCGCGGCAAGCTTTAGTGCTGGCGCAGGGGTGGGGGCAGGGCCGCCTCCTAAGCTTGGGCCCTCAGGGGTTTTCTGCAGAGACTTTCAGGAACGGAGTGGGTGGGGGCGGGGTGGGGGGCCCCGCCTGCTGTGCACAGCTCCCTTGGGGGTTTTATTCAGAGGCGTTCAGCAGTAGAGCAGGGTGGGGGCAGGGCCGTCTCCCCTGCTCGGCTCCCTCAGGTTGGAAAGACCTTCAGTATTGAAGATCCTACCTGCTGCTGGGGGATTCCTGAGTCCCGGGCCGTTGCTGCCTCAGCCGCCCACCCACGCCTCTGCCTCCGCGGCTTCCTGCCCCCGTCTCTGCCGCCGCTGCTTCCTCCCGAGGGGGCCCAAGTCACGGAGACGCTCCATGCTCCCCTCCCCTAGCGCAGCCTTCTTTCTTACTCACCTGTAGCTTCTGTGGGCGGAGGGACTTTCCCGGCTGCCGGAGCTTCCCCCGGAGCTTTCCTCTCTGAAGTCTGCTCGGGTCAGCTTCTCTGGGGCCGCGGCCAGGGGTGGGGGTGGGGTCCGCTTTCCGGAGTGCGATGGACCCCTGGGACGGCTCTCCAGGGTTCAGTGGAACGGAAATCTCTTCCCCTCTGTTTATGCACCCCCTGCAGAGATTCAGAATTTATGGGGATCTCCTTTTACCTCAATTCCATGGGTTGTGGGCTCGGAGCTCGTAAATGTGCGTCCTTCTACTCCGCCACCTTGGCTCCGCCCCGTTAACTTTAAATTTTTGCAGACTTCTTCAGCATATTATTAAAGGAATAGTTTGCGAACATTTAGGAAAGGATATAATGTGTAATCACCATAACTCTCTGTGATGAAAGTTAGTATGGCTTTATCAGGAACAACATGTATCAGAGCTGACTGACTCGTAGCCTCTGGTTCTTTCAGCTAGAAGCTAAAGAACCTGGTACTGAGCTGGCTGTTGTGAGAAAACAGAGGAAGACTGAATCGTTTTTGTTTGTTCCTTTGTTTTTCATAGAATTAGCCCCGGAACTAGCTTATGAAGTGTATGAGAAGGGTGGTCTGGTCACAGGAGATCTCCTAAGCTGAACTAGACCAAAAGCAAGCTCAGTGTTTGGTGGTCTGGGCTGCCCTAGTATCTTCCCATTTCACCTGAAGTGCTGAGGCAAGCCTGGGGTCCTGGTGTTAGCGGTTTCGAGGCTCCACCCTACCGGGCCCTCAGATCTCCTTTTGGGTTCACTGAAGTGGGACTATCTGGAACAGCTCCAGTCATCTGCCACAGCAAGAGGAATGCTCCTTAGCTATTTTTCTAGCCTCACATTCTGTGAGACTGTTTGCTTCTTCTGCTGATATCACTGATCCAGGATTTTTCTGAGGAAATATATTATGGTATTTTCGAGGTCAACAAGGGTATAGGGGAGAGAGTACTTACTGTCCACTCAGCCATTTTGGCTCCCAGAAGTTCAAGTAGGTGACTTACAGACATTTAATCTGTGGTCTGATAATCTTAGGAGCAGTCACTGCAGATACCTGGGGCTCTGCAGCTCTCATTTATTCAGTTTTACTGGACTCCCATCCTGGGATATTATGCCAGAGATTCTGCAATGTTGCCAGTACCTCAGACCACACTGGGACTTTCCTGCTCAGCTCTGCCAGTGAGGGGAGACACTGAACTGTGCACTGTGTGCTCCTCCACTCCAGCGGAACAGATCCATCCCTTTGACCTTCCAGTCTGCCCTGGACTGTGAATCTGACACAGTCTGTCTCCTCTTGGATTCTACATCTCCAAAATTTAGTCAGATTTTCTTTCTATAAGTATCTGAAGGAGTTTGTCCACAAGCTTAGGTGAGTAGTTGCTCTCACTCCACCATTTTGGCTCTGACCCAAGAACTCTGCTTACCATTTTCATAACAGCAGTGGGGGGAGAGGAAGGGAAGGAGGAAGGGAGGATGGAAAAATAACTTAGAGCTCAAAATTTTGTAAAAATAAATGTGAAGCATTTTTTGACATGGAAGAGGAACAAATAAAATTACACCTCCTCACACACATTCAAACATGTCGAGTATAAAATTAAAAAGTAAACATTGAAAATGAGGAATAGCAAAAGCTTGAAATTAATGTTTAACTTTATGGATTTCATATATATATGCATATACATACACACACATATATATGTATATGTATATATACATATACATATATATGCTGCTAAATTATTTTCTCTCTGTTAGATATTTCAGACTTTCAAAAATCATCTGACTCCCTCCTAAGTGTTTGACTTTAAGGATAAATACTTATTTTGCTATGGTTTCATTTTTTTTTTTTTCAGAAATCTCATTTGGAAATCATGGACATGATTGACTTTTTTACCTCCCATTTAAGTTCTTTCCTTTTCAGTTTAATTCTGGATTTTGTTCCATGACTGTTTCATTGTTTTTGTGTGATATTCTTAACTTAACTATTACTCTAAAGAAATATGTTAAAAGTTGTTTCTACAAATGTGTACAACTCAAAGACTATTAGACATATTTCTGTGTTGCTGTAAAAATTCAAGTGTTGCAAGGAAAAGTCAGTAACAATGAATTAAAATCAAAATACACTGAATTTCAAAGGAGGTTATGGATAAAAATAAATGGGAAATACTAAGAAACCTGTGCTTCAAATCATCCTCATTAATCTTCAGGGAAAATAAAAAACAAATACCTTTGGAAGAAACTGGCAGCTAAAAAAATGTACTGTGTCCTCTACAGTGTGGTGTATTTCTTGATTTGGAAGCATAGTGAGAAGACAAGTACTGATAAATATTACTAAGAAGGAAGAACAATATTTATCAAGTGCAAGGTAGTACAATGACTGGACCACTCAGGATTGGGAAAAAAGTGGCAATATTACTGATGACACTCATGTTTTTCATTGATGATTCTACTCAAACCATTGCAAGATTAAGTTTAAAATGGAAAGAAAAATTAAGTGGCAAAAAATAGCAGTCATACGCACAACTGTTTCGGGCAAAATAATATACTACAACTTATTCAGTTCTGTACTCTTTTGTTTTTCTAATGGCTTTCTGGTAGTACAATAATTCTTATATCATATCTCTTCAATCTCTTCTACGGGTTAGTTGTTTTTCCAGTAAGATCGTCTCATTTTTTCCTATATTTCATTCTTTTGACTTCATTTTATTGTTTCTGGATGTCTCTTGGGATTAATAACTTCACTTACCCAATTCTAATTTTTAAGGAATTATTTTCTTCCTTATATTTTTGGACGTTTTTTTTTTTCTTTTTAGTCAGCTCTATTTTATAAGAGCTTCTTTTCGTCAGTGAAGATTTGTACCTCTTTTACTGTTTGACCAATTCTGTTTTTCTAAGGTATTATTTTATTTGATATTTTTGGATGCTCTTTTACCTAAGCTGTTAATTATCTTTTACTTATTTTCTTATATCAATCACTTGTCTTTTTTCCTTTCCAATTTTTTCTCTACCACTCTTATTGAATTTTTAATTTGTTTTTCTTTGACCTTCTAGAAATTAATGTTGGGCCTACATCAAATTAATTTTTATTTTATTATTGATATTTTCCTTATAACTGTTTCCAGAATTTAGTCTAAGGCAATTTGATAAATTGATTGGGAGGGAAATATCGAGAAAGCTAAGTTTTCGTATTTTCCCTACTCCATCGCCTGGGCTTTGCCCTTTGGATGTAAGTCTTTCTCTTTATCTGTATGTCTTTATCTCTCTCTGTCTCTGTTTCTCTCTCTGTGTCCCTGTCTCTCTCTGTAGGTCTCTGTTTACATATAGACACTGTATATGTGTACGTATGCATAAGTGTGTACAAAGATACACACATATACACACACCTGCGTGTAATATCGTATATACAATTTCCTTAAGCTTTTATTGGGCCTGAATCTTTTCTTCATTAAAAGGATAATATATTCTAATAAAATGTCAAAATTTTGAGAAACAGAATTTTTCCAAAATTGAATATGTTCCCAAATGGGATGCAAACACTGTAAGATGATTTTGTATTATGTCAATTATCATAAATGGTTAATTAATTTATCAAAGAAGCAATGATAAAAAATACCTTGATAGGCTGAAAATTTACCTTGCATTCTCCTATGAAAGTCTGATTGGGGAGACAGAGCAAAGACTGTGGAACAGAGGTACAAAACCAGCAGAACTTCATAAAAATTCACCTCGAACAACTTTAAAATAATACCTTAAATCAAATTATGAAGCAGAAGAGCCAAAAAAGTTATAGTGAAATATTTTTCCAATCTTAGACAACTTGAGAGGTCTGCAGGAGAGGTATTGTTAAAGTAAAAGCTAACTTAGAACACATGCAGTGCTAGCACCAGCAGTCAGCCTTGCAGGTGGTTATGATAGCAATAGAAACAGGTTCAGGAGCTGTCAAACTAGACAGTGAGGAGTCATAAAGAGATCATAGGAGACCCTTTGTTTGCCCTGGTGAGGGACTCTGTTGCATTTCTCATACATAATTCCAGCTCACAATCCCAGTTTGAAGAGGAACACTTGTCTTCATGATTTCAGGTGATCAGAGATCCTAGTCACAGTTAACGGATGCAGAAAAGCATTTATAGGTTCTCACAAGAGAGAAGGGGTCCTATTTTCAGGTTCAGAATGGAGAAGATCACTTGTGGCCTCTCACTAGGGATCAGGGAACATGAACTAAATTCCAAGGCAGAAAGGCACACAAGCACTTGCAACCACAGGCAAGCAGAGGACCTAATCATAGGCCTAGGTTCAAGAAGAGCACTACCATTTGTGGCTGCAGTGGAGCAGATGTCTTCTTGGCAAAGACTAGAGCAGAGAACAAGAGGGAAATGATCACACTTCTCACTAAATCACACCAACTTGGAAGGACTGATAAATTACATATCCCTAGAACTAGCTTTGAAAACAGTAGCAGAAGAAACTCAAAGTTCAGAACAGTGTTACCCCCGCATATATCAGCAGCAGGGCCTAGCATTAACACAAAGATAAAAGTAAAGGAAGATTTAGGAAAACGAGCAAACAACGTAAAGAACCTGACCATAAAAATTTCAGTAGTGAAAAGGAAGATCAGTACACAAACTCAGAAGATAATGAGGCTGCAACAGTTACAGGTAAAGCCCCAAATAAAGAAAAAAAGTGCATTGGACATAAACCCAACAAAAATTCCTAGAAGAGCTCAAAAAGGATTTTAAAAATCAAATGAGAGGTTGCAAAAAAAGTGGCAAAAGAATTAAGAGTGATATAAGCCAATTGTGGGAAAAAGAATCACTCGGTACAAGAGAAATAAAAATGATGAAGATAACAACACTGCAGAATTGTAGTGGTCAAATGATAAAAGAGGTAGAAAATATCACTGAAATAAAGACCTCCTTATAAAGCAAAACTGGACATATGAGAAAAAGAGGTAAAAAGTTCCCTGAAGTAAATAGTTCCTTAAAAATTGTGATGGGCGAGCAGAAGATAATGACTCCAGGAGACAATAAGAATGAACAAAACAAAGTCAATGGGTTGCTAGGGGATACAGTGAATAGAATACTGGACTTAGAATATGGAAAACCCATCTTTCTGAGATTAAATCTGGCCTCAAATATTTACTAGTTGTGTAATGCTAGGAAAGTCATTTAATTGTTGGCTTCAGTTTCCTCATCTATAAAATGATCTGGAGAGGAAAATGGCAAACCACCTCAGAAAACTCCAAATGTGCTCCTGAGTGGACAGACACAACTGGAAAACAACTGAATAAAAACAACAGTGGAAAAAAAATAAAAGAATAAAAATAGAAGAAAATGTGAAAAATCTCTTAAAAAAACAACTGAGTTGTTAAATAGATCGATGAAAGATAAGTGAAGAACTATTGGACTACTCAAAAGCCATCATCAAAAAATAGTGTAAATATCATATTTCAAGAAATTATAGATTGGGGTGGAGCAAGATGGCAGAGTGAGAGCAACTACTCACCTAAGCTCTTAGACACACTACCTCAGATACCCCTAAAAGGAAAATCTGACCAAGTTTTGGAGGTTCAGAATCCAATAGGAGACAGACTGTGGTAGATTCACAGCCCAGGGCAGATTGGAAGGGCAACAGGAAGTTTCTGTTCCATGGAGGTGAGCCCATAGCACACAGTACAGCACTTCCAGCTCAGCAGAGCAGGGAAGAACTGGGGCGGCCTTAGGCAGCAGCACATGGGACAGTGGAGTGGCAGCCCAGGGTGAGAGACCAACAGAACTGAGCAAGTGGCACCCGCTGAGTCCCAGATATCAGCTGAGACTTTCAGCCCACGATTAAATGTCCATAAGTCACCTACTTCAACTTCTGGGAGCTAAAATGGCAGAGTAATCAGTAAATACTCTCTCCTCCCCCCTTGTTGACCTCGAAAGAACTACAAAGCATTTCCCCAGAAAAATCTTGGATCAGTGGGTGTAGTGAAGAGGCAAATAGTCTGATAACATCTGAAGCTAGGAAAATAGCTAAGGGGGATTCATCTTACTGTGCCAGAGGTGAACTGGAAGGAGATGGGCCCCAGGGCAGTGCAAACTCGCGCTAGTACCCAGGCGTGCCTCAGTACTAGGAGAGGAGCCACAGAGGGGGTAGAAACTAGCACTAGGACTCAGGTATGCCTCAGCACTCCAGGGGAAACAGGAAGACAATAGGGCAACTGGGATCACCAACCCCTGAGCTTGCCTTTGCTTCAGCTCAGCTGAGAAGATCTTCCAGGACTAGACCACTCCTCCCCAATATTTAAAAAGCTAGCCCCAGGGCTGATAGGGTAAATACAAAACAAAAAGATAAAAAGGCATCTGCCCTTAGTCTTACTGCACCAGTAAGCTCGAGACCAAGTTCTGCAGTTTCTAATTGAAAGAACCAGAAGCCACAACACAAATCACTATCATGAGAAAGAAAAAGCAAAACAATGGTGAAAAAAACATAGAATCTTTCTTTAGGGACAAGGACAGAAAGAATACCAAAAAGGTCAGTAGTGAGACTGTACTTGCATTCAAAATTTCAGAAGGGTCTGTGAACTGGCCACATGCACAAAAAGCTCCCCTGGAACAGGTGAGGAAGGAAATAGAAGAAAAAACTGATGAATAATTTTAAAAAGTATGCAAAAAGAATTCATTGATGAATGCATCTCTTTAAAAAGGAAAACTGAACAAATGGAAAAGGAAGAACAAAACCTGACTGGAAAAAATAACTCCTTGAAAGGAAAAATTGGACAGATGGAAAAGGAGATGCAAAAGTTAACTGAGAAAAACAGTTTGATAAAAATTAGAATTGGGTAAGTAGAAACTAATGACTCTATGAGACATTAAGAATCAGTTAAACAAAATCTAAAAAAATAAAAAGAAAGAAGAAAATATAAAATATTTAATTGGAAAAACAGCTGACCTGGAAAATAGATTCAAGAGAGAAAATTTAAGAATAATTGGCCTACCATAAAGTCACGATGAAAAATACATTTTGGATAATATCTTCCAAGAAATCATCATGGAAAATTGTCCAGAAGAGCTAGATCCAGAAGGTAAAATACTCATCGAGAAAATCCACTTTTCACCTCCTGAAAGGGATCCCAAATTAAAAACCCCAAGAATTATTGTTGCTAAATTCCAGAACGATCAAGTGAAGGAGAAAATAGTGCAGGGAGCCAGAAAGAAACCATTGAAATATCGAGAAGCAACAGTCAGGATCACACAGGATTTTGCAGCTTCTACATTAAAAGATCAAAGGAATTAGAATGCAATGTTCCATGAGGCAAATGAGCTAGGATTACAACCAAGGATCAGCTATCCAACAAAGTTCAGCATAATATTTGGGCAAGGACATGGACATTCAATGAAATTAGGGATTTCCAGACCTTCCTGACAAAAAGGCCAGAACTCAAAAGAAAATTAGATCTTCAAATGGAGGCCGCAAGAGAGGCATTTATCAGAATTATGGAGAAGGGAAGAAATTTTGACTAAAGAAGAGATAGAAAGTATTATGAAGGCAAGATGCATAATATTGATTACATGAAACTGAAAAGTTTTTCCACAACCAAACCCAAAGCAATCAACATTCGGGGAGATGTAGCAAACTAGGAAAGAATTTTTACAGTTAATCTCAGGGATAAAGGCCTCATTTCTAGAATATATACAGAACTGAGTCAAATGTACAAGTCATTCCCCAATTGATAAATGGCCAAAGGATATGAACAGACAATTTTCAGAGGAAGAAATTAAAGATATCTATAGTCACATTAAAAAATACTCTAAATCACTTTTGATTAGAGAGATGCAAATAAAAACAACTCTGATGTACCACATCACTCCTATCAGATTGGCAAACATGACAGAAAAGGAAGATGATAAATGTTGGAGAGGATGTGAGAGAGGTGGAACACTAATGCACTGTTGGTATTAGTGGATCTGTGAGCTGATCCAGCGACTCTGGAGAACAATTTGGAGCCATGCCCAAAGGGCTACAAAAATGTGCATACCCTTTGACTCAGCAATAGTGCTTCTAGGACTGTATCCCCAAGAGATCATAAAAATGAGAAAGGGTCTGACATGTACAAAAATATTTAAAGCAGCAGCCTTTGTGTTGGCCAAAATCTGGAAATGAAGGGGATGCCCATCAACTGGGGAATAGCTGAACAAATTATGGTATATGAATGTAATGGAATACTCTTTTACTATAAGAAATGATGAACAGGAAGACTTCAGAGAAGACTGAAAATGATCTGATGCTTAGCGAAAGGAGCAGAACTAGGAGAACTTTGTGAACAGGAAGGACCACAGTGTGCAAGAGTTTTTTCTGGTAGGCCTCGAACTTCATTGCAATGCAAGGACTTAAAAAAATTCCCCATGATCTTCTAAGGCAAAATGCCTTCCTCATTCAGAGAAAGAAGTGTGGAATTCAGTCGCAGAATGTAGCAGATCATTTTTTTTGTGTGTGTGTGTATTGCCTTTTGGTTTGTTAGATGATTTCTCCCACTCATTTTAATTCTTCAACAAAGCATGACTATAATAAAATGTATTTAATAGGAATGTAGATGGAGAACCTTTACAAAATTGTATGCCGTCTCAGGGATTGAGGGGGCAGATAGAAGGGAAGGAGAGGAAAATAATAATATGAGTATTATGGCAGTTATTGTAGAACACTGCAAATAAATAAAATTATTAAAAAAAAGAAATCATAAAGCAACACTTCCTTGATATCCTAGAACCAGTTGGTAAAATAGAAAAAGAAAGAATTCACCAATCCTTCATTATAGTTATCCCAAATGGAAAACTCTGAGGAATATTATAGCCAAGTTCAAGAACTCCCTCATGAAAAAGAAAGTACTTAAAGTAGTCAGAAATAAACAATTCAAATATCATGGAACCACAGTCATCATCACACATGATTTAACAACTTTCATGTTAAAGAGTTGACTTCTAGTCTTTTTTCCCTATAGAATCCCTAATTTCCTTTAAAGAACGCTTTTGTACCAGGTCCTACATATGTCTATTGTTGCTCTTCCTTGCAACACAATTATTATCTCATTCTGCTATATTTGAAATTAATGTACATTTATTTGTAGAAGTTATTATTCTAATAAAATGCATGATTTGAGTCTATGACCACATATATTTCAATAAATCATTTTGTTATTTTTCCTTATGTATTTTTTTATGTATTTAAACCATTTTTTTCTGAACTAGGGTCCATAAGTTTTGCCAGACTGCCAAAATGTTCCATGACACATAAAAACAGTTTGAAAATACCTGAAATACAAACTAAGCTCCATGAGGACAAAAAATGTTTAATTTTTTTTTTTTTTTTTTGCTTCTCTAAAGGCTAATGTAGTGCCTTGAATAAAGTAGACACTTAAGAAAATGATTCCTGGATTGAATTTGTTGTCTCCATTAACATCCTGTTTTCATGCATTGTTATGGATGAAATGACATGATGCTTCAAGGGTCAGCTATAAGTTCTGACAAGTAATAGAATGTGATAAGATTGTTAGATCTTGACTCAGATGACCTGGGTTTGAATGCCAAAATGTCTATTTTACTGCCAGTCACCTTTGGAAAATCACCTTACATCTGGAGCTTTTATTTCTTCTTGGAAAATGAAAAAAAATGTATTACATGTTCTCTAAACTCATTTCTTACTCTGGATGACACATTTTACCAAGGTAAAGTCTTTGAATGTTAGTATCGGGGCCAATGACTAGAGTTCATGTGTGTCTTCTACATGTGAGCATAACTAATTGCTGAGAGTGATATCGTTGAATGTCTTTTTGATACAGGAACTCATGAAACTTACCATTAAAATATATCTGTCTCTTTCAGTGGAAGGAGTAGTTTTGGTAAAATAACTTTTGTATAAAATCATTGAACTATGCTTTCTATAATACTATCTAAGAAGGCTGATGAAGAGATAAAGAGGTTACTTTTTTAAAATACAATTTTTAAATTAAAATTTAATTTAAATACATTTTGAGAACTGTTTTACTGAACTGAAATGAAAATGTTAAATCTGGAACACCAACCTCATCATGGGGAAAAAAATCTGTATGATGAGATCGTGTAACAACAGAACAATGGGAATTTCCGAAGGTGCATTGGAAGAAAATTTGGAAGAAATTTTTTTCAAAAGTAGTTTTCCTTTAATACTCTGTTCAGGTACAACCTCCCGTCTCCCCCCACTGAGAAGCATTCTCTAACTGTTTGTGTTTTATCTCCAAAATATGACTAGAGTTCTATTTCTGATGATTTCTTCATCCCACTCCTTTGTCCTTACATTATCTCACAATTATCTGTATTTATTTTAGATCTCACAATGAAATTTCATCTTTTTAAGGTCAGAGAAGACTTCATGAATCGTTGTGCCCCTACTCCTCATGTCCAGCACAGTGGCTTTCACATAGCACATAATATATTAAATACATTTTTCATCATTTGAATAAAAAATTGAAATTCAAAAGAATTAAATTTAATGGAATTGAAATCAAGTTTTTGATTGCTAATCGTTACTTTTAATTGATTTTAGGAATATCCCTAGAAGTTTACTACTACTCTGTCCAGTTAGAGAAATACATTGCATGCATAACATTAAAGACACAGGCAAAAAAAAAAAAAAAACAAAAAACAAAACTCCCATCTTTCTGTTTCAAAGTCTCAATAGATTAAGCAGCATACTTCAAGGGAATATTTAATAATAAACTGTTCCATTACTTTTCGATTTTTTTTCTTTAACAAACTGAAACTGTGGGTAGAGAATTCATGTAATCTGGCCTTCTTTCTGAAAAGTTGATATGGGCTAGAACAGTATAATCAAAAGTCTAGAACTGGAAAGAATCTTAGAAATCATCTAGTCAATTTCTCATTTTTCAAATTTAGAAACTTAGACTCAGAATATTTAAGTGATTTGCTAAAAATCACAGCAATAAATGAATGTGTTTATTGTGAGACACTGTACTACACATTAAGAATAACAATATAAAGAAAAAATGCTTTAATAGGAAAATAGTGTTTATAACTATATACTGAATAAATACATGAGTTTATTTCTCACATGGTTAGAGAGAAAAAATACTAGAAGTCAGGAAGACATAAAAGTGATTTCCGTATCTTGAAGGAAGAGTAATTCTGTGAGAGAGAATTGAGGAGAGTGGATCTCTACAGGTATGGAGAATAAACAATTTAAAGGCACAGCATAGGAGATGAAGTTCCATGCAAATGCAATGACAATGTTAGGTAGAAGGTCTCTTTCACGGGAACACAAAGAATGGGAGGGAGAAAAATATATAGTGAGTCTGGAAAGATAAGTTGGGGGACCATTAATTAAATAATTTATGCAAAGGGAATTCAAAGTTAATATCAATTTGAAAATTTAAAAATTTCATTATTATGAAATGGCTCTTTTAGAGGAAGAGACGAAATGATAGAGACATATAGACAAAGTAAAAACCAAAGTTATAAATAAAATTTATTTTAAATAGAGATAGATGCAAAAATAATCTATTTTGTCTTAGAGACAACTGGGGAACACTGGAGTTTTTAAAAATGAAATTATATGACTAGATCTGCACTTAAAGATAATCACTTTAGCATCTGTGTTGAGGTTAAGTTGGAAGAGAGAGAGACTTGAGGCAGGAAGACTGATTAGGAGCCTAATGCAATAATCAAAATTAGAGTCTGAACTAAAATAGAGGCTTTTAAAGTAGGAATAAGGGTTAGATGTGATGGCAAAATAGAATATATGGCAACAGATCAGGATGTTTGGTGAATGTTAGAAAATCAGTTTTCATGGTACTACTATTAAAACAGCAACAGGAAAATTTAATTATTTGATAACATAAATATAAGATAGTATCATTTTTTCTAATTCTGCCTAGTTGGGTATCATGCTCAGAATTGTAATTTCTTCTTCTAACTGATAATACATGTGGAAGTCGTTGTGGACCTTTCCCCAGACACATTTGGTTCATCACTAGAGAATTGCAGTAGGAAATGAACAAAAACAAACAAACATTTAATGCCTACAAAGTTGGTAGAACTGATGATTCAGTGAATATAATAAAGGATACTTTGTGCTCTCTGCTTTGAATCTCTCCATTTTAGTCTGAGAATCATGAAGTACTCTTTTGAATTGCCCTGAGACTTGAAAGTGGGCAATATGCTGTCTAGTTCATTCCTCTAATCTGCCATCCAAACGGTCCAAAACATGTCCACCAAAGTCCATGTCTGAGTCTTGGTATGGGCTGTTTCTTTGGTTTTGTTCTTTTCTGATTCCAAGCAAATGAGTAAGTTCCGTGCACACCCAGGCTTGGAGGTTACCTTGAAAGTTTGAAAATTCTAGCCATTGTGTCTGAAAAAAAGTACTTGGTTATATCAAATCTGGAAACATGTGACAGAAAAACAGGTAAGCAAGAAATTCAGAAGAATTCAAGTTTGGAGTGTAGTAATCCTATAAAATACTTTATGAGCTGATGAAGTTTAAATATAATCCTCCCAGTGGAGCAGAATAATAATTTTAGATAAAGGCAATGGTTCCTATCATTTACTTGTTTTTATAAACAACTGCTTGAAAGTAACATTTTTTTGACATTACCTTAGTGTGTAGGAATAAATTTCCAGACTCAAACTTAAGTCTCCACTTATACTCCTCCTTTTTGAGGAGGGATTAGGTGTCACTTATAATAAAAATGGCCCTTTTCAAATGTGGGAGATTTGATGAGTCAATGAATACGGGGAAAAGGAAACCTCACTCTCTGTAGGGGACAGTCTCCTTAGTGCTGAAAGTGGTCCAACTACATACGTGAGTATGTATGGATAATGACACTGTACTCCCAGGTCCAGTAGGGACTCAGCAATGGTTTCTTCGAGGTTAGATAGATATTAAGTTGCAAAGTCAGGGTTTTAACTTGAAAATCTATTTAATCTAGTGTCGTGTAAAACCTGAAGGTTTGTATTTAATTTTCTCTGGGAAAATGACTCCGTTTTCTTCACATTAGAACCGCTACAATGTAGATGTGCCCTCCCTCAGGCATCCTACCTGTGGTAGTGAATCCTGAAAATAAGTTCTCTTTTGCTCATCTATTTTAGGACTGTTAATTTCTGAAACTTTTGGATCTGATCAACCTCAGAGGGCTAAAGACCAGCTGGCAATATGTTCATACAAATTGTATTTCACAAGCTGATGTTAATTTTTTTTCAGACTTTTACTGCCTCCTTACAATTCTCTCATCCTCACTCCAAGGTTAGGACCTGGATCTATTATCCCATTGGATCTACCCTAAGTAATATTATGGCTCAAAAACAAAATACTGAATATAAAACAGAATAAAAATAAGGAAGATTCTGATTCTGGACTTTTGATTTTAAGCAACCAGTTTGAGAATATTTGTTTAGTTTGTAGTTTAATGTGTTTTTAAATAGTGACTGTGATATGATATAAATGTATTTAAAACAGATTATATTTAATGTTTAAAAATGAAACATGGAAATATTTAATATACTCCTGAACTGATCTGTTCAGATGGTTGAAATCTAAGTATGTACACAATAAAAAATTAAGGAATGCTGCTGAAATCAGGACAATATATGCTGAGATAGATATGGCATACTATTAAATCAGTGACATATTTCTATGATTAACATAAATTTTTTTAAATATTAAAGATCATTGTTTCTGGGTCTGAGCTGTTCTGTAATTACTGTTATGTGTTACCCAAAGTTTGACGAGTCTTAGGCTATTTGTTCTAATTATAATGTCCCAAGATCATAGTTTAGAGTTAGAAGGGTTTTCAGGGGGCATCTATTCTAATTCTGTCAATTTACAAATGAAGAAATTGAGGTAGAGAGAAGTTAACTTTTCCTCAATTATACGATATAGATTAAATAGCAAGCATATTTGGTGTGTGTTCATTTTGCTGTCCTGTGGTTGTTTTCCTCCAGGATGGCTCCAAAGTTGTGATTCTGAATAATGAGGCAAATAGATAAAAGCTCAATGCACTAGCTATGTTACAATGAACAGTAGATAGATGGTAGGCAGCTGCTTAAAGTTCAGATAAAGACTTCCTTAATGTTTTCAATATTTTTGTTGCAGGAGAAATATAGGAAATGAACATTTGTCTCAGAGGTCCACACTTAAATCTTGTTCTACCACTTAGTAACATATGACTGTGGGTATGAATATACCTCACTGAGTGATAGCTTGACCACATGTGAAGTGGGGATAATAATATTTTCACTATCTGCTTCCTAGAGTTGAATGACAAAGGATTTTTAAACCATACAGAGCTATCCAAATATGATTTATTGTTAATGAGGTGTCAAGGAAAAATCCACAGTGTTACAATATACAGTTATCTCATTCACATTAATGAGGACTGTACAGGACCTCAAAAGCCAGAGTTCCCTACTGGGCCATCTAGAGAAGAATTCATGGACTCAAAATATTATTGAGGTCAAAGCAAAGGTTTATTATGTTTTTCAAAAAGAAAAAATATCTGAAACTTTAGAAGAGTATAGGTAAAGTTTGCATAGGATATTCTTTGGTAAAATTGTGACAAATATGCTAATTAGGTGATCCAGGACAAGATTAGGGAGGGTTAAGGGGTGATAAGTTTTTAAAGGAATATGCACTTTTATTATCTACAGCACAGGTATTTTACCCAGAGTTCATTGGGAAATAGCCCAATGTGGGGCTACACGGAGGTGTGGCTTTAGGTCTGAAATGTCACTAAGTCAACTCACAGTCAGGACCGACTGGGGAAATTCCAGGCTGGCTTCACCAATGTCTTGTTAGACAGGATAAATGTAAGGGAGTATACATATGTCTAAGTCGAGGAAACATATGATTGGTCAGTGACTAGTAAATGTCATTATGGCACAGTACACAGTCAGCTCAGCCAGTACACAGCTGGTTCACGCAATAAGTTCTATAGTTGCAGCTGGCTACTGGAGCAGGAAGGGAGATAATAGTTGTTTCTGGAACAGGCTGTATCCTTGGGCTGGGGAGAAGCTGCTTGGGATAGTGTTTTGAGGCTAGGGAGAAATGTGATTTTTCAAAAGAAATGTGATTGTAGAATTGAGGTGCAAGTACATGCACCTAAGCACCCTATCAACATCTCAATGGTTTAGATGTGAAGCATCCTCACAATTGGGAAAACTAATGCAATATTTTTGGCTCTCATTTCATAACAGAAAAGAAGTCTGAATTATTACAGTACTAAAAGATAAAATATGTTGATCATAAACAATATTATACATTTATTATATGTATTTCTGAGGATTTAATTTTTTTTTTTGTCAACTGCTGGCCTTCATGCACCAAAAATTATATTTTATTTCTCATGCACGACTGCAACATACTGAATGCCAATAGTGAAAATAACTATGTGGTATGGTAGTACAAAAGTGTGTCATACCGATCACATAGGGAAGGTTTATTGTTATTACCAGTCATGTCAGAGAGAGAGAGAGAGAGAGAGAGAGAGAGAGAGAGAGAGAGAGAGAGAGAGAGGGAGATTAGGTTTTTGATATTTTTCCTTTCTCTTTGAATGTTAAAAGCAATTCCAATGCTTCTATCTTTCTATCTATCTTATCTATCTATCTATCTATCTATCTATCTATCTATCTATCTATCTATCTATCTATCTATCTATCTATCCATTAATGGAAGCAAGAGATATGGAAGGCAGTCAATGTGGGACTTGGGAGAGGTCACAAGTTAGCAGATTTATCATAAGTATAAAGGTAAAAAAGAACAAAGGAATTCAGTGTCAGTGTCAGATCTTGAATCCCTAGTGACACTAAAGCTAGCAGACCATTTTATCCAATTTCCTCTCTTGTTAAACAATAAGGCAATAACATTGACAAGGAATGAAAGAAATTGAATCAAAAGAGAAAGACTGAATACATGCCATAGTGATACAATTTTTATTTAAAAGTCTTTATTTTAAAATTGATTTTTTTAAAAAATTGATTTCCAAACTCTGTCTTCCTCATGTCACTTTCCCTAGGAACTGAGAAGATAATGTGATATATATCATACATGTGAGTCATGCAAAACATATTTAGAGGCTAGTCAAGTCTTCCTTAGTGTATGTAGAATAGTATTCTTTCCACTTCACCACACTATATAATGTCCAGAAATAGAGAGACAGAGAGATTCTGTTCTATCATCTCAGATAATATCTAGAGCATAGTGTTCAGGTGTGGGCATCACATTTTGGGAAGGACTTTGTCAGATAGAAGACCAGTTAGAGAAGGGCGGTTATGATGAAAACATCTCAAGGACATGTATAATGACAACTATTTTAAGGAACAAAGGATATTACGCTGGAAAAGAAAAAAGATGTGGGAAAACTCGTCATTTTCTAGTTTCTTTAAGAGTGTAGAAAGTGATTAGATATGTTTGGCTTGCCCATGGATGACATATTAAACTGCAACAATGTTTGGAAAGTGCAGAAAGGATATTTATTGTTGATCAAAGAGACTAAAAAAGCCTTTCTATGAAAAAGTAGAGCAAACTACTTTGAGAAGTCAGGAGCACATTCCACTTCACTGGGTGAATGATCACTTAGTTGGACTAGATGACCTCAGGAGGGCCTTAGATGTATGAGGTTTTGCATTTCTATGAAAATTTAGAGAGGTCATAGTATAGCTTTTACTTCAGGAAAAGAGAAGGTAAACTTATCTACTGTATATCAAGAAAATCAAGTGTTGTTGGACTTGTAGGAGTCAATATGGCAGCGTGAGCAGCAAATCACAGCTGCTCTCCCATATTCACCTTAGAAAAAAAACATGAAATAGTGTCCCAAAATAAATCGTGGAAAAGTGGAGCCAGCAGAAAGATGGGGTGGAGCAGTCTTTTACCTTTGGAAAATTCAAAAATTAGCAAAAAAGGTCCATCTTGCTCTGGTAAAATGGCACTGCATTCCAAGACAGGGAAGTGTCCCAGCAAGGCAGATACAAGAGCCCCTTCAGAAAACCAGAGAAGATCCTGAGTCAATGTTTGGTGGAGAAAACAAATGTCAACACCAGGACACTCTACGTGCCTTAGCATGACTAGGGGAACTGACAAATCCCAGTTCAGAGAACCATCGTGTACTTCAGCACAGTCCAGGATGTGTGACCATTCTCCAGCTACCAGACTTCCATGTACTTCTGTGCAGCTCCAGGCAGTCAGGTGTCTTACAGTGACCTGATCTTCACGTACTTCAGCACCACCCAAGTAATACAGACATCCCTCCAGGAATCCAACGTTGATGTGTTTCAGGATAGCTCCAGGAAAATACAGAAAAGCCTTAGCATATGCCAGGCACTACCACACTAGGACTCCAATTCAGCAGCAGAACTCTAGCTCTTCAAGCTACCAGAACCTGAGGCCCCAACACACATCACAGACCAGACCCCTGATCCCAGAAAAAGAAGTTTGGGACAGTATCCCCTATGCCCCAGAAGCAAAGTTCAACTTTAAAAGCCAGGAAATGAGTAAACAACATGAGAAAGAAACAAAAATGAACACTGGCCAGAAAAAGTTACTATGATGACAAGGAAGATCAAAACAAACTCAAAGGAGGACAACATTGTCAATATACTGAAATCTGTAACATAAGAAAAATATGAATTCATCTCAAGCCCCAAAACCTTCTTGGAAATGCTTAAGAACGATTTTAAAGTGAAAAAGGAGAGACAGAAGAAAGACTGGGAAAGAAAATGAAAAGTATGCATGAGATAGTCAAGAGCACAGAAAAGAAGGGACAAAAATTGACTAAAGAAAACAACTCCTTAAGAAAATGCAATTTCCCAAATTGGATAAAAGAAGATCCAGTGGAGAAAATAACTCCTTAAAAGGTAATATTGACAAAATAGAAAGGGAGGTACAGACGTTAACTGCAGAAAATGATTCCTTAAAAATTAGAAATGGTTAAGTAGAAGGTAATGATACTATGAAACATCAAGAATCAAACAAACAAAATCAAAAGAATGACAAAAAATTAAAAAATATATAAAATACTTCATTAAAAAACAAACAAACACTGACCTGGAAAAATAGATCTAGGAGAAGTGAATTATAGAACAATTTCTGTAATGAATACAGATGTAAAAAATTGAAATGAAATATTAGAAAAGAGATTGCAGCAACTCATAAAAGGGTAACACACTCTGAGCAGATGAGATTTTTAATAGGAATTCAGGTTTGGTTCAACATTAGGAAAACCATCACTATAACTGACCACAGCAACAAGAAAACTAACAGAAATCACATCATTATCTCAATGCATTTATTTTACAGAGCAACAACAAAAGAAAAAAAAAACAAGAAAGGCTTTTGTTAAAATACAGCACCCACTCCTATAAACAAAAATTAGGGAAAGTAGGAATGAACTGGATTTTCTTTAAAATAATATGTAGCATCAGTCTTAAATCATCACCAAGCGTTGTGTGTATCATGAATAAGCTTAAAACATTGCATATAAGATCAGTGGTGAAACATGCACAACTTCTCTCACCACTGATACTTGATGGAATTGTTATCAGAAGTGTTAGCTTTAGTAATAAGAGAAGAAAAGAAGGTCGAGGGAATTGGAATAGGGAATAAAGAAATTAAGTTATCACTATTTACAAATGATATGATGGGACACTTAGAAAATCCTAGAGAATCAGCTAAAAAATTATTTGAAATAATTAACAATTTTAGTCATATTGCAAGATGCACATTAATATATAAATTATTGATATTTCTATAAATTACTAATAAAGCACATTACCAAGTGGTAGAAAGAGAAAGTCCATTTAAAGTAATTGGAGGCAGTATAAAATATTTGGGAGTCTAAATTTCAAGAAAAACTCAGGAACTACACGAACACTCTTACAAAACACTTCACACAAATAAATTCAGATCTAAATAATTAAGGAAAATATCCATTGGTCTTGGGTAGGCACTGAATAAATAAAATAACAATTCTACCTAAATTGGAGGGAGCCAAGATGGCGGAGTGAGAGCAATGACTCACCTAAGCTCTTGGACAAACTCCTCCAGGTACCTCTGAAAGGAGAATCTGACCAAATTTTGGAGGTAAGGAATCGAGTGGAGGACAGATGGTGACGGATTCAGAGCTCAGGTTGGACTGGAAGGTCCACGGGAAGGATCTGTTCCGTGGGGGTCAGCCCACAGCGCAGCGTGGCCAGCACAGCAGAAGAGATCCGAGAAACCTGAGTGGTGGGCGGAACCAGAGGAGCTGCACCAAGAATGGGAGACAAGCCGAACTGAGTCAGTGAGAGCCACCGAGCACCAGATATCAGCGCAGCAGCTCCTGACACCTTCAGCCCAAAGATCAAACTTCAGTAAGTCACCTTCTTGAACTTCCAGGAGCCAGGATGGCGGAGTGATCAGTACATGCTCTCTCCTTCCCCCCTTGATGACCGTGAAAGAACCATAAAATATCTCCCCAGAAAAATCCCAAATCAGTAGAAATAGAAGAGTGAGACCAATAGTCTCATAACACCTGAGATGAGGAAAATAGCTAAGGGGGATTCCTCCTACGGTGGCAGAGGCAAACCCGAGGGACAGAGGACCCAGGGCAGAGAAAACTCACACTAGGGCCCAGGCAAGCCTCAGCACCAGGAGAGGAGCCCCAGGAGGGGTGGGAAAACGCATTAGCATCTAGGCGTGCCTCAGCTGTCCAGGGGAATCAGAAAGACAATAGGGCAGCTGAGATTACCAGACCCTGAGCTTGCCTTTGCCTCAGTTCAGCTGAGGAGATCTTCTGTGACCAGACCACTTCTTCTCCACACTTAAAAAGCTCAACCCAGGGCTGATCAGGGAAACACCAAACAAAAACCTGCTTTTAGCTTTTTCACACATCAGCTCAGCAAAAAGTTCTCTAGCTTCTGACCGAAAGAACCAGAAGCCACAACACTCAATCAACATCACGAACAGGAAAAAGCAGAGGGCCAAAAGAACCATAGAATCTTTCTATGGGGATAAGAACCGAAACACAAATCCCAAAAAGGTCACAGCTAAGACCGATTCTATCTGAAACTTCAGAAGGGACTATGAATTACTCGCAAGCACAAGCAGCTCTCCTGGAACAGCTGAAGAAGGAAATGGAAGATAAACTGGCCAATGACTTTAAAATTATTAAGAAAGAATTCACTGATGAGAACATCTCCTTGAAAAGGAAAATTGAACAAATGGAAAAAGAAGTTCAAAAATTAACTGGAAAAAATAACTTCCTAAAAGGGCAAATGGAAAAGGAAGTACAAAAATTAACTGGAGAAAATGGCTTCTTAAAAGGAAAAATTGGGCAGATGGAAAAGGAGATGCAAAAGTTAATGGAAGAAAACAATTTGATAAAGATTAGAATTGGGCAAGTAGAAACTAACGACTCAATGAGACAGCAAGAATCAGTCAAACAAAATCTAAAGAATGAAAAGATAGAAGAAAATGTAAAATATCTAATTGGAAAAAAATTCTACCTAAGTCAATTTACTTAGAGCCATACCAATCACGTAAAATGTGCCTATAAGGAAGATCCCTGAAGATTTCTTTTTTCCTTCGAGCTTCATGAACTACACTAGGATTCTGAAATTCTAGTGAGAAAATAAGATCTTAAGATCTCTCATGGTACTATAAAGACAGCTTAGTCTTATGAATGATCATATAACTTGCTAAAGTAGAGCTTAGATTTTTCCTGTAAAAATAAGCCCTAGCAACATCATATCACTGAGGTTATGAGTGCATGTATATCATGATAAACTCTTCCTAAAGGGAAAAGAAAGTGATGAGAGCCCAGATCCTCAGGTTCCAATGGCACCTAGGATTACACTGGATTGCAAAATACCATTGGTCAGAACTACATTATATGTTAATTGTGATTATTTATAGAAATATAGTCTGACTCATATTACTTACTCATCTGAACCATCATGATACTCACTGGATGTATAAAGTGTAAATGAAAGTACATATTTTAATTATTAGGGTAAAAAAAAAAGAAATTTTTATCTTCTAATTTATGTTCAAAAAAAAGGTATTTTAAGATTTTTTGACCTATTTTATTCTGTTCACTTCTATCTTTTCCACAAATGGAATTCTGGGAAAGATTTCTTCCATCAGGTGGTAAGAAGTGCTACATTAGGAACTCTCAAATATCCTGACCTTTCCAAGAGAAATTTTCCTTAAAAAGTCTTACAATGATGGGGCTCTATTTCCTCCTTTTTTTTTAATTGTACTTATTTATTTATTTTTAGATTTCAGCACTCATTTCCATAAAATTTCGAGTTCCAGTTTTTCTCCCCATCTCTCCCCACCTCCACTCCATAATACCTTGAATTCTGATTACCCTTTCCCTCAATGAATCACCCCTTCTAACACACCCCACACTTCCCTTATCCCCATCTTCTCTCTTTTTTTGTAGGGCAAGATAAATTTCTATACCCCATTACCTGTGTTTCTTATTTCCCAGTTATATGCAAAAATAATTCTCAACTTTCGTTTTTAATTCTTTGAATTCCAACTTCTCTCCCTCCTTCCCTACCTACCCATCCCCACTGAGAAGGCAAGAAATCCAATACAGGTTATATATGCATCATTCTACAAAAGACTTTTATAATAATCATGTTGTCTAATACTAACTATATTGTCCTCTATCCTACCCTGCTCCCTCTTTTTTAATCTCTCAGTTGACCTTGTATCTTTCCAAAAGTGTCTACTTCTAGTAACTCCCTTCTCCCATTTGCCCTCCCTTCTATCATCTCCCTCACCCCACTTGCCCCCTCCTCCCCTACTTTCCTGTAGTGTAAGACAGATTTTCATACCAAATTTAGTGAGCATGTTATTCCCTCCTTAAGTCATATGTGAAGAGGGTAAGCTTCAATTTTCCTCTCACCTTCTCCCTTTTCTCCTCAATTGTACAAGATTTTTCTTATCTCTTTTATGAGTTATACTCTGCCCAATTCCATTTCTCACTTTCTTCTCACAGCATTTTCCTACCACACCCCTTAAGTTTGATTTTATATTTTTTATGGATATCATCTCTTCTATTCAACTCAACATATACTCTGTCTATATCTGTGTGTGTGTGTGTGTGTGTGTGTGTGTGTGTGTGTAATCCCTCCACCTACCCAAATACTGAGAAAAGTCTCACGAGTTACAAATATTATCTTTCCATGTAGGAATGTCAACAGTTCAGTTTTAGAAAGTCTTTGATGATTTGTATTTCCTGTTTACCTTTTTATGCTTTTCTTGACACTTGTGTTTGAAAGTCAAATTTTCCATTCAATTCTAGTCTTTTCATCATGATTGCTTGAAAGTCCTCTATATCATTGACCATTTATTCCCTTGAAAGATTATACTCAGTTTTTCTGGGTAGATGATTCTTGGTTTTAATCCCGGTTCCTTTGACTTCTGGAATATCCTATTCCAAGCCCTTCAATCCCTTAATGTAGAAGTTTCCAGATCCTGTGTTATCCTGATTGCTTTTCCACAATACTTGAATTGCTTCTTTCTAGCTGCTTGCAATATTTTCTCCTTGACCTGGGATCTCTGAAATTTGGCCACAATATGCCTAGCAGTTTCTCTTTTAGGGTCTCTTTCAGGAGGTGAATGGTGAATTCTTTCAATATTTATTTTGCCCTATGGTTCTACAATATCAGTACAGTTTTCCTTGACAATTTCATGGAAGATAATGTCTAGGCTCTTTTTTATCATGGCTTTCAGATAGTCCCATAATTTTAAAATTGTCTCTCCTGAATCTATTTCCCAGGTTGGTTGTTTTTCCAATGAGATGTTTCACATTATCTTCTATTTATTCAGACTTGTCGTTTTGTTTTCTAACTTCTTGGCTTATCTCAGTATTTAGCTTCCCTGAATTCAATTTTATTTTTAAAGAACTTCTATGTTCAGTGAGCTTTGAACACTTCTTTTCCATTTGGCTAATTCTGCTTTTTAAAGCTTTCTTCTCCTCATTGGCTTTTTGGACCTTTTTTCCCAGTTGGGTTAGCCTCTTTTTAAAGGTGTTATCTTCCTCAGCATTTTTTTTGCTTCTCTTTTAGCAGGCTGCTGACAAGCTTTTCTGTGGCCTGAGCCCATTTCATTTTCATTTTGGAGGTATTAGAGGCAGAAGCCTTGACTTCCTCTGACAGCATGTTCTTTCTCATCCGAAAGAATGGAAGGAGACATCTGTTCACCAAGAAAATAACCTTCTATCCTCCTATGTTTTTCCCCTCTTTTGGGCATTTTCCCAGTCAGTTACTTGACTTCTGAATCCCTTGTCTAAAGGAGAGTCTTTGTGCTCCTCCTCCTACTACCTTGCTCAAGGCTAAGATTCATATCAGGTGCTGAACTACCCGAGGGGTTTGGATGGGAGTGGGGCCGGCACTGAGGGCTGAGTTTCAGATCAGCTGCTCATTTCCACCAGAGGCTTTAAGCTGAGCTTCCCAGACAATGAACCCAGGCTGCTTCAGCATAACTCCCTGCCCCCTGTTTCTGCCACCACCAAGGGTCATACCTGGGGGAACCCCATTTCCCTGTCTCCCAGCAGGGAAAGCCCTCCCACACTGACCTTTGGAGCTTTCTTTGTTGCTTGGGGGTTGAGGGATCTGGGACCTTCCCTGATGGAAATTTTGCCCTGCAGGTCTGTTCAGGTCCTGTTCCTCCCGGTGTCACGTGGCCAGGGCTGGCCTCTGCTCAGCTCAGCGTCCTGTGATACAGACCTTCCCAGGTGGCCTTCCAGGTTACTTTTGGCTGGAAACTTCTTTCACTCTGTTGTTCTGTGGCATCTGTTGATCTAGAATTTGTTGGGAGTCATTTTTTACAGGTATATTTTGGGCTGTGGGAGAAGCACTAGAGTATATGAGTCTTTCTATTCCACCATCTTGGCTCTGCCCCTACCCAAATGCATTTTACAGAACTAGAAGCAAAATCAAAATTCATCTGGAGGAACAAAAGATAGAGAATATCAAGGTAATTAATGAAAAGAAATTCAAGGGAAAGGGACCTAGCCAAACCAGGCTGATAACTATATTTTAAGTAGTGGTAATCAAAACTGTTCAGTAATGACTAAGAAACAGAGTTCTGCAAAGGTGGAATAAGAAAGGTTCACAAGACACAGTGGACAATCACTATAGTAATCTACTTTTTGGTAAACCCAAACACTACAACTTTTTGAGAAAAATTCACTATTTGACAAAAACTTCTGGGAAAACAAGAAAATAATACTGTAGAAAATAGGCATATACCAAGATTAGGTCAGAATGCATTCCAGATTTGTACAAAAGGGATGATCCCATAAGGAAATGTGGAGACCAGAATAGGTAACTATTGGATCTATGAATAAGGGAAGAATATTTGAGCAAATAGGATGTGAAAAACAATGTGAAGTTCAAAGTGTATAGATCTGATTACATTAAATTGAAGAGTTTTTGTACAGACAAAGATAATGAAACACAAATTAGAAGGAAAGCAGAAAGTTAAGGACATTTTATAGCAAGTGTCTCTAATAAAATCTTCATTTCTCATATATAGAGAGAATTGGAAAGAAATTATAAATTACTAGTCGTTCCCCAATTGATAAATGTTCAAAGGACATGAATAGGCAGTTTTTAGATGATGAAGTTAAAGCTATTTTTAGTAATATGATAAATGCTCTAAATCATTATTAGTTAAAGAAATTCAAATTAAATATTTCTGAGGTAACAATTCAAACTTATCAGATTGACTAATATGAAAAATAAAAGTAATAAATATTGGAGAAGATTTGGGAAAATTAGGACACCGATACATTTTTGGTGGAGTTGTGAAGTGATCTAATCATTCTGGAGATCAATTTGGACCTCTCCCTATAGTGCTATAAAATTGTGCATACCCTTTGATGCAGCAATAACACTTCATGGTCTATATATCAAAAAGATCATAAGAAAGGGAAGAGGACCCACATGTACAAAAATAATTATAGCAGCTCTTCTTTTAGTGACAAAAAATTGGAAATTGCAGGGATGCACATCAATTGTGGAATGGCCAAAGAAGTTCTGGCATATGAATGTAATGGAAAGCAATTATTCTATGCGAAATGATGGGCAGGAAACCTGCAAAGACTTACGTGAATTGAAGGTAACAGATGTTAACAGAAGCAGTAGAACATTGTACACAGTATGAACAACGTTGATCAATGATTAATTTTGATAGACTTAGTTCTTCTAGGTTATATAATGATCTAAGTCACTTTTAAAATACTCATGATGAAAAATACTGCCCGCTTTCAGAGAAAGAATTTTGGAGTCTAAATGCAGATTGAAGCATACTATTTTATCTTAATTTTCTTTCTTTCTCATGTTGTTTCCCTTTTTTTCTAATTCTTCTTTCATGAAATAACTAATGTGGAAATATGTTTAATGTGATTGCACTCATGTAGCCTATATCAGTTTGCATGTCATGTTAGGGGAGAGGGTATGTGTGGTTTATCCTTCATTCTCAAAAAGGAACATGACATCAGGGATGATGACACGACTTGCAACTGACTTTGATTTGAGTGAGGGAAAGCTTCACTTTCTCCTCCAGAGCCATCTGGATCCAGTGGCCAGATATGAATCAAGACTAATGAAGATGGCCCAGGATGTGGTGGAAGACCTTGGTCTTTTGAAGCTAAGGTCTTTTCAGGTTCTTATTTTGAGTGAGGCAACTCCCATTCAGTGAATTGGTCTATTTAAGAAGTGAATCAAAGGATGGCCTATTAAAAAAAATCAAAATGGGAGGGGATGAGCCTTAGGGTTGCTGATCTAAAGAGAAACAATTACTTTTGGGGAGGAGTTGGAGGGTGGGGCAAAATTTGGAACTCAGACTTATAAAAATGAATGTTTAAAAGTAAGAATAAATTTGAAAGAAAAACAATTAATGTTATGTGAAGAGGAAGGAATAAAATGATTTTGTAATAAAATAATATCCTATTAGTATTCTCATTTTGTAGTTGAGGAAACTGAAGTAAATAAATACTAAGTGGCTCAGTGTCAGGTATTCCTATGTTCTCAGATTTTCCTAAGTCCTGGCAAAATATTCTATCCACTCTGTCTCCTAGCTGCCATTCACTTGCTGGTTTAGCCTTTGAGAAACCAGAGTCATCTCTGCAGAGAACCTATTTCTTATGACTAGTAAAGGTGAATGTTTAACTTTAGGTCTCCTAATTCTAATTACATGCTGTTTACATTGTGATGTGGCACAATACTTCATAAACTAGTAGATTTTGGTGGGACTATAGAAATAAAGGAAGAGAAGCCCCTGATAATGTATGGATGGATTGTCCAAATGAATAATTACAATTATCGAGTCATCCTAATCTTGGATTCCATTCCATGACATATTTGTTGAATTTGACCTGGAAATATCATCTTAAAGTTTCATTTGTTTGACAAATGTTAGTTTTCACTATTATTGCAGATCTATGACTGCTAGACCCACTCCCCCTGCCCCAGTATTTCCTTTAGAATCTTATTCTTTGAGATGGTGGAGTTAGAGCAACTACTTATCTAAGCTTGAATACAAATTCCTTCGGATACCGGTATAAAGAGAATCTGAACAAATTTTAGAGTCACAGAATCAAATAGGAGATAGAGTGTGGCAGATTTCAAAACCAGGACAGATTGGAAGGTCACCAGGAAAAATATGTTTCATGGGGATGAGGACACAGTGCACAAGCTATACCAGCACAGATCCTGCCATGGCAAAGCCAAGCAGGAATCTCTGGGAGATCTGAAGGAGCAACAGCACAGTAGAACCTCAAAAATATCAGCTCAGCATGAAAATCCAGTGGAACTGAGAGAGACAGAACCACAGAAATGCAGGTTACTGCAGCAGCTTCTCCTGAAACTATCAGACAGTAGATTAAATGCTTGTATGTCACCTACTTGAACTTCTGGGAGCCAAGATGGCAGAGTGATATGTTAATGCTATCCCTCTCCCTTGTTGACCTTGAAATATATAGAGAATGTTTCCCCAGGAAAAAGCTGGGAACAATGAGATCAGCCAAAGGGATAAGCAGCCTCTTAACCTATAAGACTAGAAAAATTGCAAAAGGGTGTCCCTCTTGTTGTGGATCAAGGGGACCAGTGCAGGACCTGAGCTGTCCCAGACAACCCTACCTCAGCGTTGGAGGAGATCCTGAACCCCAGGTGGATGGAGCCTGCAATCACCAACATCAGGACGCAGGCTTGCCTCAGCACAGCCGGGGGAATCAGGAAGATGCTGGTACAAATGGGGTTCACCAGCCTCTGATTATGCCTGTGCTCAGGGGGTGAGATCTCCTGTGGGCAGATCAACCCTCTCCCACACTTAAGACATCTAAATCCAGCATGACTTCAGGGAAATTCAGAAACACATCACCTGGCCTCTGCTTTGGCACACCAACCAGCTCAGCACCAGGTAAGCTACAGCATTTTATCTTCTAGCTGAAAGAACCAGAGGCCACAATGCACAAAGTTTCAAGTTATAAGCAGAAGAATAATGAACCATGGGACAGAGCTCCCATGTCCCAGAAGCAGAGATTCACTTTAAAAACTAGGAAAAGATTGATCATCATGAGCAAGAAGCAAACCAGAAAAGATAAGACCATAGAATTTTTCTATGGGGACAAGAACAAAACCATGAATACTATACAGGTCAGCATTGAGACTATACCCACATATGAAACTTCAGAAGGAAATGTGCACTGCTCTCAAGAGCAAAGAGCATTCTTTAAAGAGTAAAGAAGGATTTTAAAAGCCAAGGGATGTAAAATAAAAACTGACCAATGATTTCAAAAATATGAAAAAATAGGAAATCATGGAAGAATTTAAAAGAAAAATTGGACCAATGGAAAAGGAAGCACAAAATCTAACTGGGAAAATTGGACAAATGGGAAAAGAAGAACAATGCATACATTGGAAGATTGGACAAATAGAAAAGGAAGCAGAAAAACTAACTGGTCAAAAGAGACATTAAAAAGAAACCTTAAAAAGAAACATTACCCTCTCTCTGTCTCCTGTGCTCTTCCAGAGGCTCATCAGCTTTGCCTCTTACCCCTTGAGAATGTACATCTGCGCCAAGTTCCTATCTACCCCTTCCCTTATGAGGAGCAGCTCTCAGTTGCTAAGTAGACCTTTATCTGCAGTGGTACTAAAATGGCCAGAGGTTCTGACAAATGAGAACCTCAGCATTTTTGCATCATCATGTCCCTTGACCTCACTTGTCCTCAGAAGTGGATTCCAAACTAGTGGTGTCTCAAGGGACATTTACACAGCAGCCGAGTTTATTGGAGCCAAGGCTGCCACTGTGGGGGTGGCTGACTCTGGAGGTGATATGGGGACTGTATTTGGGAGTCTCATCCTTGGTTATGCCAGGAACCCTTCCTTGAAGCAGCAGTTCTTTTCCTATGCCATCCTAGGCTTTGCACTGTCTGAGGCTATGGGACTTTTTTGCCCGGTGGTGGCCTTCCTCATCCTCTTCACCATGTGATGGAGCCATTTCTATCCTCCAATGCTGCTGAATGTTACTCCTCCTCCTGGTCCTTCCATGTCTCTTGCAGTCTGTGAATACCTCCCCTTTCATTTTACCAGGAAGTCTTGGGGAAAGCCAGGGGCTCAGGATTTGACAGAGGGAAGACAAATAAATACTGTACTAATAAGCTGAAAAAAATAAAAATTGGATAGATGGAAAAGAAGATGCAGAAGTTACCCGAAGAAAATAATTTGTTAAAAATTTTAATTGGACAAGCAGAAGTTAACGACCCTATGTGACAACAGAAATCAGTCAAACAGAAACTAAAGAATGGAAACATAGAAGAAAATGTAAAATATCTCACTGAAAAAACAACTCACCTGGAAAATAGATCTAGAAGAGAAAATCTAAGAATTATTAGCCTACCAGAAAGCTATAATGAAAAAAAGAGGATGGATATATCTTCCAACAAATCATGAAGGGAAACAACCTAGAAGTCCTAGATCCAGAGGGCAAAATAGTAATTGAGAGAATACACCATTCATTCCTGAAAGGGATTCCAAACTGAAAACACAAAAGAATGCCATGGGCAATTTCCAGAATGATGAAATTGTAAAGGAAAAATATTGCACGAAGCCAGAAACGATTCAAATATTGAGGAGCTACAGTCATGGTCACAAAAGACCTTGTAGGTTCTTCATTAAAAGACCATAGGGATTGGAACATCTTATTCTTTAAGGCAAAGGATCTAGGACTACAAAAAAGGATGAATTACCCAGCAAAACTGAGCATAATATGTCAGGCAAGGAGATAGACATTCAAAGAAATAAGGGATTTCAGATCTTCCTGATGAAAAGGCCTGTGCTCAATAGAAAATTCAGTTTTCAGGAACAAATCTCAAGAGAGGAATAAAAAGATAAAGATGGAAAAGGAAACTTATTATTCAATATGGGCAAACTCTTTATAGCCCTGCAAGGGAAGATGATACTTGTTAATCTTGAGAACTGTATATTTATTATGATATATGAAAAATATATACTTAAATAGAGGGAGTGGATATAAATTCAGTGATGGTGAGGAGAAAAATGTGATTTAAGGGTGCAAAGGAATTGTAATAGGACACTTGAAAGGAGGAGGCAGACAAAGGGAAATTACATCACAAGAAGAGGCAAAAAATCATATTGAAGTAGAGGGAAAGAGAGAGGGAGATGGGTATTGTTTGGGATTTACTTTCATTTTATTTGGTTAAAGGAGGGAACAACAAATTCAGTTGTGTATATAAATCTAACTAGCTCTATAGGGAGTAGGAGTGAAAGGGGAAAGAAAAGAGGGAGGAAGTTAAAAGGGAGGGAGGAAGTAAAAAGGGAAAAGAGGAATAAAATGCAGAGTGGCTGAAAGAAGGGAGGTAAGACTAAGGGAGATGGTGGTAAAAATTAAAACTCTATTGTGGAGGGGATGGGAGAAATAAAGCATAAATGAGGGGAAAGAGGATGGAGGGAAAGCAACAGATAGTAATTGTAACTGTAACTATGAATGGGATGAGCTCTCCCATAAAACAGGAAGATAACAGAATGAATTACAAACTATAATCCAACAATATACTGTTTACAAAAAAACACACTTGAAACAGGGGATATACACAGGGTAAAGGTAAAAGGTTGGAGCAGAACAAATCGTGCTTCAACTGATGTGAAAAAGCAGGAGTAGCAATCCTATTCTCAAGGCAAAAGCAGAAGTAGATCTATTCAAAACAGATAAAGGAAGACACTATACGCTTTTAAAAAGCACCATAGACAACGAAGCATTATCATTATTAAACATAAATCCTCCAAGAGGTACAGTATCCAAATGCTTAGGGGATTTGTTAAGGGAGTTACAGGAAGAAATAGACAACAATGTACACTAGTATAGTGGGAAACCCCAATCTCCTCTTCTCTGAACTTGATAAATCTAACCTCAAAACAAACAAGAAAGAAGTGAAGGAAGTGAATAGAACTCTGGATAAGGTAGATATGATCGATAAGGTAGATATGACTGAATGGGAATAGAAAAGAATATAACTTTTTCTCATGGCACGTATACTAAAATTGACCATGTACTATGGCATAAAAAGCTCACAATTCATTGAAGAAAGACAGAGACAGTCAATGCATCCTTCTCAGATCGTAATGCAATAAAAATTATATGTAATAAATGGTCATGGAAAGTTAAACCAAAAATTAGAATAATCTAATCCTAAAGAATGAGTGGGTTAAACAACAAATCATAGAAACAATGAACAACTTAATTCAAGAGAATGACAATAATGAGAAAACCTACTAAAGCTTAAGATATACTTCAAAAGGAGTTCTTAGCAGAAGTTTTATATCATGAATTCCTCCGTGAATAAAATAGAGAAAGAGGAGATCGATGAACTGGCCATGTAGCTGAAAAGGGTAGAAAAGGCACAAATCGAAACTCCTTAAGTAAACACTAAATTAGAGATACTGAAAAGGAAAGAAGAGATTAATAAAATTGATATAAAGAAAACTATTTAACTAATAAATAAAACTGAAAGTTGTTTTTTTGAAAAAAAAAACCAATAAAATTGATAAACCTTTGCTCAATTTTATTTTAAAAAAAGAAGAAAACCCAATTACCAACATGAAAAATGGAAAGAGTAAGCTCATCTCGAAAGAGGAAGCAATTAAAGCAATAATTAGAAATTATTTCAGGCAACTCTATGCCCATAAATTCAACATCTAATTTGATTATCTCAATAGATGCAGAAAAAAAAAAATCTTTGACAAATTACAACACCCATTCCTTTGGAAAACACTGGAGAATGTAGGAATAAATGGAGCCTTTCATAAAATAATAAATAGCATCTATCTAAAACCAGCAGCAAGGATTATATTTAATGGGGATAAGTTAGATGCATTTTCAGTAAGATCAGGGGTGAAACAATGATGACCATTATCACCACAGTTATTCAATATGGTACTAGACATGTTCGCTTTAGCCTTAAGAGAAGAAAAAAAGTTGAAGGAATTAGAATAGGTAATGAAGAAACTAAGTTATCACTCTTGCAGATGATATGATGTTATACATAGAGAATATCAGAGAATTGAATAAAAAAAGTTTTTGAAATAATAAAAACTTTGGCAAATTTACACGTTACAAAATCAATCTACATATATAACCAGCATTTCTTTATATTGCTAACAAAGGTGAACAGCAAGAGATAGAAAGTCAAATAGCACTTAAAGTTACAGGAGACGCTATAAAATAGCAGGGAAACTACCTGCCCAAACAAACCCAGGAACTATGTGAACACAAAGACAAAACACTTTTTGCACAGATAATGTTAGATCTAAGTACGTGGCAAACGTAGTTGTGCATGAGTAGACCAAACTAATATAATAAAAAAGACAATCCTACCTAAATTATTTTACCTATTCAGTGCCATACCAATCAAAGCACTGGATAATTATATTCTAGAGCTAGAAAAAGTAATATCAAAATTCAGCTGAAAGAACAAAAAGTCCAGAATTTCAAGGGAACTAATGAAAGGAAATGCTAGGGAAGGTGGCCTAACTGTACCATATCTCAAAATGCATTATAAAGCAGCCATTATCAAAACCACTTGGTACTGGCTAAAAATTAGAGTGCTTGACCACGGGAATAGCTTATATAATCAACGTATATAGCAATCTACTCTTTGATAAGCCGAAGGACTCAAGCTTCTTAGATAAAAACTCACTGTTTGACAAAAGTTATTGGGAAAACTGGATAACAGTGTGATAGCAACTGGACATAGATAGACCAGTACCTGACACTGTACACAAGAAGAAAGTCCAAATGGATAAAAGATCTAGGTATAAAGACTGATACTGTAAAACAATTAGCAGAGCAAGGAATAGTGCACTTGTCAGACTTACGGAGCTTGAAGAAATTTTTGGCTAAACAAAAGATAGAGAATATTATGTAGTGCAAATGGATAATTTTGATTATTTTAAGTTGAAAAGTTTTTTGCACAAACACTTCACAACCAAGATTAGGGGGGAAGCAGAGAACTGGGAAAGAATTTTTCCACTAGTTTTTGTGATAAAGGTCTCATTTTTAAAATATGTAGAGAGTGGAGTCAAATTTACAAGAATACAAGTCATTCCCCAATTACTAAATGGTCAAAGGATATGAACAGGGAATTTTCAGAGGAAGAAATTAAAGATATCTATGGTCGTATGAAAACAATGCTCTAAATCACTACTTATTAGGGAGATGCAAATCAAAACAGCTCTGGGGTATCACATCACACATATATGATTGGCTAACATGACAAAAAAGGAAAATTATAAATGTTGGAGGAGATGTGGGAGAGTTGGAACACCAATTCATTGTTGGTGGAGCTGTAAGTTGATCCAACCATTCTGGAGAGCAATTTGAAAATATGCCCAAAAGGTTACAAAAATGTGCATGCTGTTTGATCCAGCAATATCTCTTCTAGGACTGTATCCCAAAGAGATCACAAAAATGTTAAATGATCATACATATACAGAAATATTTATAGCAGTTATCTTTGTGATTGCCAAGAATTGCAAATTAAGGGGATGACCATCAACTGGGGAATGGCTGAACAAGTTGTGGTATATGAATGTAATGAAATACTATTGTGGTATAGGAAATGATGAACAGGAATATTTCAGAGATTCCTGGAAGGACCCACATGAACTGATATTGAGTGAAAGTAGCGGGTCCAGGAGAAATTTGTACACAGCAAAAACCACAGCATGCAAGGAATTTTTCTGGTAGACATAGTACTTCATTGCAATGGAAGCACTTAAAAAATTCCCCACGGTCTCTTGAGGCAAAATGCCTTCTACATCCAGAGGAAGAATAATGGAACTGGATCACAGAATGAAGCAGATCATTTTCTCTTGTGTTATGTGTTGTTTTGTTTTATGGTTTTTCCCATTAATTTTATTTCTTCTATGCAACATGACTAAGGCAAAAATGTATGTAATAAAAATATGTGTGTGGAACCTATATTGCATGCCATCTCAGGGAGTGAGGGGGGAGTGAGGAGGCAAGGTGGGATAGCGAAGGGAAAAAATCTAAGATACATTGAAATGATTTTACAAAACTTAAATCAAACGAATTAATTAATTAAAAAATCTTATTCCTTGTGATAAGTAGGTGGCACAGTGGAAAGTGGACTCTCCCTGGAGTCAGGAAAACCTAAGCTCAAAAATGGCATCAGGCACTTACTAGTTGTGTGACCCTGGGCAAGTTATTTAACTCTGATTGCCCTCTCCTCAAAAAAACACAAACTGAAACATCAACAAGAAAAAAAGAATCTCGTTTTTCCAGAAGAATTTTGCTGTTTATTTTTAGCTATATAAAATAATCTTTTGGTCGATTGATTGCTTTGAGACTAAGTAAATTAATTAAGGCAACATAATATTTTTAATTATACTGACAACCTACTGTTATGCAATTATTTTCTAAAGTTATTTGCCTGCCCTTATTACATAAAAGATATATTACAATTGTATTCAAAACTTCCTGGATACATTTTTTTACATTTTAAAATTATTATATAATATGTGAAGAAAAAATATAATTGATTGATGACTGAAAAAAATTAAATCTCAAAGTTAAAGATGTTATAATTTCCATTTTCTTTTAATCACCTGTTTCCATTTAATGACTGAATTTATGCTTATGTGTTTCACATTTATTTGTAAATGATGTTCATTGTTTTGTATTAAAGAGACAAAATTATTTTTTTTATTTTTAAATGAATATTGTTATGTGTAATGAAGAACAGAAGTAAGTTTTATATTAAACTGAGTATTTACTACAATTATTTTAGATATGTTTTAAATTTTGAATGTTTATGAATGTACCCTAGCACACAGTTACCATGCAAACCCGGAAATGGACGGACCGATAATAATTCACAGACAAAAATCAATTAGGAATTTCGAGAGCATTTTATTAGCCAGGCTGGCGGCTGCCTCATGCAGAGGCCCAGAGGAGACAGCCCTGAACTGAAGTGGGTGTGTGCATTTTAAGCATTTCAGCGCTACTCGGTACAGCCTTGCAGTTTCCACAACAGAGTTCTGACAGAGTGGGGTGGGGGGCGGGGCTTGTTGTTAGGCAAGAGCCCCCAAACAGAAGGGGTTGTCAGGGTACTGCTAGGCAGAGGACCCCAATAGAGAAGAGGTGCCAGGAGAGGGACCCAATCAAAGACTGGTTGTCATTCAACAAAAGTAGTTGTAAGGAAGTGGGGTGCTCAGCAGAAGGTTGTTACCATGCAAAGGGACTAAACAGAAAATGGCTGTTAACAATACATCAGATATTTGACAACCCAAGGGGGAACAACGTTTTGACAGGGGCCCAACAAAAACCTGTTACTAGGCAAGTTATCCAACCTTGCCCAGTAACCTAACAGATATCTCTCAACCTAGGGGCCCAGGGAGGAATAATGTCCACTTCAACCCCAGAAACTTAAGTCTTTCACTTCTTATTCCATTATTTTTGGGAGCCCATCATGTTTGGCATTTAAAAGTTCTATTAAAGTCCTTAAATTATTTTGTTTTTTCATTTAAGTTATTATATCTATCTATCTATCTATCTATCTATCTATCTATCTATCTATCTATCTATCTATCTATCTATCTACGTATCTATCTATCTATCTATCTATCTATCTATGTATCTATCTATGTATCTATCTATGTATCTATGTATCTATGTATCTATGTATCTATGTATCTATGTATCTATCTATCTATCTATCTATCTATCTATGTGAAAGGGACATATTGAAGTCCCCAACTATTAAAGTGTGACTCTCTGTTTCTTCCTGAGGTTGATTAGGTTTCCCTTTAAGTACACTATGCCATTCAGAATACACACACACAAACACACACAAACACATGCATACTCATACTGCTATATGTATATACACATACGTATATATGTGCATGTGTTTGCATGTGCATACTTATGTATTATATATTATATAATTTTTATATTATTTCATTGTCTAATCAGTCTTTAAACAATCTTGCTGATGGTGCAGGTGTCATGAGTTTCTTATCAGGTTCAATAACAAAGATATTAGTAGTTGCATTCACAGCTTATAAAGGGTGTGAAACTTTGAGTAGCCTATTCATTTGGTGACCTATTTACAGATTTTAAAGGGTATGAAACTGGCCCATTCACAGTTTTTAAAGGAATTTGAAAAAATGATAGAAAGAGTATTTATGCAGTTCTCCTAGATGGTATGGCTGAACCAAAGTTGGTTCTTTTTATAGTCTTGATGGATAAGCCACTACCTTTGCTATCCCGAATCAGCTCAGAATAGGGTGACAGAGACCTGGTTTTCCTTTCTGCTTTTCCTCTACAAACCTTACAATTGATAATGAGTTGGATCCCCAAATGCTCTCAGGCTCACCTTCTTCCATGGTAGTCTAATGCATCGTGTAGCCTTGAATGTCTGTTTCTGGCACAAAATATTGCTATTTAGGAGTTGACTTTCTCCTGCTGCATGCCTTTATCAGATAAATTACATCCACTTCAGGCATTCTGGAAACATAGGTTGCCATGGATATTGCTGCACCTACTTATTGGTTAATTTTGTCTCCTGACCTAATCCCATAGATTCTAATTAAGGATAAAGTCCTCTTGAGCTTTCTAGAGGAACTTTCACTGCATTAAGTCTGCCTGGGGACATTTCTGCCTTCTTGGTAAGCTCCCTACTATATTCTGTCTTGATCCCATAGACCAGAGATCACACAAGATTCAGGCCTTCTTGAGGTCTCTGACACTTTCCAAGTGGCTATTTGGCCCCTCCTTCCCTTGTAGATGTCGCCTACTGGGAGTTGTATTTATCTATTTTTGGTTCTGAAAATCCACAACTGAGATCCAACTGGCTTCAGACCTCAGTTATTGGAAATTGTATTGTCACCAAGCACTCCTGCAATATACTTTACCAGAACTTCTATAAACTTTTCACTGTTGATTGTGTAATACTATGCTGAATGAAGGATTTTTTGGTATTTATCTTTGTTATTACTAAATCTTTGAGTAATATGGAGCTGTTTTTTTTTTTTATTGTTACTGGGACAAGTCTTAGGATATCCATACTTGGTTGCAACCTTTCTTTGTTCTTTCTTTGGCAAAAGTCATGGATAACCCTTTGTGAACTTTGGGAACTACTACTGAACAGAAATCACTAGACATTAGTAGATTCAAGAGGTATTATTTTATGATCTCCTAGATCATAAAACTATTTGGTTCACCTATACTGAATGTGCAGCAAAGAAAGCAGATCAAATGATCCAAGGTTTGGCAATAAGGAGGAACAAGTTGTAAAAGGTTACAAACTAGAAACACCCACATTTTCATATAGTCCAAAAGCTTATGTTGTCCTTGTAGTGACAAAAGTGAAGGCAGGATATGAATAATGAACTGAGAAAATAAGGAAGTGTTAAGATGTTGAAGTTCAGTATGAGAATCAAATCAGGTTTAGGAGAATTGAGCAAGTGTCTGTTAAGAAACCTAATGCCTACCACGTGCCAGGTGTTGTGCTAAGTCTTAAAGATACAAAGACAAAAATAGAATATACTCAAGTAGAGTATACTTTATTGAATTTAGCAAGTATTCATGTATGTTAAAATTTTATAGTAAATGAACAAAAAGTGGTGTTTTTGGAAGAATCAGTACCAGCTGAAAGAAAGGGAAGGACAAGAGAATTGGGGGAGGAGGCAACTTCAGAGTTCAAGATATTGGAAACTGAGGGAGAAAGATATCAAAGTTTTTGTCATGGTGGTGAATGAGTAAAATAACATAGACAAAGAAATCTCTGTAGTTAAGAAAGACAATGAAAATCTGTTTATAATCACATGATTTATATAACATATATAATATCATACTTTATAATCATACTTTTTGTACTGAGTCATAAAGTAACTTATGGATCAACCTATTCATTTCTCCCCTCACACTTTTTTGTTAACTATAAACATGTTAAATTTCAGAGAAATAATATGACTTTGCCCAAAGGTCTCATAATCAAGTATGGGAAACTAGAACTAGAAAGCAGCAATTGAAACTTCTATCTTTTGTCCCCCTTTATGGGAATTCATTGTGTTCCTGGATATTGCAGATAAAAAAACACCATGATCTCTTTTCATTATTTAGAAAATAATGCTGAATAAATGGACATATTCACTGAGGGCTTTTGATGACCTTACAGTTTGAGAATGCTTTTCTTGCTTGAAATACATTGAAAATTAAATGTGAAGACTTACTCTTTATCAGTCGGTCAGTCAGTTGATAAAAGTTTAAGTACCTATTATGTATCAGGCATTGTGGTAAATGCTAGGGATACACCTAAAAGTAAAAGACAGTCCTTGCTCCCATGCAAATAGCTATGTACAACCAAGTTATATGCAGGAAAAGATGAGAATAGCCAGGAGAGAGAAGATATTAGCACTAAGAGGGATGGTGAAAAGCTGCCTACAGAAGATGGCATTTTAATTCCGAATTGACACAAAGCAAAGAAGTCATGAAGTGGAGAAGAGGAGTTAGAGCATTCCAGGAGAGGGGAAGAGTGCTACCTGTGAAGATGCCCAGGGTCTGGAAATGGCTGACTTGTTGGGAGAGTAGCAACAAGTGTATGTGAGAGGGAAAAAGGAGTCACACCATGTAAGAAGACTGGAAAAGGTAGGGGGAGGCAAATTATAAAGGGTTTTGAATACTAATATTATTTTATTTTTGATTTCTGAAACTGTTAGGGAGCCTTTGGATTTCACTGAATGGAAGTGTGATTTGTTCAGACATTCTAATGGTGTCAGAAAAATTTCAGGAAACTTTGTTTACTTGAAGTACACGCAAAGAGGAAGAAACAATTATCAGTCTGCTAACAATCACTTCCCAGTTAATCTTTAGTGTGATCATTGCCCAACTGATCTTTAGGAAGATCACTTTGACTAAGACCAAAACAATGAAGAACTTTCATTGTTTTTAATTGACAGAATTCTCCAACAAAACCCAAGTTTTGTGCTTAATAGTTAGCTTTACTCAATTCTATTTTCACAAGCAGTATGGCTTGGAGTTAGGAAAATCTGGGTTCAAGACAAATCTCTATCCATAATAACAATGTGATCTCAGTCAGGTCACAACTTCTCAATGTCTCAGGGAACTTTCTAAGACAGAAAGATCCAGAAGAGATGCTGAACTGCATTAAAATGAGAGTCTTCTGCAGGGTCAAATCACAGTTCAAAACCTGTTCCTTGGGGGGAATAGGTCATCTCATTAGATTTAGTTCATACTTCTAATTCCAGAAGATCTTTCAGGATCCTGATTCTGTCATCTAGCATGTGTTATCGCCAAATGGATAAATATGCCTATCCATGCCTTCATCTAAGTCACTGAAAATAATCTTAAAATAGTATGCAACAAAGGAAAAATTGCTTAGGCTCTGCAAGTTAACATTAGCTTATTAATGATTTACCCTGGCCTTGACCATTTTCCTAGCAAAAAACTTCACGCTATAGACAATGAATAAGCAATAGGGTTACACATAAAGCTTTTGATTTCTTATGGTGGTGGAAAATCTGTTTTCCTCTTCCTGAGTAAATTTCTGGTGAGTAATTTAGGACTTCCTCACAGGTTTATCAAAATATTTGTAAAATGGTAGTATTATATAAGTGTGGTTTACAACCCTACCACCACCATTACCTTCACTACTTCCCTAATTCAACAACAACTGCTATTATTATTACTTTTACTACTACTAATCTGTACTGGTGAAGGGAATTCTAATACAAGGAGTTCTCAAAAACAATGATACTACTCTCTGGTACTATACCCGAATAAAAAAAAAACAAAAAAACGGATGATGAGATGACCTAAGCTTTCAGAATAATGAGAATCAAATATTAGAGACACAAAAGGGGTTGCAACTCTAGAGAAAGATAAACATAGGGTTGCTGATAAAGCCTGTACACATTACGTAACAAGAAAAATGGAGGCAGAAATATGACTAATGGACCAGGATTATAAGGATCAGTCACTAGACTGAGGGTCACTGAGAATGAAATCATAATTCATCAACCTTCATAATTACTTTTCTTTTTATATTCTGAACATCACTTACCTTTTCCTCCCTGTCCTGTTTATTGCTTCTCCCTATCCCCATCCCCACTCCATAACTGTGGAATGAAGCATCACATCATGTCTCTGCTTTGTCATTCTACTAATAATTAGAACCATGAGCCAACTACTTTACTGATTACTGCTTATTTGCCCCCTGTCTAGCTTTGCAGACTGCAAAATCATTAGAATAGCTATCTTTGTCTCTCCTATGTCTCTGTTTCTCAAGTCCAACTTTTCTTTGTTATATAGTTACTGAAGTCTCAAATTCTCAAAGATAGATTTCTAATAATTCGAATATGAGGAAAGGGGGAGAGAGAGAGAGAGAGAGAGAGAGAGAGAGAGAGAGAGAGAGAGAGAGAGAGGGAGAGAGAGAGAGAGAGAGGGAGAGAGAGAGAGAGAGAGAGAGAGAGAGAGAGAGAGAGAGAGAGAGAGAGAGGGAGGGAGGGAGGGAGGGAGGGAGGGAGGAAGGGAGGAAGGGAAGGAGGGAGAGAGAAATACACAAAGACAGACACAGAGATAGATATGTGTTATTTTGAATAATATTCTTTTTGTTCCTTCTCAGAATGCACAGCCTAAATTAATCACTCCTCCTTTTCCCTTTTCCCTAGAGTTCAATTACGTCTTCATATTTGAGCTTACTATCTGAATTTTAGGAGCACTGGTCCCGCTACTTTCTTCATATGTTTACTTCTGCCAATAGACTTCTTGAATAAGCACACTGTTTCCATTCCTCCCACATTCTGATCCCCTGTCTTGATTTTCACTTTTCTTTGGATCTATCATCTTTGGACCATTGTTTTTATATTAAGAGGATTCCTGTGCACTAGGAATTAACAAGACACTTTAAACTATTCCTTAGTGAAGAAACCAGATCCATTGCTTGCATTCAAGAAATACTGGCAAAGAGAACAAATAAATCTTTCTCAGTACATTGCAAATAGGAGGTATTTAAGAAATATTTAATTACATTAACAGCATTAAGGTTGGCTGTTCTGTACTCTTGCTTTTATTTTGTTTTTCTCCCTGACAGATATTATTATATGCAGAATCATCACAAGAGTTCACACTTAGAAAAGTCTTAAAATTTTGGAACAAAATGGTAATTTGGAGATGGGGTCTTCATAAAGTCATATACTTTTCATTTTGCGTTTTTTTAGTTATTTCATTTGTACCCTCAGTTTGTTGCAATTGTATCTTGTTCTATCACCAGCATAACTACTTTTCCCTGCATTGGAAACCATAATGGATTTCGATATCATACAGAGTTTGGAGGACTTATTCATTTTTCCTGAAAAAGTTAAATAAAGTGAAAAACTTGCAGCCCATCAATCCTCAAGCAAGCTGTCCAAGGTGACATTTCATTAGCACATTTTGTCAGTGGATAAATCGTACAGCATACTCTGAAGGCAAGGTGGAAAACATCCAGTCCTTTTTCATTAGATCCATCTGAACTTGAACCACTGGAGATTACATACAAAAAGCACATGAGACAGAGGAAGCGCTATTCTGTCTATAAACTGTATTAATCATTCATTCCTTTCAGAGTGCCTTAAGTCAGTACCATGTCTCTGGTTAGGCCCCAAACTGGCTATCCAATTTTGAACTGCATGACAGATACATTTCAAGGAAAATCACAGACGTAATGACTCCTGCCAAGCTTGATAAAGTCCTCATTCATCAATTAGGAAGTTTCCAATAAGAGAAAATGGATACCGAAAAATAAGGCAGATTGCATGATAACATGCTGATTTCAAGAGAATTCTCCTTCTGCTTTTTCAGAATCCCTGGGAATCCACTGAATTACTGGAATTAAAAGGAAGGCCATAATCACTTAAGGGATGAGGCTGCTTTTCATATCTTGCTTCCTTATGGGACACATATAAAGTTCACTCGAAGATAACACATGCTGTGATTGTTTTCATAAGTCAGTAGTGAAAATACCTCTACTTTTTTTGCCTCATGTGCTAATTGTTATCTTTTTACATATGAAAAACTGAGCAAGTTGGAATTTTTCTCCATGCCTCATATTTTTGAATATTCCTAAAGGATTCCAAGCTCACTATAAAGCTAGAGTTAGGGCACATTATTTTAAATACCTTAATCATCACATTTATTAACTTTGTATCTAAGCCTTTATCTGAAAAACAAGGAGAACCAAGATTTCTATGGTGTCTTGAGTTGATTTGTTTGGAAATTCTTAAAAATAAAGATTTCAGTTCCAGAAATCAAAATAACAAAACTAAAGAAAACTAACTTTCATTATGAAAACTGATTTTATAATAGTAAATTAAATGATCAAAGCAAAAATAAAAATATATTTCCTTACAAATAATGAAACTTTTTTGAAACTCTCAGTATAACCAAAGCATGTGAGATAATAATGTAGTACATGCAAGGGAACAATGAACTTGCCTTCACAGCTCACAATCGGAGTTGTGGTCCCAGTTCTACTCCTTCCTTACTTATATGACATCAAACAAATCACTTAAGAGAAAATTAAAATTGGGTTATGAATATGATATAAATATCAACATGTGCCTCAGTTTGCCCATGTGTACAATTAGGAGATTGAATTATATGAACTTTAAGTTCTAGAACTATGATTCTATGAACTTCTGCACAGTTTTTGGAATTCACAGGGACAGAGTCACATTAGTGGTAATTAGGAGTATACCTAGGTCCTTTCAATATTCCACACAAATGCTTTCACTACGTGAGACCTCTCTCGACACTAATGCTAGCATTTTTCCTGTCCATCTGGATCTTCTTTGTATATACTTTGAAAACTTTCAACACCTATGTATATTGATTTGTATATACTCCCAGGAGATTATATACTTCTTGAGACCAGATACTATATTACATTTTTTTACTATCCTCAGAATCTTTCTCAGTACATTGCAAATAGGAGGTATTTAAGAAATATTTAATTACATTGTATTGAATGAAAAGAAAAAAAATGTATGTTCCCATAAGCATAATCAGCAAGCATTTATTTAATACATACTATGTTCCAAGCACTACACTTTGTCTTTGCTGTTATATGTACTTCTGATTGGATATTTTGACAAGGCTGACACTTAATATCACATGCCAAACATTAACTTAACTTTACCTTTTCAGAAATCCCCCAAGGCAAATGCAGGAAATTTGAAAGAAGTACTGAAAGGCACAGAGATCTTGAAAAAATTTTCTAAATTATTTAGTGTAATTACTAAAATTGATTCAATTGGCAGTGTGACAAGCAAAGCAAACACATTGTTGGGTTGACTGAAGAAAGGTAATTGTATACTCAAAACCAAATCTGATTTCAAGAAAACCAGAGTGAATCTCCAAATTCTTTAATTCTATGTGTCTCACTTAAAGAAGTAACCCTGAAGTCATAAGCACATGAGCCAGAATCTGTTTCTGAAACTTACTATCTATGAATCAGTAACTTATCCATGCAAAGTTTCTGAATTATCATCTGGAAAAACACCTTCTTAGTCTTTTTGGTGAGATTTATATGAGACAAACAAGAAAGATCTTTTCTTACTTTAAAAGTCAGTAGGAAGCCTCTATTTCCTGACCCTGATGAGGCTGTCATTTCCCCTAGTGAACATTTCATTCTGCAAGTTCAGCACAAGATTTTCAACAGGGAGTTATATTTGGTTCTGAGATGTGGTGATTAAGAGATATTCTGGGAAGCTGGGATCTTACAATATTTGATGTAGCCAGAGTTCTTGCTCAGAGCTTCCCCAAGCATCTTGGCAGCCTCAATTTTAACCTCACCTTGTAGAATCTTCTTTCATTTCTCCTGTTTTGCCTTTTTCCCAGAAAATGAACCCTCTGGGCCTCTTGTAAGGCCATTTTCTTGGGTTCCACTGTGACTGTATACTCTTTACTAAAGCTCAGCTCTGTAATGTCCACATAGTCCAGAATGAAGTTAAATTTTTTGACCCATTCTATCAACTCTCACCATATCAACAAGGATTCCTAGGCTTACTGTGTGATAAGATGTGAGATCTTAAACTTGGCTACAGCATTCTTAAGCACTTCATTCATGATAGAGGGCAACACATACTGCTCATAATCCAATGCTAGTTGATGGTACCTGTTGGACAGCTCCAGAGCATTGGATCAGGAGAAAACTCAAAGGTCGTTGGAGCCTGTGGGAGAAGAGATTTTGCAGGATGGGCACAGAAATCATATATCATGGGCTACTGGAGCCAAGGTATCCTGAAATGTAGTACTTCTGAGAGGATAGTGACCTGTTGCACACTACCAATTCAGTGAAAGAAAAATGTCTCTTTGCCAATCTCCTACAGTGAGCATGGTATTCCCATAAGAATTCTACTTATGTTGAACTCCCGATTTGCTGCAGAATAGTGGATAAATGACTTAACAGTATTTCAATAATATTCTCCAAACTTGTAAGGAAAAATGAAGCTTATGAGAGATTGACTCATGGAAGTGGCAATGGAAGAATTTCCTCCAGTAATTAGTGATGGGAACAAACAAAGGACCAGCAGAAAAATCACAATGCCATGGAAATGATTAATTTAAGGCAGAGAGACTGAGAGAGATGAAGACAGAGAATGAGAGAGAGGGAAAGAGAGAGAGAGAGAGAGAGAGAGAGAGAGAGAGAAAAGAGAGAGAGAGAGAGAGAGAATTACTGTCAATTATGAATGACTTTGTGCGCATTTCAACTTGTTCATCTGTACTTGTTGTTATGCTTGAGCCCATCACAATGAAGCCCTCTACAGGATCCTGGTTTCTAGAGAACAAAATCATCCCAGTGAAGTGAATAGGGCATGGAATAGTGACAAGGGTACAAGAGTCAGAGTTGTCACTTTACTGGAATTCCCTTGGGCATCGACGAAAAAGGGGACACTGCGGGGGTCCCAGGGTCTTGATCAGTTGAGAGTCAGTAAAGCATATGACTACAGAATCCTGGCTTTAAGTGATATCTCTGACAACCAGAAAGACCCAAGTTTAGGTACTGCCTCAAAATGATGGTGTTACCCTGATCAGTCATTTATCCTTTAATCTTTCCATGCTCTACATAATTCCATAAATCCAAAAGTTGCAGATGAGGTGGAATACATTGGTAGAAGGAATTGCATCATCTAGGAATGACTAATACCAACAAAACTCTGTATTTGCTCCTTTTGCCTTATTCCTTTGTAAGAAATCCTGAATGGAATGTAATTACCTACGGTCTTTTCCCTAGACCTGAATCAGGTAGTATTGCTATGGATGAGGAAATTCATCTTATGGTTCATGGTGGGTACTTTTTCAGTCACAGGGATTCTTTGGTACTGGAAAACTTTGTTTGTTTTTGATTTAGATACAAGATTCACAGCCTCTATCTTCTTATATTAATAATGAAGAACCTTCAGAGTGGGGTGATTGGATGGGGTCTTTTCTGAACCCTCAGCCCTCTCTTCCCAAGGAATGAACTATGGTCTTCAAGACTTCCTTAAGGTTTATGACTATTTGTCTTCTAAACTAAGGTTTCTGCTAGCTAGGATACCAAAGATTAATGAACTACTGTGAAAAATAAACCCAGAAAAGATTTTTTCCTGCTCTTATGCCGCAATAAATTTCTATCTTTTCCATTTGCCTAGCAATGATGACCTGGGGGTTATTCTCACAGGCTCAGAGATTTAGAGCTCCCAGGATACCTAGGCGTCATTGAGTTCAACATTTCCTTAATGAGGAAACTGAGGCCCAGATAGGTTAACTGATTTGGTTAGAGTAAGACAGTTAGTGTATTAGGATTCAAACTTGGGTTATACTTACTCCAAATCTAAATATCTATTACTACTCAATTCATCCTCTATGCGAAGAAAAGGACTGCATGCTTTTTCTTTTTGCCTCATCTATTGTATTTCTCACTCAGAATTTCCACTACAGGAAAGCTCATAAAGAGTCAGCTATGCAAAACAGGGGGGTGGAGCCAAGATGACAGAGTGAGAACAATGACTCACCTAAGCTCTTGGACAAAGTCCTTCAGATACCTCTGAAAGGAAAATCTAACCAAATTTTGGAGGTGAGGAATCCAGTGGGAGACAGACTGTGGTGGATTCAGATCCCCGGACAGACTGGAAGGTCCACAGGAAGGATCTGTTCCACGGGGTTGAGCCCACAGCGCACAGCACAGCACGTCCAGCACAGCGGAGCAGAAGGGCCCCGGGAAACCTGAGAGCAGCAGGCAGAACCAACTGAGAGGCACCCGAGGGTGGGGAACCAGCAGAGCTGAAGGGATGGTGGCGACTGAGTGCCAGATATCAGTGCAGTAGCTCCTGAGACTTTCAGCCTGCAGACTAAACATTGGTAAGTCACCTCCTTGAACTTCCTGGAGCCAGGATGGCAGAGTGATCAGTAAATGCTCTCTCCTCGCCCCACACCCCCCTTGATGACCGTGAAAGAATCATGAAATATTTCCCCAGAAAAATCCTGGATCAGTGGAGGCAACAGAGGGGGCAAATAGTCTCATAACTCCTGAGGCTAGGTAAATAGCTAAGGGGGATTCCTCATACTGTGGTGTAGGCAAACCAGAAGGGCAGAGGAACCAGAGTGGAGAAAACTCGAACTAGGACGCAGGCAAGCCTCAGTACCAGGAGAGGAGTCTTAGAAGGAGTGGGAACCCACAATAGCATCTAGGCACGTCTCAGTATTCCTGGGAAAATGGAAAGACAATAGGACAGATGGAATCACCATCCCCTGAACTTGCCTTTGCCTCAGTTCAGCTGAGTTGATCTCCCATGAGCAGACCACTTCTCCCCCACACTTAACAAGCTAACCCCAGGGCTAATCAGGGAAACACAAAACAAAAACCTGCTCTTAGCTTTTTCACACATCAGCTCAACACCAATTTCTGCAGCTTCTAACTGAAAGAACCAGAAACTACAACACACAATGACCATCACGAATTTAAAAAAGTAAAATAAGCATGAAAAAACTATAGAATCTTTCTATGGGGATAAGGATCAAAACACAAATACCAAAGAGGTCAGGGCTAAGACTGTACTTCCATCTGAAACTTCAGAAGGGACTATGAACTGTTCGCATATACAAACGGCTCTCCTGGAACAGCTGAAGAAGCAAATAGAAGAAAAACTGGCCAATGATTTCAAAATTTAAAAAAAAGAATTCACTGATGAAAACATCTTTTTGAAAAGGAAAATTGAACAAGTGGAAAAGGAAGTACAAAAATTAACTGGAGAAAATAACTCCCTAACAGGAACAGTTGGTCAAATGGAAAAGGAAACACAAAACCTATCTGGAAAAACTGGACAAATGGAAGAGTCAGCTATGCAGAGCGATCTCAGGCCATAAACCATAAACAAATCAAAGTCTCATACTAGCAAGGGATGAAAGAGGTCTTGTGTTCTGACTCAAAGATACATAGTCCGATATTATTCAACTGAGAATGACTGACCTTAAAGCATTGCTGAGGAGTTTTCAATCCTTTAATTTACCTTTGTATTTCAATGGTAATTTTCTTTACAATTCTTTAGTTTTTTAGTTCTTTAGCATTCCCTTAGTAATTACACATCAATAATTCTCTCCAAGTGTAAAGATGGGGCATATGTTTCAGTTCCCCTTATATCAGATTCTATTTTTTGCATTGGCAGCCCCAAATTCTTTAGTCACCACTTTCACCCCCCTTCCTGAGTTCCAGCTAAACATTTCTCTCCATACAGACATTTAATGACTCTGTATTCTTCCTGGACTCTGTCCATGGAATCTTCATTTCCCTGTAAGTTCTGGTTCTATAAAATCTCTAACATATGTCCTCTCTTTCCTTTTCTTTCTTATCTCTCATGTATCTATATATCTATGTACCTATTTATTTTTCTATCTGTCTGTCTGCCTACCTTTACATTTCAGCATTCACTTCCAAAAGGTTTTGAGTTCCAAAATTTCTACCCATCTGTCCCCTCCCCATAGACCAAGACAGAAACAGCATGCATTCTGATCACCCCTCCCCAAATCTGCCCTCCCTTCTATCACCCTATCCCTTGTCTTATTCCCTATCTTTCTATTTTCATATAGGGCAAAATAGATTTCTATACCCTATTGCCTTCATGTCTTATTTCCAAGTTGCATGTAAAAACAATTTTTAAAATTCATTTTTAAAACTTTGAGGTTGAACTTTTATCCTTTCTCCCCTATCCACCACACCTACTGGGAAAGCAAGCAAGTTAGTACAGATTACACATGTGTAGTGATGCAAAACGCTTCCATAATAGTCATGTTGTGAGAGACAAACTGTATTTCCCTCCATCCTATCCTGTTTCTCATTTATTCTGTTCTACTCTATTCTTTATTTTGACCCTGTCCCTACTGAAAAGTGTTTACTCCTTTTTACCCTCTCCTGTTATTTACCCTCCCTTCTATCAATCCTCCATCCTCTTCTGCTTCTCCCTTTCCCCCCTATTTTTGTGTAGGGTAAGATTGAATTGCGTATGCATGTTATTCCCTCTGTAAGCCAAATCAGGTTCACTCTTTCCCTCTCACCTCCCCTCTCTTCCCCTCCATTGAAAAGAAAAACTTTTTTCTTGCCTCTTTTATGTGAGAGAAAATTTACCCCACTCTATTTCTCCCTATCATCTCCCAATACATTCCTTTCTCAACCTTTCATTTTATTTTTATTAAATATCACCCCTTCATATTCAACTTACCCTGTGTCCTTTGTCTATATCTCTCTCTCTCTCTCTCTCTATATATATATATATATAGATAGATAGATAGATAGATAGATAGATAGATAGATAGATAGATATAAAAATCTCTCCAACAACTCAAAGACTGAGAAATTTCTCAAAGGGCTACAAATATTATCTTTCCATGTAGGAATATAAACCCTTAAACCTTATAAAGTCTCTTATGATTTCTCTTTCCTGTTTACCTTTTCATGCTTGTCTTCATTCTTGTATTTGAAAGTCAAATTGCCTATTAACCTGTGATCTTTTCATCAAGAATGCTTGATAATTCTCTATTTCATTAAATGTTCCTTTTGCCCCTGAAGTATTATTCTTAGTTTTGCTGAGTGACTCTTGCTTTTAACTCTATCTTCTTTGACCTCTGGAATATCATATTCCAAGCCATCGATTCCTTAATGTAGAAGCTGCTAGATCTTTTGTTATCATGACTGCGTTTTCACAATACTCAATTTGTTTCTTTCTGGCTAATTGAAACAATTTATTCTTGATCTTGGAACTCTGAAATTTGGCTACAATATTCCTAGGAGCTTTCCTTTTGGGATGACTTTCAGGAGGTGACCTCTGGATTCTTTCAATATGTATTTTAGAACATCAGGTCAGTTTACTTTGATAATTTCTTGAATAATGATGTCTAGGCTCATTTTTGATCATGGCCTTCAAGTAGTCCATTTTTTAAAAAAATTACTTCTCCTGGATCTGTTTTCCAGGTCACTTGCTTTTCCAATGAGATATTTCACATTGTCTGCTGTTTTTCATTTCTTTGGTTTTGTTTTATAATTTTTTTCATTTTTCATAAGGTCATTTGCTTCCATCTGTTTCATTCTAACCTGTAAGGAATTATTTTTTCAGTGAGCTTCTGGATCTCCTTTTCCATTTGGCTAATTCTTCTTTTTAAGGGATTCTTCTGCTCATTCCTTTTTTGGATCTCTCTTGCCATTTAGGTTAGTCTATTTTTTTAGATCTTATTTTCTACCCCATTTTGGGGTCACCTTTAGCAAGCAATTGACTAGATTTTTGTGATTTTCTTTCATCACACTCATTTCTATACCTAATTTATCCTCTACTTTTATTGCTTGATTTTCCAAATCCTTTTTTGAGTTCTTCTACGGCCCAAGACCAATTTATTTTTTTTTTTTTCCTGGAGGTTGTGGATATGGTAGCTTTGATTTTGTTGTCTTCTGTTTGTATGCTTTGATCTTCTTGTCACCAAAGATTTTATAGTTTGATATATTTTTTCCACTTGTTTTGCTCATTTCCCCAACCATTTGCTTTACCTTTACTTTTGAGCTCTTTTCAATGTAATTCTCTTCTTCCAGTATGGTTGGAGGGGGGAATTTTACTCTCAACCACTCGGTTCCCCTAAAATCAATACGCTTAATACTCCAGAGACAGCTGCTGCTCCTGTCACTGCTGCTGGGACTGCTGCTGCTGCTGCCACAGCTGCCATGGGCTCCTCCACCTCTTTTGCTGCCCTTGTCCTGGGACTAGACCACACTACTATCTCACACAGATCAGATCACGCTTTTCAACTGACCTTCAAGATGTCCTTAGCTTTTGGATTTGAGAAGTTTGGAAATTGCCACCTCTGGCAGTGATTCAGTTCCCCAGAATCCTGCTCAGGACCCATCTGTGCTGGAATAGCTAATTCTGGACTGCTTTGGCTCCTATTCTGGGACAATAGCTAGTTCCCATTGACTTTCCAGAATGTCCTGAGCTGGAGATTTCCTGCATAAAATCCTTCTGTGGGTTCTGAGCTCCATAATTTATTTAGAATAATTTATTTCTGGTATTTGGGGGGTTTGAAGGAAAATTCAAGCAAGTCCCTGCTTTTACTCTGCCATCTAGGTTCTGCCTCCTGTCCCACCCTTTCCTATTTTGTCTGTCACTATCTTAATATGAGTTCCATTATATGGGCCTCATTACTTCCAATAATGTATTTCATATCCAGTTCATGCCTACCATACCTCTGTATGAAGCTCACCTTTCTCCCCTTCTAATATCAACTAAATCTCTTTAATTGTATTAATGCTGAAAATTTGTGTGAAAAGCTAATAAGTTTAGCCCACTGTAGTTCAGGCTCACTAGCAGAGACTATAATTGTCCATCACCACACCTATCTGCATATTCTAATGTTATGCTTGTCTATGCATTAGACATGCCTATTAAAAAATGCACCTCTATTCAAAATACCACACAGTCTTTTGCTCTGGAGATGCTGAAAAAGTAGTATAAATTTAAAAAGGAGAAAATGTGAGGTAGAAAGGTAGAAAGAGAAAGAATGATAAGAGTGAGCATTTAGATAGCACCATAAAATTTATTTTTACATGTTTTAACAGTATTTTATTTTTCCCCAATTAATTGTCAGGAAAATTTTTACCATTTATTCTTTTTTTAGTTATATTTTAATTTTACTCTAAATGAAAAATTCCCTTTATTACAAAAATTGTAAGCCACATTATTAATAAATCAACAATGGATTTCCAAAAACAAAGTGCCAAGTGCTCATTAGTCACAAATGATCCCATATGATCAATGAACCTTTGTTTTTGTTGAGATGGTTAACAAGTACAAACTGAAACCATGTTGGTTCACTTCAATTGGATTGGATGCTCTTCTATTAAGAATTAATTCTATTAGGAATTTCATCTGCCAGATACCTTATTTACTTTTTTTTTGTGAATATAAATTTATTTATTTAACTTTTTACATTCATTTTTACAAAATTTTGGGTTCTAAATTTTCTCCCCATTTATCCCCTCCTCCCACCCCAATACACAGAGCATTCTAATTTTACCTATCACCAATCTGCCCTCTCTTCTATCATCCCTCCCTTCTCTTGTCCCCATCTTCTCCTTTGTCCTGTAGGGCCAGATGACTTTCTATTCCCCATTAATTGTATTTCTTATTTCCTAGTAGCAAGAACAATATTCAACAGTTGTTCCTAAAACTTTGAGTTCGAATTCTCCCCATCCCTCCTTCCCCACCCGTTCCCTTTGGGAAGGCAGGTAATTCAATATAGACCCTATCTGTGTAATTTTGCAAATGACTTTGATAACAGTCATGTTCTGTAAGACTAACTGTATTTCTCTCTGTACTGTCGTGCCCCCCATTGTTTCTCTTCTGTCTTTTGATCCTGTCCCTCCCCGAGTGTTCACTTCAAATTGCTCCCTTCTCCCATTGCCCTCCCTTCCATCATGCCTCCCTCCCTTCTTATCTCCTTCTCTCCCATTTTCCTGTACTGTAAGATAGGTTTTCATACCAAAATGTGTGTGCATTTTACTCCTTCCTTTAGTCGAATGTGATGAGGGTAAACTTCATGTTTTTTTCTCAGCTCTCCCCTTTTTCCTTCCACTAAAAGATTTCCTGCTTGCCCCTTGAATGAGATATAATTTATTCCATTCGATTTCACCCTCTCTTCTCTCACTACATTTCTCTCTCACCATTTACCTTAATTTCTTTTAAGATATGATCTCATCCTATTCAATTCACTCTGTGCTCTCTGTCTCTGTGTGTGCATGCATGTGTGTATGTGTGTGTGTGCACACATGTACGTGTGTGTATGCGTGTGTGTGTGTGTGTGTACGTCTGTGTGTGGTCCCACGAATTACCAGATACTGAAACGTTTTAAGAGTTACAAATATTGTCTTTCCATGTAGGAATGTAAACAGTTCACTTCTGGTAAGACCCTTAAGACATCTCTTTGCTGTTTACTTTTTCATGCTTCTTCTCATTCTTGTGTTTGAAAGTCAAATTTTCTTTTCAACTCTGCTCTTTTCATCAAGACTGATTGAAAGTCCTCTGTTTCATTGAAAGACCATATTTTCCCCTGAAATATTATACTCAGTTTAGCTGGGTATGTGATTCTTGGTTTAAGTCCTAGTTCCTTTTACTTGTGGAATATCCTATTCCACACCCTTCGATCCCTTAATGTAGAAGCTGCTAAATCTTGAGTTATCTTGATTTTATTTCCACAGTACTGGAATTGTTTCTTTCTAGCTGCTTGTAAGATTTTTTCCTTGAGCTGGGAGTTCTGGAATTTAGCCGCAATGTTCCTAGGAGTTTCTCTTTTTGGATCTCTTTCAGGTGGTGATCGATGGATTCTTTCAATACTTATTTTGCCCTCTGGTTGTAGAATGTCAGGGCAGTTTTCCTCGATAATTTCATGGAAGATGATATCTAGGCTCTTTTTTTTGATCATGACTTTCAGGTAGTCCCATAATTTTTAAATTGTCTCTCCTGGATCTATTTTCCAGGTCAGTTGTTTTTCCCATGAGATATTTCACATTGTCTTCCATTTTTTCATTCTTTTGGTTTTGTTTTATGGTTTCTTGGTTTCTCGTAAAGTCATTAGACTCCATCTGTTCCATTCTAATTTTGAGAGAACTATTCTCTTCAGTGAGCTTTTGCACCTCTTTTTCCATTTGGCTAATTCTGCTTTTGAAAGCATTCTTCTCCTCATTGGCTTTTTGAACCTCTTTTGACAATTGATTGAGCCTATTTTTCAAGGTCTTATTTTCTTCAGCATTTTTTGGGTCTCCTTTACCAAGGTATTGACCCATTTTTCATACTTTTCTTGCATCTGTCTCATTTCTCTTCCCAGTTTTTCCTCTACCTGTCTAACTTGCTTTTCAAAATCCTTTTTGATCTCTTCCAAGGCCTGAGCCCACCCGACATCCCCCTGGGATGTCTGGGGTACCGAGGCCCTGCCCTCCATGTCTTTCCCTGATGGCAAGAATGCGTCCTCCTCGTTAGATCCGAAAGTCGGGATCATTTGCATCTGTTTGAAAAAACTCTCTATAGTCTTATTTTTCTTCCCTTTTCTAGGCATTTTCCCAGCCAGTTACTTGACTTCGGAGATTCCTGTCCACCCCCGCCTAGATCCGCCCAGCTAGTGCTTGGGGTCTGAGATTCAAACGGGGCTGCTGATCAATGTGAGCTTTAGTTCTGGTGCTGGAGTGGGGGCAGGGCCGCCTCCCAGGCTCAGCTCCCTCAGGGGCTTTATGCAGAGACCTTCAGAAATGGAGCGGGTGGGGCAGGGCCATCTCCTAGGCTCAGCTCCTTCAGGTAGTTTATGCAGAGACTTTCAGTAATGAAGATCCTGCCTGCTGCTGGGGGAGTCCCGGGCCGCCGCCGCAGCTGCTGCCTCCACCGCCGCCCTGCCCCTGCCTCTGCCTCCCCCGCTTCCTCCCGAGGGGACCCGAGTCACGGAGACACTCCGCTCCCCCTGTCGTCCAGCCCAACGTCTCTCTCTCACTGACCTGTAGCTTCTGTGGGCGGAGGGACTTTCCCGGCCACTGGAGCTTCTGTCCCTGAAGTCTGCTCAGATCAGCTTCTCTGGGGCCACGGCCAGGGCAGCGCTGGGGGTGGGGTCCGCTTTCTGGGGCGCGACAGACCCTGGGGATGGCTCTCCAGGGCTCTCTGGAACGGAAATCTCTTCCACTCTGTTTCTGCACACTTTTCAGTGATCCAGAACTTATGGGGATCTCTTTTTACATTAATTCTATGGGCTGTGGGTCCAGAGCTCGTCATTTACCATTTATTCTTAACAGATCATTGAGTTCCAAATTTTTTGACTCCTTTTCTCCCCACTCACTTCTGAAAATACTTGGCAATTTCATATAAATTGTATATGCAGTGTCAAGTAAAAATGTTGCCACATTAGATACAGTTGTAAAAGAAGAAACATTTTAAAAATGAAAGAGAAAAGTAAAGTAAGTGAAAAAGTATTTTTCAATCTGCGTTCATACTCCATTATTTTCTCATATGGATAGGGATAGCATTTTTCTTGTGAGTCCTTTGTACTTCTCTTGGATCATTTTATTGCTTTGAAGATCTGAATCATTCATAGTTGATCATCACACAATGTTGCTGATAACTGCGTAAACTGTTTTCATGGTTCTCTTTTCTCTTTGGATCAATTCAAACAAGTCTTCTCCGGATTTTCTGAATCTGTCTGTTTAGCACTGCTTATTGCACAATAACATTATGTTAATGCACCCCCAATCTTATCTGCATCCCCTCAATTTTTAATTCCTTGCCACCAAGAAAAGGGTTGCTATAAATATTTTTGCTTTTTTAAGAATTTCTCCTTTGTTATGATCTCTTTGGGATACAGACCCAGCAGTTGTATTGCTGAAACAAAGGACATGCACTAGATCATCTTTGGACATAGTTCTGAATTGCACTCCAGAATGCTTACATCAGTTCACAACTCCACCACCAGTGCATTAGTGTCCTAATTTTCTCTCTTCCTCGCTACCATATCATTTTCTTCTCTTATTTCTGCAGCTAACATTTTAGTGTTATCCTGAATAATAGTGTTGATAATGAGCATGCTAACTTCACCCCGATTGAATTGGTAAGGCTTCTAGCTTAGCCACACTGGAGATAATGCTTGCTGATGCTTTTAGAGAGATATTACTTATCATTTTAGGGAAAGCTCCCTTTATCACTATGCCATCTAGTGTTCTTCATAGGAAGAGGTAATGTATTTTGTCATAAGTTTGGGGTTTTTTGTTTGTTTGGTCTTTTTTGCTTTTTTAGTATCTATTGAGATAATCATATGATTTTGATCGGTTTTATTATTGATATGGTGAATTATATTTATAATTGTCCTGATATTGAACCAAATCTGCATTCCTGGTATAATCTTACCTGGTAAGAGTGTAGAATCCTTTTGATATATTGCAGTAATCACCTTTCTAGTATTTTGCTGAAAATATTTGCATTGATATTCAGTATGGAAATTGGTCTATAATTTTTTCTTTATTTTGGCTCTTACTGTTTTAGGTATTAGCACAAATTTTGTTTCATCAAAGGAGTTTGGTAGAACTCCTACTTCATCTATTTCCCCAAATAGTTTTTATTAAATATATAGCTAATTGTTCTTTACTAATTTAGATCAATAATTATATATTAAATATATTCATTAACAACTAATTATAAATCATTAATATATTATTAACAAATAATGCACATATTAGGTAACATATTAAAATAGAATAAATTTCTTTTTTAATGTTTAGTAGCATTTACTTGTGAAGCCATCTGGCTCCAAGGAATGTTTCCTAGGCAGTTCTTTAATGGCTTAATTGATTTATTTTTCTAAGACAGGGTTGTTTAGGCATTCCATTTCCTGAACTGTTAATCTAAGCAACTTATATTTTTGTAAATATTAATGCATTTCATTTGGATTGCCAAATTTATTGGTGTATATTTGTACAAAATATTTGCTAAAGGTAGCTTTAATTCCATCTTGATTTGGTGATGATTCCACCCTTTTCTTTGATGATATTTGACATTTTGCTTTCTTCTTTCTTTTTTCTTAAATTAAATTACTACATGGCTTAGCTCTCTCACTCCCATTCCCACCACAAAAGCATCTTCTAGATTTATTTATTAAATCATGTTTTTCAATCTTATTAGTCATATCTTCAGTTTTCAGGATTTTTAAATTGGAACTTAACTGAGGATTTTTAATGCCTTATTTTTTATACTTCTTGTTGTTTTTCTTTTTAGTTGCATGCCTAATTTATGGTTCTTTTTCCCTATTATTCATGTAAAAACGTATAGACAAGAATTTGCTTGTCAGTATTGCTTTGACCGCATACCATAATTTTTGCTATGCTGTCTCATTGTTGCCATTTCTCTTTTTAAAAATTCGTTTATTTAATTTTAGTTTTCAATATTCACTTATGTAAGCTTTTGAGTTTTAAATGTTTTCTGCCTCCCTATGCTTCCCTGGCCCAAAATGGCATGGAATCTGATAAAGGCCTGCATGTACATCCTTATTAAACATTTCTCACAGTACTCATACTGTGAAAAATTTAAATGAATGGAAGAAACCCCAAGAAAGGAAGAAAAAAAAAGAGTGAAGAAATAATATGTTTAAATATGTATCCAGATTTCACAGATTTTTCTCTCAATTTGGTTAGAAGTTACCATCATGAATCTTTTGGAATACATCCCTGTATTACTGCAAACAGCTAAGACTATCATCACATATTCCTATGGATAGTGTGCTCTTAGTTCTGCTCAATTCACTTACCATCAGTTCGAGAAGATCTTTCCAGATTTTTCTGAAATCCATCTGCTCATCATTTCCTATAGCACAATACCATTCCATTACATGCACATACCAAAATGTACTCAGTCATTCCCCAATTGATGGACATCCACTCTATTTCCATGTCTTGCCTACCACAAAAAGACCTATTATGCATTAGTGTTCAAATTTGCCCACATTTTCTCCAATATTTATCATTTTCCAGTTCTGTTACATGAGCCAATCCGATAGGTGTGATCTGATATCTAAAATTTCTTTTGATTTGCATTTCTCTAATCAATAGAAATTTAGAACATTTTTTCATAGGACTATGTATAGATTTAATTCTTTCCTCTGAAAACTACCGGTTCACATCCTTTGATCACTTTTCATTTGGGGAAAGACTTGTATTCTTACAAATTCTCAGTTTAAAAATTATAAAATTATAATATAATTAAAATGTATATACTTACAAATTATAATTATAAAAATTATAAAATAATATATATTTACATATATTTTATATAATACAAATATAATGTAATACAATATAATATATATTGTATGTAATATATTATATATTACATAAAAATAATATATTATATTTATATAATATATTGTATATAATAATATATTAATATAATATAATATAAAATAGTATAAAATAATATACATTTATAAAATATAAATTATTTAAAAATTATAGTATTATTATAATTTATATAATTATAAATTATAATTATAAAACTATAAAATCTCAGTTCTCTCTGTATATGAGAAATGAGGCCTTCATCAGAGACACTGGTTCTAAAAATACTTTCCCACTTTAATGTTTCTAATTTTGGTTATCTTGCCTTTGTTTGTGCAAAAAATTTTAATTAAATATAATCAAACTGATCCATTTTGCATTTCATAATATTCCCTATCTCTTGTTACATCATAAATTTTCCATTCTCCATATATCTGACAGCTAAACTATTCCTTGCTCTCTCAGTTTGCTTACACTGTCAGCCTTGATATCTAAATTGTGTACCCATTTTGACTTTATTTTAGGAAACAGTGTAAGTTATTGCTTTATGCTCAGTTTCTCCTACACTATTTTGAAGTTTTCACAGCAGTTTATGTCAAGTAGTGAGTTTTTATCCCAGAAGCTGGGGTCTTTGCATCCATCAAATGATACATTACTATAGTCATTGATGACTGTGTCTTGTGTATCGATCTACCAATTTATTTCTTTGCCAGTACCAAATAGTTTTGATGTTTGCTGCTTTATTATGCAATTAAGATCTGGTGTGGCTAGGCCAACTTCCCTAGAATTTCTTCTTATTAATTCCCTTGATATTCTGGATCATTTCTCTTCTAGATGAGTTTTATTATTATTTTTTCTAAGTCTAAAACTAAATTTTCATAGCTTCACTTGTATGGCACTGATTAAAGAAATTCATTTAAATAGAATTGCAACTTTTATTGCATTAGTTCAGACTACACAAAAGCAACTGATGCTTTTCCAGTAATTTAGATCAGACTTTATTTGGTGAAATATGTTTTGTAACTATGTTCATACAGTCTTTGTATTTGTATTGGAAAGTAGATTCTCAAATACTTTATAATTTCTTCAGCACCTTTATTTTTTTTAGTTTTATGCTGTAATTTATTTTTATTTATTTTAAGTTTTCAACATTCATTTCCACAAATTTTCAATTCCAAATTTTCTCCCCATTTTTCCCCTCCTCCCACCCTCAAAATACTGAGCATTGTGACTGCCCATTTCACCAACCTGCCGTGCCTTCTAACACCCCTCCCTTCTCTCTTGTCCTATAGGGCAAGATAAATTTCTATACCTCATTACCAGTGTTTCTTATTTCCCAGTTGTATGCAAAAACAATTCTCAACATTTGTTCCTAAAACTTTGAGTTCCAACTTCTCTTTTTTCCTCCCTCCCCACCCACTGAGAAGGTAAGCAATTCAGTATAGCCTATACATGTATAGTTTTGAAAATGACTCCCATAATAGTCAGGTTGTGTAAGACTGACTTCTCTCCATCCTATTCTGCCTCCCATTTCTTCTATTCTCTCTTTTGACCTTGTCTCTCCCCAATAGTCTTTACTTCTAATTTCTCCCTTCTTCTATTTGCCTTCTCTTCCATCATGCTCTCAACCCTGTTTATCTCCTTCTCCTCTACTTTCCTGTAGTGTAAGATAGTTTTTCATACAAAATAGAGCATGCATGTTATTTCTTCCTTGATGCAAAGGTGATGAGAGTAAGCTCCACTTTTCCTTCTCATCTTCCCTCTTTTCCCATCCAATGAAAAAGGTTTTTCTTGCCTCTTTTATGAAAGATAATTTGCACCATTTCATTTTTCCCTTTCTCCTCCCAATATATTCCTCTCTCATAGCCTAATTTTATTTTTTAGATATGATTCCTACCTATTTATCTCATTCTGTGTTCTCTCTCTCTCTCTCTCTCTCTCTCTCTCTCTCTCTCTCTCTCTCTCTCTCTCTCTCTCTTTCTCTCTCTCTCTCTTCCCCTCTCCCCCTCTCTCTTCCTCCTCCATATATACATACATATATATATATATATATTTACACACATATACATACATATATTTATGTATGTATATGTGGTGTCTGTGTGTCTCTCTGTAAGTGTGGGTAATCCCTTCAACTGCCCAGAGACTGAGAAAAGTTTCAAGAGTTACAAATATTATTTCTCCATGTAGGAATGTAAACAATTAAAGTTTACTAAATACCCTGTGATTTCTGTTTCCTGTTTACCTTCATACTTCTCTTGATTCTGATGTTTGAAAGTCAGATTTTCTTTCCAGCTCTGGTCTTTTCATCAAAAATGCTTGAAAGTCCTCTGTTTCATTGAATTACCATTTGTCCACAGAAGTATTTTACTCACTTTTTTCTGAATAGGTGATTCGTGCTTTTAGTCCTAGTTCCTTTGACTTCTGAAATATCATATTCCACTACCTTTGATCCCTTAATGAAGAAGATGCTAGATCTTGTGATATCCTGATTGAAATTCCATAATACTGTAATTGTTTCTGACTGCTTGCAATATTTTCTCCTTGACTTGGGAACTCTGGAATTTGGCTACAATATTCCTAGGAGTTTCTCTTTTTGGATCTCTTTCAGGAGGAGATTGATGGATTCTTTAAATATTTATTTTGCCCTCTGGTTCTAGACTGTCAGGGAAGTTTTCCCTGATAATTACATGAAAGATGATGTTTAGGCTGTTTTTTTGTTCGTGGCTTTCATGTTTTCCCATAATTTTTAAGTTGTATCTCCTAGATCTGTTTTTCAGGTCAATTTTATTTTTCAGTGAGATATTTCACATTATCTTCCATTTTTCATTCTTTGATTTTGTTTTTTAACTTCTTGGTTTTTCATAAATTCATTAGCTTCCACCTGTTGATTATAATTTTTAAAGGACTATTTTCTTCAGTGAGCTTTTGAATCCCCTTTTACATTTGGCTAATTCCGCTTTTTAAAGCATTCTTCTCCTCACTGGATTTTTGGACCTTTTTTGCAAACTGAGTTGTATTTTTAAAGGTGTCATTTTCTTCAATATTTTTTGGATCTCCTTTAGCAAGTTTTTGATGCTCTTTTCATGATTTTCTTACATCTCTTTCATTTTTCTTCCCAATTTTTTCTCCATGTCTCTTACTTGATTTTCAAAATCCTCTTTGAGCTCTTCCATGACCTAAGACCATTGTGTCGGGGGTCGGTCCTGACTGCCTGGGCGGAGAGGGGCTTCCCCAGGAGTGGCCACCAGCCAACCAGGGGAGGACACGACCCGGGATTAGGGATCGTGCCTCCCTAGGATTGGTCTGGAGGGGCTTGCTCCAATGGGATGTAGGCCTCTCCCTCGGGGTGGATCAGGATGGATACCTAAAAATAGAAACCTATTTAAACAGTAGATGGCTACCCGGAACTAGAAACCTACTTAAACCAACGCCCTTAGCTGTTCGGGGGATTCCTCTGCACTTAATAAAATATATGCCTCCTGAAGAAGTGTCCGACTGAGTCCCTCGGCCATATCCCCCGGGGAGGGAAATCCGGAGACGTCCGAAGCAGAAGCCCACTGAGAGAGTGTCACCTGAAGGACCCGGACCCGGGTCACCATTGCATATTTATTTTGGATGTTTGGGATGCAGAAGTCTTGACTTTTTTTATCTTCCCCTGATGGTAAGCATTGTTCTTCCTCATCTGAAAGGATGGGAGAAAACACCTGTTCACCAAGAAAGTAGTACTCTAAAGTTTTATTTTCCCCTTTTTTGGGCATTTTCCCAGCCAGTTACTTGACTTTTGGGTCCTTTGTCAAGAGTAGGGTATGAGGAGTTTGCTCCTCAATGGCCTGCAGCTCTATCAAGCCAGCATTCCTCCTTACCCCTGGACCGTGTTCAGGGCTGAGATTCAGATCACTTGCTCAATTCCCCCACAGGCTTTAGGCGGAGGGTTCCTAGGGTCAGGCTGTCACTCAGTGTGAGATTATGATCAACTGCTCAATTCTTCCAGGAGCTTTAGGCAGAGGTCACGGCCACCATTCAAGTCTGAGGTTTAGATCAACTCCTCAATTTCCCCAGGGTCTTTAAACTGAGGGCTCCAACAATGGATACTGGCTGCTCCCTGTTGCAGCCACTACCATGGCAGCCACCACCTGCTCTTGCTGCTGCTGCCTCTCAGATCCCTGGTGACAGGACTAGGGGAGGACACTGCTCCCTCCTTGCTTAGTTGAAAAAATCCTCTCATTGACATTTGAAGTGGCACTTGTCTTTTGAGAGATCTGAGAACTGCCTTTCCTGCTGGGGATTCTGCTCCTGAAGCCTACTCTGGTCATGCTTCTCCTGGTGCTATGTGGCCAACGCTAGGCTGTGCTCTGCTTCACATCTGGTACAAGACCTTTCCTGTTGCCTTTCCTGGTCACCCTAGACTGAAAATCTCCTCCACTCTGTCATTCTGTGCCTTCTGTTGCTCTAGAATTTGTTGAGTCATTCTTTTCAGGATTTTTTTATGGGCTGTGGGGGAAGAGCTAGAGTATGTGCATCTTTCTACTCCTCCACCTTGACTCCCCCTCCAGCAACTTTAAATGGAACTCCTCTTGCTATTTCTTGCTGTTGGAATTTCTTAGTAATATACAAAAATTCAGGTGCTTTATGTGAGTTTATCTTAAAATATGCAAATTTGCTAAAGTTCTTAATTTCAAGTAGTATTTTTTTACTTTATTCTCTAAATTTCTCTAAGTATATTATCATATCATCAACAAAGAGCGACAGCTTAGTTTTTTCTATGGTTATTCTCCTACAGTTTATTGTTCTCATTACTAAAGCTGATATTTCTTTTATCTATATTTTTGTCTATCGTCTATCTATTTTTGTTTTTTTTGTTTGTTAATATATATATTTTTTTCAGTTCTCAACATTCACTTCTACAAGAATTTGAGTTCAAAATTTTTCTTCATCTCTCCCCAACCATCCATCCCCCCAGGATAGCAAGCATTGCATCCATACCTCCTTTCTATTACCTCCCCCCTTCTTCTATCCCTCTCCTTTCTATTTTCCTGTGGTGCAAAATAGATTTCTATCCCCCATTGCCTGCATATCTTACCTTCCAGGTGCAAGCTAAAACAACTTTTAGCATTCTTTATTAATGCTTTGAATTCCATATTCTCTCTCTTCTGCCCTCCCCACCTACCTTCATTGAGAACACAAACATTTAAACACAGATCATACATGTGTAATAATGCAAGACACTACCATACTTATTATGTCACAAAGGCTAATCATATTCCCCTACCTTTCATTTATTCCACTCTCTCCCTTGACCTCTCTTCCCACAATAATGTTTGCTTCTGATTATTCCTTTCCCAATTTCCTGTACCTTTTATTATCTTCCCTCTCCTATCCCCTTCCCCCTTGCCTTCCTGTAGGGTAAAATAGATTTCCATATCCATTGGCGTGTGTTATTCCCTCCTAAAGTCAGATCACATGAGTTAAAGCCAATTTATTTCCTTTCATCTACTCCCTCTTCCCTTCCACTGTAAAAGCTCTTTCTTGCTTGTTCTATGTGAGATGATTTGTAACATTTTACCTCTCCCTTTTTCTTACACTTAGTACATTCCATTCAACAAGAAATTTTATTTCTGGGTATTCTTACTTCATATTCAGCTGTCTCTGTGCCTTCTGCATATGTACATATGCATACATGGGCATATATATGTGTATATACACACATCCACATAGATATGAACATGTCTGTATATGTACCTACATGTATATAATATACACATGCACACCTATGTATATATTCCTCCATATATCACTTATGTGTATGTATGTGTATATGTATTTGTGTATATATACATACATGTACATGTGTGTATGTATATGTGTGTATATATACACATATATGCATATATACATGTATATATACATACATGTGTGTGTATCTTTTCCCTCTAACTACCCTAATACTGAAAAAAGTTCTCATTAGTTGTAAATGGCATCTTTCCATGAAGAAATATAAACAATTCAATATTAATGAGCTCCTTAACACTTCTCTTTCCTGTTAATTTTTCGTATTTCTCTTGATAATTTTATTTGAAAATAAAAATTTCTATTCAGCTCTGATCTTTTCAATAAAAATACTTGGGAGTCCTCTATTTCACTGAAATTTCATATTTTCCCCTGAATTATTATACTCGTTTTTTCTGGGTGGGTGGTTCTTGATCTTAATCATAACTCCTTTGGCCTCTGGAATACTGTATTTCAAGCCCTGTGATCTCTTAGTGTCGAAACTGCTAAATTCTGTGTTATTCTGATTATATTTCCACCATACTGGAATGGCTTCTTTCTGGCTGCTTGTAATATTGCCTCCTCTCACTCTCTTGTTGTTGAACTTTGTTAGTAATATATCGAAATGTAGAGGATTTATTTGGGTTTATTTTTTAACCTGAAAATTGCCAAATTATTTATTACTGCAAGTAATTTTTACTTGATTCTCTGAGATTCTCTAAGTGTATCATCATGTCATCTTCAAAGAGTGATAACTTAATTTCTTCTTTGTCTATTCAGATTCCTTCAATTTCTTTTTCTTTTATTATTGCTACAGCTAGTATTTTTAATACCATATTGAATAACTGTGGTGATAATGGACATCTTTGTTTCACCCCTGATCTTACTGGAAATGCATCTAGCTTGTCCCTAATGCTTCCTGATGGTTTTAGGTAGATACTTCTCATTATTTTATGAAAAGTTCCATTTATTCCTATTCTTCCCAATGTTTTCAGTAGGAATGGGTGTTGTATTTCATCAAAGGGTTTTTCGGCATCTATTGAGATAATCATGTGGTTTCTGTTAGTTTGGTTGTTGATATGATCAATAATGCTAATAATTGGTCTATTATTGAACAAGTCCTGCATTCCTGCATTCCTGGTATAAATTCTACCTGATCCTAATATGTTATTCTTGTGATAAGTTGTTGTATTCTTTTTTCTAATATCTTATTTAAAATATTTGCATCTATATTCATTAGAGAAATTGGTTATAATTTTTTTCTCTCTTGACTCTTCCTGGTTTAGGTATCAGAATCATATTTGTATCATAAAAAGAATTTGGGAGGACTCCTTCTTACCCAAATTTTCTTAAATAGTATACATTGCATTGGAATTAACTGTTCTTTAAAATTTTGATAGAATTAACTTGTAAATCAATCTGGCCCTGGACACTTTTTCCTAAGGATTTCATTGATGGCTTGTTCAATTTCTTTTTCTGAGATGGGGTTATGTAAGTACTCAACTCCTTCTCTAAATCTGAACAATTTATATTGTTTAAAGTAATCATTTTTCTCATTTTAACTGTTGAATTTATGGGCATATAGTTATGTTTAATTATTGCTTTAATTTCCTCCTCTTTGAAGGTTAGTAAACTCTTTTCATTTTTGATATTGGTAATTTCGCTTTTTTCAGTCTGTTTTTAATCAAATTGACCAAAGTCTTATCAACTTCATTGGTATTTTCATAAAACCACATCTTAGTATTATTTATTAGTTCAATAGTTTTCTTAATTTCAATTTTATTAATCTCTTCTTTGGTTTTCAGTATTTCTATTTTGGTATTTACTTAGGGATTTTCAAATTGCTGTTTTCTAGCTTTTTCAGCTGTATGTCCAATTCATTGATCTTCTTTTTCTCTGTTTTATTCATGTAGGCATACAAAGATATAAAATTTCCCCGAAGAACTATTTTTTTCTGTATCCCTTAAGATTTGGTAGGTTATCTCATTATTGCCATTTTCTTGAATGAAGTTGTTGATTTCTATAATTTGTTGCTTAACCCACAGATTCTTTCGCATTAGATTCTTTAGTTTCTAATTAATTTTCCATTTATGTTTCCATGGACTTTGAATACAAATAATTTTTATTGCATTACGACCTGAGAAGGATGCATTGACTACCTCTGCCTTTCTACATGGAATCGTGAGATTTCTATGTCCTAGGACAGGGTCAGTTTTTTTTATATGTGCCTTGTACCACTGAGAAATGGTGTATTTTTTGTATCACCATTCGATGTTCTCGAGATCTCTAACATATCTACCTTATTCAGAGTTTTATTCATCCCCTTAATTTCTTTACTGTTTATTTTGAGGTTTGATTTGTCAAGTTCAGAGAGGGGGAGATTGAGGTCCCCCACCAGTAAAATTTTGCAATTTCTTCCTTTAATTCTCTTAACTTCTTCTCTAAGAAACTGAATGCTATACCCCTTGGAGCACGTAAATTTAGTGATGAAATTGCTTCATTGTCTATGATGCCTTTGACCAGGATTTAGTTTCCTTCCTTATCTCTTTTGATTAGTTCTATTCCTGCTTTTGCTTGGTCTGACATCAGGATTGCTACCCCTGCTTTTTTTTACATCAGATGGAACACAGTATATTCTTCTCCATCCTTTTATCTTTTACCCTGTGTGTATGCCCCTGCTTCACATGTGTGTCTTGCAAACAATATAATATTGGATTGTGGCTTTTAATCCATTTTGATATCTGCTTCTTTTTTTTGGAAGAGTTCATCACATTCACATTCACGGCTATGATTGCTATCTTTATCTTTCCCTCCATCCGCTTTTCACTTTTTTATGCTTTTAATTCTCTTTTCTCCCTTCCCCTCCACAATAGCTTTAATTTTTGACCACTGCCTCCCTCAGTCTTCTCTCCCTTCTCTCAGCCCCCCTTTCTTTTAATCTCCTTTTCCCTTACTATTTCTTCCCTCCCTTTTTGCCTCCCTTCCCTTTTCTTTCCCCTTCCCCTCCTACTTCCTATATAGCTAGTTGTCTTTCTATATTTAACTGAGTTTGTTGTTCCCTCCTTGAATCTAATCAGATGACAGTACCTCTCAAACAATGCCCATCTCCTCTCCTCTTTCCCTCTAATACATTTTTGTGCCTCTTACTGTGATTTGATTTATATTTTTGTACTTCCTCCTTTTCACATCACCCATTACAATCCCTTCACATTCTTAAGTCACATTTGTTATCCTCACATCATTTAATTCATGTCTACTCCCTCTATCTATGCACATCCCTTTTATATATTATAATGAATATGCAATTCTCAAGATTAACAATTATCATCATATCTTATAGCTATGTAAAGAGTTTGTCCATTTTGAGTAACAATTTTCCCGTGCTTACATTTATTTGCCTCTCTTGAGACATAAGTTTAAAGATGGAATTTTCTGCTGAGTTCTAGCCTTTTCATCAGGCTGGTCTTGAAATCTCTTATTTCATTGAAGGTCCTTCTCTTTGTCTGAAATATTATGCTAAACTTTTCTGGGTAGTTAATCCTTGATTGTAGTCCCAGATCCTTTGCCTTACAGAATATTGTATTACAATTCTTTCAATCTTTTGGTGTAGAAGCTACAAGGTCCTGTGTGATTCTGACTGCATCTCCTCAAAATTTGAATTCTTTCTTTCTGGATGCCTGTAGAATTTTCTCTTTCATGTAATAGTTCTGGAATTTGACAACTATATGCATTGGTATTTTAACTTTGGCATCCCTTTCCGGAGCCGAACTATATTATTTGGATGACTATTTGGCCCACTGGATCTAGGATTTCTGGGCAATTTTCCTTGAATATTTCTTGGATGATATTGTCCAGGCTGTTTTTTTTTTTTTTATCACGGCTTTCTGGATGACCAATAATCCTTAGAATTTTCTCTCCTGTATCTATTCAACATGTCAGTTATTTTTCCAATGATATATTTTACATTTACTTCTATCTTTTCATTCTTTATATTCTGTTTAGCTTATTCTTAATGTCTCATAGAATCATTAGGTTCTACTTGCTTGATTCTATTTTTTATCAAATTGCTTTCTTCAGTTAACTTTTCCATCTGTCAAATTGGTCCTTTTAAGGAGTAATTTTCTTTGGTTAGGTTTTGTATTTCCTTTTCCATTGGTCCAGCCATCCTTTTAAATTCTTCTGCCATTTCTTTTTTCTTATTTTTAAAGTCATTGGTCAGTTTTTCTTTTGTTTCTATAATTTCACTTTTAAAATCCTGAGTTCTTACAAGAAGACTCTTTGTGCTTCAGACCAGTTCATATTCCTTTCTTCCTTTCTGATGTTTCAGATGAGAGTAGAGTCTCAATATTGACCTCTTTGGCATTTGTTTTTTGTTCCTTAGCCCCACTGAAAGATTCTATGGTCTTTTCTTTTCTGGTTTGCTTCTTACTCATGATAATCACCCTTTTTTGGCTTTTAAAGTACATCTCTGTGCCTGGAGCACAGGAGGCTCTGTCCCACTGTTATTGGGCCCTAAAACTTCGGGATTTATGTGCTGTGGTCTCTAGTTCTTTGTACTAGAAGTTGAAATCCTGAAGCTTACTTGGTACTGAACTCGTTGGGGTTGTAAAGCAGAGGCCATGTGAGGTCTTTTTGGTTGTCCCGCAGTTAACCTGGAGCTAGCTGCATTAAGGGTGGGGGAATGGTGATCTGCTCACAAGAACTCTGCTGAGCTAGAGCATAGGCAATATCAGAAGTTGGTGATCTCGTCTGCGCTAAGAGACTTTTTACCCATTCTGCTGTTCCTACTGTTACAAGGTTTTTCCCAGGTAGATATTCCCTAGGCTTGTCTTTGTCAACAAGGGGACAGAGATAGCAATTACAGATCACTCTGCCATCTTGGCTCCCTGAACCTGACCCACTTATTCTTTAGGATTATTTAGTTTCCAATTAATTTTTAATGTTTATTTGCACTGCCCTTTGCTGAATCTAATTTTTATTGCATTATTGTTTAAAAGAGTAGATTTACAATTTCTGACTTTTTTCTTTAGATTTTGAGGTTTCTAATAACCTAATGCTGGTGCTATGTGCTTCTGAGTGAAAAAAAAATGTACATTACTTACTGTTCCCTTTTAGTTTTCCCCAAGGTCTGTCAAGGGATATAAAAAAGAAGTCCTCTAAGCTTCCCTTGTGCAACCATTACATATTCAGTTTTTCATAACTTAATCACAGAATTTTATGAGTTAGAAGAGGCCTGAGAGATCAGATAATCCATCTATACCTTTGCTAGAATGTTCTCTGTAACATATACAAAAATAGTCATTGAATCTTCACTTGAAGAACTCAAGGAAGTATCTTAAAAAGGATACAATATTAGTACCTCTTTTGCAGATTTATTGTAAGAATTAAATGAGATAAAATATATAAAGTGCTTTGAAAACACTAAAGGTCTATATAAACGCTAGCCCTACTGCTACTATTGTTCCCTATCACAGCTTATTCCAGATTTTCGAGTATTTATTTATTTCATTGAAGGTTCTTCTCTTTAGTAAATTATTCGAGCTTTTTTTTTCCTTTTAATGTGCCGAGAATTTTTCTTTTTTCTTTTATTTTCCTTTTTTCCCCAAATTTTTACTTATTACCACTAGTTTGCCATGGGACGCCAACATGAGCAAGTCTAAATGTTCTTACATGAGAGAAACCTTCAAATATGTGAAAACAGATATTGTTTCTCCCCTAAATATTCTTTTGACTTAATACGTCTGGTTTCTTTAATCTAATTCTCATGAGACCTACTCTACTGCTTATTTCACCATAATTTAAGTTGAACTAGCTCTTGTTTAGACACAACTCATTACTCCCAAGTCTTTCAGTTATTTTAACTTAACCTCTTTAAGTCTGCCTCTTTTTTTTGTTAGGAAGTGGAGACAGTAACATTTGTGTTATCTTATCTCCTTTATGGGTTTTGCTGAGAAATGTACTCCCTAAAGTATGGATTGTAACTGTGACTATGTGTGTGTGTGTGTGTGTGTGTGTGTGTGTGTGTGTGCATAAATAGAATTTAATGATACAATATTATCTTTTTTCTTGTGAATGCGGTTGTTTATTTCATTTATACTTTTTGTTTTCTCCCCCTACTCTGCATTTTGAAGTATATCTGAAGGTCGGACCCAACAGAAATTATGTAGTACCAAAGTACACAGTATAAACCAAATTTAAACTATTTGATGTTTAAATCTGGATGACAACAATAAAAGCAACCAGCAATGATAGTTATCTATTGTTCACCTGTTTTCCCTTCACTAGTCCACTATTATGAGAAGGTGTTGCACTATGGATATCTGCAAGATATATTGCAGAATAGCAGAGGACATATATAATGTGTATAAATGTTGATTACACAAATCAGGAGTAAGTTGTAAGCAAAGTCAGCACATAGTTGCCCTTGTGCCTGTTATTCTTCCCAGTTAAACAAAGGATGCTAACTTGATCCATTTTCATTCCTAGTCTCTTGTGGAAACAAGGCCTGCTACTTAATTTTGAGAGTGACATGAGGATTTTGGAACCAGGATGCATATGCAATTGCTATGGAAACTGTAGTCACACCCAGTCAACGGGAAATTATCAACATGCTCATATATCTTCACTTTACTTGCAATTTAAGTGATTTGAAATAATGTTATCCAGCATGTGATTCCTTTTACTTAATGCAGTTTGTTCAGATTATAAATAGAATCATTTTGTATCTATCTTTAGTCAAGGGAGCAGTCTTTTCAATCAATATTTCAATTTCTATGAGGTTTAGTCTCTTGTACCCAGTAACTTTTATAAGTGGAACAAGCTGCATTTAGTATCTGATTTTCTTCCATTCTCCCTCCCCACCCTTAGTACCATTTTCCAGGATTTTAATTTTCATAGGCTTTATGGTTAACAAATCTGACTTTGGTCACAACAATTTACTCTATAAAGATTCATTTGTAGCACTCTGATCTGTAGAACCTCCCAAAGTCTGAACCATACCATGAAAGCATAGTCTTCGAAGATTGTTGTATCTGACTTGTTCTGATCTCCCCCTGACTTTCTTTTCCTGAAACATTCATTTCATACGACATCATGATGTGGAGTTCTGGGCCTGTAAGTGAGGAAAATCTTGGTGCAAATTCTATCTTAGAGTGTATATATGACGTGTATAAATAATTCAATCTCACTGATATGCTGTATCCTCATTTGGATAATATGGAAAATAAGACCTCTAGCAGAGTTTTGTTGTCACACAATGTTATAAATGTTATAAAGTGTTGCAAATACTTATTTTATCATTATTTTTCCCTCTCCATCTAGCATCTATGTTTATTAGCTTAGAAAGTAGGTAGGATAGGTGGTAAATTAGGTTTTTTCCTGCACCAAAAATATCGTTAGAGGAATTGAAATTCAAACTTTATACCATTCACCTCTTGTGAAATGAATTAAAAATTTCTTAAATTGATTTTATTTTTGCGTTGTATGTGAAATTTTATTTGTTTTTTAGCAGTTCTACAGATTTTTTTTTTTCTGAAGACATTTGGCTTAGTTTACACTATTTAGGGATATTGTTATTGGAAAACTAAGTTATCTAACAATGAAAAGGTCTCAAGCTTTTAAGTAACTAAGAAGATTCCAAAATGAATAACTTTCCTGTAATCTATAAAATATTGGGTTCAGAAAAGCTGGGGTTGGGGGAACTTGAAGATGTTTTGCATACTTACATACATACATACACACACATATATATATACACATACATATACATACATATATACATATATATAACATATATACATAATTACGATATTTTCAAGCTGCAAGAATATTTTTCATTTTAATATAATCATAAAAATGTATAAACAAATAATATGCAATCACTCTAAATTTAAAAAAAAATAAGGGAAATTGAAGCAAATATCTTGGAAATACTTAAAATGGAAAACGTACAAATATATAAAAATCAAGCAAGGGTAATTTAATTTGCAATAGAGTTTGTGGCACTGAAAAATGGGAGCTGTTTATGCGTATATTGATGACCCCTTAGGTATCTGAAACTGAAGCATCATTCAGTATTGCTTCTGAGGCATAGCGGAGTTCTTTGTTACATCTAGGACTCACACTACCTGGAAGGGTACGTGAATACGTGGAGAGGAAATGAAATGTACAGCTTATCCACCTCCCAATAACCCAACCAAATGTCTTCTCTTAGAAAATGGAAGAGAAATGAAAGACAGGGAAAGGCAGGGAAGGGAAGCAAAAGAAAGGTAAAAGAAAGCATGGACAGGGGAAGAAGAAGTTTAATTATTTTCTATGTTTCCTCTGTATTGCATTGTGATCTATCTAACTTTTAGGAATACCAAGAGTACAACTTTTAAATTTCCCATATTATGTATCTGGGGGCTGCAGGTAGCAACAACATAGACCACTTTATCAAGCACTTGTCTCACAGCAAGACTCTGATGTACATCTTGTCTACTTGTCAAATGATGAAACAGAGGTGTCAAATGGTATAATATCCTCTTAAAATCACATAGCTAATATACGGAATATGTGGAATCCAAGCCCAGACCTTTTATTCCATGTCTAGTGCTTTATATTACACCATGATTCATTTTTCTGATGTAGAAATGTATCATTCATTCTTAATGCATTTTATTTCCTTTTGCCCGTATATTTTTTTCTCAGTTATTTCTACAACTATTTACATCATCTCCTTTTTTTATTAAACCCTTCCTTGTAACTTAGAAATATAACGAAGTAAAAACAAAAGATAAAACACGTGTATCTGATAACATATACACAATTTTCCCCTTACTTTTAATTGTGGATTTTATCCCTTTGATTCAGCTTGCATCAATTCATAGATATCTCACATATTTCTTGCTATTGTTTATCACTCCATTCATTTATATAATGTTGCTTTTCTTTTCCAACCATTTCAGAATTGCTGGATACTCACTTTGTTTTCAAGTGTTTGTTGCCATAAAGTGTGCTGCTATGAATATTTTGATATTTATTGCAACATTGCTTCTAGCCTGGCCTTCTTGAGTTATATGCAGAATGTGACATCATCACTGGGATAAAGAGCATAACAACAAATTGATATCTAACATAATTCTACCAATTCATGTGAATATTAATAGTACAATTTTTTCAAATCCTTTCTACATAGATTTTTTACTATTGATTCTCTTCGTAATTTCATTTGTTTGAGAGCATTCAGTTGTCTGTGGTATACACATTCAATCCATGGTCAAGCCAATCAGAGAAAAGTAGAAATGGGCATCAGAAATAGTGAAGAACAGTTCAGGGACTGTTAGGCTACTCTCTCAAATATCTAAATTGCCTAAAACTCTCCTTAGGATGAATGTGATTCACCACTGTGGCTATCTTATACCACAGAATCACAGTATGCTAGAGGGTTCACTAATCGAACTTTTACTCTCTCAGTTTTGACCCAGAAATTCCAGGAAGTCTAACCAGTGTCTTCACTTGACTCATAATCCTCTCTACCAATGTGATACCATTGTTGAGATAAATATAGAACTTTTTTTTTACTCAGTCCAATTCCTGATAGTCTGTGTGGACCTGGAGTGGTAGGGTAGCAGACGGGCAATGATCAGGTTTAAGAGAACTTTGTACAGCAGCAATTCATAAAATACCTGAAAGTCTCATGTGAATGAAAGTGGTTTAATTAAATAGGCCTCCTCTCATGAATGAGTGATTAGGGAGGGCCTTATAACGTGGTGCTCCATATTCTAAGGGTATAGATTAAAGCGTATAGTCAAACCAAATTTTTAGAATGAAGGAAGTTTCTGGGGATTCAGTGGTAGCCAATTAGCAATTGTATCATTTTTGCCTATTTGGAGCATTGCTATAGGGTGGTTTAGGCAATTTATTTGGTCTTGGACAGTACCCTAAAGTAGCTCCTATAGGGGCAGTGGAAGGGGATATATAGAAGCTGAGAAAAACTGAGGCAAAAAATATAGTTCATGAAATGAAGTGGATAGTTATCTAATTGACATGGTGATCTATAATGGTAATTTAAATGGGAAGATCTTTCCCATCCATTAATATGGCCACGTGACCTGCATGGGTCATATGGAAATATGAGCCCCATGGAGGCTGTGGTGGGAGGAGTTCACTGAACAAATGGAGCAGGAAGAGGAGGAGCAGGAAGTGAATCAGAGCAGGCAGAGCTGTGAAAGACAGCAGGCAGCAACTAGCATGAGTGGAAGAGTTTGTTTGTGTTTGTTTAAGGGAGTCTATTTGAGACTTAAGGAAGCTATTTGTGGGAAGCCTAACAAAGGGAAGACTTGTTCATGGTACATCCACTACATTGTTATTTAGTATAGATTTCTTTGTTTCTACGATAGATTTGGTTTTCTGGTGTTGGGATTTGGCTTTCTGGTGTTTGAATAAATGTTATGGTTCTGCTTTGCATGTGGAGAGTATATAATATTTTGTATTTCAGAACTGTATTGAAATAGTCATAGCTTCCATAGGTGCTATGAATATTACATTGGTGTTATATGGTCCAAAATCAATAAATGGAAATATTTTTCTAAGGCAGAGGCTTCACACTCCTACAGAGTAAATCGCTTCAAAACTCTCTGCCTTCTCTAGAACAAGATTAAAATACAATTGATAAATGTTTAACAAAGGAAGTAAAAATACAATGAAGCATATATAATGTAAATTTGTGGGGTTTGCTGTCAATATGCAGCACACAGTAATTTGGTACTATTTGGTCTCACATCATTTCTCTAAAGTGTGACTGGTATGTTTTCCAGACCTCAAAATTTGCATGGATAGTTTGGCAAGGTATATTTTTGACCTGGAATAAGCAAGGAAGTCCAAAGCATGAAATGTGTTAGATATCCATTTTTGGAATTGAGGTTGGGTGGGCATGAAAATTTCTTGGTTTTCCTCTTATAGGCAGAAGGGTTTATAGCAAAAAGAAAGAAATATAGCATTTAGGGCTAGATATCAATCAACTCTGCAATGGTCAACTAATTGTGGTTTAGCAGTAAGCTCATGAAGAGTCCACGAGGCATGATTATTTATAGCAGCAGCACTGATGGTAGCTATTGACATAACACTGAATATGCAATGGAATTAAAATATACATAAATATATACTTATACATATGTATATAAGTGTATGTATACACACGCAAATACACACACACATATACATAATTTATTTTCAATTCACAACATTCACTTCTGAATTCTAATTTTTTCTCCCCATCTCTCTCCACCCCTACCCCAGGACAGTATTTACCCCATCCACCCCTTCCCCCAATCTGTCCTCCTTTCCATCACCCCTCCATTTCCCATGTCCCTACCCTCTATTTTCATTGCAAGATAGGGCAAGATAGATTTCTATACATTATTCCCTGTAGATCAATTTCCCAGTTGCATGTAAAAACAAATTTTAACATTCATTTTTAAAACTTTGAGTCCCACATTCTTTCTCTTCCTACCTCCCTCCCATGCTATGTCACGAAGGCAATATTCAATATCCACAACACTGGTGGTGACTGTGTATATGCCAGCATAGTTCTCAATTGCCAAGTATAAAAGACTCTCCATACAGAAGGCAGAAGAAAAATATTTATTTAAACATCAGGAAGCCAAATCCCAGAACCAGAAAACAAAATCCGTCATTGTGAACAAAAAGTTAATAAACATGATCCCATCAGGGGGCAAAACCATTCCCAAATCTCCACCCTCTCAATCAGGGCCTTCTCATTGTCAACCGTCACAAGACTGAACTTTGCTGTGTGGGTTGGCCTGCATTCTTTCACCTCTGAACTGACCCCACACACTCACTTCCTCCTGGTTCCACTCCATCCTTCCTGTTCTTCCTGATCAGCAAGCTCCTCCTACCTTAGGTTTCCAGGTCATTCAAGTACATTATATGGGCCTATTAATGAATGAGAAAGATTTTTTCCATTTAAATTTACACACGCTCATTAAGAATGTAAGCAATTCAATGTAGGTCACGAGTATAACCACGTTAAACATTTCCAAAGCAGTCATGATGTGAAAGATTAATCTCATTTCCCTCTATCCTTCCCTGCCCTGCATTTATTCCATTCGCTCCCTTGGCTTGACCCCCCAATAGTTTTGCTTCTGATTACCCCTTCCCCCAATCTGCCATCCTTTCTATTATCCTCCATCTGCTATCCCTTTCCCCCCACCTTCCTGTAGAGTAAGATAGATTTTCCATGCCCCATCAAGCGTGTGTTATTCCTTCCTTAATCCAAATCTAATAACAGTAAGGCTCACTTATTCCTTTTCATATCCTTCTTCTTCCCCTCTACTCTTTCTTGCTTTTTATGTGAGATGATTTGCTACATTCTACCTCTCCCTTTCTCTCCCAGTAAACTCCTCTCAACATTTAATTTTATTTCTTAGTTATTCTCCTTCATATTCAACTCACGCTGAGCCCTCTATAAATACATACACATACACATATTTGAGTACACGTATGTAATATACACACTTATGCATATATGCATACATGCATATATGTCTATATATGCATATACCTCTATCTCTAGTTATCTATATCCATATCTATCTATCTATCTATCTATCTATCTATCTATCTATCTATCCATCTATCTATCTATCTTCCCTTTAACTACCCTAATACTGAAAAAGGTCTCATAAGTTACAACGATCATCTTTCCATTTAGGAATGTAAACAGTTCAACTTGAATGAGTTCCTTATGGCTTCTCTTTCCTATTTACCTGTTCAAATTTCTTTTGGTTCTTGTATTTAAAACTCAATTTTTCTATTCATCTCTGGTCTTTTTAACAAGAATGCTCCCCATCCAGTTTTGCTGGGTAGGTGATTCTTCGTTTTAATTCTACCTCCTTTGACTTCTGGAATGTCATATTCCAAGAACTCAGATCTCTTAGTGTAGAAGCTGCTAAATCCTATGTTATGCTGACTATGTTTCTACAATACTTGACTTGTTTTTTCTGGCTGCGTGTAATATTTTTTCCTTGACCTGAAAACTCTAGAATTTGACTACAATATTTCTCAGAGTTTTCCTTTTGGGATCTCTGTCAAGTGGTGATTTGTGAAATCTTTCCATTTTTATTTTACCCTCTGGCTTTAGAATATCAGGACAGTTGTCTTTGATAATTTCTTGGAAGATGATGTGTAGAAACTTTGTATTATGATGGTTTTCAGGTACATCAATGATTTTTAAATTATATCTCCCTGATCTGCATTCCAGGTGACTTATTTGTCCAATGAGATATTTGACAGTGTCTTCCATCTTTTCATTCTTTTGGTTTTGTTTGATAATTTTGTGACTTCTCATAAAGCTTCCATTTGCTCCATTCTAATTTTTAAGACATTATTTTCTTCAGTGAGCTTTTGGACCTTCTTTCTCTTTGAACTACCTTTGTAACTTGAGTTAATCTAGTTTTAAATATTTAAAATATTTTCTTCAGCATTTTTGGAGTCTGTTGACTCATTTTTCATGATTTTCTTGAATTGCTCTCATTTCTCTTCCCAATTGTTCTTCTACTTCTCTTTTTTTTTGTTTTTTTCTTAGTTAAATTTATTTATTTAAGTTTTTACATTCATTTTCACAAAATTATGGGTTCCAAACTCTCCCCATTTCTCCCCACCCTAATACACCAAACATTCTAATTTCCCTTATCACCAATCCACCCTCTCTTTTATCATCCTTCCCTTCATTAGTCCCCATCTTCTCTTTTGTCCAGTAGGGCAAGACAACTTTCTATTCCCCATTATCTTTATTTCTTATTTCCTAGTAGCAAGAACAATATTCAACAGTTGTTCCTAAACTTTGAGTTCCAAATTCTCCCGATCCCGCCCTCCTCATCCATTCCCTGTGTGAAGGCAGGCAATACAACATAGGCCACATCTGTGTAGTTTTGCAAATGACTTAGATAAAAGTCGTTTTGTGTGAGACTAATTATATTTCCTTCAATCCTATCCTGCCCCCCCATTGCTTCTATTCTCTCTTTTGAGCCTGTTTCTCCCCAAGAGTGTTGATTTCAAATTGCCCCCTCCTCCCATTGCCCTCCATTCCATCATCCCCCCTACCCTGTTTCTCCCTTTCTCTCCCACTTGCCTGTATTGTAAGATAGGTTTTCGTACCAAAATGAGTGTGCATTTTATTCCTTCCTTTAGTCGAATGTGATGGGAGTAAACTTCATGTTTTTCTCTCAGCTCCCTTATTTTTCCCTCCACTAAAAAGTCTCCTACCTGTCTCTTTTATGAAAGATAATTTGCCCCATTCCATTTCTCCCTCTCTCCTCCCAATACATTTCTCTCTCACAGCTTAACTTCATTTTTTTAAGATATGATCCCATCCTATTCAATTCACTCTATGCTCTCTGTCTGTGTGTGTATGTGCATATGTGCGTGTGTGCATGTGTGTGCATGTGTGTGCATGTATGTGTGTGTCTGTGTGTGTGTAATCCCAACAACTAACCAGATACTGAAAAGTTTTAAGAGTTACAAATATTGTCTTTCCATGTAGGAATGTAAACAGTTAAACTTTAGTAAGTCCCTTATGACTTCTCTTTGCTGTTTACCTTTTCATGCTTCTTTTCATTCTTGTGTTTGAAAGACAAATTTTCTTTTCAGCTCTGGTCTTTTCATCAAGAATGCTTGAAAGTGGGGGCAGAGCCAAGATGGTGGAGTGAGAGCAACGACTCACCTAAGCTCTCAGACAAACTCCTTCAGGTACCTCTGAAAGGAGAATCTGACCAAATTTTGGAGATGTGGAATCCAGTGGGAGACAGATGGTGACGGATTTGGAGCTCAGGTTGGACTGGAAGGTCCACAGGAAGGATCTGTTCGGCAGGGGTGAGCCCACAGCACACAGTGCAACGTGGCCAGTGCAGTGGAGCAGAAGAGACCTGAGAAACCTGATTAGCAGATGGAAACAGAGGAGTGGCACCAAGGACGGGAGACAAGCCGACCCAGGTCAGTGAGAGCCACCAAGTGCCAGATATCAGCGCCGCAGCTCCTGAGACCTTCAGCCTGAAGATCAAACTTTGGTAAGTCACCTACTTGAACTTCCAGGAGCCAGTATGGCAGAGTGATCAGTAAATGTTCTCTCCTCCCCCCTAGATGACCATGAAAGAACCATAAAATATTTCCCCAGAAAAATCCCAGATCAGCAGAAACGCCAGAAGGAGGCCAATACTCTCACAACACCTGAGACGAGGAAAATAGTTAAGGGGGATTCCTTCTATGGTGGCAGAGACAAACCGGAAGGACAGAGGACACAGGGCAGAGAAAACTCACACTAGGACCCAGGCAAGCCTCAGCACCAGGAGAGGAGCCCCAAGAGGGGTGGGAAAATGCATTAACATCTAGGCGTGCCTCAGCTGTCCAGGGGAATCAGAAAGACAATAGGGCACCTGAGATCACAGGCCCCTAAGCCTGTCTTTGCCTCAGTTCAGCTGAGGAGATCTCCTGTGACCAGATCACCCCTCCTCCACGCTTAACAAGCTAAACCCAGGGCTGATTGGGGAAACACCAAACAAAGACCTGCTTTTAGCTTTTTCACACATCAGCTCAGCGAAAAGTTCTCTAACTTAGACTGAAAGAACCAGAAATTACAACACTCAATCAATATCATGAACAAGAAAAGGCAGAGGATCAAAAGAACCATAGAACCTTTCTATGGGGATAAGGACCAAAACACAAACGCCAAAGAGGGCAGAGCTGAGACTGTACTTCCATCTGAAATTTCAGAAAGAATTATGAACTGTTCGCAAGCACAAGCAGCTGTCCTGAAACAGCTGAAGAAGGAAATAGAAGATAAACTGGCCAATAATCTTAAAATTATTAAGAAAGAATTCACTGATGAGAACATCTCTTTGAAAAGGAAAATTGAACAAATGGAAAAGGAAGTTCAAAAATTAACTGGAGAAAATAACTTCCTAAAAGGGCAAATGGAAAAGGAAGTACAAAAATTAAATGGAGAAAATAGGTTCTTAAAAGGAAAAATTGGGAGATGGAAAAGGAGATGCAAATGTTAACAGAAGAAAACAATTTGATAAAGACTAGAATTGGGCAAGTAGAAACTAACGACTCAATGAGACAGCAAGAATCTTTCACACAAAATCTAAAGAATGAAAAGACAGAAGAAAATGTAAAATATCTAATTGGAGAAACAACTGATCTGGAAAATAAATCCAGAAGAGAAAACTTAAGAATTACTGGCCTGCCAGAAACCCATGATGGAGAAAAGAGCCACGACAGCATCTTTCAGGAAATCATCAAGGAAAATTGCCCAAAAGTGCCAGATTCAGATGGCAAAATAGTCATCTAAAGAATCCACTGTTCCCCTCCTGAAAGGGATCCCAAACTCAAAACCCCCAAAAATATAGTTGCCAAATTCCAGAGCTATCAAGTAAAGGAGAAAATATTACAAACAGCCAGAAAGAAACAATTTAAATATCAAGGAGACACAGTCAGAATTATACTGGACCTTGCAGATTCTACATTAAAAGATCGAAAGAATGGGAACCAAATATTCCGTGAGGCAAAGGAGTTGGGACTACAACTAAGGATCAACTACCCAGCAAAGTTCAGTATAACATTTCAGGCAAGGAGAAAGTCATTCAATGAAGTAAGGGATTTCCAGAGCTTCCTGATCAAAATGGCAGAACTTAATAGACAATTAGATCTTCAAATGCAGCTCTCAAGAGAATCATAAAAAGATAAAAGGTGGGGTAACAACTTGTTACTCAATTAGGGCAAATTGTTTAGTTCCCTATAACATTCGACACAATACAAGCGCCATTCCTACTAAAAACGGTGGAGAACATAGGAATAAAGGAAACTTTCCAAAAAATAATAAGCTGTATCTACCTAAAACCTTCAGCAAGCATTATATGCAATGGGGATAAGCTAGATGCATTTCCAATAAGGTCAGCGGTGAAACAAGGATGCCTGCTATCACCACTATTATTCAATATGGTACTAGAAAAGTTAGCGGTAGCACTTAGACAAGATAAAGAAATTGAAGGAATAAAAATAGCCAAAGAAGAAACTAAGTCATCACTAATTGGAGATGATATGATGATGTACTTAGAGAATCCCGGATTTTCAAGCAAAACACTACTTGAAATAATAAACAACTTTGGCAAAGTTGCAGGTTACAAAATAAACCCACACAAATCTTCCACATTCAATATAATAGCAAGAAAGTCCAACAGCTAGAGATAGAAAGAGAAATTCCATTTAAAGCTAGGGTAGATTCCATAAAATACTTAGGAGTTTACCTGCCAAAACAAACCCAGGGATTATATGAACACAAATACAAGACACTTTTTGCACAAATACAGTCAGATTTAAGTAGGTGGAAAAACATCAGTTGCTCATGTGTAGGCTGAGCTAATATAATAAAAATGACAATTCTACCTAAATTAATTTACTTATTTAGTGCTATACCAATTAAACTATCAGATAATTATTTTCTAAGCTGGACAAAATAATATCAAAATTCATTTGGAAAAACAAATGGTCCAGAATATCAAAGGGACTGATGAAAAGAAATGCTTGGGAAGGTGGCCCAGCACTACCAGACCTCAAATTGTATTATAAAGCAGCAATTTTCAAATCCACTTCATACTGGCTTAGAAACAGAGGGGTAGACAAATGGAATAGACTTGGCACTCAAGACACAGTAGGCAAGGAATATAGCAGCCTCCTGTTTGATAAACTCAAAGACCCCAGCTTCTGGGATAAGAACTCACTGTTCGACAAAAATTGCTGGGAAAACTGGTTAACGGTTTGGCAGACATTAGGCATAAACCCATGCATAACACAGTACACAAGAATAAAGTCCAAATGTGTACATGATTTAGGTATAAATATTGATTCCATGAATAAACTGGAGAAGCAAGGAATAGTGTATTTATCAGATGTATGGAGAGGGGAAGATCTTTTTCTAAAGAAACGATTGAAAGCATTATGAAATGCAAGATGGATAATTTTGATTACTTTAAACTGAAAAGTTTTTGCACAACTAAACCCAATGCAACCAAAATTCAGAGGGATGTAGTAAATTGGGAAACATTTTTTTACAGCTAAGCTCTGGGATAAAGGCCTCATTTCTAGAATTTATAGGGAAGTGACTCAAATATGTAACCATACAAGTCATTCCCCAATTGATAAATGGTCAAAGGACATGAACAGGCAATTTTCAGGGGAAGAAATTAAAGATATTTATAATCATATGAAAAAGCGATCTAAATCACTATTGATTAGAGAGACACAAATCAAAACAACTCTGAGGTACCACATCACACCTATAAGAATGGCAAACATGACAGAACAAGAAAATGATAAATGCTGGAGAGGATGTGGGAGAGTTGGAACACTAATTCATTACTGGTGGAGCTGTGAGATCATCCAACCATTCTGGAGAATGGTTTGGAACTATGCCCAAAGGCTTACAAAAATGTGCATACCCTTTGACCGCGCATATTGCTACTAGGACTGTATCCCCAAGAAATTATAAAAATTGGAAAGGGTCCCACATGTACAAAAATATTTATAGCAGCACTCTTTGTGGTAGCCAAGAACTGGAAATCAAGGGAATGCCCATCAATTGCGGAATGGCTGAAGAAATTATAGTATATCAATGTAATGGAGTACTATTGAGCCATAGGAAATGATGAACAAGAAGACTTCAGGGAGGCCTGGAAGAATTTATATGATCTGATTCTGAGTGAAAGAAGCAGAACCAGGAGAAATTTGTGCACAGCAACGACCACAGTAAGCGAGAGTTTTTCCGGTAGACTTGAAGCTTTGTAATAACAGAAGAACTTACTGAAAAAAAAATTCCCAATGATAGTTTTCTAAGGCAAAATCCCCTCCACACTCAGAGAAAGAAATATGGAAGTCATTTGCAGAATGTAGCAGATCATATTTGTGTGTGTGTGTGTGTGTGTGTGTGTGTGTGTGGCGGGGGTTTTAGTGTATTATGTTTTGATTTGTTATATGATTTCTTCCATTTACTTTAGTGTGACTACATAGCATGACTATAGTGAAAATGTGCTTAAGTGGAAAGTATATGTAGAACCTACACAGAATTATATGCTGTCTTGGGTAGGGAGGGAGGTAGTGGGGGCAAAGTGTGTGGGGGGATAAAATCTTAATTTTAAGGAAATGATTGGAAAGCATTAAAAAAAATAAAATTAAAAAAAAGAATGCTTGAAAGTTCTCTATTTCTTTGAAAGACCATTTTTTTCCCTGAAGTATTATACTCAGTTTTGCTGGGTAAGTGATTCTTGGTTTTACTCCTAGTTCTTTTGACTTATGGAATATCATATCCCATGCCCTTTGATCCCTTAATGTAGAAGCTGCTAGATCTTGTGTTATCCTGATCGTATTTCCACAATACTTGAATTGTTTCTTTCTAGCTGCTTGCAATATTTTCTCCTTGACCTGGGAATTCTGGAATTTGGCCACAATTTTCCTAGGAGTTTCTCTTTTTGGGTGTCTTTCAGGTGTTGATAGATGGATTCCTTCAATACTTATTTTGCTCTCTGGTTCTAGTATATCAGGACAGTTTTCCTTGATAATTTCATGAAAGATGATGTCTAGGCTCTTTTTTTTTGGTCATGGTTTTCAGGTAGTTCCATAATTTTTAAGTTGTCTCTCTTGGATCTATTTTCCATGTCAGTTGTTTTTCCAATGAGATATTTCACATTATCTTCCATTTTTTTCATTCTTTTGGTTTTGTTTTGTGATTTCTTGGTTTCCCATCTGTTCCATTCTAATTTTGAGAGAACTATTTTCTTCAGTGAGCTTTTGAACCTCCTTTTCCATTTGGCTAATTCTGCTTTTTAAAGCACTCTTCTCCTCATTATGTTTTTGAACCTCTTGTCAATTGAATTAGCCTATGTTTCAAGGTGCTATTCTCTTCTGCATTTTTGGTGTCTTCTTTAGCAAGCTGTTGACATGCTTTTCATGCTTTTCTTGCATCTCTTTTATTTCTCTTCCCAGTTTTTCCTCCTCTCTAACTTGATTTTCAAAATCTTTTTTGAGTTCTTCCATGGCCTGAGCCCATTGAATATTTGTTTTGAATGTTTAGGATACAGAAGCCTTGACTTCTATGTCTTTCCCTAATGGTAAGATTGTTCTTCCTCATCTGAAAGGATGGGAGGGGATTTCTGTTCAGCAAGAGAGTAACCTTTTATGGTCTAAATTTTTTTCCCTTTTCTGGGCATTTTCCCAGCCAGTTACTCTCCACCCCCAACTTGCCTCCAGATCTGCACGGCTAGTGCTTGGGGTCTGAGATTCAAGTGCTGCTTCCCAGCCTCAGGACTTTCGGCAGGGGTGGGGTTGCTATTCAGTGTGAGATTAAGCTCAGCTGCTCAAGTGGAGGCACTGCCACCAGAGGGTGCTCAGTTCCCTCCAGGGGACCTTCAATAATGGATCCAAGCTTCTTCCTGCTTTGAGTGGCCCTGCCTACTGCTCCCTCCACTGCTGCCTCCTGAGGGGGCTTGAGTTATGGAGACACCCCACTCATCTCTCAGAGAGCCAAAAAGTCTCTCACCTTTGGCGTCTGTGGGTCAAGGCACCTGCATGGCTGCTGGAGGTTCCATCCATGAAGCCTGCTTGGATCTGCTCCTCTCGGTGCTGTGCATCCAAGGCAGGGATGGGCTCTGCTCTGGGTCCAGTGTGTGACGGACCTTTGTTGTTTCTTCAGGGCTCTTTGGAACAGAAATCTCCTCCACTCCATTGTTCTGTGTCTTCTGCGGCTCCAGAATTTCTTGGGAGTTCTTCTTTACAAGTATTTTATGGGCTGTGGGTTAGGAGCTAGCATTTATGAATCTTTCTATTCTGCCATCTTGACTCCTCCTCTCTACTTCTCTTACTTGAATTTCAAAACACTTTTTGAGCTCTTCCATTACCTGAGACCATTTCATATTTTTTTTTTGGAAGTTTTGGGTGTAGAAGCCTTGATTTTACTGTCGTCCTCTGGTTGTATGCTGTGAAGTCCCTCATCTGAAAGGACCAAGGGAAATACGTTTTCATCAAGAAAGAAACCTTCCATATTCTTAGTTCCCCACTTTTGGACATTTTCGCAGTCAGTTACTTGACTTTTGAGTTCTTTGTTAAGTTGAGGGTGTAGTACCCCAAGTTTCAGAAGTTTTGCACAGCTATTTTCAGAGATATCTCTATGGACCTGTGAGTTCTCAGTTCCTCCAAAGGGTATAATTGAGGGACAGGTCTTACTCTTCTCCCGGCCATTACTTATATTTGTGTGTGCAACCACAAGCACAATTTTCTGCCCTGAAATGGAAAATAGGATTCCCTCTCCAGAGCTGCCACCAAATCTGCTGCTCCAGTGCTCCTCCTCACCAGGACTACCAATCAGGACTGTGATCCTGATCATCCATTCCATTCCCCCACTGCATGTAGCCTGTGAGCTGCAGAAGCAGTGATTCCCTGGGGTTAAGACCGGACCATAATACCCTCTCACCCAGGTGAGAAAGTTTTCTCACTGACCTTTGAAGCTGTCTTTGATATTTCTAGGTTGAGAAGACTCAAAACTGTAGCAGCTGCAAGTGATGCGGCCCTCTGAGACATGCTCTAGTTCTGTCTGTGCCTTGGTAGTGTGGGCTGTGTGTCACTTCGAGGATGGTGCCATAAACCCTTCTTGTTGGCTTTCCAGATTATTCTGGGCTGGAAACCTGTTTCTCTCCATTATTTTCTGGCTTGTTCAGAGTCATTTTTCACAAGTATTTTGAGAGTTTTGGGCGAGAAGAGCTCAAGAGGGTCATTGTTTCTGCTGCTACATATTAGCTCCTACTCAATAAAATTCTTGACCCAGACACTTGTTGTAGGAACACTTGATAAGATATTTGTTTACTGGTGAGTTCCAAAAGTCAAAATGAAGATGCATACAGTCTTGAATATCTCTATGAATCCTGTTATATAATGTATGTCTGATTCTTAGATATATTAAAGGTCTGCTGGTTGACATTGTCCAGGGCTATTCATGATGCTGAGGTGCAGTTGGATGGCTGTGACTTTCTCCTCTTACAATAAAGCTTAGACTTCCTGATTCACTAGTATCTTTCAATACCGATTGCTGGAATAGGGCACAGACTTTTCGTTTCTGATAGCATTTTAGGATATCCAAAATTTAATTTAAATTTAATATCAACAGAAATAAAATAGGTTTATAGGATTAGTATTTGGTTCACTTTATTGGCCATTCAGATGTTTACCATAGTAGGAAAATAATTAACATAAAGTTGCAATCCTTTGATTCATAGATTTCTTTGTCCACAACCATCAAATGCTGGACCATTTTTTGGCATGCAACTCCATCTGTGTTTCATTTTACTCCTTAATCATCTCTTCCCCAATGAAATATTTCCTGGTACAGAAAACGAGTCCTGAATGATTTTACTCTTTCATCTCCAAAACTGTTTACTTGATTCTCTGTCATCATCATCTTTATCATCATTTCCATCTTCATCATCATCACTAGTATTTAAATAATGGTTTTAGCTTTGCAAATCATTTGTATGTAAGTATTTTTATGTTATAAAAATTAGTAACTACCTAGTAAGTTTCTGAGGCAGGATTTAAATGTAGGCCTTTCTGCTCCAAGTTTAGCACCCTAGCTTCAACAATATTTAGCTTCTCTCTTAGTTGGTGTGGCAGTTACCTCACAAGCTGTCATGTTGCCTTATATTTTCCCCTCAAATCCATAATAAATTTGTAAACTCTCATTGGTACTAGAAAAAAAAGCTGTGGAAATATGTTACTTCTTGTTTCTACTAGCAGTTCCTTAACTTTGCAAAGTAAAATATCTTTTCCCTGGCCACAAATTACATATATGTGTTTTTTTATACTTTTCTTGAGTCTTGTATTTGAAGATCAAATTTTCTGTTCAGCTCTGTCTGATCTTTTCATCAGGAAAGCTTCAACATTCCCTATTTGATTGAATGCCATTTTTTCCCCTGAACGATTCTGCTCAATTGTGAGGGGTAGTTTAATCTTGGATGTTACCCAGGCTCATTTGCTTTCTGGAATACCATATTCCAAGTCCTCTGATTCTTTAATGGAGAAGCTGATAAATCTTGTGTAGTTCTGACTATTGTTCCTTTATATTTGAATTATTTTTCCCTGGATGCTTGAAGCATTTTCTCCTTGACCTGAAAATTTTGGAATTTGGTTATGATATTCCTTGTAGTTTGCAATTTAGGATCTTCCTTTTGAGGTGACCAGTGGATTCTTTTAATGACTATTTTACCCTCTGGTTCTTGGATATCAGGGCAGCTTTCCTCAATAATTTCTTGAAATATATCATCGAGGCACTTTTTTGATCATGATTTTCAGAAAGTACAATAATTTTCAAATTATCCCTCCATTATCTATTTTTCAGGTCAGTTGTTTTTTTGTTTTCAAAGAGATGTTTTATGTTTTCATCTATTTTTCTTTCACTTAATTTTGTTTGATTGATTCTTGATGTCTCATAGAGTCATTACCTTCGACTTGCTCCATTTTCCTTACATTCACATTTGTACTTCCTTTTCTATTTGGTCAATTAATTTTTTTTTAAAATTGTTTTCTTTACCCAATTTCTGTCCTTCCTTTTTCAAGCTGCTGACTCTTTTCTCATAAATTTACTGCATATCTCATCCCTCATTTTTTACTTCTATCTCTCTTACTTAATTTTTAATTTTTTTCAACTCTTCCAAGAGGACTTTTTGGGCTTGAGACAAATTGATACCTCGTTTAAGTTTTCACATGTAGGCATTTTGATGTTATCTTCTTCTAAGTTATTGTTTACACTTCGTTTTTTCCACAAAAAATTTCTATGTTCAAGGCTCTTTTCTGTCTTATTAATTTTTTAGTCTATTTCATGACTTTCAAAGTTGAACTCTGCTCCTGGGGCACAGGGGGCACTATCCAATGTTTCTTATGCTGGAGGACAGAGCTTGGCCACTGGTTATCTATACCAGGTCCTCAACTGCTTCCAGTATGCCCATGGCACTGGGGGTGTCCTGGCCTAGCATCTTTTGTGCTGGAGTTCTGGGACGTGCAATTTCCCTTCTGCACTGGAACCAGAGGTCTCACTGCCAAAGTGCCTCAGTTGAAAAACTTTGCTGGGCCTAGAAGCTCCCAACTAGCTTGCAGAAACGCCATTTGTGGTGTGCTGTATTTTGCCTTTGCCCAAGCGAGACAGATTTTTCCTAAAGTCCTTCTAAGTTATCTTAAGCAGGAAAATTGTCTCACTTTGTCATTCTGTAGCTTCCATTTCTCCAGAATTCATTTAGTGGCTTGATTTAATACTGTTTTTGAGGAAATCTAAGGAGAACTTAGGCTACTTTGTGGCTTCTCTCTGCCATCTTTCCTCCACCTCCTCAATTGGGGATACTTTTTGGCCTTCTTTCTTATACATAAACCAAGAGCACTAGTACTGATTAATTATTCACAGTCACCTCTCTTAGTTGGGGAACATGATGCAGTGAAACCAACAGAGAGAACAGAAAGATAGACCAGAAATCCCATGCCCCACTTTGGGAAAGACAGTATCCTTCTAATAATGATGCCTGCAATTTCATTAGCTTCTTTGACTGTCCTTTTATATCTCACTTAATATGGATTATGCAGTTCACTAACATCCCTAGACCTTAGATCTTTTTTTACAACTTTTTTTCCCATCTGCAGTGTGTTGTAACTGAATATGTGCCCCATTCTCTATTTGTGTAATTGAGTGTGCTTTTTTTGGATCCTAGTGAATGTTTTTATATTTATTCCTGTGAATTTTTATCTTCTTTAACTTGGCATTTTGTTTACATCCCTTAGGACACTCATCATAGAACTTGTAATATACTAGATTCTCAATTAGTATTTATTCATTGACTAATTTATTTGTTACAGTGAACCTTTTTTAAAAATGAGGCTACAGGTTTTGCTTCCTGTTTTGACTTGTTGAGAACACCAGAAAATAAATTATGAATTTCTGTTGATTTTGTTGTTGTTCATTCTTTCAATTGTACCCAACTCTATCTGAACTCATGAACCATAGCAGCAATGCCCTTTTATTCTCCACTATTTCTCTAAGTCTATCAAAGTTCATGTTCCTTGTATCCATTATACTATTATTCACCTAATTTAAGTGTATTTCAATTTATTTCTTTTAAATGATTAGTCCCTTATTTGTAATCCATTTACATTTTTAGAACCTAAAATTTAAAATGCAGCATTATTTCTTCCTATAGTCAACAAATTAATTGCCATATTCTTCAAAGTTAAACTAATGAATTATTAAAATAATATGCCAAATATGTCCCCACTTATCACTTAGAAACCAAAAGATATTTTTCCACTCAATAAATGTGACTTCAAGAAATGGGTGGCCTCAAAGAAAGGTGTTATTTAAAGTTTCATTTCCTAGAGAAACGAGTTCCCAATCATCACCATGATGATGCTTTAAGTCAGCAAGTTCAGAGATGCAAACAGAAGAGGTATTAAAAGTTAATTTCAGTATTAAAACGCCTGTATGACTAATAGTGAGAAAAAGTATGGTGTCATAAGTAACTATGCCAGCACTAAACCCCTATTCTCACAAAAAATATTGTGATTTGCATTCACGAGTTATGCCTTAGAATTTATGAACAACAAATAGCAACATGATAGAAACAATTATTAACATGAAACTGAAGAGATTTAGGGGGAATTGGAGTATTCAAACTGTTTCAGAAAGAGGTGGATATGAAAGAGTGTCCAGTGTCTGCCAGTGTCCAGCTCTTGAGCTTTGTCACCTGCCTGGTGCAAATTAAGTTCAATTAGAAAGAATGTCATTAGTATAATTGTAGCCCTCTTAAAGGCCCTTGGGACCATCTCATGTGATCTAAATAATTTTATTGATGAAATAAACCTGAGTCATACCCTGAGAGGTTAATTGACTTGACCAGGGCCACTAAGGTAGCTTGACTGGAGCTCAGTTTACTTTTCTCAAGGGAAAATTATAACTTTTTTTACTATATTACTTTCTTAGAACAATTGTTTTTTCTAGAAATTTGTAATAGTATACCTTGTTTTATTAATTTTTTTTGTTCTGTTCTTTTTATTATACAGAAAATTAAGAAAAATAAAGTAGTTGTATAGATAATTCAGATCAGAATACTCATTTTAAGTAAAGGGAAAGAAATATTCATTGATGGGGGGGTGGGGAAAATCAAAGTTATGTAAGGTACTTAGGTAACTTGAATGATATAGGTTGGGCTTCTGAATGTGCTATATTAATCAAGGAACCTGATAATTCTTTTTTTTTGATAAAATATATTTTATCCTCCTTTACTTTTAACAATCTATTCATTTTGATAAAATATGTAGATGAAAGCAGATGACAGGGCTCTGGGCAAACAGAGCTTTCAGTGGACAGAGCACCAGTGCAGGAGTCAGGAGAACCTGAGTTCAAATCTCATCTCAGACACTTGACACTCACTAGCTGTGCCACCTTGGTCCTTGGGCAAGTCACTTAACCTCAGTTGCCTCATCCTGGGTCATCTCCAGTCATCCTGATGAATATCTGGTCACTGGATTCAGATGACTCTGGAGAAGTGAGGCTGGTGACTTGCACAACCCACCCTCACTCAAAACAAACTTAAGTGCAAGTCATGTCGTTATTGCTCTGATGGCATAGTCTTCTTCGGCAATGAAGGATGAATACAGTATACTTTAGAAACATGTATTTCTATGTACTTGAGAGTATCCATAGAAGTTTTACCTTTTTGTGATCTGATAGTCTGCATACCAAGCCGAGAAATACACTATCCAGGAAGGATATGTTTGGGATTTCTCTCACTTCTCAATAAAAAAAAAACAAAAAAACTCACTTTGGCTTACAGGCAATAGGGCCAAAACGGTGTGGTATCATTAGCAATGAAAATTGTTCTAATATGAATTAGTTATTATCTATTATTTCCTATCGGTTTGGTCTGAAGATGGAAGAAATATATGAATAATGATAAAGGAAACGTTGAGGATGCTGTGTGGTATAATAGGGAAAGCACTGGGTTAAGTACTAGGTTCAAATTTTGTCTCTGATGCTTATTAGCTCTGTGACCTGAGGCATGTTAATTGTCATTGCTGGACTTCAGTTTCCTCAACTGTAAAATGAGAGAGAATAGACTTCACAGAGTCCCTTCCAGCTCTAAGGTAGTGATTCAAAATGTGATTGCCGTCCAATTCTTGGTTACCACAAAATTATTTCTCCTTGAAGTACAGTATGATTTTGAAATGCATTCATCAAGTACTAAGGAAAGGAAAAACTTCTTCCCGTCTTGGGTTCAACTATTACGATTGATTCAAGGTCATTGGGGCAAGAAACTTGGATATTTTTTCTATTGATAATTATGAAGTTGAAATTATCTATCCATAATCTTATGGACGGTGAGTTGATGCAGTGGATAGAGTTCCAGACCTTGAGTCAGGAAGGATCATCTCGAATTCAAACCTAGCTTCAGATACTTACTAGTTGTTTCACCCTCAGCAAATAACTTAACCAGTTTACCTCACTTTCTTCACCTGTAAAATGGCAAACCAATCGGTTCACAGAGTTGGATATGACTGAAAAACAACTGAACAGAAACAACAAATCAAAAATTTTTTAGCCCCCTATGTGACCATAAAGCAAGTAGTCACTTCCAAAGTTATGTTTAGAGGGATATGTTAGGCACTGGAACAGAAGGATTATCAAACTCAATATTTTATACCTTTATAGGACTTGTAATCTTGGACCAGAACATAAAAGTATTGTATTGAAAAAAGTACCGAATCTGGGCTTGAGTCTTGATTCTCACACTGTCTCGGTGACCCCGAATAAATCAATGTTTCTGAATTTTTTTCCTTGACTCAGATGTGGGAAAACCTGATGTACGTATGAATAATCCATTCTAATCGATGATTTTGTTTAAAAATTTCTTGGAATAAAAGAGAACCTTTTTTTCTGCCACTTGACTTAATATATGCTAACCTTTTCAAATCTTTTAGGAAAATTTCATGCAAAATACTTTAAATACAGCAACTTTAACATTTAATACTCTATCAAAATGATATCATTTTTCTCATAAAGTAATTAGTTCTATGTCACTAGAGCTTCTCATATGGAGAGACTGTATGTTAAGAGAGATTCTTTTTCTTTGACGTTTAAATGAAAGTTAAACCTCAAAGGCCACTTAAGCTACTGCGATTCCATGTGTACTTTTCCATTGAAACTTTCTATTGAGCCTTGTTAAAAGAATAGGTCAACTTACTGCACACTCAACAATCATTGAACTGATGATTATTAGTACTCTAACATCCCAAGAAGTAAAATGAAAAGAAATAAGCGTGCCTTGCTAATGTTTCACATATTCAACTACTAGTCCAAGTTAAAACTTGGAAGTATTAGATTGCTCTCTGTAGTTCTGTATATTTGATTGACTACCAGTGGCAGTGATCTAAATAATGTAATTTCCCATCACTTCAAAAGTTTCACATGCTAATATGAGGCCAGCACAGTATAAAGAAAAGTGACAGTTTTCTGAAAATATTTTAAGTGTTGAGTGTTTATAATTAACTGAAATACAAAGAATAAATCTTACACCATTACTTCAGTGATTGGATAAAGAGGGAAAACAACCATAAAATTTTATGCCCTAAATCTCAGTGTCTAGGCAGACTTAGGTAATTTCAGGTAAGTTTCCTTCCCCTAAACCCCTAAATTACTTTGGAAAATACAATTGTTCTGTCTAGTTCTAAAGATAATCACAGACTAGAAATATTTTTTCTTTAATTATCTTAATTTATTAGTAAAAGATGGAGTTGATTTAAAAGCTCAGTGTTCAATTCGATAAATATTAAGTACCAAATATGTAACAGGAATTGTGTTACATACTGGGAACACAGATAAAAAAGAAAGACAGTTCATGCCCTCAAGGTATTTGCAGCCTAGTAGGGGAAGACAACACACTAAAGGAAGATGAGGGCTGCAGGGATGCATCTGCTTCCTCAATTTGAAACCAAACAAAGCGACAGATCGAAAGTCCATATGCTTCCCTCTATAAAAGAATCCTTTAGGAGGAGTTAATTCTTCTACTCTCCAAACATCCAGTCAGATGGGAGAAAAACTAGGAAAGAATTTGAGAATCCAAGACTGAATGATGAGATTTGGAATGATCACTTTAAGTGCACACACAGCATGTATACACACACACATATACATACACATACATACATATATACATATACATGTATATGTATGTACGTGTATATATACGTATATATGTATATCCATATGTATGTATGTACAAATATGTGTGTATATGCATGTATATATGCATACATACATATATGTGTGTGCATGTATGTGCATATGTGTATGCCTAGGTGTGTATGTGTCTATATATGTAGGCATGTGTGCATGCATATATGTATATATGTATATGTGCTACATGTGTAGACACACATACATAGAAACATACATATATATGCACATACATATGTGAATGTATGTGTTTATGTGTAGGTAGGTATGTTTGTATATACACATGTATATGTGTGAATATGCATATGCATCATTTATAGACTGAATGATGAGATTTGGAATGATCAGTTTAAGTGCACACACATCATGTATACACACACATATACATACACATACATACATATATACATATGTGAGGTGGGGTCAGGGGGATAGTGGGGTGAAGAATGGTGGCAGGTAGATCTGAGGATGCATCTGTGCAGTGAACTCCTCCATGGTTTTAGATTGGTAATTTTTCTATAATCGATATTCTTAGAGAGTTCCTGGTGTTGTATAACTCGTGTGTGTCATAGGAATAACTTGAACCCAGATTTTCTTGATTTCAGAGCCTTGCTTATTAATATTATGCCATACTGCCTTACCACATGTAATGGAAAAATACTCGTCATTGTTTCCAAAATTTAATTTTTATGGAAGAGAAAGGATAGAAAAGAAAGGAGTAGAAAAGGCCTTCATTAAACACTATCTATGTAGCACTATTCTTATCATTGGGGATGTAAATGCATAAAGGAGATAAAGGAGAAAATTCACATTTTCATGGAATAGACAATATATACAGGAGGGTTCATGGCAAATAGAAAGGCCAGGTAGTCTTTAGCTAGGGAAAGTATCAGGCGATAAGTCAAGTCCCATAAGAGCTTGAGAAGTAATGAGAAGAGAGATCTGTCCTTCTCCACCAAAGTTAAGTGGTTTTAAAGGTTACAGTGGATCGACCTCTGGAATATTTCTGGCAGAGAGAGGGATGCTGAGGCCAGAATGCAGCTGACAGTTAATGTCCTGCCAAGTGGAGCAATAAGGAATGACTGGGAGAAAGGCCAAAATCCCAGGTCCAATTCTACTATGTACATGAAAATTAATGGGCTCCTGTTAGAGTCTCAGTTTCTTCATTGGAAAATGAAGCCAATAGTACTATCATTAATAAAATCATAGAAATTAAAGTAGTCAAGAATTGGAAGGAATATCAGATATTGTCCAATACAGTTTACACCTTGCCCATCCAGCCCCCATGTCGTATCTGAAAAGGGGCCATATTATATCCATTTGACCATCTTCAGTGCTTAGGAGCACATTGATCTAATTCTGTTTTTAATGAGTTTCTATTATTGAGCTAAATTATATTTCCCTCTTGGGTTATAATGGAGCTAGCTCATATTGGCTCACTGTTAAACTTTCAGTGTGCATATTTAGACCTTGGAAATCAGCAAATGCTACAAACCAGAGCTTTATTTATTGATTTGTTGGTTATCTAGAATTAAGAGAGTGGTGGAGAAATTTTAATTACGTAGGTTAAAGTTCAAAAGTGTGTCATGCATACATTTATATTGCAAAGTTTTTGTTAAACATTATCAGCATACCTCTACTTCCCTCCAAATTTTTTGTTATGATTAATTTGCTTTATATAGGAGTGTATTTCTTATTTAGCTTCAGTTTTTTTTAATGTCAATATTAATGACATACAATAACAAAGCATAGAGTAGGCTTAATCTGAAGTTTGGCAAAGAGTCAGACCATGGATTAGATTGAAGATTGACAGATTCATTGCATCATGTCGTCCTTACCCAAGGTATTGCTTTCTGGTAGGTTTTATTTTTGCTTTCATTTTTAGAGTGGTCTCACTTTCCTGGTGCTCAGATGCTAAGGCTAATGCTTAGTTTTTAACTACAGTGCTCCAGGGTCATTTAATGGTGGAGTATTATCATTTTCCTCCATAGTATGCTTGCTACCATGGGATACAGTATCAATCTCTCAGAGAGTTGTCACACTGTGAATTCTGGGTCTGATTTATTGCACACTATTCTTCTTGGATTTAATCCAAAAATGATTATGGCTCTAGACTTTATCAACCTATTGGATAACTCATTTCTGATCACAGGTCCACTGTAGATTTTAAGATGGGTATACTTTGGTTATACTGAAGTGAGAACTATTTAGGTTAAGCTGACTACCCTAATGATGTAAATATTTAGGTGCAGCTCTGTAGTTTGTAGTATATTTTTATATTTTAATCAACGTTTGATAATAGATATTTAACAGCCTGCTTAATCCAAATGTCATAACAATTGATGAGGCTTTAAAATGCCTTAATGAATGCCCTGAAGTTTCTTTTAACTATTTCACTTGCTTAGTATTTGTAGATCATCGAAAGAGAAATATGTAAAGGTCAGCAGAAACATTACTAAATAGACTGTTTTCTTTTAAAAATGTTCTATCCAGTCATCATTAAATGTATTTTTTAACTTTTAAAATATTATTTAATTAAAAACCACATTTCTCTCCTTTATATTCTCCTCTTCCTTTCATTAAAAACAAAACAAAACAAAATGAAACAAAGTAAAAATAAAGGCTGCATCATGAATTCACTCATAATTCTTTTGCAGGGACCATGCTCATTTCACTATCATCCCAAGTTTTGTATATGTGCTGCTAACATGAACAGTTATTAATTCTTAAGAAAAAAGCTTCCATGCTTTTTAGTAATTATTTTAACCACCTAAATTAAAGCCTGGGGTTGTATATATCTGGAAATAACTGCTTCAAAGACATGATTTAAAAAATAATGCAAAATTCCCTACCACTAGTTTTTCTCTTTCTCCAAGGTGAAAAGTTAGACTAGGGAAATGCAAAGATATTAAGTCAATTTGGCCGGCTGCCTTGGTCTGTGAAGGACTCAGTATTAATCTGCCTATTTTCAGGATGATTTAGTACTCTTTGATCCAATAGATAATGAATGAGCATTTGAACATATGAGTACCTAGCTCATTCTGTTCCTCATGGTATTTTATATAAATGAGACATAGCAGAACATATCTGTTTCCAGATTCAACTAATCAATCACCCCTTTCCAAAAATTCTAGTTATCGTTATTATATGTACGTATGTGTATGTGTGTGTGCATATATGTGCATATTCGCTGACTCAATACAAACTATTCGAATAAAGGTGATCCCAGTCCAGTTATGGATTCCTTACTCAGAGTCCTGAAAGTCATGTTTGCTCATTTAATTCATTAAAAAAAATATATGTACAAGCCTAATTTTCTCTTCCCTACCTCTTCTCCTTGTAAACATTTTGTTTTAAATGTTTTCTTTAACCATATTCACAAGTGTTCTTTTTATAAACCCTTCTCATCAGTATTCCCCACATAAGCCATTCATTGAAGTACTCTATTTAATATCTTTTCTTATGCTGGCTGTCCCTATAGATTTCTGATGAAACTCATGGACAGGAAGAAGTAATGAAACATGTGGTGATTTAGCTGTTGGTAATGCATTTCCCACATTGGTGTATCTTTAAAACAACAAACAAACAAACAAACAAAAAACAATGAAATAGTCTGATTTCAGATTCCATCATGTTGTTTCCATGATTTTCACACTCTACTTTTTCCCATTTGCCCCTAATTCAGGCAAAATCATAATTAAAGAATTCTTTACTCTTTTTTTTTTCAGTTTTCCAAGTTTAATTTATATAAAACAATTACCTCATTAAAGTGACCCCCAAATCCCCAGAACCACCCAAATATTGAGTAACTCGGTAGGAGGAAACACTAATCAGAGATAAAACAAGCTCTTTTGCAATCTATTATGGAAAAAGTTGGATTATTATAAGCATTTGCACTTCACGTAATGGACAAAAGCAACCAAAGAAAACTATCCTCCTAAAAGTCAATGTCAAACCCACCTTAAGCAAAATAACTCTATGGGTATTTGCATTCAAAACTTGAAAAACGACCCAGAAAACAAATTCAACAGATTTGCATGAATTTCATAGAAAATCAGTTCTTAGTAACGATAGGAGAACCAACATATTTGGATTTTACCACCCCCGTAAGCCTTAACAGTGTGTAAAATGTACAATAGAATCATAGAAGATGAACCTAGAAAGAGTAGTCATACCTGATTCGACTCACAGAAAGAAAAGTATGCTGGAATCAAAACGATTTTAAAGAAATGCTTTGGTCTAATTGTAAAATATTTAGTTGGGGGGGGATATAAAACAATTTAAAATAATAACAGGTGATGTTTTAACTCAATTGTTATTGATGACCTTTTAATGTCATTCTTTTCCAGGTAAACTGCCCATCCATCCAATTTCTTTCCTTTTAATAAGAAAAAGTTATATAAAAACCAAAACAGAGACTATATCAGAAAAAGGATACATTATTCCATATCTATTCCTATGTAATGTGAGAAGTGCAATTCCCTAATCTCTTCTCTGCTGATGTCACAGCACAATTAGACAACTTTCTGCTCCAAACTATGAGTTTCTAAAAATTATAATTGTGCTTGCAGTTTCCTAATTTTGCCTACTGGAAATCACTTCAGTTCATATATTTCTTCCATTGTTTTTTTTCTGAATTTTTCTCTTCGTTATTGCTGTAGGACCATAATGTATTTGTGCATCAAAATTTGTTTAGTTAAATTACAATGAATGAGCATATACTTTGCTTTCAGGATGTTTTTTGTCATGACAGAAAGTATTTCTTTGAATATTTTGAAAACCTTCCCATCAGAGTGTTCTCCAGTTGAGAAGAACTTAATAACTTTCCATTTATAATTTCAAATAGTTTTCCAGAATGATCAGATATATTCATATGTTCATGAAATCTGCACTGTGCCTGTCTTTTCACAATCCTCCCGATACTATTTTGGACACATCACTATTTACAAAGAAAAAAAGAGTGGGGATGGTAAGAAGTCATCAATTAATAAGACTATCACCAAATTTCCAATTGTTATTTAATGCTAGTGAGAATTATTTTTTGCATACAAATATTTATTCAAAATTAAAACATTTGAAGGAGATAAGTGAATTTTTGCAGGTAATTTTGTAGCATAATATTTCTTTATTCTCCCACTTGTAAAATGTGTAAAGAATAATAATCTCATTTTGTTGCTTAAAAACCAGTTGACTCAGTAGAAAAACTGCGGCTTTAAATTCCCCGCTGAAAGTGTCTTCTTCACATTTTTAAGTTGTCCAGAATTTTATAAAAGTTCTTTTCCTCCAGACTTTTATATTGATCTTTTAAATCCTGACATCAAATAAACCTAAACAAAGAAACCTGTATTCATCTAAAGTGTTTCCTGGTGTTTTCTAATTTCTCCCACACAGGCCAAAGAGTAGGTTCCATAACTCCAGTCTATGCTTCTATTCACAGGTGATTTTTTATTCTTTGTTTTAAGACCCTGCACCTGTAATGTTTGTAATAATTCTTGTACTCACTTTATTTTATATGAATTAAAAAGACTGTTTAATCATCTGTGGACAGGGTGTGGTAAATGGAAAATTTACAATATTATGTGGTCATGGAATTGATTTTATTTTGGTCTCTTGGATTATTCATAGGCAATGAACTCGTCTCAGAACTGAGGACAAATATAGGTGTATGTCACTTTGAGTAACTCTAAGCTATTTATTTCTTAAGTGCCTTTCTCAAACCCTAATATTGTCCTTGTTATGCTACATGGCTGCTAACATAGAATACTATGGCTATTGGAAGAACTGAAATTATATATTCCTTAAATCAACAATAATTATTTACCACATTTTCATCATTTGAAAAATCCAGGTAATAATATCTGTAGTGCTTATATCACAAACTGATATGAGCATTCAGTGAAAAATAGAAGTAAAAGCCATTTAGAAATTAGATGTGCTGATATAAATGACAGAATTTGGGATTTGTTTTTACTTTATTTTTCTGGACCAGGTATGATTAGGTAGATAAAGGAAAATCTCAGTACTGTCACCCCCTCTACCAGTATAGAACAATACTTGCTCTGATGTAGAGACTTGGAGAGTTACCTGAGACACTGAGAGGAATTCTAGAATCAAAGAAATTGATTATTGAAAAGAATCTAAGTGGATATCTAGTTTAATCCATAAAAAGCTACTTCCACTATATTATACCTAAGTCTCTATGTATATGGTGCATAAATACCCATTACTAATATTCACATGCATATGAATATATACACACATGTATATTGTTACATTATGTTGCGTTGTGTTATGTTATATCATTTTATCATAATATACTATGCTGTACCATATCATTTCATATATCTTATTATATTATGATAATAAAATACACTTACATTATATGTCATATATCACACTCAAACAAAACCTTTGAAAAACCAGAAGATGACATTCCTTGACTATTCAAGACACTAATATCCCTATACATTCACACATATCTCTCTATCATGGACATTGTACAAAGAGACCCAATAAAATCCACAGATCTAAAGACAATGTTTTCTACTATTTGCCTTATTTAGAAACCATAACAAATGCACTCATTTCGTAACAGTTGAATTGACTATGAACGGGTCCCAACATTTATGTGTATAGGGGTATATCTATACTTCAACAATTGGTGCTTCCTTTCTAGCTTAATCTATCAACATAACAGTTTGTTGCTCTTGAGGTGATAGTTTGCAAACTTCAAAAAGCTCCTGAAGATTTGCATTATGACTAAAGACTGAATAGCAGCTATTCCATCTTTGACTCCACACTAAGGAGGAGAGCTATTAGTGTTGTAATCATTATCATTATTATTCTTATCCTAAATTAGAAAAAAAGCAAACTACAAAGCATCTAGTGATGGAAAAAAGAAAGTCGAAACAAAAGTTTCTTTTTGGAATTTAATTTTTCCTGCTAACAAAACCATTTTTAATAGTATTTTATTTTCCCCAATTCTATACAAAACCAATTTTTAACATTCATTTTTAAAACTTCGAGTTCCAAATTCTCTCCCTTTCACTCTCCCCTAACTTCAATGAAAAGGTAAGCAGTTTGATATAGGTTATTCATATGTAGTGATATAAAATATTTCTGTATTAATTATGTTGTGAAAGAAAACGTGGAAAAAATACCCTCAACAAAAATAAATTTAAAAAAAGTTTGCTTCATTCTGTATTCAGGTACCATCAGTTCTTTGTCTGGGAATGGACAGCATTTTTCATTATGAATTCTTCAGTTGTTTTAGGTCATTATGTTGCTGAGAATAACTAAGTCATTCATAGCTGATTTTCATGCAATATTGATGTTACTTTGTATGCAGCCCATTTTACTTGGCATCAGCTCATGTAAGTCTTTTCATGTTTTTTTCTGAGAGCATCATGATCAATTTCTTATAGCACAATAACCTTCCACTGCAGCCCCATAGCACAACTGGTGCAGCCATTCACCAATTGATGGACATCCTCCCAATTTCCAAAGTTTTGCCACAAGAAAGGAACTCCTACAAACATTTCCATACACATAAGTTATTTTCCCTATTTAATATCTCTTTTTGGATAAAGACATAGTAGTAACTAGGTCAAAGGGTATGTGCACAGTTTTATAGCTCTTTGGGTATAGTTCCAAATTGCTCTAAAGAACAGTTGAATCAGTTCACAACTCCTTCAATATTGCATTAATGTCCCTCTTTTTGACTCCTACAATTTCATACCAAAAATGAGGCCAGTTATGTCCCAACACAGTAGTAGATAGGTGGGTAGGTCTGGGACCCAGATGTGGGCCCTTTCAGCAATGAAAAAATTTAAAGAAAAAACATTTTTAAGCATTAGAACAAATCTTGAGATACTCCAGAGCTTTCTTGATGATTGCTTTTAATCACTTTTTCAGTAGCTTTTATCTGTTTTTATCTTCCTGAAATGTTTTTGTCATAACAACAACAAGAATTACAATAGCTAATACTAATCTAATGCCTAATATGTGACTGACACTATGGTAAATGTTTATAGTTATTATCTCATATGATCCTCAAAAAAATTTAGGGAGGTAGGTGTCCTTATCTTCATTCAAAAGATAAGGAAAGTGAGGCAAAGAGAGGTTAAGTGAATTGTCCAGGCTCACACAGCAAGTAAGTGACTGAGGTTTTGAACTCGTCTTCCTTACTCAAAGACTGGTAGCCTATCCCCTGTTCCATCTAGCTTCTTTGTTCATATATGAGGATTTGGGGATGTGTTTCACTTAAAAGAATTGTTTATTCCCACACACTCGATAGAAAACTATGTGCTGGATACCTCACTCCCAGCACAGCCTTGCAATTTCATGGGTCTCCTTATCCTCATCAGTAATTTCTTGCCTTTTCTTTTCAGGAATCAGACTTTTAGGCCATTTCCCTTCCATCTCACCATGACAACAACTGAGCTTCAGATACCCTTTATGAAGTTGCATCCTGCCTTACTGTGAAAGTTCTTTGAGTCTTAGACTACCTTGCTTGCTTGAAATTTTATGTAAAGACTTTAGCAGAATGTCTTGCACATAGGAAGTATTTATTAAATTTTCCTCTCTCTTCCTTTCCACTTACAGCTTCTGATGACAGTCCCTAAGGTGGTAGGTATGTTGCTCTTGTAGTCCTCTGAAGTCACAACTTGTCAATGCATTAATTGAATTTCTTGAGTATTTTGTTTTCCTTTCCTTTGTTTTGTTGTGGTAGCCATACATATTGTTTTAAAGCTATGGTGCACAATATAAAACACCTGGAATTCTACCTGGCAAAACAAACCCAGGGACAATATGATCACACTTACAAAACATTTTCACAAGAATAAATTGAGATCTAAGTAAGTGGAAAAACATCACTCATGGTTAGATTGCACTAATATAAAAATGACAGTCCTACTTAAATAATTTATCTACCCAGTGGCATAATAATCAAACTACCAGAAAAATATTTTCTAGAGCTAGAAACAATAATATCAAAATTCATCTGGAAGAAAAAAGTACAGAATATCAAAGGAACTAATGAAAAGTAACTCTAGGGAAGGTGGCCTAGCCCTCCTAAATCTCAAATTGTATTATAAAGCACCAATCATCAAAATAACTTGGTACTGACTAAGAAATAGAGAGGTAGACAAGAGGCATATGTTAGCTACTCAAGTCAATGAATATAGCAGTCTACTGTTTGATAAACCCAAGGACCTCAGCTTCTGGGATAAAAACTCACTGTTTGAAAAAAGAAATTGCTTGGAAAACTGGATAACAGGGTGGTGAAAAGTTGTCATGGACCAATACTTGACACCATCCACAGAAATATAGTCCAAGTGGATACCTTATCTAGGTATAAAGACTGATACTATAAACAAATTAGAGCAGCAAGAAATAGTGTATTTGTCAAGTTTGTGAAGAATGGAGAAATTTTTGACTAAACGAGAGATAGAGAGCATCATGAAGTTCAAAATGGATGACTTGGATTACATTAAATTGAAAAGTTTTTTGCACAAATAAACTCAATGCAATCAAGATGAAGAATGAAACAGAAAACTGGTAAAGAGTGTTTGCAACTTTTGTCTATGATAAAGGTTTCATTTCTAAAATACATAGAAAATTGAGTCAAATGTGCAAGAATATAAGTGATTCCCTAATTCATAAATGGACAAAGGACATGAACAGGGAGTTTTCAGAGGAAGAGCAAAACTTATCTATAGTCATATGAAAAAATGCTCTAAATCACTATTGATTAGAGAGTTGAAAATCAAAACACCTCTGCAGTAATATATCTCACCTGTCAAATTGACTACCATGACAAAACAGGAAGATGATAAATGTTGGAGAAGATGGGGGAGAGTTGGAACACTAATTCATGGTTGGTGGAACTGAGAGCTGATCCAACCATTCTGGAGAGGAATTTGAAACTATGCTCAAAGGGCTTTAAAAATATGCATACCCTTTAATCCAACAGTATCATTTCTAGCTCTGTGCCCCAAAAAGATCATGAAAAATGGCAAAGGGTTCCAAATGTACACAAATATTTGCAGCAGCTCCCTTTGTGGTGAACTAGAACAGTAAAGTGGGGGATGCCCATCAATTGGCCAATAGTTGAACAAGATGTAGTATAGGAATGTACTGAAATACTATTTTGTGATAAGAAATTATGAACAGGAAGACTTCATAAAGATCTGGAGGGACCTAAATGAAGTGATGCTGTGTGAAAGTAGCAGAACAAGGAGAACATTGTACACAGAAACAACCACAGTGTGTGAGGAATTTTGCTGATAGACTTAGCCCTTCAGATCATAGCAAGAGCCTAAAAAATTCTCAATGAACCTTTGAGGCAAAATGCTTTCGATATCCAGAGAAAGAATTATGGAATTGAATTGTGGAATGATGCAGACTAATTTCTCTTTTATTACATTTTATTTTGTTTTTGTGATTATTCCCATTTATTTTAATTCTTCCATTCAACATGACTAAGGTGAAAATGTATTTAATAAGAATGCATGTGTAGAACCTATATAAGATTGCATGCCAACTTGCAGGGAAGTTGGAGGGAACATGGGAGATGGAGGGGGAAAATCTAATATATATGGAAGTGGTTGGAATCTCAGAAGTCAAGTAACTGGCTGGCAAAATACCCAGAAAAGGGAAAAAAATAAGACCATAGAAGGTTACTTTCTTGGTGAACAGATATTTCCTCCTTTCCATTCAGATGAGGAGGAACAATGCCTACCCTCAGGGAAAGACATAGAAGTCAAGGCTTCTGCATCCCAAACATCCGAAATAAATATTCAATGGGCTCAGGCCATGGAAGAGCTCAAAAAGGATTTTGAAAATCAAGTTAGACAGGTGGAGGAAAAATTGGGAAGAGAAATGAGAGAGATGCAAGAAAAGAATGAAAAACGGGTCAGCACCTTGCTAAAGGAGACCCAAAAAATGCTGAAGAAAATAACACCTTGAAAAATAGGTTAATTCAATTGGCAAAAAAGGTTCAAAAAGCCAATGAGGAGAAGAATGCTTTCAAAAGCAGAATTAGTCAAATGGAAATGGAGGTTCAAAAGCTCACTGAAGAAAATAGTTCCCTCAAAATTAGAATGGAACAGATGGAGTCTAATGACTTTATGAGAAACCAAGAAATCACAAAAAAGAATGAAAAAATGGAAGAGAATGTGAAATATCTCATTGGAAAAACAACTGACCTGGAAAATAGATCCAGGAGAGACAATTTAAAAATTATGGGACTACCATGAAAGACATGATCAAAAAAATAGTCTAGATGTCATCTTTCATGAAATTATCAAGGAAAACTCCCCTGATAGTCTAGAACCAGAGGGCAAAATAAGTATTGAGGGAATCCATCGATCACTGTCTGAAAGAGACCCATAAAGAGAAACTCCTGGGAACATTATGGCCAAATTCCAGAATTCCCAGGTCAAGGAGAAAATATTGCAAGCAGCTAGAAAGAAACAATTCCAGGATTATGGAAGTAAAATCAAGATAACACAAGATCTAGCAACTTCTACAATAAGGGATAGAAGGAAGTGGAACATGATATTCCAGAAGTCAAAGGAACTAGGACTCAAACCAAGAATCATCTACCCAGCAAAACTGAATATAATACTTCATGGGAAAATATGGTCTTTCAATGAAATAGAGGACTTTCAAGGACTCTTGATGAAAAGACCAGAGCTGAAAAGAAAATTTGACCATCAAGCTCAAGAATGAAGAGAAGCATGAAAAGGTAAACAGCAAAGAGAACTCATAAGGGACTCACTAAATTTGAACTGTTTACATTCCTACATGGAAAGACAAGACAATATTTGTAACTCTTGAAACCTTTCAGTATCTGGGTACTTTGTGGGATTACACATACACACGCACACACACACACACATGCACACTCACATGCACGCACACAGAGAGACAGAGAGCACAGAGTGAATTGAATACTTTGGGATTATATCTTAAAAAATGAAGTTAAGCAGTGAGAGAGAAATGCATTGGGAATAGACAGGGTGAAGTATAATGGGGCAAATTCTCTCTTACAGAAGAGACAGGCAGGAAACTTTTTAGTGGAGGGAAAAAGAAGGGAACTGACAGAAAAACATGCCTACCTTTGATGAGTGGGGGCTTGTTTTTTATGAAGGCCTACACCTTTTTCCGGTTGTTAATGAAGCACTGGGTCATGAAGCATCGTGCCCTCTGGCTCTGGAAAGAGTACATATATTCTGACAGGAGGTTTTACTTTCGGGTTTAGTTTTCGAGGAAGATTTATGTGCCAGATGAGACTCTGGGACGTCACTAAGCAGCCCCTCTTCCTCGACTTTGAAAACCCGTATGTTGGTGCTTCCTTTTCTGGTATCTATGTAGGCATGTATGTATGCGTGTAATGGTCAGACAATCGGAAGCCTGTCTGTTGGTCCCTGTATGTTGGATATAATTAAAGTTATCACTGACCTCTCAAAAGTTTCCTTTCCTTTTACAAATGTGGATCTAAGAACTGGGATCGCAGGTCTCACCCTGTGAATATCTGGGTACTTAGTGTTATACTTGTTGGGATAGCTGTAGTTGGGATTAAGGCTTAACTTAAAGGTTGTTCTACACGAATTTTGAACTTCTCAATTTTATCATTCTATAATTTGTTATATTGCTTAATGATTCTTTCCAAATCATCAAGGAATTATAACTTGGGTAAGGGAAAAGGAAAATCAAAAGAAAAAAAATAAAATCAATACTTTGTTAGATATTCTGGATTATTGTCTATAAAAAATACATTACTTTTTGTTTTGGTTAAAACAAAAAAACAAAAGAACAGAGCATTACATTCTAGGCGAATTTTAATTTTTTTCACTTCAATTCCCTTTACCTGAAAAAATACCAAATATTACACTACTGACTGTGCTATGATCATGGAATTTTTTTTTATTTAGATATACAATTCCTGAGAATGGAGATAGATGAAGACAGCACACTGTTTTAATTTTAACAGGAAATTATGAAACACAGGCAAACAGTATTGAAATTCGCCTTACATTCTACACTACTGCTGAAGAAGATCAGAGAAGGGCTCTGCTCTTCTCATTTTTGGTATATTATGACAGGATATTAAAATAGGTTTGCTTGGTATTCAGAGCAAAGGGGGCCGCACCAGAGAGTCCTAAAAGCTTTATACCTCATGAAACTGGCTGCCTATCATAATAAAAGAACCAAGAATTTTCAAATTATAAGATTTTACCAAATGATGATGAAGACTGTCAGGCCATGTACTGAGCAAGGTTTATTATCTGATGAATAGATAGCTTTCTTGCCAGTGTGAAATTAATCAGAGTTCTGTTTAACAGTAAGGACCAAAATAATTTTTCAAAGTCAAACATTATCTAAGATAGACTAGATTTCCAGTAAGGGGAAAAGGCTGTACAAGCCATTATTATATTCCGTATTTTGTTTTTAAGAGGTAGACTTGTACGACTTCTTTTAGTTTGATTAGTATAATGCTTTGCTGGCTCGATAGCTAAAAATATAAGGGAAGAGGCAACGCAAGAATAACTAAAAATTATACAGAATGAAGAAGGAAAATACTATTAGATCAGCTTATCAATCCAATTTGTACCTCTTTTCCACTAGCATCTCCTCGAGGGCTCTTCTCCCATCTAGTGTTCATTGAAACTTTTTAATGTTACCTTTGAGGATCATCACTACAAATAAATTGTTAAATATATGCAACCACTTTGTTCAGTATAATCCAATTAGCCTTGATGACATTTTATTAGACCTAAATTTGTCAATTCCCCTTGATTCTCAGATTTTCATATATTGTTAATATATTTCTTTTATGAGCAACTTAAAAGTGGGCATAGGAGACTTAGGTCTAATAAATCTGAACTTTCCATTCACACAGCAATAGAAATATCGTGTCATGTAAGATATAATACCTTTTCAAGAGTGGTATTCATATCGTTTATTTTTATTACATTGTTTTTCATACACAAACATATGCATATATACCAACAGAGGAGTAGTCTTTTAGCTATATCACAAAGTAGGTGTGGTGTCATTATGCTCCTTGATCTTGTATCTTCCAGTAGATGTGAGAGATAAGATAAGAGATAAATCAATTACTCCCCTGAACAGATTGAGTGGAGGAAGAATAGCATCATGATTAAGAAATAGTAATTCTCATATTTCTCCAAAAAAGGAACATAAAATTAGGAGAAAAAAACTTCACATGATCTGGGTCTTGATCTCTACCCTCCTGATAACCAAGTCAGATCATGTGTTCCTAACATATCTTCTTGTTAGAAACGAAGATAACCCTTCAGTTTCTCCCCGAAAGAATCAGTGAGCATCTTGTTATTCTAAGCTCTGTCAGATATACAGAGGTTCTTTACCTTTAAAAGGACAGAATACTAGGTTTATGATGAGAGAGTGTTCTGTAATGGCTGCAGACCTGCAAATAGCCACCAAAAGAAAAAGAATAGAATTACTACTTTGCACGTATCAGAGATGTCACTGTCCCAAATTAACAAATAACACATCATACTATGAGCTGCAATACAGTTCCTGTATGCTCTCAGTGTCTCAGTAGGTTTTTGACCTTATAAAATAACTTAACCTGTCTGAACCTTGTTATTTCTGCTCTGCAAAATGGACATAATAATTATTCTTTCTGTCTAAGATAGTTGCCTTAAATATCTAATGAGATAATTTCATATCACAGTTATTTCGAAACTGTGAAGTAGGCAAGAAAGTTAAGCAATTATTATTATAGTAATGAAGACGGTGGCACATGTCAATTTGCCATACTAGTGTTGCATACTAGTGTTTCTATTTCATTAGTTCTCTGAAGATATCAGCTTTAAGAAGGGCTTTTTGGAGACACTTCCAAGTTGCCATAAAAGAAAATAAGAAAAAATCAGTAGCAATTGGGATATTTCTTATAGCATTTATCATGCTTACATGTTGGATGCAATAATGTGGGGAAGGAGGGAGAAAAGAGTCTTTGCTCTTCTGACGTTGGTGATGGAGTCATTGGCAGTTTTTTTTTTTAAATTGGAGTAGGGAAGGGAGGTGAAAAATGTCTTACTTGTAAAATAGTAAAGTCCTCCTCCAATAGCTCATTGATTCATGGAGATGAACCTATATTTTCAAAGACTGTGGAAATTCTTATTGATCTTACTAATTTGGAAAGGCTTTTTATATGGGTATGGCAATTCAATTAAATTCAACTCCTTAAACCTTTGTTAAGTGCCTTCTATATTTCAGATAATTACATATAGAAAAAAGTGAGACATTGTCTTGTCATTATATGGAAGAGCATGGAATATTTATATCAAGTGATTAATAATAGCTATAATATCTTTATATGTTTCTCAAAATTTTGAAAGCATCTGCACATATCATGCAACTTTAAAGAAAAGATAGCATGTTTGCAAGGTAATATCAAGGGGAAAAGAAATCAAATAACTGGGCTGGTCATGAAAGGTTTGAAGTAGGAGGTAGCTATTGAACTGTGCTTTAAAGGAAGTCAGATTCATCCGAGCCAAGATGGTAGAATGAGAGCACAAATTCACCCAATCCCTACTACAAATTCCTTCACACATCTCTAAAAGGAGAATCTGAACAAATTTGAATCCACTAAGAGAAAGAGTGTGGCAGATCTCAGCAAAGAAGACCACGGCAAGGATCTGCTACACGAGACCGGGAGAGAACAAAGTGCACAGGCTATACCAGCACAGACTCTAACAAAGGGGGAGTAGAGCAGGAACCACTGGGTTGGAGTCACAGCACTACAGACTCTCAAACATATTAGCACAGGATGGGACTCCAGCATAACTGAGTGAGAAAGCAACGTAGGACTTCCAGTAACAGCAACAGCTACTACTGAGATTATCAGCCCACATATTAAATGTTTTAAAGTCATATACTTGAACTTCTGGGAGTCAAGATGGTGGAGTAAACTGTAAGTACTCTCACCTTGTTAATCTTGAAAAACCCAAAGAATATTTCCTCAGAAAAGATCCTACAATACTAGGATCAACAGAAGGGGCACAGCAGTCTCTAAGCTTTGGAGCCTAGAGAGATTAACAAGAAGAGTTGCCTCTTGTGCAGGAAGGGGACTGGTGCAAGACCAGAGGTATCCCAGACAGCCCCACCTCGGGGGACCAGGAGTAGATCTTGAGTCCCCAGAGGGGTGGAGCCATAAGTGCCAACACCAGGGCCTCAGACATGCCTTAGCACAGATAGGGAAATTGTTAAAACAGCTGCATAGATGAGAGTTGACCAGCCCCTGAGTCTACCTGTGCTTTAGTGTAGACCTGGGATAGAAGAAGAACTCCAATGACCAAGCCACCCCTCTCCCACACCTCACACTATGAGTTTCAGTGTAATCTCCAGGAAATTCAGAAATGAGTACCTTGGCCTTGGCATAAACTAGCCATGTCAGTACCATGTAAATTGCAGCATTCTAACTTCAAGCTGAAAGATTCAAAGGTGACAACACACAAAGCCTCAAGTTATCAGCACAAGAAATGTGGGATAGAGCCTCCTGTGCTCCAGAAGCAGAAATCCACCTCGAAAGCCATGAAAAAGGCAATCACCATGAATGTTAAACATATTAGAAAAGTAAAACAAAACGCTTATTATGGTGATAGAGAAGACAAAAATAAGAAATCAGAGAAGGGGAGATTGACAATATATCCACGTCTGAAACCAGAGGAAGTATAAAAGTTAATTGAGGAAAACAATTTATGAAAAAATTAGAATTGGGCAAGTAGAACCTAATGACTCTAAGAGAAATCAAGAATCAGTCAAACAGAATATAAGAAATGAAAAAAAATACAAAAAAATGTAAAATAACTCATTGGAAAAGCAACTGACCTGGAAAATAGATCCAGGAGAGAGAGGCTAAGAATTATTGATCTACTGGAAAGCCACAATGTAATACAGCTTATACAATATCTTCCAAGAAATTATCAAGGAAAATTCCCTCAAGGTCTAGAGTCAGAGGGCAAAATAATCATTGAAATATTTCATCAGTCACCTCTGGAAAAAGATCCCAAACAGAAAAAGCCAAGGAATATTGTTGCTAAATTCCAGAACTATCAAGTTAAGGAGAAAATACTGTAAGCAGATAAAAAGAAACAATTCATATATCAAGGAACTACAGTCTGGATCACACAGGACCTCACAACTTCTACATTAAAAGAACAGAGGGATTGATATTCAGTAAAGGAAAGGAGCCTGAACTATAACCAAGATTGAATTATCAAGCAAAAATGAGCATAATATGTGAGGTAAGGAGATGGCCATTCAGTGAAATAAGGGATTTTCAGACCTTCCTGAAGGATGAAAAGAATAGTGCTAGATATAAAGATTGATTTGTAAATATAAGACTCAAGAAAGATATAAAAAGGTAAACAGGACAAAAATTAAACTTGCTATTCAATATCGGCTAAATATTTAGTCTGTATAAGCAAGGATGATACTTGTCAATCTTGGGAATTTTACGTTTATTTATTTATTAAATAAATATATTTATTTAACTTTTTACATGCATTTTCAAAAAATCTTGGGTTCCAAATTTTCTCCCCATTTGTCCCCTTCCCCACCCCAAATACAACAAGCATTCTAATTTCCCCTATCACCAATTTGCCTTCTCTTTTATCATCCCTCCCTTCCCTTGTCCCCATCTTCCCTTTTGCCCTGTAGGGTCAGATAACTTTCTATTCCTCATTACCTGTATTTCTTGTTTCCTAGTAGCAAGAAAAATACTCAACAGTTGTTCCTAAGACCTTGAGTTCCAACTTCACCCTGTCCCTCCCTCCACACCCATTTCCTTTGGGAAGGCAGGCAATTCAATACAGGCCATATCTGTAGTTTTGCAAATGACTTTGATAATATTCGGGTTGTATAAGATTAACTATATTTCCCTCCATCCTACCCTGCCCCCCATTGCGTCTATTCTCTCTTTTGATCCTGTCCCTCCTCAAGAGTGTTAATTTCAAATTTATCCCTCTTCTCATTACCCTCCCCTCCATCATCCCCCCTACCCTGCTTATCCCTTTCTCCACCACTTTCCTGAATTTTTAAGATAGGTTTTCATACAAAGATGAGTGTGCATTTTATTTCTTCTTTTAGTGGGATGTGACGAGAGTAAACTTGTTTTTCTCTCAGTTTCCCTCTTTTTTCCTACACTAAAAAATTTCCTGCCTGCCTCTTCCATGAGGTATAATGTGCCCCATTCCATTGTTTCCTCTCTTCTCCCAATACATTTCTCTCTCACCACTTTACTTCATTTTTTTAAGATAGAATTCCATCCTATTCAATTCACGCTGTGCTCTCGGTCTCTGTGTGTGCATGCAAATGAGTGTGCTTTGGTGTGTGTGTGTGTGTGTGTGTGTGTGTGTGTGTGCATGTGTGTGTGTGTGTAATCCCCAAAACTACCCAGATACTGAAACGTTTCAAGAGTTACAAATATTGATTTTCCATGTAGGAATATAAACAGTACAACTTTATAAGTCCCTTATGACTCTCTTCGCTATTTACCTTTTCATGCTTCTTTTCATTCTTGTGTTTGAAAGTCAAATTTTCTTTTCAGCTCTAATCTTTTCATCAAGAATTCTGGAAAGTCCTCTATTTCATTGAAAGACCATTTTTTCCACTCAAGTGTTATACTCAGTTTTGTTGGGTAGGAGAGTCTTGATTTTAGTACTAGTTCCTTTGACTTCTGGTATATCATATTCCATGTCCTTCTATTCCTTAATGTAGAAGCTGCTAAACCTTATGTTATCCTGATTTTATTTCTACAGTACTTCAATTGTTTCTTTCTAGCTGTTTGCAATATTTTTTCCTTGACCTGAGAATTCTGGAATTTGGACACAATGTTCCCAGGAGTTTCGCTTTTTGGATCTCTTTCACCTGGTGGTCAGTGGATTCCTTGAATACTTATTTTCCCCTCTGGATGTAGAATATCAAGGCAGTGTTCCTTGATAATTTCATGAAAGTTGATGTCTAAGCTCTTTTTTTGACCATGGCTTTCATGGTAGTCCCATAATTTTTAAATTGTCTCTCCTGGATCTATTTTCCAGGTCAGTTGTTTTCCCAATGAGATATTTCACATTCTCTTCCATTCTTTCATTCTTTTGGTTTTGTTTTGTGATTTCTTGGTTTCTTAGAAAGTCATTAGCCTCCATCTGTTCCATTCTAATTTTGAGAGAATTATTTTCTTCAGTGAGCTTTTGAACCTCCTTTTCCATTTGGCTAATTCTGCTTTTTACAGCATTCTTTTCCTTGTTGGCTTTTTGAACCTCTTTTACCAATTGAGTTAGCCTATTTTTTAAGGTGTTTTTTTCTTCTGCATTTTTTTGGTCTCCTTTAGCAAGGTGTTGACCTGTTTTTCATGTTTTTCTTGCATCTCTCTTATTTCTCTTCTCAACTTTTTCCTCCACCTGTCTGACTTGATTTTCAAAATCCTTTTTGAGCTCTTCCATGGCCTGAGCCCATTGAATATTTACTTTGGATGTTTGGGACACAGAAGCCTTGACTTCTATGTCTTTCCCTGATGATTAGCATTGTTCTTCCACATCTGAAAGGAAGGGAGGATATATCTGTTCACCAAGGAAGTATCCTTCCATGGCATTACTTGTTTCCCTTTTCTGGGCAATTTCCAGCTAGTTGCTTGACTTCTGAGATATCTTTCCACACCCACCTTGCCTCCAGTTCTGTCCAGCTAGGGCTTGAGGTCTGAGATTCAACTGCCGCTTCCCAGCCTCACGGCTGTCAGCAGGGGCAGGGCTGCTATTCAGTGTAAGATTAAGTTTAGGTGCTCAGTTAGGGGCAGGGCTTCCACACAGGGCTCAGTTTCCTCAGGGGGTTTAGGCGGAGACCTTGAACAATGAATCCGAGCCCCTGCTTTGGGAGACTCTGCCTGCTGCTGCTTCTGCTGCTGCCTCCTGAGGGGACCTGAGTTATGGAAGCACCCCACTCCCCTCTTGGCCAGCCAAAAAGGTCCTCTCACTGACCTTTGGCACTTGTGGGTGGAGGGATCTTCATGGCCGCTAGAGATTCTGTCCCTGAAGCCTGCTTGGATCTGGTCCTCTTGGTGTCACACTGCCTAGGCAGGGCTGGGCTCTGTCTGAGTCTGGTTCACAGCAGACCTTTGGTGTCTGTTTTTCAGGTCTCTCTGGGACAGATGTCTCCTCCACTCCGTGGTTCTGTGGTTTCTGCTGCTCCAGAATTTGTCGGGAGTTCCTCTTTACAGGTAATTATGGGCTGTGGGTTTGGAGCTAGCATACGAGAATCTTTTTACTCTGCCATCTTGACTCATATATTAGATTTACTTCTGTTTTTGCTTTATCAGAGATTAGATTGCTACCTGGGCTTTTTATTTTTTTTTCTTCGGCTGTAAGATAATATTTTCTGTTCCAGCTTTTGACCTTGACCCTCTGTATATACCCCTATTTCAAACATGTCTTTTCATAAACGACATGTTATAGGATTAAGGTCTTTAATCCATTCTGATGTCCATCTCCATTTTATGGGAGAGTTCATCCCATTCACATTGACAGTTGTTATTTATACTTTTATTTTTCCCTTTTCCTTTTTCTCCTCAATGGAGTTTTATTTTATCCATCCTCTCGTTTAATCTTCCTTCCCTTCTAGTAGAATTCCTCTTTTTTCTTTCCCCTTTCCACTCCTACTGCCTGTATGGCAAGTTAGATTGATATACATAACTGAGTATGCTGTTCCCTACCTGAACCAAATTATATGAGAGTAAAACTGAGAAAAGCTCACCTCAATTCCGTCTTTTGCTCTACTGTGATATAGTTTTGTGCATCTTCCTGTTATTTAATTTACCTGCCCTGAGGCTGCGGAGCAACATTTGAATCTCAGACCACAAGCACTGCCTAGGTAGATCTAGAAGTGAGGCAAGGTTAGAGAGGAATCTCAGAAGTCAAGTAACTGGCTGGGAAAATGCCCAGGAAAGGGAAGAAAAATAAGACCAAAGAAGATTACTTTCTTGGTGACCAGATGTTTCATTCTTTCCTTTCAGATGAGGAAGAACAATGCTTACCATTAAGAAAAGACACAGAAGTTAAGCCCTATGTATCCCAAACATCCGAAATAAATATTCAATGGGCTCAGGCCATGGAAGAGCTCAAAAAAGATTTTGAAAATAAAGTCAGACCGGTGGAGGAAAAACTGGAAAGAGAAATGAGAGAGATGTAAGAAAAGCATGAAAAACTGGTCAATACCTTGCTAAAGGAGAGAAAAAAAATGCTGAAGAAAATAACACCTTGAAAAATAGGCTCACTCAATTAGCAAAAGAGGTTCTAAAAGCCAATGAGGAGAAGAATGCTTACAAAAGCAGAATTAGCCAAATAGAAAAAAGAGGTTCAAAAGCTCACTGAAGAAAATAGTTCTCTCAGAATTAGAATGGAAAAGATGGAGGCTAATGACTTTCTGAGAAACCAAGAAATCATCAAACAAAGCCAGAAGAATGAAAAAAATGGAAGACAGTATTAAATATCTCATTGGAAAAACAACTGACCTGGAAAATAGATCCAGGAGAGATAATTTAGAAATTACCAGACTAACATGAAAGCCATGATCAAAAAAAGATTCTAGATATCATCTTTCATGAAATTATCAAGGAAAACTGACCTGAGATTCTAGAATCAATAAATGTTGAAAGAATCCACTGATCACCAGGTGAAAGGGATCCATAAAGAGAAACCCCTAGGAACATTGTGGTCATATTCCAGAATTTCCGGGTCAAAGAGAAAATATTTCAAGGAGCTAGAAAGAAACAATACAAGTATTGTGGAAATACAATCAGGATAACAGAAGATCTAGCAGCTTCTACATTAAGGGGTAGAAGGGCATAGAATATGATATTCCAGAAGTCAAAGGAACTAGGACTAAAATTAAGGATCACCTACCCAGCGAAACTGAGTATAATACTTCCAGGGGAAAAATGATCTTTCAATGAAATAGAGGACTTTTAAGCATTCTTGATGAAAATACCAGAGCAGAAAAGAAAATTTGACTTTCAAACACAAGAATGAGAAAAAGCATGAAAAAGTAAACAACAAAGGATAGTCATAAGGGACTTACCAAAGTTGAACTGTTTACATTGCTGCATGGAAAGGCAATATTTGTAACTCTTGAAACTTTTCAGTATCTGGGTAGTTTGTGGGATTACACACACACACACACACACACACACACACACATACACACTTGCGCACTCAGACACCCATAAAGACATGCACGCACACGCAGAGACAGAGAGCACAGAGTGAATTGAATAGGATGGGATCATATCTTTAAAAAATTAAGGTAAATGTATATGAGAAATGTTTTGGGAGGAGAGAGGGTGAAATGGAAGGGGGCAAATTATCTCTTACAGAAGAGGCAAGCAGAAGACATTTTAGTGGAGGAAAAAAGAGGAGAGCTGAGGAAAAGAACATGAAGTTTAGTCTCATCACATTCGACTAAAGGAAGGAATAAAATGCACACTCATTTTGGTATGAAAACTTATCTTACAATACAGGAAAGTGGGGGAGAACGAGATAAGCAGGGTGGGGTGGATGATGGAAGGGAGGGCAATGGGAGGAGGGAGTAATTGGAAGTCAACACTCTTGGGGAAGGACAGGAACAAAAGATAGAATAGAAACAATGGGGGGCAGGATAGAATGGAGGGAAATACAATTAGTCTTACACAACACGACTATTATCGAAGTCATTTGCAAAACTACACTGATACAGCCTATATTGAATTGCCTGCCTTCCCAAAGAGAATGAGTGGGGAGGGAGGGATAGGGAGAATTTGGAACTCAAAGTTTTAGGAACAAGTGTTGAGCATTGTTCTTGCTACTAGGAAATAAGAAATACATGTAATGGGGAATAGGAAGTTATTTGGCTCTACAGCACAAAAAAGAAGATGGGGACAAGGGAAGGGAGGGATGATAGAAGAGAGGGCAGATTGGTGAAAAGGGAAATTAGAATGCTTGCTGTATTGGAGTGGAGCTAGGGGACAAATGGGGAGAAAAGTTGGAACCCAAAATTTTGTGAAAATGAATGTAAAAAGTTAAATAAACAAATTTATATTTAAAAAACCTAATGTAAAGAAACAAGGAAGAAAACTATAGCCTGGTAAAAGGCAAGCTAGACAATGAAGTAATATCATTGATAAACATATTTGTACTAGGTATTATAGCTTCCAAACACTTAGAAATGAAGTTAAGGGAGTTACAGAAAAAAAAAAAAAGACAGCAAAGCTATACTTGTGAAAGACCACAATTTCCTCCTTTCTGAACTTGATGAACATAACCTCAAAATAAGCAAGAAAGAAGTTAAGGAGATGTATAAAATTCTGGAAAAGATATATATGATAGATCTTTGGAGAAAACTGAATGGGGATAGAAAGGAATATGTCTTTTTGCTCAGCAGTATGAAACATGCACAAAAAAATGAACATATGCTAGTGCACAAAAAGCTTTCATTCCTGGTCAGAAAGACAGAAATAATTAATTCAATCTTTCAAATTACTATGCAATAAAATTATATGTAATAAAAACCATTGAAAGATAGACTAAAATTAATTGGAACATAAATAATCTCATAACAAAGAATGAGTGGGTGAAAGAACAAATCATAGAAACAATCAGTAACTTCATCCAAGAGAATGACAGTAATGAGATGATCTACCAAAACTTATGGGATGCAGTGAAAGTGGTTCTTAGGAGAAGTTTTATATCACTGAATGCTCACATGAATAAAATGGAGAAAGAGGAGATCAATGAATTGGACATGAAACTGAAAAACATAGAAAAAGAACAAATTGAAAATCCCCAATTAAATACCAGAGTAGAAGTTGCGAAAATCAAAAGAAGGAATAATAAATTTGAAATGAAGAGAACTATTGAATTAATAAATCAAACTTAGGGCTGCTTTTATGAAAAATAAAATAAAATTGTCAAAGCTTTGGTCAAACAGATCTAAAAAAAGAAAGAAGAAAACCACATTACATTCAGCATCAGAAATAAAAAGGCTGAATGCACCTCCAGTGAAGAGGGAATTAAAACAATATCTAGAAATTATTTCTCCTAAATGTAGGTCCATAAATTTGGCAATCTTATTAAGGATGAATATCTACAAAACCATAAATTTCCCAGACTAACAGTAGAGGAAGTTAAATACTTGAAAACCTCCATCTCAGAAAACGATATTGAACAAGCCATCAATGAAATCATTAGAAAATATCTGCAGGGTCAGATGAATTTATAAGCAAATTCTATGAAATATTTAGAGAACAGTTTATTCCAATACTATATAGACTCTTTGGGGAAATTGAAAATGAAGGAGTTGTACCAACTTCATTTCATGAAACAAATATGGTGCTAATACCTAAACAAGAATGATCAAAAACAGAAAATGAAAATGGAAATTATAGACCAATTTCCCTAAAGAAGGTAGATGAAAAAAATTGAATAGGATATTAGCAAAAAGATTACAGCAACTTATCAAGAAAATAATACACTGTGATCAAGTAGTGTTTATAGATGGAATGCAGGGCTGGTTCAATATCAGGAAAACTATCATAGTAACCACACACCTGACAGAAACTGTATGATTATCTCAGTAGACGCAGAAAAAAAATGTTTTGATAAAATAGAATACCTGTTCCTATGAAAACCATTGGAGAGCATAGGAATAAGTGGAGGCTTACATTAAATAAAAAGTAGCATCTAACTAAAACTTTCACTAAATGTTATGTGCCATGGGCATAAGGGCGTTTCCAAAAAAATTGGAACAGGGATGTCCACTGACACCACTGTTATTCAACATGGTCATACAACTGTTAGCTGTAGGAATAAGAGAAGAAAAAGAAATAGAATACATTATAATAAGCAAAGAAGAAACTACTTTATAACTCTTTGCAGATGATATGATGATATACTTAGAGAATGCTTGAGAATTAAGTAAAAAAAAAAAACTCGAAATGACAGGCAACTTTGGCAAAGATTCAGGGTACAAAATAAACCCATATAAATCATCTGAATTTCTCTATATTACTTATATAACCCATTAACAAGAAATAGAAAGAGAAATCACATTTAAAATTATTTTAGATAATGTAAAACTTTTTGGGCTTACCTGCCAAAACAAACCCAGGTTCCGTATGAACACAATTACAAAACACTTTTCATATAAATAAAGTCAGATCTAAATAATTGTAAAAGCATCATTTGCTCGTGGGTATGTTGAGATTAGTAAAAATGACAACTCTACCTCAAATAATTTACTTATGTAGTGCCGTAACAGTCAAATTACCCAAAATATTTTCTATAGAAAAAAATATGTCTAGAAGAAAAAGCATTCCTAAATATCAATGGAATTAATGAAACAAATGCTGAGGAAGGTGAACTAGCCATACCAGAACTCAAATAGTATTATATAAAGCAGCAACCATCAAAACAACTTTTTCTTTGGTAAGAAACAGAAGGGTAGATCAATGGAATATGTTATGTACTCAAGGCACTGTAGTCAGTGACTATAGCATTCTACTGTTTGACAAATGCAGGCGCCACGGTTTCTGGGATAAGAACTCAACTTTTGACAAAATGGGCTAGGAAAATGGGGGAAATAGTGTGGCAGAAAGTGGGCATAAACTCACACCTGACACTATATGCTAAAATAAAGTCAAAATGCGTACACGATCTAGGTATAAAGTGTGATACGATAAACAATTTACAGAAGCATGAATACTCTATTTGTCTGATTTACAGAGAATGGACAAATTTATGACTAAACCACAGACAGAAAACATGAGGCAATGCAAAATGAAAAAGTTTGATTATGTTCAATTAAAAAGTTTTTGCATAAAAAAGCCAATGCAACCAAGATTAAGAGAGAAGCAGAAAAGTGAGAAAGAATTTTTTACAACTAGTGTCTGTGGGAAAGGTCTCCTTTCTACAATATATAGAGAACTGAATCAAATTTAGAAGAATACATGTTATTTCTCAATTGATAAGTGGTCAAATGAGAAGAATAGACAGTTTTCAGAGGAAGAAATTAAAACTACCTCTAATCATATGAAAAAAAAATTCTCTCAATCACTATTCATTAGAGAGATGCAAATAAAAACAATTCTGAGGTGCCACAACACACCTATTAGATTGGCCAACATGACAAAAAGAAAAATGACAAAGGTTGGGAAAGATATGCAAGAGTTGGAACACTAATTCATTGTTGGTGGTGTTGCAGGCCTATCCAACCATTCTGGAGAACAATTTGGAATTATACTCAAAGGGCCATAAAAGTGTGCATACTCATTGAGCCAGAAATATTGTATTCTAAGTTTCTAGGGATGTATCCCAAAAAGATCATAAAAATGGGAAGAGGACCCACATGTACAAAAATATTTATAGCAGCTCTTTTATGTGGTTTCCAAGAATTGGAAATTGAGGGTATGCACATCAATTGGGAAATGGCTGAACAAGTTGTGGTATATGAATGCAATGGAAAACTATTATGGCAAATGGAATGCTGAACAGGTCGCTTCAGAAATACTTGGCTAGATTTATATGGACTGATGCTGAGGGAAGTGAGAACCAGGCAAATATTTTACCTTGTAATAGCTACAGTGTGTGAGGATCATTGTTAACAGATTTAGTCCTTCACAACACTGTAAGGACCTAAAACATTTCCAAAGGACTCATGAGGCAAAATGTCATCCACCTCCAGACAAAGAACTATGGATTTGAAATGCAGAATAAAACAGACTAATTTCTTTTGTGTTATGTTTTTTAGTTATATCTTGTTACCTTTTGTGTAGTTTTCCTCATGCTTTCTCCCATTCATTTAATTTTTATATGCAACATGATTACTACAAAAATGTGTTTAATAAGAATATGGTTTATAGTATTCTATGTGTATAGTCCATATAAGATTGTATACCATCTTGGGGAGAGAGGAATGAGGAGAAAATTTAAAAGTTATTGAAGCTATTATTGGAAATTAAAAATAAACAAATAAATAAATTTTGAGGGAAAAGTAAAACAAAAGAAAAATAACTCCAAACAATTTCTAGAGCAGCAGAAGCCACAAAATGACAGAGTGAATGTAGAAGCAAGTAAAGAAGCATATTTTACTGTTTGAGTTTTAAACAGGAAAGTACCTTTGAGTCTTACCTTTTACTGAATCAATCAAGAGCCTTTGATAGAAACAGTACAAATATATAAATACACACACACACACACACACACACATATATATATATATATATATATATATATATATATATATATATATATATATATATAGTGGAGAGAATATTCAGAAGCAGAACTGAGAGAGAAGAGACAGTAACAGAACTTAGAGAGGTGACTGTCACCTGTCTAGGGAAGCTTGTTTGTGGGAAGGCCTAAAAGAAAGCATGTTTGTGATGTTGATGCATTGTGTGTTTATCTGTGTTGATTTCTCAGAGAGAAGTCATATGTGTTGACCAACGTTAAATTTTCAGACAGCAACCCTGTCTGTTGCTCTTTATAAGCAGTTTGAGATGATGACTCTGTAATGTGTCTAAATATTGTTATAACACTGTTAAGCTTTGTTTTCCTAGAAAGGAAGAAAAGTTCGGAGTAAAAGAGGCCTGTGAGTTGAGACAAGGAGCAGGAGCAGAGAGCTGCCTATGTATGAAGCCAAGCAAGAGCTGGGAATGGTCAGTCCATGGAGCAGGAGCCAATGGAGGAAGATCCATGGATTTTGTATTTCAACCTCGAGTCAAAATGACAGAAGACTTTACTGGACACTGTGTATTGGTTAAGAAGATTGTTCTTACAGTGACCTAAAGCTGGATGATATGGTTTTTCCTCCTATCCTTTTAAAGTGCATCATGCATCCCTAGCCTGGGATACCCTGACTCTAGAGATGCAATAATATATGCCGTATACCATATGTCAAACTGAGTGTTATGATACTTGCATACATCTGTACATTCATACATATGTACACACATACATACACACATATACATATACTATGGATATGTATATGTGTGTATGTACGTATGTTTGTGCATTAGATGAAATGATGTACTTAAGGATGATGCTATTAACGTTATCTTTTGTTTTACTGAACAATGTCTAGTTTGTTCCTGAAGAAAGAGTTCATTTTCCAATGCTATTAGGCCCTTGAAATCATTCATAGCAGCAATCCTCAAGGGTGTCTCCATGAGTGATTGTCTTTACAGTGATACAGACTTCCAGCCAGAGATAATCTCAAAGACTGAAATGAAGGGTCAGTTGCACTGGGCTCAGAGTGGGCCTGGCCCAATGAGGGCCATGATATCAGCACAAATGGAACTTGTGCAGGCCTCTGGGCACTGAATCACTGTGACAGAGTTTCCAGACTTCTTAGACATCTTCAAAGATCAATGGGAAATCTCTCTCACCTGGACAAGAGAAGAATTTGGTCTGCTCCCATTCCTAGGGTGGGAAGCAGAGGTGGCTGATTCTGGGACTCTCAGCCTACATAACCGGGGGATGGAGGGAATGCAGCAACTGATCTGGGTCAGAGTTCTGGGTGGTGATTCAGGGATGACGAGGAACATGGATGAGGCAGAGTTGGTGGCAGCTGTTGAGGAAGAATCCTAATGGCAGTTGCAGGGCATGATTTGGGTTTCTCACAGAGCATGGTGGATGCCAGGAGAGCAGTAAACCCATCTCTTTTGATTACACAACTTGGAAGGAACTGAAAATTTACAGGTACCTAGAGATATCTCTGAAAACACCTGAAACGTGGGGAACACTCCCCACTTAATTAAGAGTTCAAAAATTAATTAATTAGCTGGGAAAATGATGAAAAGGGGGACAAATAAGACTATGGAAGGTTACTTTTTTTGGTGAAAAGATATTTACTTACAATAAGGCATACAATTAGAAGAAGAAAGCAAGGTCAAGGTTCCTATGCCCAAAGTTTCCAAGAAAAATATGAAATGCTTTCAGGTCACAGAAGAGCTGAAAATGAATTTTATAAATTAATAGGTGAAGGAAGAAGAAAATTTAGTAAGAAGGAGAATAAGAATAGAGAATATGGTGGAAGGTAATGGTTTTATAAGACATCAAGAAATTATAAAACAAAAACAAAAGAATGAGAAAATAGAAAGCAAAGTGGAATATCTCAGTAGAAAAATGATTGACATAGAAAATAGATTCAGGAGAGATAATTTAAAAATTTTGGTCTCCCTGAAAACCACAATAAGAAAAGGAACACAAATATTTTCCTTCAAGAAATTATCTTGAACAAGCCATCAATGAACTCCCTAGGAAAAAATCTCCAGGGCCCGATGGATTTAGAAGTGAATTCAATCAAACATTTAAAAAACAGTTAATTCCAATACTATAGAGACTATTTTTGAAATTTGGGGAAGAAGGAATCCTCCCAAATTCTTTCTATGATACAAATATGGTTTTGATACTTAAAGTAGGAAGAAACTAAATAGAGAAAATTATAGACCAATTTCTCTAATGAACATAGATGCAAAAATTTTAAAGAAGATGTTAATAAAACGAATACAGCATCTGATCACGAGAATAATACATTATGATCAGGTTGGATTCATACCAGGAAGGCAGGACTGGTTCAATATCAGGGAAACCATTAGCATCATCGATCAAATCAACAACAAATCAAATAAAAACCACATGATTATCTCAATAGATGCAGAAAAAAGCTTTCGACAAAATACAACACCCATTACTATTAAAAACACAGGAGAACATAGGAATAAAGGGAATTTTCCAAAAAATAACAAGTAGTATCTACCTAAAACCTTCAGCAAGCATTATATGCAATGGGGATAAGCTAGATGCATTTCCAAAAAGATCAGGGGTGCAACAAGAATGTCCATTATCACCACTATTATTTAATATGGTACTAGAACTATTAGCTGTAGCAATCACACAAGATAAAGTAATTGAAGGAATAAGAATAGGCAAAGAGGAAACTAAGTTGTCAATCTTTGCGGATAATATGAGGATATACTTAGAGAATCCAAAAGATTCAAATAAAAAACTACTTAAAATAATAAACAACTTTGGCAAAGTTGCAGATTACAAAATAAAGCAGCACAAATCTTCTGCATTCCTATGTATGAGCAACAAAGTCCAACAGCAAGAGATAGAGAGAGAAATCCCACTTACAGCTAGGGTAGACACTTTAAAATTCTTGGGAGTTTACCTGCCAAAACAAACCTAGGGACTATATGAACACAATGACAAGACACTTTTTCCACAAATAAAGTTAGATTTAAGTAAGTGGAAAAACATCAGTTGCTCATGGGTAGACAAAGCTAATATAGTAAAAATGACAGTTCTACCTTAACTAATTTACTTATTTATTGACATAGGAATTAAACTATCAGATAATTATTTTCTAGAGCTGGATAAAATAATATCCAAATTCATCTGGAAGAATAAAAGGTCCAGAATATCAAAGGGACTAATGATCGCAAATTGTACTACAAAGCAACAATTATCAAAACCACTTGGTACTGGCTAAGAAACAGAAGGGAAGCCAAGTGGAATAGGCTTGGCACTCAAGACACAGTAGGCAAGGAATATAGCAACCTCCTGTTTGATAAACCCAAGGACCCCAGCTTCTGGGATAAGAATTCAATGCTCATCAAAATTTGCTAGGAAAACTGCATAACCGTGTGGCAGAAACTTATCAAAATACAATCCATTCATCAATAGTAGTCAATGATTATATGTAAATGAGCAATTGTTGAAGTAAGAATCATTAAATACTAACAACCACCTGATTAAAATTGTTCAAATTTTCTAAACACAAGGAATAAAAAAAAAACTTTGTAAAAACCTCTGATATACCCTTCCTTCTATCAAACACCTCCCTTGTCTTATCCCCTTCTTCTCTTTTTTCCTGTAGGGAAAGATAGATTTCTATACCCCTTTACCTGTATTTCTAATTTCCAAGTTGCAGGCAAAAACAATTCTAAACAATCATTCCTAATGCTTTGAATTCCAACTCCTCTCCCTTCTTCCCTCCCCACCCATCCCCACTGAGAAAACAGACAATTCAATATAGGCTGTGTAAATGTAGTTTTGTAGAAGACTTCCATAATAGTTCTGTTGTGGAAGACTAACTATATTTCCCTCCATCCTATCCTGCACCCCCATTTATTCTATTTCTCTCTTTCGACCTTGTCCCTCCCAAAAGGGTTTACTTATGTTTAATCCTTTCTCCCATTTGCTCTTCCTTTCATCATCCCCCTCACCACACTTGTCCTCTTCTCTCCTACCCTTTTTTTAGTGCAAGATATAATTTCATACCAAATTGAGTTAACATGTCATTCCCTCAAGCCAAATATGAAGAGAGTAAGCTTCCCTTTATTCCTCTAACTTCCTCCCTTTTCTCTTCCACTGAGGAACCTTTTTCTTGCCTCCTTGATGTGTGATAATTTATTCCATTACATTTCTCCCTTTATCTTCCCAGTATATTCCTGTCGCACCCCTCAATTTCATTTGATGTTGTTTTTAGGTATCATCCCTTCTTATTCAACTCACCCTGTGTTCTCTCTCTCTCTCTCTCTCTCTCTCTCTCTCTCTCTCTCTCTCTCTCTCTCTCTCTCTCTCTCTCTTTCTCTCTGTATGTGTGTGTGCGTGTGTATATATAATCCCTCCAACTACATGCATACTGAGAAAAGTCTCAAGAGTTACACATATCATCTTTCCATGTAGGAATGTAAACAGCTCAACTTTAAAAAGTCCTTTTGTTTTTTCTTTCCTGTTTATCTTTTCATGCTTCTCTTGACTCTTGTGTTTGAAAGTCAAATTTTCAATTCAGGTCTAGTTTTTTTATCAAGAATGCTTGAAAGTCTTCTATTTGATTGAATGACCATTTTTGCCTTGAAATATTATACTCAATTTTGCTGTGTAAGTGATTCTTGGTTTCAATCCCAGTTCCTTTGACTTCTGGAATACCATATTCCAAGCTCCTTGATCCCTTAATGGAGAAGCTGCCAGATCCTGTGTTATCCTGATTGAATTTCCCAATACTCAAACTGTTTCTTTCGGGCTGCTTGCAAATTTTCTCCTTAAACTGGAAACTCTGAAATTTGGCCACAATGTTCCTAGGACTTTCTCTTTTTGGATCTCTTTCAGGAGGTGATCTGTGGATTCTTTCAATATTTGTTTTGCTCTCTGGTTCTAGAATATCAGGGGAGTTTCCCTTGATGATTTCATGAAAGATGATGTCTAGGTTCTTTTTTTGTTCATAGCTTCCAGGTGTCCCATAATTTTTACATTATCTCTCCTGGAATTATTTTCCAAGTCAGTTGCTTTTCCATTGAGATAGTTCACATTATCTTCTACTTTTTCTTCCTTTTGGTTTTGTTTTGTAATTTCTTGGTTTCTCATAAAATCAGTAGCTTCCATCTGTGCCATTCTAATTTTTAAAGAACGGTTTTCTTCAGTTAGCTTTTCAACCTCCTTTTCCTTTTGGCTTTTTAAAGCATTCATCTCCTCATTGGCTTCCTGGACTTCTTTTATCGATAGAGTTAGCCTATTTATAAAGATGTTATTATCTTCAAAATTTTGGGGTTCTCCTTTAGCAAACTGTTGACTCACTTTTCATGATTTTCTTGCATCACTCTCATTCCACTTCCCAATTTTTCCTCTACCTCTCTTACTTGATTTTCAAAATCCTTTTTGAATTCTTCCATACCCTGAGACCATTGCATATTTAATTTGGAGGTTTTGGACGCAGAAGCTTTGACTTTCCCTGATGTTATGCTTTGTTCTTCCTCATCTAAAAGGATGGAAGAAAGTACTTGTTCATCAAGAAAGTAACTTTCTGGTTCTACTCAGTGCAGCAGCAACTCTTCTTTCTCCGCAGTGGTCAGTTACCACTCCCAACTCCCCAGCAATCAAGTTGAAGGAACCAGCAGTTCACATTGATCTTGGCACCACTTACTCCTGTATGGGAGTCTTCCAACATGGGAAAGTGGAGATCCTTTCTAATGACCAAGGAAACAGGACAACCTCCAGCTATGATGCCTTCACTGACACAGAACATTTGACACAGAATGTTTAATTGGTGATGGTGCATGGAGTTAACTTGCAATGAACCCCACCAAAACAGTTTTTGATGTCAAACGTCTGATTGGTCGCAGATTTGATGATGCATTTGTGCAATCCGCCATGAAGCATTGGCCTATTATGGTGGTGAATGGCACAGGCCAGAATAAGGTCCAAATGGAGAACAAGGGGAGACTAAAAGTTTCTATCTAGAAGAAGTGTCTTCTATGATGTTGACCAAGATAAAAGAAATTGTTGAAGCTTACCTTAGGAAGAATATTACAAATGTCATAGTCACAGTACCATCCTATTTCAACAACTCCCAATGTCAGGCCACTAAAGATGCTAGAACCATCGCCAGTCTCAATGTTCTCCAAATCATCAATGAGCCAACTGCTGCTGCTGCTATTCCTTATGGCTTGGACAAAAAGGCTGGTGCCAAGGGAAATGTGTTGATCTTTGACCCTGGAGGTGGTACTTTTGATGTCTCCCTTCTTACCATTGAAGATGGCATCTTTCAGGTCAAGTCTACATCTGGGTACACCCACTTGAGTGGGGAGAACTTTGATAATCGAATGGTCAACCATTTTATTGCCAAGTTCAGGTGAAAGCACAGGAAGGACATCAGTGAGAACAACCTGGCTATTCACCATCTTTGTATGGCTTGTGAACCTGCAAAATGCACCCTTTCTTCTAGTGCCCAGGCCAGTATTGAGAATGACTCCCTCTATGAAGGCATCAACTTCTATACATCAATCCCTCGAGCCTGTTTTGAAGAGCTGAATTCTGATCTCTTCCATGGCACACTGGACCCTGTGGAAAAAGCCTTAAGAGATACCAAGCTAGATAAATCACAGATTCATGACATCATCCTAGTAGGTAGTTCCACTCAAATTCCCCATTTTTAGAAGCTTCTACAAGACTCCTTCAATGGCAAGGAGCTCAACAAGAGTATCAATCCTGATGAGGCTGTTGCTTATGGTGCAACTGTCCAGGCTATCATTTTTTCTGGAGATAAATCTGAGAATATGCAGCACTTGTTGCTGTTGGATGTCACTCCTCTTTCCCTTGGAGTTGAAACTGCTGGTGCAGTTGTGACTTTTCTGATAAAATAAAATTCCACCATCTCTACCAAGCAGAATCAGACCTTTACCAACTATTTGGACAACGAACCTGGTGTGCTTATTCAGATTTATGAAGGTGAGAGAAGAATGACAAAGAATAGCTACCTGTTTGGCAAATTTGAGCTCACAGGAATCCCCCCAGTACCCAGAAGTGTTCCTCAGATTTCAGAAACATTTGACAATGATACAAATGGCATTCTCAATGTTTCTGCTGTTGATAAGTTAAGGAGAACCAGTTAACCATCAGCAATGATAAAGAACGTCCAAGCAAGGAAGACATTGAAGGTATGGTCCAGGTGGCTGAGAAATACAAGGCTGAGGATGAGAAGCAGAGAGACAAGATGTTTTCCAAGAATTCTTTTGAATCTTCTACTTTCAACATGAAGGCTACAATGGAGGATGAAAAACTGCAAGGCAAAATTGGTGATGAAGACAAACAGAAGATCCTTGACAAATGTAATGAAATAGTCAATTGGCTGAATAAGAAACAGACTGCCAAAAAGGAAGAATTTGAGCATCAGCAGAAAGAGTTGAAGAAGGTCTGCAATTCCATCATTACCAAGGTATACCAGAGTGCAGGGGGGCATGCCAGGAGGCATGCCTGGTGGATTCCCAGGAGGTGAAACAGCCATCTGGAGGTGCTTCTTATGGACCCACCACTGAAGAAGTGGACTAAACAACAGAAGAAAGAGCATATCACAGAGTTTCCAAAAATTGAAGGACTCAAAATTTGTAGCCAAGGCAGTAGCAGTTTAAAAGTAACACTTAAGGTACTGTGTAAATCTGGGCATTCTGAATATTTGAATGTGTGTAGAGGCAGAGAATTGACCAACATTGCACTTTATCAGTACTGTAAACAAGTGGAAATTCAATTTTTGTCCTGGAGAATAAAAAACTATTTAAAATTGGCACCATGAAAAGAAGAAAGTAAATTTATATAGTCTTATTTTTTCTCCCTTTTTTGGGACATTTTCCCAACCAGCTACTTGACTTTTGAGACCTTTGTTGAGACGAAGTTATATTCTGGGTATCTGTAACTTCTCAGTTCCTCCAAAGTGACACAATCAAGGGATTGGTGTTTACTCCTCTCCAGACCTGTGCCCTGATCTGGGAGCAACTGATAACTTTTCTACCCAGAATCTGCAATTGAATTCCTTCTCCAGAGCCTCCTCCAGCTCCACTGCCAGTGCTCCTCCTCACCCCTGGATGCAGCTCAGGGCTGAGAATCAGATCAGTGCTTCAATTCCCCCAGGAGCTCTAGGCTAAAGTTTCCCAGGGCTGCCACTCAGGGCTGAGGTTAGATCATCCCTTCCATTCCCCAGGGAGTCTAGGTGGATGGTTCTGAAAACGGCAACTGATGGACCCCTCCCCCTGACCTTTGAAGCTGTCTGTAGCATTTGTGGTTTGACGAATCTGAGAACTGGCTGCCACTTGTGCCCTGAATCCAGTTCTGGTTCCTGTACCTGCTGCTCCATGCTGGTGTGAACTCTGCTCTTGTCTATGCTCATCACACTGGTCTAGTCTGCACTAGTCATACTGGTCTAGTCTGGGATCGTCACACTAGTCTGGTCTGCCCAATTTTTTCTATATTTCTCTAACTTGATTTTCAAAAAACTTTTAGGGATGTCTCATGGCCTGTGACAAATTCATATTTTTCTTGGAAGCTTTATATGTAGGAACTTTTACTTTGTTCTCTTCTTTTGGTTGTGTATTTTTATCTTCTTTGTCACCAAATTAAGATTTCATACTCTGAATTCTATTAAAATATTTACTCATATTCTCTGCCAAATACCCCCCTTTCTAACTCTTTGTCAAAGTATGATTCTGCTCCAAGTGGAGATAGGGGTAAGAGTGGGTGTACTATCCCAGACTTAAGAGATTTTCTATCAGTCCCACTCCCTTTTGGCCAAGAGTTCTGGCAGCAGCCCCTGACACTGTTGCTACTGCTTCTTCTGCTCTTGTTGCTGCCAGTTACTGCCAACCCCAACCCCCACCATTCTAGGGCTGTGGCCAGATCTGGCCAGAAAGTGTGCTCCTCTTTTACCTGGGGATCACAGAATTTACCCAGTGACCTTGTGGACCTTTGTGGGATGAGAAGCCTGTCACAGTTGCCAATGGTTTGGTCCCCCTAAGGTTTCCTCTGATCTGTCTGTGCCAGTGCTGATCATGCCAGACTACACTCTACTCCTTATCTGGTGCGATATATACTTTATGTCAAATTTCCAGATTGGCTTGAGCTGGAGATTTGTTTAAGTCAGCCATTTTGTGGGTTCTGTAACTCTAGCATTTATTTAGTCATTTGTGTTGGTGTTTGCAGGGCTTTAGGAGAGAACTCAGGGTTGTTCCTGCTTTTACTCCATCATCTTGGCTCTGCCCTCTACCATCTAATTTTCATATCAGCTTTTTATCGTAGTGACTTGTAATATTTGGTTTTCTAATCACCATTCTATTATGTGCCTTTAGCTTTGTCCTGTCCCATTGCCTTTTTTATTCTTCTTTTGATATAATCATAAATCTTTTCATATTATGGTAGAAACAACTCATATGGAAACACTTTCCATGATTTCATGTGTACAGGAAAGATCAAATACAGAACTCAAAACTTAAGAAAAAGAACAAACAGGATTTCTGGTTCTGGGAGTCAAGATGGTGAAGTGATTGGTAATTGCTATCTCCCCTTGTTGACCTTTACTGGCCCAGAGAATATCTACCTGGGAAAAAGCGTGGAACAGTGGGAACAACAGAAAGTGGTAACAACAGACTCTTAGCCCATGAGGCTAGGAAGATTGCTAAGTAGGGTTCCTCTTGCTGTGTTCAAAGGTTACCAGTGCAGGATCAGAGCTGTACAAGACAGCCCCACCTTAAAAAAGAAACAGTAGAAGATTCCAAACCCCAGGGGGTGAAGCCAGAAACTGCCAACACCAGGACCCCATGCATGACTCAGAGTCCCAGTGGAACCTGGTAGACACTAGTGCAGAGCTGAGCTTGCTTAGATTCTAGCTCAGCACAGGAGCCTCCAGTGTCCAGACAACCCCTCCCTCACATGTAATGAGCTAGATCCAGGGTAACTGCAGTGAAAACCCAAAAGGACCTAGCCTGACCTTTGTTTTCAAACACCAGTCAGCTTAGCACCAGGCAAACGGCAGTATTTTACTTACTATCTGAATCAGAGGCCACAACACAAAGCCTCAAGTTTTAGGCACACAAATTGTGGGACAGAACTCCCTGTGCCACAGATACAGAGATCTACTTTAATACCCAGGAAAAGGGTTATAATCATGAGTAAGAAGCAAAGCAGAAAAGAAAAGACCATAGAATATTTCTATAGGGACAAGGACCAAAGCACAAATAACAAAGAAGTCAGTATTGAGACTGTATTCCCATAAGAAACTTCGTAAAGGAAGATGAGTTGATTTGAAGCACAAAAAGCCTTCTTGGAAGAACTCTGGAAGGATTTTAAAACCTAAATTAGAAAAATAGAAGAAAAATTGGCCAATGATTATAAAAACATGGTAAAAGAATTCATTGAAGTGAACAGCCCCCTAAAAAAATAAAAAAATGGACAAATGGAAAAGTAAGTACAAAATATAATTGGTGAAAATAACTCCTTAAAAGGAACAATTGGAGAGGTGTACAAGGAGATGCAAGAGTTGACTGAAGAAAACAATTTAATAAAAAATAGAATAAGGCAAGTAGAAGCTAATGAACCTATAAGACATCAAGAATCTGTCAAACAGAATCTAAACAATGAAATGAGAGGAAAAAAAAAACCTAATTTGAAAAACAACTGACCTGGAAAAAAGATCCAAGAGAGAAAATCTAAAATTGGTCTACAAGAAAGTCATAATGAAAAAAGAAGCCTGAAAAATATCATCCAAGAAATCATCAAGAAAAATTACCCAGGAGTCCTAAACCTAAAGGGCAAAATATTCATTAAAGGAATCGACCGTTCACCTCCTGAAAGGGACACCAAACTAAAAACACTAAGAAATATTATTGTGAAATTCTAGAACTATCAAGTGAAGGAGAAAATACTTCAGGCAGCCAAAAAGAAAAAAATCAAATATCGATGAAATACAGTCAGGATCACACAAGACTTTGCAGCCTCTACATTAAAAGACCAAAGTGTTTGGAATGGAATATTCTGTCATTCAAAGAAGTTGAGACTACAACCAAGGATTAATTACCCAGCAAAGTTGAGCATAATATTTCAGGCAAGGAGGTTGACATTCAATGAAATGAGGATTTCCCAGACCTTCCTGATGAAAAGACCAGAATTCAATAGAAAATTTGATCTTCACACTCAAGTGTCAAGATAGGCATAAAAAGGCAAACAGAGAAAAAAAGTATTACCTAATATGGACAAACTATTTATATGCCTATAAAGGAACAGGGTACTAGTTAATATTGAGAATTATATGTTTATTATGAAATGTAAAAGGGATATGCATAGATAAAGGGGGTGTGTATAAATTAAATGGTGTGATGATAACAAATGTGATTTAAGGATGCGAAGGAATTCTAATAGGAGATGTGAAAAGTAGGCAGGGAAAAACAAATTGCATCAGAGGAAAAGGCACAGAAATGTGTTACAAGTAGAGGAAAATAGAGGAGGCAAATGAGCACTGTTTGAGAGGTACTCTAATCTGGTAGGATTCAAGGAAGGTACAACAAACTCAGTTAAGTATAGAAATACAATTAGCTCCAGAGGGAGTAGGAGGGGAAGGGGGAAAGGGAAGGGAGGGTAAAATAGAGGGAAGAAGTAGTAAGGGAAAAGAGGATTAAAATTGAGGCAGCCTGAAAGAAGGGAGGGAAGACTGAGGGATAGAGTGGTAAGAAATAATTAACCCTCTGTGGTGGGGAAGGGAGACAGGAGAACTAAAAGTATAAACAAGGGGAAAGGGGATGGAAGGAAAGACACAGATAGTAATCATAACTGTGAATGTGAATGGGATGAATTCTCCAATAAAACAGGGGGGGATATCAGAATGATTTAAAAACCATAATCCAACAATATGTGGTTTAAAAGAAACACATTGAAAGGGGGTATACACACGGTAAAGGTAAAAGGTTAGAAAAGAAAGTACTGTGTTTCACTTGCTGTAAAAAAGCAGGGGTAGTAATCCTCATCTCAGACAAATTAAAAGCAGAAATATATCTAATCAAAAGAAATAAGAAAATAAATTATATCCTGCTAAAAGGTACCATAGGCAACGAATCAATTTCATTACTAAACATATATGCTCCAATTGGTATAGCATTCAATTACTTAGAGGAGAAGTTAACGAAGTTACAGGAAAAAAGGCAGCAAAACTACACTCGTGGGGGATCTCAAACTTCCCCTCTTTGAACCTGATAAATCTAATCTCAAAATAAACAAGAAAGAAGTGAAAGAGGTGAACAAAACTCTGAATAAGTTAGGTATGCTAGACCTCTGGAGAAAACTGAAAGGGGATAGAAAGGAATATATCTTTTTCTCAGTGATACCTGGCACAAACACAAAAATTAAACATGTGCTAGGCCATAAACACCTCATTATCCACTGAAAAAAGTCAGAGATAGTGAATGCATCTTTCACAGATCATTATATGTAATCAAAGGTCATGAAAACATAAACCAAAAATTAATTGGAAATTAAAAACTTTAATCCTAAAGAAAGTGTGGGTTAGACAACAAATTATAGAAACATTCCTCAGCTTAATTGAAGGGAATAACAATAGTGAGACAACCTACCAAATCTTATGGGATACTGCAAAAGCAGTTCATAGGGAAGTTTTATATCTTTGAATGCCTACATAAAAAAAAAATAGAGAAAGAGGAGATCAATGAATTGGGCATACAGCTGAAAAAAGCTAGAAAAAGAACAGATTGAAAATCCCCAAGTAAATACCAAATTAGATATACTGGAAATCAAAGGAGAGATTAATAATATTGCAATTAGTACCACTTTTAAACTAATTAAAAAAAAAACCTAAGGGTTGGTTTTATGAAAAAAAAAAACAAAAAGTTATCATACCCTTTGTCAATTTGATTAAAAAAAGAAAGAAGAAAATCAAATTTGCAATATCAAAAATGAAAGGGGTGAACTATTCTCCAATGAGAAGGAAATTAAAACAACAATTAAAATTACTTTGCCCAAATTTATGGCAATAAATTCGACAATCTCAATGAGATGAAAGGTCATTTCACCAAAGTATAAATTTCACATATTAACAGAAGAGGAACGTGAGTACTTAAATAACCCCATGTCAGAAAAGGAAATTGAACAAGTTATGAATGAACTTGCTAGGAAAAATCTCCAGGAATTCTATCAAACAGTTATCAAACAATTAATTCCAATATTATATAGACTATTTGAGAAAACTACTGAAGGAGCCTTACAAGACTCTTTCTATGATACAGATATGGTTCTGACAAGTAATCCAGAAAGAACCAAAACAGAAAGAAAATTATAAACCAATTTCTATAACAAATATAGATGCAAAAATTTTAAATAAAATATTAGCAAAAAGAATACAGTAACTCCTGAGAATAATACTTTATGATCAGGTAAAATTTAAAGTAGGAATGCAGGGATGGTTCAATATCAGAAAAACTATTAACGTTATTGTTCATATCAACAACAAGACTAACAGAAATGATAGGATTAGCTCAATAGATGCAGAAAAAGGTTTTGGTAAAATACAACTCCAATTCCTATTGAAAACAATGAGATTGAAAACAATGGAAAGCATAGGAATAAATGGAACTTTCCACAAAATACTAAGCAGTATCTACCTAAAACCACCAGCAAACATTATATACCATGCTATCAAGCTAGACGTATTCCTTATAAAGTCAGGGGTGAAAGAAGGATATCCATTATCACCAATGTTATTCAATATGGTATTAGAAATGCTAGCTGTAGCAATAAGAGAAGAAAAAGAAAATGAAGGAATTAGAATAGGCAGAGAAGAAACGAAGTTATCGCTCTTAGCAGATGATATGATGTGTGTTCATCCTTTGTTACCAAAGAACACCGTTCCATCAAAGAAATAATGACATGACTTGCACTTGACCTTGTTTAGAATGAAGGATGGCTATGCACGTCATCAACCTCACTTCTCCTCCAGAGCTATCTGTATCTAGTGACCAGATGTGCATCAGGATGACTGGAGACATCCCAGGATGACGCAATTGGGGTTAAGTGAATTGCCCAAGGTCGCATAGCTAGTGAGTGTCAAGTGTCTGAGGTGACATTTGAACTCAGGTCCTCCTGCTCCTGCACTGCTGCTCTGTCCACTGTGCCACCTAGCTGGACACAATGATAGAGAAACCCAGAGAATCAAGTAGAAAAACTACTTGAAATAATAAACAACTTTGGGAAAGTTGCAGATTACAAAATAACCCCACATAAATCATCTGCATTTCTATATATTACTAACAGAGCACAAGAGCAAGAGATAGAAAGAGAAATCGCATTTAAATCTACTGTAGACACTATGAAATATTTGGGAGCCTACCTGCCCAAACAAACCAATGGACTATAAGAACAAAATTATAGAACACTATTCACACAAACAAAGTCAGATCTAAGTAGGTGGAAAATCATTAGTTGCTCATGGATAAGCCAAGCTAATATAATAAAAATGACAGTTCTACCTAAATTAATTTACATATTCAGTTCCACACCAATCAGGGTACCAGATATTTATTTTCTAGAGCTGGAAAAAAGTAATACCAAATTCATCTGGAAGAACAAAAGTTCCAGAATATCAAGAATATTAAGAAAACTAAAAAAAAAACTAACGAAAACAAAACAAAAACAAAAAACTAGGGAAGGTGACCTTGGCCTACCAGATCTTAAATTGTATTATAAAGCAACAATCATCAAAACCTCTTGGTAGTGGCTAAGAAATATAGGGGTAGACCAGTGAAATCAGTTAGGTACTCAAGACAGAGCAGTTAATGAATATAGCAATCTACCGTTTGATCAATCCAAGGACCCCAGATTCTGGGATAAGAACTCACTGTTTCACAAAAATTGTTGGGATAACTGGGTAACAGTGTGGCAGAAGCTGGGCATAGACCAATGCCTGACACCATATACAAGAAGAAAGTGCAAATGGATACCTGATCTAGGTATAAAAATTGATATTGTAGACAAATTAAGGGAGCAAGAAATAGTGTATTTGTCAAATCGATGGAAAATGGAGAAATTTATGACCCCACAAGAGATAGAGAACATTATGAAGTGCAAGATGGATAATTTGGATTACATTAAATTGAAAAGTTTTTGAAAAAACAAACCCAATGCAACCAGGATTAGGTGGGAAGCAGAAAACTGAGAAACTTTTTGGAACTAGTGTCTGTGATAAAGGCCTCAATTCCAGATTATGTAGAGAACTGAGTCAAATGTATAAGAATACAAGTCATTCCTCAACTGATAAATGGTTAAAGAATATGAAGTAGATATTTTCTGAGGAAGAAATTAAAGCTGCCTATAATCATATGAAAAAATACTGTAAAACAATACTGATTAGAGATATGCAAATCAAAACAACTCTGAGGTACCACCTATCAGATTGGCTAACGTAACAAAGGAGAAAGATGATAAATGTCAGAGAAGATGTGAGAGAATTGGAACACTAATTCCTTATTGGTGGAGATGTGAGCTGATCCAACATTCTGGAAATCATTTTGGTACCCTTTGACCCAGCAATATCACTTCCTAAACTGTATCATCAAGAGACCATAAATATGGGAAAGCATCCCACATGTAAAAAAATCTTTATAGCATCACTATTTGTGGTGACCAAAAACTGGTAATCAAGGGGATGCCCATGAGTTGGGAAATGCCTGAATAAATTGCGGTATATGAGTGGAAGGGAATGCTATTGTGCTATAAGTATGATGAACAGGAAGACTTCAGAGAGTGCTGCAAAAACTTATATAAACTGATGCTGAGTGAGAGGAGCAGAACCAGGAGAACTTTGTACATAGCAACAACCAGAATGTGGGAGAAATTTTTCTGGTAGACTTAGTACTTCATTGAAATACATGGACTCAAAAAATTTCCAATGGACTCTTGAGACAAAACACATTCCACATCTAGAGAAAGAACAATGGAATTTGACTGCAGACAGAAACAGACCATTTTCTTATGTATTAAGTTATGTTTGTTTTGCTTTATGGTTTCCCCCATTCATTTTATTTCTTCTATACAACATGCATTTAATGGTAATCTATGTATAGAACCTATGTAAGATTGTACAATTTCTCAGGAAGGGAGTTGGGAGGGAGGGAGTAATGACGGGGAGGGAGTGGAAAAAAAAAATCTAACATATATGTTAGTGATTCTTGGCCACAGAAAAGAAATAAAATAATTCAATTAAAAAAGTATTTTGACCTATGATTCAACCGTTTAGTTGCAGAATGATGTTGTGTCACAAGTAATGTAACTGGATACCACAGTATTTAACATTTTTCAATGGCTAGAAGTGATGAATGAAAATTTTTCCTTTAAGTTGGATTCATGTTTTGAAAAGTTACTTTAATGAAACTTTCAGGATTCAAGATGGTGAAGTAGGCAACACGTCACTGTCACCCTGATATATGCACCTCTAAAATAAAACAAAACAAAAATAGCACTACAGGAAAAATCCTGGAACAGCTAAGCAAGAGGAAAAGTGGGATGAAAGATGGCTCCTCCCACCTACAAGCACCTAATTTTGACTCTCAAAATGAGGGAAATGGTGTACCCTCTTTTGTAGGTGCTGGACAAGATTCACAGTTATTTAGGAGACCGAGGAAACAATAAATCTCCTTGAGAGAGAAGAGTAAATGGGCAGCAGATTCAAAATGAGAATAGATTGACAAGAAAAGAATTGTTTACTCCTCTGCTGAGAGCAGGGTTATATTTGGGAAGCATAGAAGTTACTCCAACTAGTGAAGTATGCAAAATGTACTGAGAAAAGTGTCTTGACACTAGATGGAACAGAGAAGTAAGAACTGACTCTATAGATCCTCCTGATCCCTTGTATCCAAGTCGGCAACACCTTCAGGGAGAATAGGAAATTAGGCAAGCCCATGCTCCAATTAAAGAAATACACAGATGGGATTACAGACCCCATAACAGTTTAACAATATATTTGAAAAATGTATCATATGCTATAACGAGGGCATTGATACTGGTGCAGAGGTTTCCCTTGTATTTGGAAACTTTGATAAGTTTAAACATGCAACTTCTATAGCCATCGCAGGACTGGGAGAGTCTGAATTATCAGCCTGACAAGTGAAACCAACAATGAAAATTGGACAATTACCTAAGAAAAAATATACTTTGGTAATTGTAGCCATTCCTGAATACATCATTGGAACAGATATATTGAGGGGTATAACTAAATTTACCTGAGGGGAGATATCAATTTACCGTAAGGAAGATAGGAATCAATACAATTTTAGTGGGTAAAATAAAATGGACCCAATCACTTTACCTGAATCTTCTGAAGTAATTACATTAAAAGAGTAATGCAAGCCAGTGAGGCAAGATGAAATTAAAAATGGTATAAAGGAATATGTTGTGGCAGGACAGTTAGTTCCTACATCCACTCGATGGAATAGTCCTGTCCAGGAAGTATGAAAGACAGATGGGACATGAAGGTTGACAATGGATTAAATACAACTGAATAAGGTAACTCCTCCCTTGTATCCTCTTGTTCCTGATACCATTACCTTAATAAAAAGGATCCAGGAAGATGATGAACTTGGTATGCAGCTGTTGATTTCACCAGTGCTTTCTTCACTATCCCAATAGATTCTATTCAATGGAATGAATTTGGTTTCACTTGGCAGGGCTGACAATATACTTTTACACATTTGCCACAAGGATATCTGCACAGCCCCACTATTTGTCATAGGATTGTGGCTGAACATTTGCATAACTTAGAGTGGTGTAGAGCTTGCCCACTACATAGATGATATTATGATACAGGGAAAAAATCTAAAAGAAGTGGAGAAGAGTTTGACGGTTTTAATTGAGCATATGAAAAGCAAAGGGTGGGAAATTAATCCTGCAAAGATTCAAGGGCCAGCTCAAACTTTAAAATTTTTGGCAATACCATGAAATAAGGGACTACAAGCCTGACAAAAGATTCAGGATTTTCCTATACCCACCAACAAGAAAGAGGCCCAAAAATCTAAAGAATTATTTGTATATTGGCGACATCACAGACAACATCTAGGATAAATTATGAAACCCTTCAAAAAATTACTAGGAAAAATATGAATTTGACTGGGGACTTGATGAGAGTAAAGCTTTGAGGAATCAAAAGTCATAGATCTATGGTCTATGTAAAGTGACATAGTGGAATAAAAAGTGATTGTAGGATGGACCTGAAAACTGGAGTTTATGGCAAAATAAGAGAGTTGAAATATACCCTTAGGATTTTGGTCTAGGAAAATCCCTTCATTTGGGGTTCACTATATCCCTTCTGAAAAGCAGTTTTTAGCAGCATATTGGGCTTTGGTAGAGACTGAACAACTGGCTTTAGTCTATGATATAATATCAAGGTCTGGAATCCAAATTATGGCCTGAGTAAAGAGTACCCCAGCTTCTCACAGAGTTGAACGTATGTAAGAGACTAGCATAGGACATGGTATATTCAAAATAGATCTAAAACAGGCAAAAGTGGACTTTCTGCTCTACATGAATCTATAACAAACATAGACACTCAGTGAAAGGATATACCCCCTAAACCAAAGCAATGGCTGATGCAGTCCTTGGTAAAATGGATGGGAGAGATGATAAATTGACTGAAGAACAAAAGACATGTACATGGTTTACTGATGGGACAGCAAGATGTTTGGGCCATGATAGATACTGGAAAGCTGTAACTTGTAACCCACGTTGTAGGTGGACTTTGAGAAGTACTTGAATGGTAGAAGTAGTCAATATGCTGAAATTATTATATGTCAAGTTAGCAAAACAGAACAAGGAGGACAGTACCATATATTCTATGATTCATGAGCTGTAGCTAATGGCTTAGGTACATGGATGCTTATGTGGAAAAATCAGAATTAGGAAATTTGTGGCATAGAAGTTTGTGGCAAAGAATTATGGGGAGACATTTGGGACATGTCTTTGGTTACTAACTTGCTAGTTTTTCATGTAGATGTTCATGTGGCCCCACAACACCAGAATGTGAGTATAATGCACATGCTGCTCACCTAGAAATATTGGATTCAAAATATTGTCCCAACTCTGACACCAATTGATGATCCACTACCAGTAAACTAGGCCCCTCAAATGGTCAGCCATTCAGGCGTCCAGGTCACACACTATTTGGCACAAGACCAAGGAGTTAATATCTCTCATTCATTATTAAAAGAAATAGCAAAGAAATGTTACATATGTCAATTGGTAAAGGAACAAAATTGTTCTCAAGTAGTAAATGGGGAGATAGCAAGGGGAAAATTACCAGCCCAAATATGGCAAATACATTATAATGGAACCTTACCCCAAGATAAAGGATGCAAATGTGTATGTACTTGTGATGACACCTATTCAGGTATACTGAGGGCTTGACCCTATAAGAATGTGAACCAGAAAAAAAAAAAACACCTGCAAAACTCTAGATATTATAAATCTATATTATAGAACACAAACGCAGATTCAAAGTGACAGTGGGTCACATTTCAAAGGTAATGATGCAAAGGAATATTGTGTATTAAACAATATATAATGGATACATCATATGCTTTATTATTCACAAGTGTCTGTTTATTGAAAGAATGGATGGGCGATGGAACCCAGATGGTACAGTAGTGTAGAAGCAGGGACCTGCTACAGATATCCCCTGATACCACTTAGAAAACTTGTAAAAATTATTTTAGAGCAGCAAAAGCCAAAAAAATGACAAAGGGAAGTAAAATGTCAGCCCAAGATATTCTGGAAGGTTGATGGGAAAGGTCTATCACACAGGGCTAGGAGTGGAGCACAGTTCAGTGTGGGTTACACCAGTGTGGAGAGAGTGAGAGCACACCATAGAGCATTGAATAAAATGTGGCTACCGTGGATTCAAGACTTCTCAAACCACAAACACTAAAGAGAGTTTCAAAGGTGATTGGAAAGGGTCTTTTATCTGACTGAGAGGGGAGCATAGCCCTGCCCCAACTCAAGTCATAGCATCCGCCCTGGCACTGGACCCTGGGCAGCTGCAGTCACTGCTGAAGTGAAACTTGTTTCTGGAGGCCTCCACTTCACAAAACTCAAAAATCAAGTTTGACTGGGAAAATGAGCAAATGGGGGGAAAACAGACCATAGATTCTTGCTTTCTAGTTAAAGAGGTATTTTCTTGCATCATTGATGATGAAGCAGATCAAAACACAGTGAGATGACAACAAACTAAAGCTCCTGCATCCACAACCTCTAAGAAAAATATGAATTAGTCTTAGGCCATTGATGAGTTCCAAAAAGATTTTGAAAATCACAGGAAAGAAGTAGAGGAAAAATTGAGAAGAGAAATGAAAGTACTGCAAGAGAACCATGAAAAATTAGCCAACATCTTGATAAAGGAAACCGAAAAATGTTGAAGAAAATAACCCCATTAAAATTAGACACTCAAATTGTAAAAGAGGTCCAAAAAGCCAAGGAGGCGAAGAATGCCTTAAAAAGCAGACTGAGTCAAATGGAAAAAAGAAGTCCAAAAATTAGTGAAGAAAAGAATTCTCTAAAAATGAGAATGGAGTAAATGGAAACTAATGACTTAAGGAGAAATTAGTTAATTATAAAACAAAACAAACCAAAAGAAAAAATAGAAGACAGTGTGAACTATCTTATTAGAAAACAACTGACTTGAGAAATGGATCTAGGAATGATAATTTAACAATTATTGGACTACCTGAAAGCCATGATCACAAAAAGATACTATTTATCATTTTCCAAGAAATTATTAAGTAAAACTGTCCTGATAAACCACTTTTGGGGGTTTTGTTGTTTTGTAAATTTATTTATTTATTTAAAGTTTTGAACATTAATTTCCACAAAATTTTGACTTCCAATTTTCTCCCTATCTCTGCCCTCCCCAAAACATCGCATATTCTAATTACCTTTCCATCAAACTGCCCTCTCTTCTAACACCTCTCCCATCCCCTATTCCTTTTGTCCTGTAGCTCAAGATAAATTTCCATACTCCATTACTTGTATTTCTTATTTCCCAGTTGTATGCAAAAACAAATCTCAACATTTGTTCCTAAAACTTTGAGCTCCAACTTCTCTTCCTCCTTCCCTTCCCACACACCCCCACTGAGAAAGTAAGCAATTAAATATGGGCTACGTAGGTGAAGTTTGGCAAATAACTTCCATAATAGTCATTTTGCGTGAGACTGTATTTTCCTCCATTCTATCTTGCCCAACCATTTTTTCTATTCTCTCTTTGGACCTTGTCCCTACCCAAGAGTGTTTACTTCTAACTGCTCCCTCCTCCCCTTTGCCCTCCCTTCTATCATCACCCCCACCTTGCTTATCCCCTTCTCCTCTACTTTCCTGTACTGTAAGATAGGTTTTCATACAAACTAAGTGTGCATGTTATTCTTCCCTTGAGCCAAATATGATGAGAGTAAGCTTCACTTTTTCCCTCTCACCTTTCCCCTTTTCCCCTTCGTTTAAAAAGTTTTCTCTTGCCTCTTTTATGGAGACAATTTGACCCATTCCATTTCTCCCTTTCTCCTCCCAATATATTCCTTTTTCACCCCCTAATTTTGTTTTTTTTTTTGTGTGTATGAATCCTTCCTATTCTACTCACCCTGTTCTCTCTGTTTCTCTCTCTGTCTCTGTCTCTGTCTCTGTCTCTCTCTCTCTCTCTCTCTCTTTGTCTCTCTCTCTCTCTCTCTCTCTCTCTCTCTCTCTCTCTCTCTCTCTCTCTCTCTCTCTCTCTCTCTCTCTCGTCCTTTGGAAATGTTTTAGGTCCTTGTGTTGGAGTGAAGGGCTAAATCTATCAAAAACAGCGTGTTTCTGTAATATGTACCATTTTCTTGTTTTGTCATGTTAGCCAGTTTCATAGGTGTGATGTGTTACCACAGAGTTCTTTTGATTTGCATCTCTCTAATCAATACTGTTTTAGAGTATTTTTCCTATGACTATAGATATCGTTATTGTGTCCCTCTGAAAACTGTCTTTTAATGTATTTTGACCATTTATCATATGGGGAATGATTTGCATTCTTGTAAATTTGACTCAGTTCTCTATGTATTTTGAAAATGAGAACTTTATCACAGACAATACTTGGAAAAAAATATTTCCCACTTTTCTACTTCCCTCCTAATCTTCACTGCATTGCTTTTGCTTAGACAAAACCTTTACAATTTAATGTTATCAAAATTATCCATTGTGCATTTCATAACGTTTTCTATCTCTTCTTTGATTATAAATAACTCAATTCTCCATAAATCTTACAAACAAACTATTCCTTGCTTGTCTACTTTGTTCATAGCATAATATATATAATATAAATAATATATAGTGTAGTTCACCAAAAGATAAAAGATATATTTACAATTGCATGGAATTTTAAAATTTTGTTTTTATAAAAGCAACACAAATAAGAAGGAACACTGATGAATGGGAAATATCATGAAGTACATTTTTTCACAATTTTACTTTCTTCCAATTATAGGTAAAAATAATTTTCAATACTTGTTTTTAAAATAGAGTTCCAAATTTTCTCTCTTGCTCTCCATCCCATTTACTGAGAAGGTTACCAATTTGATATGTTATACTTGCATAGTCAAGCAAAGCATATATTAGGTAAGTTGTAAAAGAAAACAGATGAAAATAATAATAATAAATAAATGAAACAAAAATAAGTTTATAAAAGTATGTTTTTTGGGGGGGGAGTCAAGATGACAGAGTAAAAAGATGCACATTCTCTAACTCTTCCCCCACAGCACAAAAAAAATCTGCAAAAAAAGTACTACAACAAATTCTAGAATGGCAGAACCCACAGAACGACAGAATGGAGAAGATTTCTGGCAGTCAGCTTATGTGGCCACCACAGCAGCCAGGATCCATTGTTGGATCAGCTCAGTGAAAAGCCCCTGGAGAAATTGTACTGAATCTCAGATCTGAGCAGGGTCCTGGGGCTTGGCAGAGCTGGAGGCCTCTGATGAGTAAACTCCTCCCCTTGACTGTGCCAAATTTGAGGAACTGAAAACTTACATGACCCCAGAGTATACACTACTCTTGACAAAGGATGTAAAAGTCAACTAACTTGTCAGAAAAATGCCCAAAAAGGGGAAAAAATAATACTATTGAAGGTTATTTTCCTGGTTAACAGTTATTCTCTTCTATCATTTCAAATGAGGAAGAACAAAGATTATCATCATGGAAAGACATAAAAGTCAAAACTTCTGAATCCAAAGCCTGTAAAATAAATATGCAATAGACCCAGACAATGGAAGAGTTCAAAAGTGACTTTGAAAATCCAGTCAGAGAGATGGAGGAAAAATTGAAAAGAGAAATGAAAGCATTGCAATAAAATCATGAAAAAGGAGTTGACCCCAAAAATGCTGAAGAAAATAACACCTTTAAAATAGACTAAATCAAATGGCAAAGGAGGCTCAAAAAGCCAATGAGGAAAAAAAAAAACACTTTAAAATAAAGAATCACCCAAATGGAAAAGGAGATTCAAAAGCTCACTGAAGTAAATAGTTCTTTAAAAATTAGAAAGGAAGCTATGACTTTATGAGAGACCAAAATATTAAAAAAAAAAACTAAAAAAATGAAAAAGAAAACAATGTGAGATATCTCATTGGAAAAACAACTAACCTGGAAAATAGATGGAGGAGAGACAATTTAAAAATTACGGGACTAACTGAAAGCCATGATCAAAAAAAGAGCCTAGACATCTTTTTTCATGAAATTATCAAGGAAAACTGCCCTGATATTCTAGAACCAGAGGTTAAAATGAATATTGAATGAATCTAACGATCACCTCCTGAAAGTGATCCATAAAGAGAAACTCCTAGGAATATTGCAGCCAAATTCCAGAGTTCTCAGGTCAAGGAGAAAATACTGCAGGCAGCTAGAAAGAAACAATTCTAGTATTGTGGAAATACAGTCAGGATATCACAAGATCTAGCAGCTTATATGTTAAGGGACTAAAGGTCTTGAAATATGATATTCCAGAAATCAAAGGAACTAGGATTTAAAACAAGAATCATCTACCCAGCAAAACTGAGTATAATGCTTCAGGGGAAAAATGGTTATTCAAGGAAATAGAGCACATTCAAGCATTCTTGATGAAAAGACCAGAGCTGAAAAGAAAATTTGACTTTCCAACACCAGAATCAAGAGAAGCATGAAAAGAAACAGGAAAGACAAATCACAAGGGACTTACAAAATTTGAATTGTTTATGTTCTTACATGGAAAGATATTTGTAACTCTTGAAACTTTTCTCCGTATCTGGGTAGTTGGAGGGATTGCACACACACACACACACACACATATATATACATACATATATATATACATACATACATACAGAGAGACAGAGAGCACAGGGTGAGTTTAATAGGAAGCATTCATATATTAAAAAATAAAATTAAGTGGGTGAGAGATAAATATATTGTGAGGAGAAAGGTAGAAATGGAATGGGGAAAATTATCTCTCATAGAAGAAGCAAGAAAAATTTTCCAAAGAAGGGTAAAATGGGGGAAATGAGAGGGGAAAATTGAAGGTTACTCTCATCATATTTGACTCAAGGAAGGAGTAACGTGCACACTCAATTTGGTATGGAAACCTACATTACACTACAGGAAAGTAGGGGAAAAGGGGAGAAGCAGGATGGGGGTGATGATGGAAGGGAGACCAAATGGAAGAAGGGAGCAATTAGGAGTGAAAACTCTTGAGTAGGGACAAGGTCAAAAGAGAGAATAGAAGAAAGGTGGGGCAGGATAAGACGGAAGAAAATACATTTAGTCTTACACAACATGACTATTATGGAAGTCATTTGCAAAACTGCACTTATGTAGCTTATATTGAATTGTTTGCCTTCTCAGTGGGCATGCATGGGGAGGAAGGAAGGAAGTGAAGTTGGAACTCAAAGTTTTAGGAGCAAATGTTGAGAATTTTTTTTTGTGTACAACTGGAAAAAAAGAAATACAGGTAATGGGGTGTAGAAATTTATCTTGCCCTACAGGACAAGAGAGAAGATGAGGATAAGGGAAGGGAGGTGTGCTAAAAGGGAGGGCATATTGGTGGAAGGAGAAATCAGAATGCAAGGTATTTTGGGGTGGGGAGAGAGGAATTATGGGGAGAAAGTCTGGAACCCAAAATTTTGCGGAAATGAATGTTGAAAATTTAAATAAATTTTAAAAAATCTATATTTTAATCTGCATTCAGACTCCATCAGTTCTTTCTCTGGGGAATGATAGAATTTTTAATCATAAGTCCTTCAGAGTTTTCTGGGATTATTGTATTGCTGAGAACAGCTAAGTCATTCACAATTGATCACCTTACACTTTTTCCGTTACTCTGCAAGATCTTTTCTTGATTATACTCATTTAATTTTTCATCACTTCATGTCAGTCTTTCTGAGTTTTTCTCAGAGAATCCTGTTTATAATTTCTTACATCACAATAGTGTTCCACCACAATCATATGCCACAACATTTTCAGCCACTCACAAATTGATAGCCTTTAATTTCCATCAGAGTCCTGCTCTTTTTGATAGCAAAGGGCCCCTCGTAATATCTTTCTGATAAGTTTTCTTTTTTTTTTAAATTGAATTATTTTATTTGTTTTCAGGGTTCCACAATCAGTTCCATATGTCTTACCTTTTTTTCCCACTACCTACCCTTCTCTCCTCTCTCCCTCTCCACTATCTTCCTGAGACAGCATACAATCTTATATAGGTTCTACACATACATTGCTATTAAATGCATGCTGCATAGAAGAATTAAAATGAATGAGTGAAGTCAAAAACCAGAAGAAAACAAAATGTAATACAAAAGAAAATGGTCTATTTGTATCTCTGATCCAATTCCATAGTTCTTTCTCTGGATGTGGAAGGAGTTTTTGCCTCGAGAGTTCATTGGAAATCTTTTAAGTTTATGCATTTCAATGGAGTATTAAGTCTACCAGAAAAAATCATCTCATACTGTGGCTGTCGCTGTATACAAAGTTCTCCTGGTTCTGCTCCTTTCACGCAGCGTCAGCTCATATAAGTCTTTCCAGATTTCTTTGTTCTTCCTGTTCATCATTTCTCATAAGACAATTGTATTGCATTACATTCATATACCACAGGTTGTTCAGTCATCCCCCAGTTGATAGGCATCCGTTTGATTTCTAGGTTTTGGTCTCCATAAAGAAAGATACTATGAATATTTTTGTACATGTGGGATCATTTCCCATTTTTATGATCGCTTAGGGATACAGTCTCAGAAGCGATATTGCTGGGTCAAAGGGTATGCACATTTTTGTAGCCCTTTGGGCATAGTACCAAATTGCTCTACAGAATGTTTGGATCAGCTCACAGCTCCACCAACAATGAATTAGTGTTCCAACTCTCTCAATTCTTCTCCAACATTTATCATCTTCCTGGTTTTTCATGTTAGCCAATCTTATAGGTGTGATGTGGTACCTCAGAGGTGCTTTGATTTGCATCTCTCTAATCAATAGCTTTTTAGATCATTTTTTCATATGATTATAGATAACTTTAATGTCTTCCTCTGAAAACTCATCCTTTTTGATTATTTATCAACTGGGGAATGACTTCTTTTCTTGTAGATTTGACTCAGTTTTGTTCGTATTTTAGAAATCGTTATCACAGACACTATTTGCAAAATTTCTTTCCCAGCTCACTGCTTCCCTTCTAATTTTGGTTGCACTAGATTTCTTGTGCAAAACCTTTTCAATTTAGTGTAATCAAAATTATCCATTTTGTACTTCATAATATTCTCTATCTCTTGTTGGCTCATAAATTTCTGCATTCTTCATAAATCTGACAAATACATTATTCTTTGCTCCCCTAATTTGCTTAAAATAGCAACCTTTATACCTAGATCATGTATCCATTTGGACTTTATTATTGTGGGTGGTGTCAGGCGGTGGTTTACGCTGAGTTTTGCCACACTGTTGTCCAGTTTTCCCAGCAATTTTTATTGAACAGTGAGTTTTTATCCAAGAAGATGGGGTCCTTGGGTTTATCAGACAGTAGATTGCTATATTCATTAACTACTGTGTCTTGAGTATTTTACCTGTTCCACTGGGCTACCCCTCTATTTCTTAGTCAGTACCAAGTGATTCTGATTATTGCTTCTTTATAATACAATTTGATTTTTGATAGGGATAGATCACCTTCCTACCATAACTTTTCATTAGTCCCCTTAATATTCTGTACCTTTTGTTCTTGCAAATGAAATTTGATATTATTTTTTATAGTTCCAGAAAACAATTATCAGGTAGTTTTCTTGGTATGGAACTGAATAAGTAAATAATATTATGTAGAATTTCCATTTTATTGTATTAGTTCTGCCAACCCATGAGCAACTTGTGTTTTGCCACTTATATCTGACTTTGGGCCAAGTGTTTTGTGACTCCATTCATATAGTTCCTGGGTTTGTTTTAGCAGTTAGATTCTCAAATATTTTCTGGTGTCTATTCTGACCATAAATGGGATTTCTCTTTCTATCCCTTGTTATTGGGCGTTGTTATTAATATGTGGAAATGCAGATGATTTATCTGGGTTTATTTTGTAACCTGCAAATTTGCCAGAGTTATTTATTATTTCAAGCAGTTTTAAATTTGATTCTCTGGGATTCTCTAAGTATGTCATCATATCATCTGCAAAGAGTGATAATTTAGTTTCTTCTTTGCCTATTCTAATTCCTATAATTTATTTTTCTTCTCTTATTGCTACAATTAGCATTTACAAAACTATGTTGCATAACATTGCTTAATAGACATCCTTGTTTCACCCCTGCTGTAATTGGAACTGCATCTAGCTTGTCCCTGTTGCATATAATGTTGTTGATGGTTTTAGGTAGATACTGCTTTTTATTTTACAGAAAGTTCCATTTATTCCTATGCTTTCCATTGTTTTCAATAGGAATGGGTGTCATATTTTGTCAAAAGCTTTTTCTGCAACAATTGAGAAAATTCTATGGTTTTTATTAGTTTTGTTGTTGATATAGTTAATAATGCTTACTGTGTTTTTCTTCTAATATTGAACCTGTTCTGCATTGCTGGTATAAATCCCACCTGATGACAATGTATTATTCTCATGATAAGTTGTTGTATTCTTTATGCTAATATCTTATTTTGCTCTATATTCACTGGAGAAATTAGTCTATAATATTCTCTCTCTGTTTTAGCTCTTCTTGGTTTAGTTTTCAGAGCCATATTTGTTTCATAAAAAGACTTTTGTAGGAGTCCTTTTTCGACAATTGCTTAATTTTTCCTGGTTGTATTTTTATCTCAACTCTTACTCTTAGAGATGAGTCAGTTTCCCAGTACTCACCTAACTATGTCTCCATCTCATATTTCCATGCGAGATAACCATGACAATTTTCTGTCATTGGCTAAGTCCTTTAATAGTGAGTTTTTTTCTGCCCATTAGTATTAGAGAATTAATTTAGTCAACTGGACTGAAATTGACTTAATAAAGTGAAACTTACTGATGCTTTAGAACACAAATAATTGATACAAACTCCCCAAAGGATACACATTCATCTGTTACACATTGTCTTAAAAATATATAGGAAAATTAGGGGAAATTAGTTTCAAGAGCAGAAGTCACATGTGCCAAAGTGGTGATCCATGTTGACTCTTTTCTGATGTTCCTCTTCTTCCACTTGTCAGGTATTTTAAGAAGCTCTCCTTAGATATGTTGTAGCACATGTAGATGGCTCTTTGTAAGACTATAAGTCCAGCCTGTAAGTGTCTTACAATGAGTCAGACTTTACCATAAGGTGACAGAGGCCCTGCTACAAACTAATCTTGGGATGTTATTTAGGATTCTAATACAAATATAGGAGTTATGATATAAATTGATTCATGATGTAACCTTGGTAGAATGTAAACTCCTTTCAGGTATTACTTCATATTTTTTTTTCTAAAGGGAAACAATTTTGTAAGACTTCAGAACTCTCATCAGTAAAACACATAACCAAGATGTCAGGCTTCCCACTTCTTTTATTTGTTTAATATAAATTTATTTATTTAACTTTTTACATTCATTTTTACAAAATTTTGGGTTCCAAATTTTCCCCGTTTGTCCCCTCTGCCAACCCCAATGCACCCAACATTCTATTTTCCCCTATCACCAATCTGTCCTCTCTTCTATCATCCCTCCTTTCCCTTGTCCCTATCTTCTCTTTTGTCCTGTAGGGCCACATAACTTTCTATTCCCCATTACCTGGATTTCTTATTTCCTAGTAGCAAGAACAATACACGACATTGTTCCTAAAACTTTGAGTTCCAACTTCTCCCCATCCCTCCCACCCCACCTATTTCCTTTGGTAAGGCAGGCAATTCAATATAGGCCATATCTGTGAAGTTTTACAAATGACTTCCATAATAGTCAGGTTGTGTTAGAGTAACTATATTTCCCTCCATCCTATCCTGGCCCTCATTGTTTCTATTCTCTCTTTGATACTGTCCCTCCTCGAATGTTGACTTCAAATTGCTCCCTCCTCCCATTGCCTTCCCTTCCATCATCCCCCCCGACCCTGCTTATCTCCTTCTCCCCCACTTGCCTGTATTGTAAGAAAGGTTTTCATACCAAAATGAGTGTGCATTTTATTCCTTCCTTTAGTCAAATGTGATGAGGGGAAACTTTATGTTTTTTTTTCTCAGCTCTCTTCTTTTTCACTCCACTAAACAGTCTCCTGCTTGCCTCTTGAATGAGATACAATTTACCCCATTCCATTTCACCCTCTCTCCTCTCAGTACTTTTCTCTCTCACTGTTTACCCTAATTTTTTAAACATATGATCCCATCTTATTCAATTCACTCTGTGCTCTCTGTCTGTGTGTGCGCGCACGTGTGTGTGTGTGTGTGTATGTGTGTGAGTAATCCCACCAACTACCCAGATACTGAAAAGTTTCACGCGTTACAAATATTGTCTTTCCATGTAGGAATGTAAACAGTTCACTTTTGGTAAGTCCCTTATGACTTCTCTTTGCTGTTTACTTTTTCATGTTTCTTCTCATTCTTGTGTTTGAAAGTCAGATTTTCTTTCCAGCTCTGGTCTTTTCATCAAGAATGCTTGAAAGTCCTCTGCTTCATTGAAAGACTATTTTTTTCCCCTGAAGTATTATACTCAGTTTTCCTGGGTAGGTGATTCTTGTTTTGAGTCGTAGTTCCTTTGACTTCTGGGATATCCTATTCCATGCCCTTCAATCCCTTCATGTAGAAGCTGCTAGATCTTGTTTTATCTTGATTTTATTTCCACAATACTGGAATTGTTTCTTTCTAGCTGCTTGCAATGTTTTCTCCTTGACCGGAGAATTCTGGAATTTGGCCACAATGTTCCTAGGAGTTTCTCTTTTTGGATCTCTTTCAGGCAGCAATCGATGGATTCCTTCAATACTTACTTTGTCCTCTGGTTCTAGAATCTCAGGGCAGTTTTCCTTGATAATTTCTTGAAAGATGTTGTCTAGGCTCTTTTATTGATCATGACTTTCAGGTAGTCCCATAATTTTTAAATTCTCTCTCCTGGATCTATTTTCCAGGTCAGTTATTTTTCCAATGAGATATTTCACATTATCTTCCAATTTTTCATTTTTTTTTGATTTTCTTTTGTGATTTTTTAGTTTCTCTTAAAGTCATTAGCCTCCATCTGTTCCATTCTAATTTTGAGAAAACTATTTTCTTCAGTGACCTTTTTTTAATATTTTTTTTTTATTTTTTAAATAATTATTTATTTATTTAACTTTTTACATTCGTTTTCACAAAATTTTGGGTTCCAAATTTTCTCTCCTTTTATCCCTTCCCCCCACCCCAATACACCAAGCAATCTAATTTTTCCTATCTCCAATCTGCCCTCTCTTCTATCATCCCTCCCTTCTCTTGTCCCCATCTTCTCTTTTCTCCTGTAGGGCCAGATGACTTTATATTCCTCATTAACGGTATGTCTTCTTTCCTAGTAGCAACAACAATACTAAACAGTTGCTCCTAAAACTTTGACTTCCAAATTCGCCCCATTCCTCCCTCCCCACCCATTCCCTTTGGGAAGGCAGGCAATTCAACATGGGCCATATCTGTGTAGTTTTGCAAATGATTCCCATGATAATTGTGTTGTGTAAGACTAACTGAATTACCCTCCATTCTCTCCTGCCCCTCATTGTTTCTCTTCTGTCTTTTGGTCCTGTCCCTCCCCAAGTGTTGACTTCAAATTGCTCCCTCCTCCCTTTCCCATCCCTTCCATCATCCCCCACCCCTTGCTTATCTCCTTCTCCCCCACTTTCCTATAACGTAAGATGGATTTTCATACGAAAATGAGTGTGCATTTTATTCCTTCCTTTAGTCAAATAGGATGAGGGTAAACTTCTTGGTTTTTTTTTTTTCTCAGCTCTCCTCTTTTTCCCTCCACTAAAAAGTCTCCTACTTGCCTCTTAAATGACATGTAATTACCCCATTCCGTTTCACCCTCTTTCCTCCCACTACATTTCTCTCTCACCATTTACCTTAATTTCTTTTAAGATATGGTCCCATCCTATTCAATTCACTCTGTGCTCTCTGTCTCTGTATGTGTCCGCATGTGTGTATGTGAGTGCGAGTGCATGCGTGTACATGTGTGTGTGTGGTCCCACCAACTACCCAGATACTGAAAAGTTTTAAGAGTTAGAAATATTGTCTTTCCATGTAGGAATGTAAACAGTTCACTCATGGTAAGTCCCTTAAGACTTCTCTTTGCTGTTTACTTTTTCATGCTTCTTCTCATTCTTGTGTTTGAAAGTCAAATTTTCTTTTCAGCTCTGGTTTTTTCATCAAGAATGATTGAAAGTCCTCTGTTTCATTGAAAGACCATATTTTCCCTTGAAGTATTATACTCAGTTTAGCTGGGTAGGTGATTCTTGGTTTGAGTCCTAGTTCCTTTGACTTCTGGAATATCCTATTCCACGCCCTTGGATCCCTTAATGTAGAAGCTGCTAGATCTTGGGTTATCTTGATTTTATTTCCACAATACTGGAATTGTTTCTTTCTAGCTGCTTGTAAGATTTTCTCCTTGAGCTGGGAGTTCTGGAATTTGGCCACAATGTTCCTAGGAGTTTCTCTTTTTGGATCTCTTTCAGGTGGTGATCGATGGATTCTTTCAATACTTATTTTGCCCTCTGGTTGTAGAATGTCAGGGCAGTTTTCCTCGATAATTTCATGGAAGATGATATCTAGGCTCTTTTTTTGATCATGACTTTCAAGTAGTCCCATAATTTTTAAATTGTCTCTCCTGGATCTATTTTCCAGGTCAGTTGTTTTTCCCATGAGATGTTTCACATTCTCTTCCATTTTTCATTCTTTTGGTTTTGTTTGGAGATTTCTTGGTTTCTCGTAAAGTCATTAGACTCCATCTGTTCCATTCTAATTTTGACAGAGCTATTCTCTTCAGTGAGCTTTTGAACCTCTTTTTCCCTTTGGCTAATTCTGCTTTCGAAAGCATTCTTCTCCTCACTGGCTTTTTGAAGCTCTTTTGCCAATTGAATGAGCCTATTTTTCAAGGAGTTATTTTCTTCAGCATTTTTTTGGGTCTCCTTTACCAAGGTATTGACCCGTTTTTCATACTTTCCTTGCATCTCTCTCATTTCTCTTCCCAGTTTTTCCCCCTCCTGTCTAACTTGCTTTTCAAAATCCTTTTTGAGCTCTTCCAAGGCCTGAGCCCACCCGACATCCTCCTGGGATGACTGGGGTACCGAGGCCCCGCCCTACACGTCTTTCCCTGATGGCAAGAATATGTCCTCCTCGTTGTCAGATCCGAAAGTCGGGATCATTTGCATCTGTTCATAGAAACTCTCTATAGTCTTATTTTTCTTCCCTTTTCTAGGCATTTTCCCAGCCAGTTACTTGACTTCTGAGATCTCTTCCCACCCCCTCCTAGATCCGCCCAGTTAGTGCTTGGGGTCTGAGATTCAAATGGGCTTTCTGTGGCAGGCGCCGCTGCTATTCAATGTGAGCTTTAGTTCTGGTGCTGAGGTTGGGGCAGGGCTGCCTCCCAGGCTCAGTTCCCTCAGGGGCTTTATGCTGAGACCTTCAATAATGGAGGGGGTGGGGGCAGGGCCATCTCCCAGGCTCAGTGCCTTCAGGGGCTTTATGCAGAGACCTTCAGAAATGGAGCGGGTGGGGCAGGGCCGTCTCCCAGGTTCAGCTCCTTCAGGTGGTTTATGCAGAGACTTTCAGTAATGAAAATCCTGCCTGCTGCTGGGGGAATCCCAGGCCGCAGCCACTGTGCCACCCTGCCTCCGCTGCCGCCCCCGCCTCTGCCTCCGCCACTTCCTGCCCCTGCCTCTGCCTCCGCCGCTTCCTCCCGAGGGGGCCCAAGCCACAGGACACCCCGCTCCCCTCTCGTCCAGCCCAGCCGTCTCTCTCACTGACCTGTAGAGTCTGTGGGTGGAGGGACCTTCCAGGCCGCCGGAGGTTCCGTCCCTGAAGCCTGCTCGAATCAGCTTCTCTGGGGCCCGGGCCAGGGCAGCACTGTGATGGGGTCCGCTTTCTGGGGTGCGATGGACGCTGGGGACAGCTCTCCAGGGCTCTCTGCATCGGAAATCTCTTCCACTATGTTTCTGCACCCCTGCAGTGATCCAGAACTTCTGGTGAGCTCTTCTTACATTAAATCTGTGGGCTGTGGGTTCAGAGCTCGTATACATGCATCTTTCTGCTCTGCCATCTTGACTCCACCCCTTCAGTGACCTTTTGAAACTCTTTTTCCATTTGGCTAATTCTGCTTTTGAAAGCATTCTTCTTCTCTTGTCCTCATTGGCTTTTTGAACCTCTTTTGCCAATTGAGTGAGCCTATTTTTCAAGGTGTTATTTTCTTCAGCATTTTTTGCAGTCTCCTTTGCCAAGGTATTGACCTATTTTTCATGCTTTTCTTGCATCTCTCTCATTTCTCTTCCCAGTTTTTCCTCCACCTGTCTGCCTTGATTTTCAAAATCCTTTTTGAGCTCTTACAGGGCCTGACCCCATTGAATATCTATTTAGGATGTTTGGAATACAGAGAACTTGACTTCTATGTCTTTCTCTGATGGTAGGCATTGTTCTTCCTCATCAGAAAGGAAAGGAGGAAACATCTGTTGACCAAGAAAGTAACCTTCTATGGTCTTATTTTTTTCCCCCTTTTCTGGACATTTTCCCAGCCAGTTACTTGACTTCTGAGATTCCTCTCCGCCCCTGCCTCACTAGTGCTTGGGGTCTGAGATTCAAATGCTGCCCCCCAGCCTCAAGGCTACCAGCGGAGGGCTGGGCTGCTATTCAGTGTGAGAGATTAAGTTCAGGGTCTCAGGTGGGGGCAGTGCCACCTCCCAGGCTCAGTTCCTTCAGGGGGTTTATGTGGAGACCTTCTGTAATGGACCCAAGTTCCTGCCTGCTCTGGGATCCCCTGGCTGTTGCTTCTCCCACCACTTCCTCCTGAGGGGCCTGAGTTATGGAGGCAACCTGCTCCCCTCTCGGCCAGCCCAGAATGCTCTCTCACTGACCTGTGCACCTGTAGGTGGAGGGACCCTCGCGTCCTTCGGAGGTTCCGTCCCTGAATCCTGCTTGGATCTGCTCCTTTTGGGGTCACGTGGCCAAGGCAGGATTTGGCTCTGCTCTGTGTCCATTGCATGATGAACCTTTGGTGGTGGTTTTTCAGGGCTCTCTGGAACAGAAATCTCCTCCACTCCATTGCTGTGTGGCTTCCTCTGCTCCAGAACCCGTTGGGAGTTCTTTTTACAGGTAATTTATAGGCTGTGGGTTTGAAGTTAGCATATTTGAATCTTTCTACTCCACCATCTTGTCTCCTCCCTACTTCATATATTCTTCCTCAACATATAATTTGTGATTGATTAATAGATAGGTTATGCTGAATGGTTATTAATACCTCTTATTACTATAATTCAAAGATCCTGTGCTTTATTTACTGTCTGACTTTTTCATGTAAAATGTCTTCCTGATTTCCCTATCAAGCAAGCATTTTTTAAAATTATTTATTCATTTTTAGTTTTCCACATTCATTTCTTCAAGATTTTGATTTTTCTCCATTTTTCCCCTCCCCCCACCCACAGATGACAGAAATTCTGATTACCTTTCCCACAGTCTGCCCTATCTCTCATTGCTTTCCTTATCTTCTTTCCCTTTATTTTCTTGAAGGGGGTCATCAATTTCTGTACCCCATTGCCTTTATATCTTACTTTCCAGTTGCGTGTAAAAACAATTTTTTAACATTTTTTCAAAACTTTGAGTTCCAAATTTTCTCTGTTCTTCCTTCCGCAAACAACTCCATTGAGAAGACAAGCAATGCAACACAGGTCACATATGTGTACTTAACTAAAATACCTCCATAGTAGTCATGTTGTGAAAGACTAATTAAATTTCTTTCCATCCTTTTCCACCCACAAATTATTCTACTTTTTTCTTTCACCCTGTCACTTTTCTAAAATGTTTCCTTCTGACTACCAAGTCGCCCAATCTTCCCTCTTCTGTTTTCACCCTGATCTTATTCCCAACCCCCTACTTGCCTGTAGGGCAACATACATAGTTAAGTGTATACGTTATTCTCTCCTTAAGTCCAATAAGTAGAGAGTAATGTTCACTCATTTCTTCTTACCTCCTCCCTCTTCCCCTCCATTATAATACCTTCTTACTGCTTTTAAGAGAGATAATTTACCCCATTCTAACAATCTCTTTCTCTTTCTCCAAATATATTTCTCTCTCACCCCTCAATTTTATTTCTGGATATCATCTCCTTATATTCAACTGACTCTGTGACATCCATTCGTTCATCTGTCCATCCATCTGTCCATCCGTCCATTCATCTGTCTATCTATCTATCTATCTATCTATCTATCTATCTATCTATCTTTCTCATGCAATGATCCTAATACTGAGAAAAGTCTCATGAGTTATAAATATCATCTTTCCATGTAGAAGTGTAAACAATTCCACTACATTATGAATCTTATGATTTCATTTTTCTGTTTATCCTTTCAGGTTTCTCTTGATTCTTGTATTTGAAAGTCAAATTTTCTATTCATTTCTGGTCTTTTCATCAAGCATGTTTGAAAGTCCTCTATTTCATTGAATGTCCATTTTTTTTCCTGAAGAATTTTACTCATTTTTGCTGTATCTGTGATTCTTGGTTTTAATCCTAGATTCTCTGACCTCTGGAGTTTCATATTCCAAGCGTTTTATTCCCTTAATGTGAAGTTCTCAGATCTTCTGTTATATTTATTGTATTTCTACAATACAGAAATTGTTTCTTTCTGCCTGCTTGCAATATTTTCTCCTAGACCTGGGAACTCTGGAATTTGGATACAGTATTCCTAGGAGTTTTCCTTTTAGGATGTCTTTCCAGAGGCAATCAGTGGATTCTTTCAATTTCTATTTCACCCTCTGGTTCTGGAATATCAGGTAATTTTCCTTGATAATTTCTCCAAAGGTGATGTCTAGGCTGTCTTTTTTGGTCATGACTTTCAGATAGTCCAATAAATTTTAAATTCTTTCTCTTGAATCAATTTTCTAAGCCAATGGTCTTTCCAATGATATATTTCACATTTTCTTAAATATATATATATATTATATATACTACACACACATATGATATATATTCATATATATGTATATTATTCATTTGTTTCTGTTTTATAATTTTGTGCTTTCTCATAAAGTCAGTAGCTTCCATTTGCTCCATTCTAAATTTGGAAGAATTACTTTCTTAGGTTAACTTTCAGATCTCTTTTTTTCCATTTAGTCATTTCTTCTTTATGAGACATTCTTCTCCTCGTTGGCTTTTTAGACTTCTTTTGCCATTTGGGTTAGTGTATTTTTTCAGGAGTTATTTTTTTCAGTATTATTTATTTATCTTTCCTTTAGTCAGTTTTTGACTCAGTTTTCATGGTTTTGTTGCAGCGCTCTCATTTCTCTCCCTATATTTTCCCCTACTCTTCTCTTCCTTGATTTTAAAAATCCTTCTTTTATCTCCTCTGTGGCCTCTGAGTAATTCATATTCCTCTTGGAGGTTTTTGATGGAGGATCTCTGCTGTCCTCCTCTTATTGCATGCCCTAATCTTCCTTGTGACCAAAATAAGATGTTATAACCTGAGCTATTTTACAATGTTTACTCATCTTCCCAGGCAAACATTTTACTTTCTAAGTCTTTGTCAAGATAGAACTCTGCATCCAGTGGGAGTAGGGGTGAGGGTGAGTGTAATTCCCTAGGCATCAGGGAATTTTGTATCAGCCACTTCATCTCCCACCATCTGTGTACCTGGAGCTCCAGAGCCAAACTCTGCTGCTGCTGCTGCTTCTGCTGTTGTTGCTGCTACCATCACCTCTACCATCCTCCTGCTGGGACAAGACCTGGCCATATCAAATGCTCCTTTTTCATTCAGGTCTCACAGAGTTTTCACAGTGGTCTTTTTGGTGTTTTTGAGTTGATAAGTCTGGAAACTGCCACAGCTCTCAATGATTCAATCCCCTGAGGTCTGCTCTGTCTTTTCTGTGCTGGTGTGACCCAAGTGGATTACACTTCACTTCCTGTCTAGTGTGAAAGACCCTTCCAGTCAATTTTCCCGGTTGTTTTGGTCAAGAAATTTGTTTCATTCTATCTTTTGTGGGTTCTGTAGCGCTGGATTTTGTTTAGAGTCATTTTTACAGTTATTTAGGAGAGCTCAGCAAAGACCTTGCTTTTACTCCAACATCTTGGCTCTGCCCATTTATTGTTTTTTCTAGCATATGTAGGGTAGTATTCAGTGATTTGGAGAGATACAAAATAAACCTACTGTGCTGTAAGGAATGATGTATGTGTGTGTGTGATGAATACAAAGAAGCAAGGCAGTTTGATACAAATTGATTCAGAGCCAAGGCAATGATAAAAACATTAACTGCAAAAACAAAGAAGTCAACAGCAGAGAAGAAAGAGAAAGCAAGAAGAAAGCAAAGAAAAGCTATGCATCTTTGAAAACAATGGTGTAATATTTAATATACAGATTTCTTTGAAATAGAAATTTATTATTTCATATTTAGTCTTCTTATATGGTCTACTCTGTACATGGCTTTTATTTTCTTTTCTCAGCTTAAATTTTTTAAAATAGATTTTAAATTTTTTCTATGAAATTTTAAATTTTAATCTATAAAATAGATTAAACACAGAAACAAAAAATAACTAGCTACAACAATATAAACTGAAAGAACAACAGCACATCAAAAAAATAACAAAATTAAATGTAGTAAAATTATTTAGATCCGGTGAGACTAATATGGGCAGCCACAAGAAGACTCTTCTCTTTGTGGAGGTGTGAGATCAGCAGGTCCTTACACATTGCACACGCTTTCAGAATTTTTTGATGCATTGATCAGTCTTTTTTTTTCTTTCTAAAATATACTATTTATCATATGGGATGGCTCTCAAGTATGAAGAGGTGAAGAATCACTCCATGATAATATCTTATAACATATCAAGAAAAAAATTAAGAAACAAAATAATCATGACATACATTTTGTTTACCTGTTTTTTCTCCATCTTTTCAACTTTATCATATTTTTCCCCAATCTTCCCTCTATCCACCTCTTATGATTTGGGGAAGGGGATAGTGTGTTGTCTTGGATAGAGCAATGTACTCAGGGGCAGAAGCAATATCCCCACTCTGCCATTTACTATCTGAGTGACCTCTGGAATATCATTTCATGCCCCTGGGTTTCATTTTCCCTCACCTGTATATTAAAAAAGGAGCTTGTAATACACCATCTCTAATATCTCTTTCAATTCTAAAACTATGCTTATATAGCCAATGTATTTATTGCATGTGCTGCAGAATTATATTTATATGCCAAAATGTAAAAATTCCACTCTCATGAGGTATACTCCATGGATATATTATCTGAGAATAATATGACTTAACTTTTGGACAATTATATGGATAACAGACACCAGATTTTATTGTATAGATTATTGATTAATTAAAAATCTTTGATGTTACATATATTCTTGATTGCCTCTACTTGAAAAAAAATGAGGAATTTGTGACATGCGGATTACCAGAGATTTTTTCCATTATTTGTGGCCTAACTCCCAGTTGATAGACAAATAATTTTGGACTTATTTACACATTTAAAATTATCATTTGTCATAAATGTGGTTATTTCCTACACATATACACACAGAAATGTTTGTAATGCATTGGATGTACTTCTTCATTAATTATTTGTAGAGTATTCATTGTGATTATACTTGGCACTTTATTTTTCAAAGAAGATTGGTTTTCAGTTTCTAATTTCTTTTGATGTTGAAGCAAACTATATTATATATCATCTTAGCAAAGTTTTTAATTTTTCCAGTAAAATGCATCTTGATTCATCTTCACTGTCGTTCTTTTGGTAATCTTCTGTTTCATCTTTATAAAAAATATTTTGTGATGTATTTTTATTTACAGTGTCATTGCTGTCAGTTTGTATAAGTAATTCCTAACAATAACCTAATAACTAATTTCATAAAATATTATTCAATTCTCTCATATGTTTTGACTAGTAAAAATAAAAAAAAAAACCCACAATGATGACAAATACAAAAACCACTACTACCACAATCAAAATAACACAAACCAAATATTTATCACCTCAGGTTACATGGGATAAAAACTTTCAAAAGATAGATACCAAAAGCAGGAAATAAAAATTATGTAGGAAAAAAAGGGGTATATATAATCACTATGCTCCTACTGAAAGTGTAGCAAAAAATGTTTTTTAGTTCACTCACGGAAGAGGAGACCACATCTTCAACTGATTATTCAGCAATGTGAGGCAGTTATTTTATCCATCTGTGCCATAATCCGCAGAATATTAAATAAAAAAAAAAGATGAGAAGTATTCCCGTATAATAATAATCATTATCATTCTGGATAATCAAGTAAAATGCTTGGAGTAATAAATAATTTTAGAAGAGTTGCAAGATATAAAATAAACCCACATTAAGCACTTGGCATTTCTACATATTACTAACAAATTCTAAAAGCAAGAGATAGAGAAATTCCATTTAAAGTTACTATATACATTATAAAATATTTGGGAGTCTACCCACCAAATCAAACTTGGGAACTATGTGAACAAAATTACAAAAGGCTTTTTATAAAAATAAAGTTAGATCTAAATAACTGAGAAAAAAGTATCAGTCGCTCATGAATAGGCTGAAATGATACAAGAAAATGACAATTCTAACTAAATTAATTTACTTATTCAATGCCATACCAATCAAACTAATAAAAATTATTTTATAGGGTTAGAAAAATTATAACACAATTCATTTGGAAGAATAAAAATTCCAGAATATCAGGTGGATTAATGAAAAGAAATGCTAGGGGAGGTGGCCTAGCCATACCAGACCTTAAATTTTATTAAGTAAAGTAGCAATCATCAAAACTACTTGGTCCTGGCTAAGAAATAGCATGGTGGATCAATGTAATAGGTTAGGTATACAAGATATCGTTATCAATGATTATCATAACCTACTGTTGGTTAAACCCAAAGACTCCAGCTTTTGAAATAATAACTTGCTATTTGGCAATAACAGCTGGGAAAGTTGGAAAACAATGTTGCTGAAACTGAAAACGGACAAGTAACTTACACTGTACACCAAAATAAAATTAATAACGTGTACATGATTAAAATGTAAAGACTGATACTATAAGGAAACTGGAAGAGCAAGTGTTCCTTGCACAAGACATCCCATTCCCTGACTGCATTTTCTCTCGTTATCTCATCAGCCTGTAATGTTTTCCTTTCTAGAACCTGCTTTCTGGCTTTTTTGGCTTCCTTCAAGTCTAAACTTATCTCCCACCTTTCAATCACCCTTAATGTTAATGGCTTCCTTCTGCTATTTTCTTTAACTTATCATACATACACATATATTATACAACAAAATATATATTATTCATTATATATAATACATATATACGCATATGCAATAAGTTGTGCACTATTTTGTACTTAGTTTGCCTCCTCTCTCTTGCTCCCTGTTAGATTGTAAGCTACTTGATAACAAGGATTGTTTTTGCCTTGTATTGTACTCTCAGGATTTACCAAAATGCCTGACAGAAAGTATGCCTTTAATAGACACTTTTAAACTTTATTTGACTTGATTTGAAATCCTGGAAGTAACATCAAAATGATGAATGACTGGATTCCAGTAATATCATTGTATTAGTATCACTAACAGTATAATCCAACTAAAAATCAAAGAAATAAAAGGTTAATATGGTGCTGAATAGATATCATCATAGTGATCAGCTTGAGTCAGGATATTTGAGAATAGATCTCTTTCATATTCTGGGAATTCAAGAAGGCAAAAATAAGTGAAATACATAATAATAAACTACTACCTCACCTGTTAGAAATGCTTTGCTACAGCGGCACTGTCTACTAATATGGACAACAATCAAATATGTCTGAAATAGAATGAAGCCATAAATACTATATGCCAAAATAATAAATAATTGAAATAAATTCTACTAGTTACATGTGATTACATCATATGAGTAATTCTGATTACTAAAAAAATGAATACCCCTGAAGTGACTGTATATAATTAAATTCATATTTTTATGTGCATAATCATGAAAAATATGGTACACACATAAACATATACTGTCATATATGCATACGCATATGCATTATATATGCCTACAATTGTATATGTGTTGGAGTATAGTTGGAAGCAAGTCCATTAAAACCACAAATAATAATAATGAGTCATTTAAAAAATTATAAATAAGATAAAGTCATTCAATTTCTCTAATGCTGCTCCTCTTTATATCTCCACACAGTTCTTCTCTATTGTACTTATGAGTACAATTGTACTTATTTTACATCGTGATTTACTTCCTGAATAAGAAGCAACCATCACTAAGTATCTACAACAACAAAAAAGTTATCTGATCATCTGAAGAAGCTTTAGGCATTACCACAGTTAAGAAATACAATTTTTTTGATTGAATAACAGAGATTTTCATGCTGGTCTTTTCTGTGCTTTTTTCTTAGTCTGGTTGACACTAGGGCTCTATGGCTAGTTAGTTGACATAAGGATAGAACTCTCTATGCATTCGTGGCAGAAATCAACAGTGTAAGAGCCACAAAGTTATACTCTTAACTATGAATTCACTGATGTATATTTGCATATGCCAGTTAATGGAAATGCTATCAACAAGCATTAATTGAATGCTTACTATTCTTATGAATGGCTCCAGAAAAATTCAATAATACCCTCACTATTAATGCCCATTCCAAATGAGGCAACACCTCAAGGAAAAGGCATTGAATTTGCCTTCACTTTGCCACAGTGTTGAAGGTTTGATTTGTTTTAAATTTCAGATCCATCACTGGAGCAATTACAAATGCATATTTTTATCATCTATGCAGGATAATACATCTAAATGATAATAGTAATAGAAAGCATTTAAATAGTACCTTAAATATGCAAATAGTTTTAAATACCCTATCATTTAAAGAGAATAAAATGCAAATGAGAGAAAATGAAAAAAAAAATCATTAAATAAAATGGCCTTTGTGATATTGTAGCAGCATTCATAGGGAGACCAGAAGGTAGTGAGAGAAAACAGACTTGCAAAGTCAGGTTACTCAGCAAGTGCGAACTGCTAGCAAGCTGTAAACTGCCAAAATGAATTAGAATCTAATACTAAGTAAGGCTTGATTCTTAAATGTTTAAATATGCAGAAAGCTTTTGCCCAAGTAATATTCCTATTTCACTACCAGTAATGTCATTCCTTTTCTCAAAGTTCTTTACTATATCCCAAAGCCTGAATGAACTGCTATACTGGCATTCAAGGTCCTCCAAACAAATTTTTGAGCCTCATCCAATCAAATAAAAAGATACAAAAGTCTTCTGCTATTGCTATCAAAATGGCTCTCGAAATTCTTTCCATAGAAAACAAAAAGTGTTCAAAGACTTTTCTAGAAAGCTATTTCCCATCTTCCTGTCATGGTGACTCTGAACAATTTTTGCATTTACTTCCTAGTTTACAAATCCCTTTGGTGAATAAATGTTTCCAGATCTTTTTAGAGTTAATTATTTTTTTTGCTCATTTAAAGTTCTGAACTGATTCCTTGTTATACATAATTATGCAGGAGAATTTTGTGCTTAGGATATGTTTTCTGATTCTATTGCTAACATGACAATGTGTGGTATTGTAAAACGATCTTCAACGCCACAAATTTATTCTGTTCTCTTCTTTCTGCTTCCCTGCTGATGAATGCTGTGGCACTGTCCACTTGTAAAACCCTGCCCCAGTTAACATGATGGGCTTAGCCCCTAAGCATCATGGCATGATCTAGAAATTTATTCTTTGCCACCATCTCCATGACACAATCTTCACTGAAGATTAATTTGTCCCTTGGCTAACTTTCACATATAACTACCTATTTAACCAAAGAAAATAATCATGGAAAAGGTGTTCATATCTGCTACTTACTGAGCTAACCTTTATAATAATCCCTTTCGGGAAGTAATCATTCAGCTCAAGCTATAGTCCTAATGGGGAGAAATTCATAGATCACAGCACACAAGTAGGAGTCATGATATGGGTCATAGAATGAAAGCCCCTTGAAAGAAGATTGCTTGCTTCCTTGTGCATATATCTCTGGGGCTTGACACAATTAGAGAGGCTGTCATGTTGTCCATACTTCTGATTATTCTATCTACCTATTTATCTATCAGTTGCAAATGTATAGTTTATTTTTAAAATATTTAATTTATTTTCAGTTTGAAACATTCACTTCCATAAGTATTATATTTTCTCCCACTCCCTCCCTCCTGGCTGTCCAAGACAGCATGCAATCTGATATGGGTTCCAAACATAAAGTTCCAATTAAATACATTTTCACTTGGGTTATGCTGCATAGAAAAATTATAATGCATGGGAGAAACCATGAGAAGAACAAAATAAAACAGAAAAGAAAACAGTCTGCTTCATTCTGTGTTCCGACTCCATGGTTTTTCTCTGGATGTGAATGGTATTTTCCATCATGAGTCCTTTGGAAATGTTTTAGGTCCTTGCATTGATGAGAAGGGCTAAGTCTATCAAAAACAGTCTTTTACCTCTGTGTCTGATACTCTGTATAATGTTCTCTTGGTTTTGCTCGTTTCACTCAGTATCAGTTCATATAAGTTTTTCCAAGTTTATTTTTTTAATAGTACCGTTGCATTCATATACCACAACTTGTTCAGCCATTCCCCAATTGACAGGCAACCCCTGGAATTCCACTTTTTGGCCACAACAAAATAGAGATGCTTTAGATACTTTTGTGCATGTGGATTCTTCTCCACTAGACTGCTTTTGCATCATCCCATAAATTTTGGTATGTTGTTTCATTATTATTATTCTACTGAATGAAGTTATCGATTGTTTCTATGATTTGTTGTTTGACGCACTCATTCTTTAGGATTAGATTATTTAGTTTACAATTAATTTTTTATCATTCTTTCCATGGACCCTTATTAGATATCATTTTTATTTCATCATAATCTGAAAAGGATGCATTGAATATTTCTGATTTTCTGCCCTGGATCCTGAGGATTTTATGTCTTTTTTCTAACTTATGGTCATTTTTTTGTGTGTGTGTATTTGCTATGTAATGCTGAGAAATTTTATTGCTTTCTATCCAGCTTTAGTTTTCTGTGTTCTGTCACATCTACCTTTTCCAGACTTCTGTTCATATCCTTAACTTCTTTCTTGTTTATTTTGAGGTTAGATCTATCAAGTTCAGAGACGATGGAGGTTGAGGTCCCCCACAAGTATAGTTTTACTGTCAATTTCTTCTTGCAATTACCTTAACTTCTCTTCTAAAAATTTGGATGCTACTCTGCTTAGTGCATATGTGTTTAGTAATGAGTGTTTAATAATATTACTTAATTGTCTATGGTGCATTTAGCAGGATTTAGTTTTCTTCCTTATCTCTTTTGATTAGATTTATTTTTGCTTTGGTTTTTTTCTGAGGTTAAGTTTGGTACCCCTGCCTTTTTTTTTACTTCAGCTGAAGCACAATATATTCTTCTCAAGCCTTTTGCCATTAGCCTGTGTGTATCCCTCGGTTTCAAATTTATTTCTTCTAAACAACATATTTTAGGACTTTGATTTCCAATCCTTTCTGCTTCCTACCTCCGTTTTATGGGAGAGTTCATCCCATTCACATTGCCAGTTATGATTAGTCTGTGTTTTTCCATCCTATTTCCCCCTCATTTATACTTTCATTTCTCCCTTTTCCCTTCCTTTCCTGAATAGTTTTGCTTTTGAACACAGCCTGCCTCAATTTGCCCTCCCGTCTATCAGCCCCCCCCCACTTTTCCCTTACTACTTTTTATGTTCCTTCTCACCACGACCCTCCCCTTTCTTTAATCATTCCTGTCCTATAGACTGTAGGGCAAATTATGTTACTTTATTTAACAGAGTACACAGTGTTCCCTCTTTGAACAAAAGCTGATGAGAATAAAGATCAAAAACTGCCCATCTTCCCTTTTTCTCTACTGTCATTTTCTTGCGTCTCTTCATGTGATGTATTTGACCCTTTTCTGTCTCCTATTCGCCTGTTCTCCCATCACAATACCTTTCCACCCCTTATATTGTTTGTTTATCATCCTATCACTTAATTTATACCCGCACTCTCTGTCTATATATGTTTTGTAATAAATATACCATTTCCAAAATTAATGAGTACTATTCCCCATATAGGATGTAAACAATTTGCACTTATTGAATATCATAGTTATTTTTTCTTTTTTTCTATTTATTCTTTTATGCCTCTCTTGAGTCTTGTATTTATCGGTCAATATTTTCATTGAGCTCTGGGTTTCTCATCAGGAGGACTTGGAAATTTCTTATTTCATTGAATGTCCATCTCCTTGCCTGAAAAATTATGCTCAATTTTGCTTGGTAGTTTATTTATGGTTATAATCCAAGTTAACCTCCCTTATGTAATATCATATTCCAATCTCTTTGATCTTTTATGTAGACATTGGAAGGTCATGTATGATCCTGACTTTACTTCCAAGATATTTGCATTCTCTCTTTCTGGCTGCTTTGAAGTATCTTCTCCTTGACCTGCTAAGTATGGAATTTGGCTACAATATTCATTAGAGTTTAAATAATTATTATATCAATATGACATGAAATTCATATGAAATACATATCAATATCAAGGAAAACTGCCCTGATATTCTGGAACCAGAAGGTAAAAGAAATGTTGAAAGGATACACCAATCAGATACTGAAAGAGATATCAAAATAGAAATTGCTAGAAATATTGTAGCCAAATTTCAGAGTCCCTGGTAAAGGAGAAAATTTTGCAACAGTCAGAAAACAACAATTCGAGTGCTGTGGAATACAATCAGGATAACATAGCATCTGACAGCTTCTACATTAAGGGATTGAAGCCCTTGGAATATGATATTCCAGAAGTCAAAGGAACTAGAATTAAAACCAAGAATGACCTACCCAGGAAAACTGAATATTGAATAATATTGCAAAGGAAAAAAGGGTCATTCAATGAAATAGAGGACTTTTAAGCACTCGAGGAAAATACCAGAGCTTAATAGAAAATTTGACTTTGAACTACAAGAATCAACAGAAGCATGAATAAGTAAACAGGAAAGAGAAATCATAAGGGACTCACTAAAGCTGAACTCCTTCCATTCCTACATGGAAAGATAATATTTGAAACTCTTGGAACTTTTTCTCAGTATTTGGGTAGCTGGAGGGATTACACACACACACACACACACACACACACACACACACCCACATGTGTCAAAAGTCAATAAGGAGAAGACTATTTATAAAACAAGAATAGGTCAAATGAATAAAGAGTTCCAAAAGCTCATTGAAGAAAATAATTCCTTCAAAATTAGAATGGAGCAAATGGAAGCTAATGAATTGATGATAAATTAAGAAATTATTAAACAAAGCCAAAAGAACAAAAAAATAGAAAGATATCATGAAGAATCTCACTGGATAAACAATTGACCTGGAAATGGATGGAGGAGAGATTGGACTATCTGCAACCCATGATCTAAAGAACAAGCCTAGGCAACTTTTTCCAATAAATTAACAAAGAAAATTGCCTTGATATTCTACAATCAGTGGGAAAAATAGAAATGGAAAGAATCCACTGATCACCTCCTGAAAAAGAACAGAAAAGGAAAATGCCCACAAATACTTCAGCCAAATTCCAGAATTTCGAGGTCAAAGAGTAAATATTGCAAGTAGCCAGAAGGAAACAATTCAAAAATTATGGAAACACAATCAGGATAACACAAGATTGAGTAGGTTCTGCACTGAGGGATCACAGAGTTTGAAATACGATATGCCAGATTTCAAATAGGATCAAAACAAAAAAACTACCTGCCCAGAGAAAACTGAGTATAATACTTCATGGTAAACAATGGAACTTTAACGAAATACAGGACTTCCAAGCATTCTTTTTTTTTTAATGTATACATATTCATTTTAAGTTTTCAACATGCATTTCCACAAAATTTTGGGTTCCAGTTTTTCTTCTTATCTCTCCCCTTTACCCACTCCATAACATATTGAATTCTCATTACCTATTCCCTCAATATTCCCTCCCTTCCCTTGTCCCCATCTTCTCTCTTTTCTTGTATGGCAAGCTAGATTTCATTATCCTATTATCTGTATATCTTATTTCCCGGTTGAATACAAAAACAATTTTCAACATTGGTTGCAAAAGCTTTGAATTCCAACTTCTCTCCCTTCTTCTATCCACACCCATCCCCACTAAGAAGGCAAGCGATTCAGTATAGACTATATATATATATATATATATATATATATATATATATATATATATATATATATATATATATATACACATGTATATGTATGTATATATATGTGTGTGTGTGTGCATGCATGTGTGTACACATATGTAGTTTTGCGAAAGACTTCCATAATAGTCATGTTGTGTAAGACTAGCTGTATTTCCCTCCTTTCTATCCTGCTCCACTTTTATTCTATTAGCTCTTTCCACCTTGTTCCTTCCCATAAATATTTACTTCTAATTATTCCTTCCTCCCATGTGCCCTCTTTTCTGTCACCCCCCAATCCTACTCGTTCTCTTCTCCCCTATTCTCTTGTAATGTAACATAGATTTTCATACCAAATTGAGTGAGCATATTATTCCATACTTAAATAAAATGTGAAGAGAGTAAGTTTCATTTTTTCCTTCTCCCCTCCTGCCTTTTCTACTCCATTGCAAAAGCTTTTTCTTGCCTCTTTTATGAGAGATAATTTTCCCTATTTCATTTCTCCCTTTCCACTCCCACTATATTCCTCTCTAACCCCTTAATTTTATTTTGTAGATATCATCCTTTCTTATTCAACTCACGCTATGCTCTTTGTCTATCTGTCTACCTCTATGTATCTGTAAGTGTGTGTGTGTTTGTATGTGCCTGTGTGTGTGTATGTGTGTATCATCCCTCCAACTACTCAAATACTGAGAAGAATCTCAAGAGTTACAAATAGTATCTTTCCATGTAGGCATTTAACCTGTTTACATTTTTATGCTTCTCTTGATTCTTGTGTTTGACAGTCAAAATTTTCTATCCAATTCTGGTCTTTCCATCATGAATGCTTGAAAATCCTCTATTTGGTTGAATAAACATTTCCCCCTGAAATATTATACTCAGTTTTGCTGGGTAGATGATTCTTGGTTTTAGTCCTAGTTCCTTTGACTTCTGGAATATAATATTCCACGCTCTTCGCTCCCTTAATGTAGAAACTTCTAGATCTTGTGTTATCCTGATTGTATTTCCAAAATACTTATATTGTTTCTTTTGGACTCCTTACAGTGTTTTTCCCTTCACCTGAGAACTCTGGAACTTGGTTACAACATGCCTAGGAATTTCTCTTTTTGGATCTCTTTCAGGAGGTGATCATTGGATTCTTTCAATATTTATTCTGCCTTCTGATTCTAGAATATCAGGGCAGTTTTCCTTGACAATTTCATGAAAGATGATGTCTAGGCTCTTTTTTCATCATGGCTTTTAGGTAATCTTTAATTTTTAAATTGTCTTTCCTGCATCTATTTTTCAGGTCAGCTGTTTTTCCAATGAGATATTTCACAATATCTTCTATTTCTTAATTCTTTTGATTTTGTTTTGCAATTTCTTGGTTTCTCATAAAATCATTAGCTTCCATCGGCTCCATTTTAATTTTTAAAGAACTATTTTCTTCAGTGAGCTTTTGAATCTCCTTTTACATTTGACTAATTCTGCTTTTAAAAGCATTCTTCTCCTCATTGTCTTTTTGGACCTCTTTTGCCAATTGTTATCCTGTTTTTAAAAGTGTTATTTTCTTATATGGGTCTCCTTTAACAAGCTGTTGACTCACTTTTCATGATTTTCTTGCATTGCTCTCATTTTTCTTCCCAATTTTTCCTCCATTTCTCTCACGTGATTTTCAAAATCCTTTATGAACTTCTATATGTCATGAGACCACTGGATATTTATTTTGGAAGTTTTGGATGCAGAAACCTTGACTTCCTCTGATGTTATGCTTTGCTTTTCCTCATCCAAACGGATGGAAGAAAATACCTGTTCACCAAGAAAGTAAATTTCTATTATCTTACTTTTCTGCTTTTTGGGGCATTTTCCCAGCCAGCTACTTGGCTTTTGTGCCCTTTGTCAAGAAGAGGGCATACTCTAGGGACCTAGTTCCTCCAAGTTGGCACAGTCAAGAGAGAAGAGTTTACTCCTCTCCTGGCCTTCACACTGGTTTGGGAGAAATCAAAACATTTCTGCCCAGAATCTTCAGGTAGAATTCCCTCTCCCCAACTGTTTCCTACTTCACTTCTGCTACTCCTCCTCACCCCAGGGCTGGGCTCAGTTCTGAGATTCGGATCAGCTACTGAATTCCCCTAGGGATTTTAGGATGTGGGCTCCCAGGGCAGCCACTCAGGGCTGTGATTCAGATCAGTTGCTCAGTTCCCCTAGGGGCCTTAGGTAGAAGGCTCCAAAAATGAACACTGCCACTGAAGCGGTTGCTGCTGGTGGGGCCATACTGTGTTTCTTTCTCATTCAAATGGAAAGGCTTTTTCACTGACCCTTGAAACTGTCTTTGGCATTTATAGGTTGAGTAATGTGGGAACTGCTACTGTCAGTGGTTCCCTGAAGACTGTTCCAGGTACTGTCCTTGTCTCACGAGACAGCCCATACTGGACTGTGCTCCACTTCATGCCCAGTGTGATAGACATTTCCTATCAGGCTTCCAGCCTGTCTTGGGCTGGCAATCTCTTTCACTGTCGTTTTGTGGCTTCTGCTGCTCTGGGATGTGTTTGGAGTCATTTTTACAGGGATTTTATTGGCTTTGTGAGGGAGCTTCTACAGGTCCATCTTTCTATTCCTCCATCTTGGCTCTTCCTCTGGAATGGATTCTTCCTGGTTTTTGATTTACACACAGAAAAGAATATGAAATGACCATAGTGGTTATCAATACAATCTCTTAGAATGAGTGAATTGGATGAATGAATAAATGGTGGAGAATATGAATGTAAAATTAGTAGTGCTGCCATCCAAATGGCTCCCTTCCATATCCCATATCTTAGTTGTATTCATGTCATCATTATTCCAATTATTAAATAATGTTTTCAGTCTTGATTACATACTAGACAGTGACATATGGTGGATAAAGAACAGGAGTCAGCATTGGAAGAGGCCTGTATTTGAAACAAATCCTTTCTCCCTGTGTGACTTTAGGAAATTGGATGAACCTTTCTGAGACTGAGTTTCTTAATAAGTGAAATATGCATGACCATATCTAGAGTACCTCTATCCTACTTTTGTTGTGAAGATCAATTTCGATAATATAAGAATATTACAAACGTTATATAAATATCAACTATTCTTATTATTAGCAAGAGAGATGAGTCAGTGAACGTAGAATTAGCATTCTGGAATATGAGTCTGAAATTTTCTAGCTGCCCAAACACATTCCAGAGATGAATAGAAATAATCGCAACAGCAGAATTAAGGTTGATGAAATATGTGACTTAGCAAGTCATTCTATTAAGGAATACATATCTAATACCAGGTCTAATTTTCATAGGCTGTCAATATTTGAAAAAGGAAGTCAAGACAACCAGGTGCTTAAACAAATAAGAGGAACATGAAATAGGAGATACTTTCCAGTTTTTAATCTATCAAACTCTTTAGAAATCATGACTAACGTTATGGGTATATGGCACAAGGCTCCCATTGTCTGTCCAGTCCAGGTAGTCTTTTGTGTATTTAGATGGTATTGTTCATTTAGAAGATCTGACAATTACATTCTCATAATTAATGAACACTGCATACTGTCACTGAAAGGAACATAAATATGTAGCTGTTGTACACATCACAGTCTGCTAATTTGCCTCAGCAAATGAAAAGCTCTCAAATTTAGCTTTCCAGAGCATATACAAAGATAAAAAGGAAATGCTTTTATTTCAAATGTTAACTTCCATAATCTTCTATTATTTGTTAAAAAAAAAACTGTTGCAACTGAAAATGGAAAATCATGCCTGTCTCCTTCTGTATGTACACACAGATCCATATACATATGTAACTACACACACATATGCATAGAGAAATTCATGTGTACGCACATATACATGTGTCTATATGTATATAATGAAAATTATTTTTAAAAATTCATTGTTTTTCAGTGTACAGTAGATTCTAATTTGTCATTTAAGACAGTTGACAACCACCAAGGAATAATTTTTCAACATGAAGACATGGCCTTACTGCAGTCGGCCACTCTTCCAGCATGTCTATGACATTTGGAAGGGTTACGTGAATTTCATATAGCTTCTATCTTCAAAATTACTAGAAGACAAGATGTTGGATCTTCTGGCAATAGGGAACATAGAGCAATTGAAATAGCATGGTACAATAGATTGATTCCTGGACTTGGAGTCAGAAAAATGTGCTATCATATTCTGCCTCAGATACTTATGACCTTTGAGGAATCATTGCTTTGTATCTCAATTTCCAATTATGTAAAAGGACAGAAAGAAAGAAACAAGAATTTATTAAGCACTTTAAAAACATTTCATTTGATCCTCATAGTAATCATGATTGGTATATACTATAATTGTATCTATCTTATGGTTGAGAAAAGTGAGACAGGAAGAAGTGAAGTGACTTATCTATGGTCATATAGCTTAGTAAGTATCTGGGGGCAGATTTGAAATCAGATTTGCTGGAGTCCAGGCCTAGGTCTTTGTATCTACTCTAACACCTAGGCAAGAGGGGATGTGATGAGATGACTTTGAGTATTCCTTTTAACTTTCAAACTATGGTCCTTTATTTTAATCTTAATAAGATTCTGTTTTATTTGTGCACTCTTTCCCTCAATATGTTTAAAGCAGCTCTTTGAATTGTTATTAGCTTTTACCATTATCCCTTGCTTATTTTAAACTTTTACACTCCTGGTATTCTACTTATTGGACCATGCTGTTTTGCATGCTTCCTCTATTGTGTGCCCTTACTTCTGTCTTTCGTATATAATTTAAAAATTACTTGACATATATCTTTTGAATATATGTCTGTCTCTAGAAAGCTCCACATTTTCCTTTCCCATTTGAATAGTTTCATTTTCTTTCTTCACCATGACGTTTTTCAGAATTTTATTTCTGTCTTAGACTGAGTTTCTGAAGGGATTCTACCTATCTTACACCGGATATCTTCAGAGGCTTATCTTTCAAAAGTCTAAAGTGGGTCCCTTTTTTTCCTTTGTATCAAGCTTATTTTTAAGATGAAGACATTTTCTGCCTTCACCCTTCTCAAGGATCATTCATGTTTGTTGGCAACACTCTGGTGCAAAATAGTAGTTCTTGCCACTTCCCCTACATTGTGTGAGATCATTAGTTCAATATAAAAAAAAATGGTGTTCTACCATTGGGAGAGAGAAAGGAGAGACAGACAGACAGAGACAGAAATAGGCAGACAGAGACAGAGAGAGACAGATAGAAACAGAGAGAGTCAGAGACAGAGAGAGGGAGGGAGGGAAGGAGGAAGAAAGAGAGACAGACAGAAAGACAGACAAATGGAGATAAAGAAGACAGAGCAATAAAATAACCAAATAGATAGATAGATAAATAAATAAAATTTTTCACTGCTGCTGTGGATTATCTATTTTTTGGGATCTTCCTTTTAGTATTTGAACAACTACATAAAGTATCACTTCTAATTCTACCTCCACAGATTTTTCATCCACACGATCTCAAAAAACTTTTTCTATTGTTTCTTAGATGTCATCAAATTACTATTTGTTTTTATGAGATGACTATCATACCCCTTATTTTATTTAGCACATTCCTTATGAAAAAATTATAGCTTCGGAGGTGTACCCTTCCACAGTTATACTTTGGGCCTAAGTCCAGTTCCACAAAATCTTAATGATACTTTTGACATCAAATTTCTCCTTTTACTTTGATATTTCTTCTTTATCTTTCTTATTGAAAATACTTTGTTCATTTTTCCATAAATATATGAAGACAATGATTTAATTGCTAGTTCATTTCTTGGATTTGAATGATTGGATATTTCTAATGGTAGTCTTATTCTTACATTATAACTACTACTTTCTCCGCAGTCTAGATAAGTGCATATCCCTTTCCTCCCCTGCTCAATATAGAAGACTATTAATTCTATCTTTATGTGTGTGTGGTTGTATATACACACATGAATTATTATACAAGCATATATGCATGTGTGCATACATATAAAGACATACACAGAAGAGTTTTCCAAAAGTCTGAATGTAGTTTGAAGATCTAATAACTTAAATTATTGTTAACACTATATAGATGATAATATCCACATGTGGAGGCATTGGTTTCAGCAAATGGAGAAGTTTTGAATAAAGTGGATAAGTTCCTTTACCTTGGAAATGTAATTTCCAGGGATATATACATTGATAATGCAATTGACACATGGCTTTTCAGAGCTACCTCATTTAGTGGTAGGCTATGAAAGAAAGTACGAGAGGAAGGAGGTATAAGACTGACTATGAAACTGAAGATCTACAGAGACATTGTTCTGAGTTCTTTGCTGTATGCCTGTAAACTTGGACAGTGTACCAGCTCCATTTCAGGAAACTGAATAGCTTACATTTGAATTGTTTCAGGAAAATTCTGAAAATCATCTGGCAGGATAAGATACCAGACGTGGAGGTGCTTTTTGGAAGCAAACAGCAAACATTCAACTTCTACTACAGAGAATGAAACTTCAGTGGGCTGACCACATTATTTAAATGCAAAATGTACACTATTTTATGGAGAATTCACACAGGACAAGCATTCACATAGTGGTCAGAAGAAACAAAACATGGACATTATTCTCAAGGTGTCTCTTAAGAACTGAAATCTATCTTGCCCTTCAAGAAAGTAAAGGGGAAGGCAATAACAGGGGGCATGAGAGGAGAGGCGACAGACTGGAGGCAGGGGAAATCAAAATGCATGCCATCTTGGAGTAGGGGAGGGGAAAAATGAGGAGAAAATTTGAAACTAAAAATCTTGTGGAAATGAATGTTGAAAACCAAGAATAAATACTTAAAAATGTCAGAAAATGTGGAATGTATATAGTTACTTCTCTGATCTCTTCATCTTCTTTTTTTTTTGGGGGGGGGAATGAGGATGACCCTCTCTTCATTTATAGACAGCACTTTCTTGGTCTTCACAGTGAGTCATTAAACAATTTACGCAGTTTAATACAAAATGCCTCTTGTCATCCATACTTAATAACAACATGATCTTCATTCAGTTGTGATTCTTGCTTGTAATTATTGTAGTAAATTTCCATGGCAAACAGCTTGTGACCACACCTGCTCGTCTCTATGGGGATTCACAAGAATGGCTTTATTTATTCCAGTCTGCCCACCTTTTCTCAGGAGAAGATTTTAGCTTGTTCAAGTATCTTTGATTGGCAATTAGCATATTCCTGCCAAAGGCCCATCGAACTGCTATTTAGAAGTTGAATACAACTGATGCCAATGAGACGATATCTAGCTGAGAGCAATTACCAGAACCTTCACACATTTTTATCCTCTTTTATAACTCTTGTTATCTGTTTTTGGAAGCCTCTGTCCATTTTCTAACTTTTATGTCAATAAATAACTTTATTAGATCTTCTGCTGTTATACAAATAATGTTACCCTTACCTTCTTAATTAGTTCACTTGCAAGCTCAGTCGTAACTATGGAAGGTAACCATAATAAAAGTTAGACTGGTTTCTCTTCAACCTCTTGTGTAATTTAACCAACTGGCTAAAGGGGAAGTGCCCATCCACCAAAGTACATCATTCGTTACTGTAATTGGAGGTACTGGGAGGAGTTAGATAAATGTTGAGGATTAATGATGGTTTATGTAAGCTTCTCTCATTCCATATTCTTTTTTTAATGAAATATTTCTCTCTAACATTCTGAACTGGATGTTTGAAAGTTGATGATACTGGGAGCACTATTTGTACATTTTCTCAGTTGTCCTGGGTTGAAGCTATGAGCCGAGAGTGAACCTCTCTTTAAAAGAACCAGAACATTCTTTTGTGATGAAAGAGTATCTCACATAAGAGTTGTATTAACACTGGTATGAGAAGAGCTTAAAACAGCATCTGTAGCATCTTACTTGTTTGTAAAGTTCTTGAATTTTAAATAAGATAAATTTTCAAAGCAAAAGCATGGCAAGAAAGAAGGAAAAAGAGGGAACTGGAAAAAAAAACATCTTTATGCTAATGCCCATAGTAATGATGAAAAAGAATGATGCAAATATAAAGCAGTATAGGGATGCTAAATTATATTTATGGAGTATGGCATGTCTTGCATACCAGAAGCAGAAATATTCCTTCCTAAATTTTGCTCGCCAAATTGCTTTAGACATTAAGAAAATGCTGAAATTTCATTTAAAGTATAAACCTGAACACTGACAAAAAATTGCATGGGACTCATCTTTTTCTATCAGAAAATTCGATATAGTTGTGAAATGCTAGGATGGTTTCAGATTAATTTTCTTTTTTTGCTGCTCAATATTAGGATGCTATTCAGGAAAAACAAAGCAAACAGGAATTCTTTTCTCTTTTGTAAAATTTGAGAAATTTGCTGACATTATTAATGTTTCACATTCCCTTAAGTAATAATCAAATGCAATGTCATTCATTCATATCAAAACAACATGATCTAAGAATTATTGAAATATATTAATAGGTTCACTGCTATTTTATTATATTATTTTTTATTATTTATTTTTAACACAGTTTATAACAGATAAAGCAATTCCAACTTTTGGACAGGTGATGCTTTTTTTAAAGCATTTACAATATGGACTACTAAAGAATTTTTTTTTAAAATACATTAACCAACTGAGACACAAACAATATTTATGTTGCTAACTTCACAAGATCTTGACCTAATTGTCTCCACAGTATTACTAAGAATTAAAGGACCCTAACTTATTGTTGTTGGTCTAAAGTCCTATGCCTAATAGCTTAATTTTAGACAACCTCGGATATTCCCCTACCCATAATCTATAACGGAATAGATCTGGTATTAAGCTTACAAACTTTTTGACTACAGGAAATAGCCACCAATAGTAAGGACATTGCAGGGTACGATATCACCCCAACTTCAAGTCAGTTCCAGGAAGAATTAGATTATCCACTTGCAATCAGTCATGCTTAAAGTCTGCCAGATGTCAGTGGGGAAACTGAGTCAGGAGAATCCTACCTCAGTCCATGCTGAACAGCCACTCTCCCACCCCTCCCTTGAGATCACCTATGCAATTCATACAAGCATCTCATCAGTTTACTGGCATTATGTACTGGAGGCTCAGATAGCTTTTCTTGCTACCCATATCTGGAGTTAGACTCAGAAGAACAGTGACTTAATGGTCCCATAGCATCTAAAAATGGCAAGTTCCAATAACCAGGTTTCAAATATGATTATAGTTTCACTTTGGCTAAGGAACATCTTTTGAGGCAGGTCTTAAGTGGCTTGCATGCCTTTCTATACATATTCTAGTTCCTGATTAAGTGGCAATCATAAAATCAAATTTATCATTAAAACTTTGACTTTTCCATCAATGACGAATTTTACCCAAATTTACCTAAATTTGTTGGTCTGAAGTCCTATGCCTAATAGATTAATTTTAGACAACCTTGGATATTCTCCTACCCGTAATCTATAACTGAATAGATCTGGTATTAAGAGGTTACATTCCTCTAGGAAATTTAGACTGAAATTCTTTTCTCCAAACAAAATATGTCATTGATTTATTCTCAGTAATTAACTCATTGTATTGTTTTAATGCGAATTGCTTTTACCTCACTTTGTAACATGTCCAATTTTTCTCCCTATCACTCCCCTCTTCCCGCTTCCTAATTCCTTGCATTCTGATTACTCCTTCCCTCAGTGTACCCTCCCCTCCATCACACCTCACCCCTCTCCTATCCCCATCTTCTCTCTTTTCTTGTAGGGCAAGATAAATTTCCATACCCCGATCCCTGTAGTTTTTATTTCCCGATTATATGCAATAAAAATTCTCAACATCCGTCTCTAATACTTTGAATTCCAACTTCTCTAGCTTCCCCCCTCCCTTCCCAGCCCAACTGAGAAGGCAAGCAATTCAATACAGACTAAATATGTGTTGTTTTGCAAAAGACTTCCATAGTAATCATATTATGTAATACTAATTATATTGCCCTCTAACCTACCCTATCTGACCTTATTTCCCCCCATACAATTGACCTCATCCCCTTTCAAAAATGCTTATTTCTGGTGACTCCCTTCTCCCATTTGCCCTCCCTTCTAACATACCCCTCGTTCCACTTGTCACCTCCTCTCCCACTTCCCTGTGGTGTATATAAATTTTCATATCAGAGTTAGTGAGCATATTATTCCCTCCTTCAGACATATGTGGGGAGAGTAGTATTCCGCCCCCCTTCTCCCTTATCTCCTCCATTGAATAAGATTTTTCTTATGTCTTTATGAGTTATAGCCCACCCCATTCCATTACTCTCTTTCTCTTTCCGGAATTTTCCTCCTTCACCCCTTAATTTTTATTTTTTTTTTCATTTTATTTGTGTGTCTGTGTGTGTGACATCTCTTCTGATAAAGCACATTCTGTATCTATCTATGTGTATGCATGTGTGTGTGTATGTACAATCTCTCCAACTACTCAAATACTGAGAAAAGATTCAAGAGTTAAAAATATTTTCTTTCCATGTAGTAATGTAAACAGTTCAGCTTTAGAGTCTTTTATGATTTTGCTTTTCTGTTTACCTTTCCATGCTTCTCCTGATTCTTGCCTTTGGAAGCCATTTTTTAAAAATTTATATATTTAACTATTCACATTCATTTTCACAAAAATTCGGGTTCCAAATTTTCTTCCTATTTATGCCCTCCCCCATCCCAATACATTGAGCATTCTAATTTCCCCTATCACCAATCTTCCCTGTCTTCTATCATCCCTCCCTTCTCTTGTCCCCATCTTCTCTTTTGTCCTGTAGGGCAAGATGACTTTCTATTCCCCATTAATTGTATTTCTTATTTCCTAGTAGCAAGAACAATACTAAACAGTTGTTCCTAAAACTTTGAGTTCCAAATTCTCCCCATCCCTCCCTCCCCACCCATTCCCTTTGGGAAGGCAGGCAATACAAAATAGGCCATATCTGTGTAGTTTTGCAAATGACTTCGATAATAGTCGTGTTGTGTAAGACTAAGTATATTTCCCTCCATATTATGCTGACCCCCCCTTGTTTCTATTTTCTCTTTTGATCTTGTCTCTCCCCAAGTGTTGACTTCAAATTGCTCCCTCCTCCCATTACCCTCCCTTCCACACGCCCCCCACTCTTCTTATCTCTTTCTCCCCCACTTTCCTGTATTGTAAGATAGGTTTTCTCCCAAAATGAGTGTGCATTTTATTCCTTCCTTTAGTTGAATGTGATGAGAGTAAACTTCTTGCTTTTTTCTCAGCTCTCCTCTTTTTCCCTCCACTAAAGAGTCTCTACCTTGCCTCTTGAATGAGAGAAAATTAATCCCATTCCATTTCACCCTCTCTCCTCCCACTACATTTCTCTCTCACCGTTTACCTTAATTTCTTTTAAGATATGGCCCCATCCTATTCAATTCACTCTGTGCTCTTAGTCTGTGTGGGTGTGTGTGTGTACGGACGCATGTCCGTGTGTGTGTCTGTCTGTCTGTCTGTGTGTGTGTGTCTGTAGTCCCACAAACTACCCACATATTGAAAAGTTTTAAGAGTTACAAATATTGTCTTTCCATGTAGGAATGTAAGCAGTTCACCTTTGGTAAGTCTCTTATGACTTCTCTTTGCTGATTACTTTTTCATGCTTCTTCTCATTCTTGTGTTTGAAAGTCACATTTTCTTTTCAGCTCTGGTCTATTCATCGAGAATGCTTGAAAGTCCTCTGTTTCATTGAAAGAGCATATTTTCACCTGAAGTATTATACTCAGTTTTGCTGGGTAGGTGATTCTTGGTTTGAGTCCTAGTTCCTTTGACTTCTGGAATATCCTACTCCAAGGCCTTTGATCCCTTAATGTAGAAGCTGCTAAATCTTGCATTATCCTGATTGTATTTCCACAATACTGGAATTGTTTCTTTCTAGGTGCTTGCAATATTTTCTCCTTGACCTGGGAATTCTGGAATTTGCCCACAATGTTCCTAGGAGTTTCTCTTTTTGGATCTCTTTCAGGTGGTGATCGATGGATACCTGCAATACTTTTTTTGCCCTCTGGTTCTAGAATCTCAGGGCAGTTTTCCTTGATAATTTCGTCGAAGATGATGTCTAGGCTCTTTTTTTAATCAGGGCTTTCAGGCAGTCCCATAATTTTTAAATTGTCTATCCTGGATCTGTTTTCCAGGTCAGTTGTTTTTCCAATGAGATATTTCACATTCTCTTTCATTTTTTCGTTCTTTTGGTTTTGTTTGGTCATTTCTTGGTTTCTCATAAAGTCATTATCCTCTATCTGTTCCATTCTAATTCTGAGAGAACTATTTTCTTCAGTGAGCTTTTGAACTTCTTTTTCCATTTGGCTAATTCTGCTTTTGAAAGCATTCTTCTCCTCATTGGCTTTTTGAACCTCTTTTGCCAATTGAGTGAGCCTATTTTTCAAGGTGTTATTTTCTTCAGCATTTTTTTGGGTCTCCTTTACCAAGGTATTGACCCGTTTTTCATGCTTTTCTTGCATCTCTCTCATTTCTCTTCCCAATTTTTCCTCCACCTGTCTAACTTGATTTTCAAAATCCTTTTTGATCTCTTCCATGGCCTGAGCCCACCAGACATCCACCCTGGGATGTCTGGGATACAGAGACCCTGACCTCCACATCTTTCCTTGATGGAAAGCATTGTACTTCCTCATCAGAAATCAAAGGAAGAAGAAACATCTGTTCCCCAGGAAAGTAGCTTTCTATAGTCTTATTTTTTTTCCTTTTTCTTGGCATTTTCCCAGCCAGTTACTTGACTTCTGAGATTCCTCTCCACCCCCGCCTAGATCCACCCCGTTAGTGCTTGGGGTCTGAGATTCAAATGCTGCCCCCCAGCCTCAGGGCAGGCAACAGTGGGGGTGGCTGCTATTCAATGTGACCTTAAGTTCTGGTGCTTGGTTGGGGGTAGGGCTGCCTCCCAGGCTCAGTTCCCTCAGGCCGAATATGCGGAGACCTTCAGTAATGTCCAGCTGCCTCTGCCACTGCCTCCCAAGGGGGCCCGCGTCACAGAGACACCCTGCTCCCCTCTTGGCAGCCCAGAAATCTCTCTCACTGACCTGTAGCACCTGTGGTTGGAGGGACCTTTGTGGCCGCCAGAGATTTCATCCCTGATGCCTGCTCGGATCTGCTCCTCTGGGGCCGTGTGGGCAGGGAAGAGTAGGGGTCGGCTCTGCTGGTGAAAGGAGTTCAGAGGCGATATGCTACAGTGAATAGATAACTGGACATAAAGTCTTGGAATACTTATGATCATACATAAAACATACATGCACATAGATATTTTTGCATGTTGCATATATATATATATATACATGTATACATATATTAATCATAGATATGTATCTTCATCTACCTGCATGTACCAATATATGTCTACATAGGTCGATAGCTATGCACATATATTCATATTTATCTTGGTAGATCTAAACTGTGTGACAATAAGCCTCCTCTCAGTGACCCAGGTAATTCTCTAAAACTATGTTGCCTACCAGAATTGTTACAGGGAAAATCTATTACATATTTACAGACAAAAAATTGAAAATAAACAAAATTTTTCAAAGGAACGCTATGAAGGACTTTTTTCAAACACACCCGTTTAGGAGAGTTGGTGAAAAGGAAGGGGTTTTTCAGTTTATTTTTACCCTCAATTACAAATAACCAAGAAATTCCTAAATTTTAGATACTTTTAATCTTATTGAGAACTGTGGATTATTCCCTTCCATTGTGAAGCATTGAAACCAAGATAAATTATGTGGAAAGACAGAAAAACTTTGAATTAAACTGATCATCTTATGCTTTTTCTGCTTAGTTAGCAATCAGCATAATGTGTGAAGATTGGGGAAGAGTTTGGTGTTACAGGGCTTTACATTATCTCTGTGAGAGAAGTTAGAGGGAATAAACAACTGAGACCTTGTAGTTTTTTTGTTTGTTTGGTGTGTGTGTGCATGAAGTGGGGAAAATTATGTTTGAATAGACCAGCAAAAATGATCTGTCACAAAAAGCCAAGGAAAAAGCAGCTTCAGTGGTTAGTAAGACTGTAAAGTCTAGTTCACAGAATGTATTTTCACCCCACTCTTTCCTGAATTGTAAGAACATTAAAAAAAAAAACAAAACAGCAAAAACTCCCTTTACTTCACTTCCTGTTTCCTGTTTTCTCTCTCATTTAGTATTCCCTCAACATTTAACAAGGGTTTGTTGAGTTGAATGCAATTATTATTTACTGTAAAATTTGAGTTCACTTCTTTTCAATATGGTGACACATCGATAGTGAAATTATTTTCTTCATCTTCTTAAACTTTGCTGATGAATTTTTTTTAAAATATTCACCTTTGGAATTTCAGTTGGCAGTAGAACATTGCTGATTAGAAAGTTTAAAAATGTATTCCTACAGAAAACAGAAAGTTATATCAATTTCATTTTAAATTTAAATATCTTTCCCACTGCTCACCTATTCAGGTTATTTCTGCTGAAATGAGAGTATCAATTCTTTTCTTAAAAAAAAAATGATTCCATTGTTACTTCTCCTCTAAAGAGACCTTCACAGTAGCTAGAATGTAAGCTAAATTTAACCCCGAATCACACATCCTCCATAAATGTGCATCTAATAAAAAAAAAAAGACAAAAGCAAACAGATGTTCAGAAAAATGCTCAAATAATTTTCAAGTTGGATTAAAATGGTATGTGAATAAATATACAGGCAGAATTTCAGGAAGCAGAGGAGAGAAGGACAGGGACAAAATGAGACAGAGAAGGACACAAAGAAATAAACATACATAGGAAGCAACAGAAGAGGAGGAAAAGTAGAAGGAGAGAAAGAGAGAGAGATAGAGAGACAGACAGACAGACAGAGACAAAGACACAGACATAGAGACACAGAGAAAAATGGACATATGGAGAGTCAGAAAGACAGAAAATATAATGCACTATGACCTGCATGTACTCAATTAAAAGTATTAGAGTCATTATCCTGATTTTGCTGGAATCAATAGATCTCTCTAGACAATGAATGCGAGGAGCTTGGCATGAAGAGAACAAGACAAAGCAGGACAGAGATGGGAATGAGTGAACATATAAAAGAAAGCAACATGGGAATAACTTATTATAAAGGAATCAGGAAGACCTGGGTTAGTGTGGTGAAATAAGAACTGTGATTTGGTTTGTCTTTTGTTCTCAAAAAGGATCTTGACATCAGAATGACTTCCAAGTGAACTGAATTTAAGTGAGGGAGGGCTGTTCAAAATCACCAGACTCACTTTCTCCTCCGGAGCTATCTTGGTCTGATGGGATGATGGGACCTGGCCCCCAAAAAGGAAAATACTGTGTCTTGGAAAGTAACAGAGTCCCTGAATTTTGCCATACATTTCAGCATTCTGGATCACTGATGCCTTAGCCCGAGGTAACTGACCCAACCCAGCCCATCTAGATCAAGTAATTAGTTTACATGACATTCCTTTCAAGTTCTCACTAGGCCCACCCCACTTTGGTCTTGGCTTGTAGCATTTTTCAAATTGAAGAACTTAACATCAGTATGGTAGTTGACCTTGATGTCGTGTTCATCCTCACTAAAAGCATTTGACAACGTGGTTGAAAACATCACGCTAAAAAGTATGGGAGCAAGCACACAGCCCTGCTTCACCCCATTGCTGACTGGGAAGGCACAAGAGCGTTGTCCACTATCCACAACCCAGGCAAACCTGCAATCATGAAATTGATGTACAATACTGATGAACTTCTTTGAGCAGCCAAATTTTGACATAATTTTCCATAAGCTGTCATGACTAATAGTGCCAAAGACCTTGGTCAGATCTACAAACATTGGATACATACTACTGTTCTGCTCCTGGCATTTCTCCTGGAGATGTGGGGTAGTGAACACTATGTTCCCTGTTCCTCAAGGCAGTGCTGGTACACGATTTTCTGTTTGTAGATGATTGTGCATTCAGTGCAGCCTCTGAAGCTAATATACAAGAAAGTATGGATCAATTCTTTGCTACCTGTGCTATTTTTGGCCTAATAATTAACACCAAAAAAACACAAGTGCTCCATCAGCCACCACCACACCATCCATACGTGAAACCATTGGTTACAAGAAATGGAAAAGTTTTGAAGGCTGTGGTAAGTTCACTCACCTTGTTAGGGTACTTTCCAGGGATATGCACATTGACAATAAAGTTGATGCATGCATTGCCGGAACTAACTCAGTGTTTAGGAGACTCTGAAGAAAAGTTTGGAAGAGAAGAGGTGTTAAACTGACTACCAAATTGAAGTTCTACAGAATCATTTTGCTGACTTCGTTGTTACATGCTTGTGAAGCATGGACAGCCTGCTAGCACCGTGCCGGGAAAAGGAATCACTTCCATTTGAACTGCCTTAGGAAGATTCTGGGGATCACCTGGCAGGATAAAGCACCATGTACTGAAGTCCTTGCTCGAGATGTACTGCCAAGCATTCAAACTATGCTTCTGATAGCACAACTCCAATGGGTTGGCCACATTGTTCGAATGCAAAGTATAGGCTTGCCAAAAAGACTATTTTATGGAGAACTCACATGGAGCAGGCAATCACATGGTAGTCAGAAGAAGTGATATAAGGACACATTCAAGGTCCCTCTCAAGAACTTTGGATTTGACTGTGCAATATGGGAGACACTGGCACAAGACTGCTCAGCTTGGCATGTCCACATCGGAAAGTGTGCTGTGCTCTATGAGCAAGGCAGAATTGAGACAGCACAAAGTAAACATAGGATGTGCAGATTTGAAGCATCCACCACAAATATTCACATGGATTTTCTTTGCCCAATCAGTGGTAGAGTATTCTGAACTCATATTGGTCTGATCATTCACAGCCAGAAACACTGAAATTTCACTTTATCATGGTTCTCTCATTTTGGTCTTCTTTCAGAACAAAGTACCATAACCAACCAACCAACCAGGTCCACTGCAGAGTACTTGCCTATATAACCACTTCTTAATCTCATCTATGTCCCCTAATTAGTCTACTTCATAGCCCCTTTACAGGTGCAACAGTGTCTGTCCTACTCCATACTACTTACCACTCCTTAATCGCGTTTAGATCCTTTCACTGTAACATATATGTATGTATATATATATATATATGTATGTGTGTATACACATACATATACATACATACACATATATATGTGTATATATACACATACATATACATACATATATAAAAACATATATATACATATATATGCATAAGTCCCATTCCCATTAAGTTGCAGTTTTCTTGTGAATCTGCCCAGCTTTATTAGAGTTAACAATAAAATTTCTCATCTGACTGGAAGAAGGTTTGAGGGCATGCATCTATTCCAAGTAGATGGGCCCTGTACCCTGACATTTCAGGATTCCCATCAATCTGAAACTGTGTCAGGTCCAGTTTCCAGATATAGATCAGATATGGATAAAGATAATAAGACATGGAGATGGCCCAGGATGCAATGGGAGACATTGACCTAATGTATTTTTAAGCCAAGTTGGAATTAGGAAAACTTGGGTTCAAATCCTGTCTCAGACATTAATGTCTTACCTTGGGCAAGTCATTTAAGGTATCTTTGGCTAATATTTCTCATCTATAGCATCCGACGGTGGGGCTATGTGATTCTTAACACCCTTGTCAACTCTACATCCCTGATCTTATGAGTTATTTGAACATGTATGAGAAACTCATAATTTTGTGTGTGTATGTATAATATATATCTGGTCATGGAATTATCAATATTAATAGAATTATGGACAGAAAAGACATGAGGGATCATCTGACTCAGCACCTTCATTATACAAATGAGGGAACTGAGACATTGGAACGTTTAGTGCCTGAATTCACTGAGGTAGCAAATGTAATATTGAATATAAGTTTTCTAGTTCCATCAGTTCTTATATTGCTCCAACACACTGTAACCTCATTATTTTGCCTACATTAAGATGCCACATGGAATGGAAGAGTGAAAGGGAGCTTAGTGACCGTTTAGTCCAAATCTCCCATTTTAAGAAGTAGGAGCTAAGCCTAGATGATCATAGTAATGATAATAACTAATATATATCATTTCCCTGTACTATGTACTTTACAATTATAATCTCTTTTGATTCTTACAACATCCCCAGGAAGGAGGTTCTCTTATTATCTTCATTTTATAGATGAGGAAACACAGAAGCAAAAAGAGATTGTGAGGTGCCCAGGGTCACGCAACTGGTGTGAGATCTGGTCCAAGACCAGATTTAAACTCAGATCATCCTTCATCCAGATCTAGAATTCTACCCATTATGCCACTGGAATCCTAGAATCTCAGAGCTTAAAGGTCCTATAGAGATAGTTTACATTGAATCCATAACTGAAGCATCTCTGAGCCTTAGCTTCTTTCCATATTAGACTGTGAGCATCTTGAAGGCAGGAGGTGTCTTATGCTTCTTTTTGCATCTCTAGTACTTAGCATGGTACTTGGAACACAGCAGGTGCTTCAAAATTTATTGACTGAATGCCTTCTACAGTGCCCATATCATTCTCGAATAAATCAGTGTAATTCGCTATTTTTAAGGCAACTCGTTCCATTTGGTTTAACTATAATTGATAATTTTTGAAAGTAGGCCCACGTCTTTGCCTTCTGGAGCCAAAAATAAATGCAACAATGAATTCTTCCCCTTGGTGGCATTTAAATGTATCCAATCATCTATCATGTTTCCCCACCCTCAATGAACTCTTTCATAAACTAATGTTTATAAATTAAACATCACAAGCATCTTTCACCTTTTCTGTGAATGGAATGATTCTGTTGTCCTTCACAAGTGCAATCATCATCCTATGAAAATTCTACTACTTATATAAATCTCTCCTGCAGTTTTGCAGCTACAATTAAACGTGATCCAGTTATGACACTAGCAGGAGGGAAGAGAGTGATGTCATTACCTTCCTTGTTATTGACGTCATATATCTCTTTATAAAATCTAATATCTCTTTAGCTTTTTCCTGTCATCTACATAGCATCACATAATAAATCCCTTCCCCATATTTAGGCATTTATGGTTACATAAATTTTTGTCCATCAAGACCTTCCTCATTTGACATTTTGAACCGTATTTTATGAATCTAAGTGTCAGATTTAACTAATAATCTTTGGATAATACTTCCATCTTCTAATGTTTAATTTTTTTCTCAGTTTCATAGCGCCAATACTATGTACATCTGTCACTTATTTGTCTTTGTTCAAGGAACTAATGATGACTTCGGGCAGTATAGGTCTTAGGACGTAGCCCAAATGATAGCCAGTATCACCAGTTATCAATCTATGCTATCAATCTGGTTATTTGTTATGAATCCAACTTATCTGTACTATTCTCAATTTTGTCCACAAATATATAGAGAGATTTATCCAAACGTTTTGTTTAATTGTAAGATTTTTTTCATCTGTTACCTTTTCCTGAGTTCACTTCAAGTCAATTCAATTCAGTGTAAAAAATTATTAAGCATCTTCTATATATAAGATACATTTTTGTGATACAATGATGAAAGAAGAAAAAATTCCTATTGTTAAGGAGTTTTACGTATTCATTAATGGACTAAATTACAGTGTATATAACAAAGAGAAAGTCAGAACAAAATGGTGTGGTGTGAATAAAATAGAGGTCTCTGAGTATATGTGTATGCATGTATATCTAACTATATCTTTCTATCATCTATCTACATTTGTGTGTTTGTGTCTGTAGACAGACAGACATAAATAGATGTATCTCTTCATATATGTGTGTGTATGCTTGTGTACCAAGATGTGTAATATTCCAAAATGTTTTCAATGTCTTGAAAAAATACAAATAAATAATAGACTTTCAAAGTATAGATGGTATGAAATATGGATGTTTCTTCTCACCTGAGAGGAAGAGTGAACATCAGATGATGGTTAGATGATAAAATACAATCCATATATTTCACACACACACACGCATGCACACACAAACACAACTGGGCCATATAAGATTGCATGAACACCACTGGACAATTTAATATGTTTTAGTTTCTATTGCTTTACCTTGGTACATCATCAGCTAATTTCCACTTCCTAATGGTACATTTCCTTGAGAATGTGCTTTATTTTACTGTTAGTATACAAGTCAATGTTTCTAACATATGTTAACTCATGAACCCACACCACACTTCTCATCATTGTCCTTTGATGGACTCAGAGGTTAGATCTCATGCCTTTCTAAGGTTTATTTGGTCAGCGGCATCAAGATAACATTGATGCTTAAAAGTTTGAATTTTCTTTCTCACCAATTTTATTGACTGAAATTATGCTAAAATACTCTGAATTCATTCCACTCACTCTCTTCTGTTAGACTCAAATTGTTTGTTTGTTTGTTTTTTTACTGAAAGACCTGTTCAATCTCTATGTGCTGTTAGACGAAAACATTTGTTTGTTCATCCAAACTCATATAATAAATTTTCTAATAGACATTTTAACCTATTTCTTTTTTCCTTTCTACGTGTTTAGAAATATAATTTTTGACTCATTCTGGGTGGATCTTATGCTCTGTAGAATTCTGGGTCTTCAGATCATTTTTATGTCATTTTTAAATAAGTTTACTAGAAATGAGTACTAACTGATGGCCTCTCGATTACTTTTATTTATTAATAAAAATATCATTGTTCCTAATCATTTTATATATTTCCCAATAGACTTTAGATAACTTAAACATTAATATATTATGTGAATATGTTAGGTTGGAGCTATTGCAATTTAGTACAAGATTTTATTTTCACCTTTATTTTTTTCTTCTAGTTTAGTATTTATTTTGACTACTGTTCTGCTATGGTCTGTAATCCTTCTATTGAGGAGATTTTTTCTGTGAAGTTTAGATTCAATCAAAAGGCAGCACTTGACAACCTAGAGGGTCATATGCGTCCTTGAGGCCATAAGTTTCCCACCTCTATCCTAGGCTATATTTTGACTACACACAAATAGCTGATTTATGAATAACTACCATGTCCTTAGCACCTCTCCCACACATCATTTTTAAAAATTTTTTAAAATTATTTATTTTTAGTTTTCGACTTTAACTTCCATCAGATTTTAAGTTTCAAGTTTTCTCCCCCTCCTTCTCCTCACCCCCTCTCCAAGATGGCACGCAATCTAACAGAGGTTGTACTTATACATTCATGTTAAACATAATTTAACATGAGTCATGATATAAAGAAGAATTAGAACTAATGGAAGTAATCAGAAAAAGAAACAAAACAAACAGCAAAGTAAGAGGAAAGGAAATAGTATGCTTCCATTCATGTTCAGACTCTGAAGTTCTTTCTCTGGATATGGACAGTTCCATTCTGATTCTTTTGGAGTTGTCTTAGATCCTTGCATTGCTGAAAAGAGCTGAGTCTACAAAATTCAATCATTGCACCATGGATTTTGTACTTTGTACAATGTTTTCCTAATTCTGCTCATTTCACTCAACATTATTTCATATAAGTCTCTCCAGAATTTTTTTTTAATTCTGCTTGCTTGTCATTTCTTAAAGTAATGTATCCCATTGCTTTAATTCTATTAAGATGTATTCCATTGTATTCATATTCCACAATTTCTTCAGTCATTCCCCAATTCATGAATTTCCAATGCTTGATCACCATAAAAAGAATTGCTATAAATATTTTTGTACATGTGGGTCCTTTTACCATTTGTATGATCTCTTTGGAATACAGACCTAGAAGTTGTATTGCTGGGTCAAATGGTATGCACAGTTTTATGACCCTTTGGGCATAATTCCAAATTGTTCTTGAGAAGGGTTGGATCAGTTCACAACTCCACTAGCAATGCATTAGAGTTCCAATTTTCCAACATCTTCTGCAGCATTTCTCATTTTTGTGTTTCGTCTTGTTAGTCAGTCTGATAGGTATAATATGAGAGCTCACAGTAGTTTTGATTTTCATTTCTCTAATCAATAGCTACAAAAACCTTCTTAATGAAGGCAATAAACCTAGTTTCAGGGGTCTTGTGCGTTTCTTTATTGAATATCTCCTCTTTGAATTCTGTGTAACATATGTTGAAACTTACCTTTTCCTGATGTTCAAAATGAACCTTGCATTGCCAAAACAGCCAAGTATCTCACAGAATGATGTTTCTTGCTACTTTTAAGTAGAAGAAACCAACTCTATTGACTTCATTTATTTCTCCGGGAAGAACCTGGTATATATTAGGAGCTGTTTTTATTTGTTGTTGTTGTTGCTGCTGCTGTTAGTTTGTTCAGTTGTTTTAGTACTGTTCAAATCTTCATGAGTACATTTAGTGTTATCTTGGCAAAGATAAGTGATTTGTCATTTCTTTCCTCAGCTCATTTTGTTGTTGTGTTTGTCCTTCTTTGCCGAACAAGACCATGCCATCAGAGAAGTAGTGATATGACTTGCATTTGATTTTGTTTTGAGTGAGGGAGAGCTGTGCAAGGTCACCAGCCTCATTTTTCCTCTGGAGTCATTTGGGTCCAGTGACCATATATTCATCAAGATGACTGGAAATAGTGCAGGATGCAATGGAAGACCTTGGTCTGTTGAGGCCAAGGACTATTTGGTAGTCATGTAGGGTGATGTAATGCCAATTCAGTGAATAGACCTGTTTAAGAAGTAGTCAGGGGATGACCCGTTTTAATGAAGCAAAGAAAAATAGCTAAATTAGTTTGGGAGGGAAACAGCAACAGTTGTTATTGATAATCACCCTTAAGCCAGGAGGGTCCAGAAAACAGTCATTAAGTGGAGCTTGGTCAGGGGTATAGTACGGTACGATCTATGGGCTTCAGAGTGCAGTAGATTTAAGGTTTTAGGAAAGGGAAGGGAAGGGAAAAGAAGGGAAGGGAAAGGAAGGGAAGGGATCTAGTCATTAACCCTCAATATAACTGGGAATTCTCTGGTCATCCAGATTTCCCTTCCTTTAAATAAGAGGAGGGAAGGAGGAGACAGACAGGAGAGGAGGCGATTCATTACATAGCTAGCTGGCTCCCCACTCAAGGAAGCTGGGTCTACTGACAGGTTGTTGTGTTTGTCCTTTGTTCCCAAAGAAGACTGTGCCATTAGAGAAATGATGACATTACTTGCACATGACTTTGTTGTAGACGAGGAAACTGAAGGAAGTTGCCAAGATCACATAGCTTGCAAGTTCTGAACACAGATTTTAACTCAGAGCTTCTTGATTCCAGACTTACAACTCTTATCCACTGTGACACTTTGGTGTTCTGATATTAGTAGTGCAAGGAATTTTGCATAGTTTTCCATGGTTTATTGATCTGATGCCAATGTCATACGAAGGATATTTTCACAAGAAAAATGGAAAGCAAAGATTAACTGAACTGCTGTAGAGGGTGTGCGTGCATGCGTGTGTGTGTGTATGTATGTACATAGATGAATCAGAGGAAATATGAAGCAGATTAATGAGACAGAAACCAAAACAAAGTCAATTTGAGGCAGAGATACGATAACAGAAATATGTAGACTCAGTCTTAGATATTCAGGTACATACATAAAAAGAAACACATATCAGCAAGTATAGAAGAATGGAAAGAGGATTTAAATTATCATAGACATATACAATGAGTAACCTGCATATAAAACTGAATGTTTGATTTGTGAAATAGAAGCATTTATGAAAGATAATAATTGAAATAAATAGTATTCAAAGTTGTTCTTTACCTTATTTGAACTTCTTAATAACCTCTATGAATTGACAACTACAGACACTATTGTCCTCATATGAAGAATCCATAACTCAGAGATGTTAAGTGACTTTATTTGTGATTATACAACTCATAAGTGTCAGAAGTAGGGTTTAAACCCAGTTTTTCTCAACTCCATATTCAGCAAACTATTTCCTATGCTGTAGCAAATGTGGGTTGGAACATAAATAATTGTCATAGAAGTTAGAAGCAGGAAGTCTAAGGATAGATATGGAAAGCCAAAACTGTAAACCCTAGTTATACCAAAATATATGGGGTAATAAGCTGCTCCACCAAATTTTTGTTATTGATTAAGACTTTTGACAGAGTTACTGGCGTCAGCTCCACCCAGTACGGGCAAGATGGTTTTCCTTCAAGGGCACAATTATTTTGAATGTAATAACATGCTATTGAAGGTAAAATTTCCCCAAGTCAAATTCTTTCCTATGAAATTATTCTGTACCAGCAGAGAATGAAAGCCTACTAGAGCACTCCAGGTCCCAAGGAGGCATCCAGAGTAGACCAATGTTTTATTTTCAAGGTTGAGAGGGAGATGTGCACATTTATTACTTTCCTATTAATTATGAATGCAATAAATACTAACTAGTAAATATTTCCATAGGGAAGGAACAGAATTTCTAATAAAAACTGCTAACATCTATTACATATAGTGTATTTTATGTGTGTTTTAAGTCCAAAATGTTTGAAAGTCTTCTATATTATAGAAAGACCATTTTCCCCCTGAAGTATTATGCTCAGTTTGCTGGATGGTGATTCTTGGTTTGAATTATAGCTCCTCTGACCTCTGGAAAGTCGTATTTCCAGCCCTTCAAACCCTTAATATAGAAGCTGCTAGAACTTATGTTATTCTGATTGTATTTCCACAATACTTGAATTGTTTCTTTCTGACTGCTTGAAATATTTTCTCCTTGACCTGGGGGCTCTGAAATTTGACTACAATATTCCTAGGAGTTTTCATTTCGGTATCTCTTTCAGAGGACGATTGGTGGATTCTTTCAATATCTATCTTATCCACTGATTCTAAAATTCAGGACTGGTTTCCCTGATAATCTCTTGAAAGATGATACCTAGGCTCTTTTTCTTTATCATGGCTTTCAGGTATTCCCAAAGTTTTAAATTATCACTCCTGGATCTATTTTCCAAGTAAGTTATTTTTTTCCAAGGAGACATTTCGCAATTTCTGCTATTGTTTTCATTCCTTTGGTTTTATTTTACAACTTCTTGATCTTTCATAGTAGTTAACTTCTATTGTTCCCTTATAATTTTGAAGGAATTATTTTCTTCAGCCAGCTTGTGGACCCCCTTTTCCATCTGACTAATTCTGCTTTTAAGGCTTTCTTCTCATCATTGACTTTTTGAATCTCTTTTACCATTTCTGCTAGTCTATTTTTAAGGTGATATTTTCTACAACAGTTTTTGGATCTCTTTTAGCAAGCTGGTGCCAGTTTCCATGATTTTACTTGCATCACTCTCATTTCTCTTCCCAGTTTTTGGTCCACTTCTCTTCCTTGATTTTCAAAGTCCTTTTTGAAATCTTCCATGGCCTGAGCCCAATTCATATATTTCTTGGAGTCTTTGCATGTAGGACTTTTGACTTTGTTCTCTTCTGTTTGTATACTTTGGTCTTCCTTGTCACTAAAGTAAGATTCTACAGTCCAATTCTTTTTCCAGTTTTTGATCATTTTCTCACCTATTTACTTGAATTTTGAGCTCTTTGTCAAGGGAGTTCTCTACTTTTAGTGGAGGTTGGGTATGTACTGTCACCCACTCGATCCCATCACCATCTGTGTGCATAGAGTTATAGAAACAGCTATTGCCTCTGTACCTGTTGCAGCTGCTGCCAGTTTTTACACCCTCTCCCCCTCCTTGGGACTGGGGCCAGATCATTCTAATCTTTCACACAGATGTAACAGGTTTTTTTCATTGACCTTCGAATTTGTCCTTGGGTTTTGGTGTTTATGAAGTCTGGAAAATTGCCACGGTACCAGAGATTTAGTCTCCCTAAAGCCTGCTCAGATCAAGTCTGTGCCTGTGCAGCCCTACTCGACTGTGCTCTGTATCCAGTGCAGGATAATAGATGCTTCCCAATGACTTTCCAGGTTTTCTTGAACCGGATATTTACTTCACTCCTTCATTCAGTGGGGTCTGCAGCACCATAATTTGATTAGAGTCATTTTTATAGGTATTTCCAAGGGCTTGGGAAGAGAATTCTAGTGAGTCTCTGCTTCTACTCTGCCATCTTGACTTCCTGGAGTTGTTCATGTTAATTTCAATATTTTATTTTGAGTGTGTTGGTATTATTGTACTGGAGGACAACTCTGAAGTTTTTCCTATCTTCACAAAATTTAGAACTATTCAAATGTCTTCATTGAAAAAGACATCACATTTTGCCTTGAGGAAATAGGGAATCAATTATGGAAACACAGAAATGTTGTTATACACATCATATTTCTACGTGGATATTATTATCAAATATATGTGTTTACACAGTTTAAACTCAAAATAAAATAGAACTTTTGACATAACAGAATTGTGTACTGTGAGAGGAATTGAAACATGTTTAATTCGATAATGTGGATTTCCACAGTCAGGGCTTTATCTTTAAAATACACAAGAATTATCTGGGTATGTTGAAGAAGTGCTGACAATCCTGAGGGAAAATGATTCCAATAACTCTGAATACTGCCACTGAACATCATGAAATGGTTGCCTGTGATATGTATGATTGAAGTTATATTATTTCCTTTTAAACTTAGACATTTGATATCCAAGGTTTTTGTTTTAAACTTACAATAGTTTGAGCTAGATGACTTGAATAAAATAAGATTAGTTAAATTACTGAGATGGCTAGGTATAATGTGCACACTTGTAATCACTTAAGTTAGAGAATCGGAGTGCAGTGAATCGCTGAGGTTTGCAATTTCTGAGGTACTATGGATTAAGTCAATTTGGTATCTGTACTAAGATCAGCATTAATAGTACTGGACTCGGGGAGGAGGCCACCTTACCTATTGTGAGGTGAAGCAGCCCAAGTTCAAAGTTGTTATGGTGATCAGAGTGACATTGTACCAGTAACTGACTAAAATTCTGGCTTTGGGGGGGACAGAGATTTCCAGTCTTAACATAAGTAACTATGTATAATTGTATGCATAGTTACATGTGTGTGTGTGTGTGTGTGTGTGTGTGTGTGTGATATGAGAGAGAAATGGATTTGTGTGTGCCTGAACATGTAAATAAGTACTTAATGTGTGTATAATGTATCTGTATATATGTGTATACACACACACATATATATACAATATACATATGTATATGTATATTGTGTATATATACTATATATATATACACAAATACATTCATACACATATATATTATGTAACTACAGATTTTACAAAATAAAAAAAATTACTAAGATGCTTTATATCGGAAGATTCTATGACTTTCCAAAATTTCTTCAGTCCTTACAATTCCAAGAATCAAACGAAGAATAGGTACCTATAAGTAAAATGGGAAAAAAGATCACCTAGTCTAACTCATCTGAACAGATAATATCTACAAAACTTTTATGGGTGTTATGAGCAATATATAGAATTAAAAATTTTCTCTAGTCCCTGCTCACTTTCAAAAAGAAAAGTATTAGAGATAAAGCAATAGCTAAATATATGACCAGACAACAAGAAATGTAATAAAGTAACAACTTTATAAATTATACTGCTTCTGGGATTTTGATTTGGGATACAAACTGATATTTTGAAGAACTAGAAATTCTGTTCATATATACCATCATTGCCCTTTCACTGTAGTCATTTTGCAGTAAATAACAAATACCAACTTTGTCCAGTCATATAAGAGGGAAAGGAAGAAGGTAACAGGAAGAACTGAACTCCCTTGTACATGGAACGACCTCTTCATTATGGAATCATAGGCTGTTAAGTTTTCCTGAAAAGTGCAAGCCACCAAAACAAAGCATCACAATAATTTACAGATATCACAAATAATATCTCTATCCCAGAGGCAACACATTTTAGTATTACTTTTTAACAGAGGGAAACAGGACATTGTGCCAACATGCCTAGACCAACCAGATCTGAAGGAAAGAGAGCTGGAAAAAAGCCTGGGGAATAAACCTGTTGCTTTTATGATATTTGAGATAAGAAATAAAACTGATATAAAGTAAATCCCTCAATATGAGAAGAGACTAAGACCTCTTAGTACTGGCAGGAAATCTGTATCAAAGAGGATGGGGTAAGGAAGTCAGTAACAAGATAATTTAAGCAAGAAGAAAGATAAAAGCATGGAAAATTTCAAGAGGAAGAAAATTAAATACAAAATCACATGTGTGTTTGGCCTTCGTTGCCGAAGAAGGCCATGCCATCAGAGAAATAATGACATGACTGGCACTTGACTTTGTCTTGAGTGAGGGAGGGTTGTGCAGGTCACCAGCCTCACTTTTCCTCCAGAGTCATATGAATCCAGTGATCAGATATTCATCCGGATGACTGAAGATGAGCCAAGATGAGGCAATTGGGGTTAAGTGACTTGCCTAAGTTCACACAGTTAGTGAGTGTCAAGTGTCTGAGGTCAGATTTGAACTCAGGTCCTCCTGGCTCCTGCACTGGTCCTCTCTCCACTGAACCACACATGTAGATAAAGTGATAGAGAAGACATGAAACAGAATCTAACATGGGATTCAAAAGATTACAAACCTCTCTATTGAAATACCAAGAAAAATTGAAAGAATCCTGGATGGAATAAGCAAACCTGCAGATTTGCAAAAGAGAATGGAATAATAACAAAATGTTCAGAAGGTTTCCAAAGAAAAATCATAATCTTAAAAAAATTTAGAAATGAATACCAAAACAAATTATGGCACATTAATGCCATTGGAAATTACTGCATAGTATGTTTTTTTATTATTTTACTTCTCTCTAATTAAAAGCAACAACCATTTTTTTACATTCGTCTGTCTGTGTGTGTGTATGTGTGTATTGAAATTATGAGTTCCAAATTCTTTCCCTCCTTCTCTCCCTGGTCCCTTCATTAAGAAGGCAATCAATTTGATATAGGCTATATATGGGCAGTCACACAAAGCATATTTCTATGTTAATCATGTTGTAAAAAAAATACAGATAAAAAACAAGAAAAATAAAGAAAGCTTTAAAACGGATACTTAGAGTTGTATTTAGATTCTCTCAGTTCTTTCTGTGAAGTTGGAGAGCATTTTTCATCACAAATATTTTGTAATTGTCTTAGGTCACTGAATTGCTGAAAATAGCAAAGTTTTTCACAATGTATCATCATACAATATTGTTTTCACTGTTTACAGTGTTCTCCTGGTTCTGTTAAATTTACTTTACTTCAGTTTATGTAAGTCTTCACAGGTTTTGTTGAGAGATCCTGCTTGTCATTTTTTATAATACAATAAATAGTATTCCATCACAATTGTATACCACCAACCATTCCCAAGTGATGTACTTCCCTCAATTTTCAGTTCTTTGCCATCACATGAAGACCTGCTATAAATATTTATTTTATGTATAAGTTCTTTTTCCTTTTCTTTTTCGTTTTTTTATATCTTTGCAATGCAGGCCAAGTAGTGGTATTTCTGGGTAAAAGAATAGTCACTATTTTATACTACTTTGGGCATAGTTCCACCAAAAACTGCCTGCTCATACCCTTTGACCATTTATCAATTGGGGCAATATTTGTATGTTTCTAAATTTGACTCACCTCTCTACATATTTTGGAAAGGAGGTCTTAATCAGAGACACTGCCTGTAAAAAATATTTTCCAATTCTCTGCTTCACTTCTAAATTTTTTATATAAATTTATTTATTTAACTTTTTCATTTTCACAAAATTTTGGCTTCCCAATTTTCTCCCCATTTATCCCTCCCCCCACACTAATAAACCAAGCATTCTGATTTCCCCTATCACCCATCTGCCCTCTCCTCTATCATCCCTCCCTTTTATTGTCCCCATCTTCTCTTTTGTCCTGTAGGGACAGTTGACTTTCTATTCCCCATTAATTGTATTGCGTATTTCCTAGTAGCAAGAAAAATATTCAACAGTTGTTCCTAAAACTTTGAGTTCCAAATTCTCCTCATCCCTCCCTCCCCACCCATTCCCTTTGAGAAGGCAGGAAATTCAGTATGGGCCATATCTGTGTACTTTTGCAAATGACTTCCATAATAGTCATGTTGTGTAAGACTAACTGTATTTCCCTCCATCCTATCCTGACCCCATTGTTTCTATTCTGTTTTATGATCCTGTCTCTCCCCAAGAGTGTTGACTTCAAATTGCTACCTCCTCCCATTGCCCTCCCTTCCATCATCCCTCCCTCCCTGCTTATCTCCTCCTCCCCCACTTTCCTGTATTGTAAGATAGGTTTTCATACCAAAGTGAGTGTGCATTTTATTCCTTCCTTTAGTCGAATGTGATGTGGGTAAACATTATGTTTTTTTTTTTTCAGCTCTCCTCTTTTTCCCTCCATTAAAAAGTCCCCTGCTTGTCTTTTGAATGAAATATAATTTACCCCCTTCCATTTCACCCTCTCTCCTCCCACTACACTTCTCTCTCACCATTTACCTTAATTTCTTTTAAGATATGGTCCCATCCTATTCGATTCACTCGTGCTCTCTGTCTCTGTATGTATGTATGTGTGTGTATGTATGTGTGTGTGTGTGGTCCCACCAATTACCCAGATACTAAAAAGTTTTAAGACAAATATTGTCTTTCCATGTAGGAATATAAACACTTCACTTTTGGTAAGTCCCTTATGACTTCTCTTTGCTGTTTACTTTTTCATGCTTCTTCTCATTCTTGTGTTTGAAAGTCAAATTTTCTTTTCAGCTCTGGTCTTTTCATCAAGAATGCTTGAATGTCCTCTGTTTCATTGAAAGACCATATTTTTCCCTGAAGCATTATACTCAGTTTTGCTGGGTAGGTGATTCTTGGTTTGAGTCCTAGTTCCTTTGACTTCTGGAATATCCTATTACACACTCTTCGATCCCTTCATGTAGAAGCTGCTAGATCTTCTTTTCTCCTGATTATATTTCCACAATACTGGAATTGTTTCTTTCTAGCTGCTTGCAATATTTTCTCCTTGACCTGGGAATTCTGTAATTTGGCCACAATGTTCCTAGGAGTTTCTCTTTTTGGATCTCTTTCATGCGGTTATCAATGGATTCCTTCAATACTTATTTTTGCCCTCTGGTTCTAGAATCTCAGGGGAGTTTTCCTTGATAATTTCATGGAAGATGATGTCTAGGCTCTTTTTTTGATCATGGCTTTCAGGTAGTCCCATAATTTTTAAATTGTCTCTCCTGGATCTATTTTCCAGGTCAGTTGTTTTTTCCAATGAGATATTTCACATTCTCTTCCTTTTTTTCATTCTTTTGCTTTTGTTTGGTGATTTCTTGATTTCTCAGAAAGTCATTAGCCTCCATCTGTTCCATTCTAATTCTGAGAGAACTATTTTCTTCAGTGAGCTTTTGAACTTCTTTTTCCATTTGGCTAATTCTGCTTTTGAAAGCATTCTTCTCCTCATTGGCTTTTTGAACCTCCTTTACCAATTGAGTGAGCCTATTTTTCAAGGTGTTATTTTCTTCGGCATTTTTTTTTTTTGGTCTCCTTTACCAAGGTATTGATCCGTTTTTCATGCTTTTCTTGCATCTCTCTCATTTCTCTTCCCAGTTTTTGCTCCACCTGTCTAACTTAATTTTCAAAATCCTTTTTGATCTCTTCCATGGCCTGAGCCCACTGGACATCCACCTCAGATGTCTGGGATACAGAGGCCCTGACCTCCACGTCTTTCCCTGATAGCAAGCATTGTACTTCCTCATCAGAAATGAAAGGATGAAGTAACATCAGTTCCCCAGGAAAGTAGCTTTCTATGGTCTTATTTTTCTTCCCTTTTCTGGGCATTTTCCCAGCCAGTTAATTGACTTCTGAGATTCCTCTCCACCCCCGCCTAGATCTTCCCAGCCAATGCTTGGAGCCTGAGATTCAAATGCTGCTCCGGCCCAGCCTCAGGGCTTTCAAGGGTGGGAGTGGCTGCTATTCAATGTGACCTTAAGTTCTGGTGCTTGGGTGGGGGCAGGGCCGCCTCCCAGGCTCAGTTCCCTCAGGGAGTTAATGCAGAGATCTTCAGTAATGGCCCTGAGCTCCTGTCTGCTCCTGTCTGCTTCTGCTCCTGTCTGTCCAGGCCACCACTGCCTCTGCTGCTGCCTCCTGTTGAGGCCCGACTTACGGAGACACCCCACTCCCCTCTAGGCCAGCCCAGAAGTCTGTCTCACTGAACTGGAGCCCTTGTAGATGGAGGTAACTTCACAGCCTCTGGAAGTTCCGTCCCTGAAGCCTGCTTGGATCTGCTCCTCTGGGGTCATGGCCACGGAAGCGCAGGACTGGGCTCTGCTGTCTAGAGTGCAATGGACCTTTGGTGTTGGTTTTTCAGCACTCTCTGGAACAGAAATCTCCTCCACTGCGTTGGTGCATGGCTTGCTCTGCTCCAGTATTTGTGGTGAGTTCTTTTTTACAGGAAATTTATGGGCTGTGGATTCGGAGCTAGCATACGTGACTCTTTCTATGCTGCCATCTTGGCTCCTCTTCACGTCTAATTTTTGTTACATTGACTTTGTTTGTACAAAAAGTTTTCAATTAAATGTTACCAAAATTACCTATTTTTTACATTTAGTAATGTTCTCTACTTCTTGTTTGGTCATAAATTCCTGTGTCCTCCAAAAATCTAACAAACTATTCCTTCCCCTCCCAGTTTACCTTCATACCTAAACCACATACTCATCTTCACTTTATTTTCATATACTGTGTCAGAGGTTGGTCTATGTCCAGTTTCTACCTCACTGCTCTCAAGTTTTCTCAAAAGTTTTTGTCAAGTAGCAAGTTCTTATCTAGAAGCTGGGGTCATTGGGTTTATGAAATAGTAGATTCTGACAGTAATTCACTACTTTGTCTTCTGTACCTCACCTATTTCACTGATTTATCACTCTATTTCTTAGCCAGTACCTCGTAGTTGTTTTTCTTTGCTTGTTTTTTGTTTGTTTGTTTGTTTGCTTTTTGTGTTTGCTGCTTTGTAACACAATTTAAGATCTGGAATGACTGGGCCAATTTCCCTTGCATTTCTTTTCAATTATCCCCTTGATATTTGGGACTTCTTGTTCTTCCAGATGATTTTTATTATACTTCTTTATACCTCTTTAAAACTTTTTTATCATAGTTTGATTGGAATGTCATTGAAGAAGGAAATTAATTTAGTAAGAACTATCTTTTTATTAAGTTAGCACAGCCTGAAAGTGAGCAAATAATAATTTTCCAAATATTCATAGCTGATATTATTCGTGTGAAATGTTTGTAATTGTGTTTACAGCAGTGCATGGGTTTGTTTTGGCTAGTAGATTTCCAAATATTTTATATATCAATATTAACATTTAATGGAATTTCTCTGTCTCTAGCTGTTCCACTTTATTCACAATATATGACAATTATGGTGATTTAGATGGGTTCATTTTATATTCTATAATATGGTTGAAATTGTTTATAATTACAATTAGTTTTTTATTTGACTTTCTGGAATTCTCTAAGTATCTCATCACATAATCTGTAAAAAGTTATAACTTTGTTTCTTCTCTGCCTAATCTAAATCATTCAATTTCCTGTCTTCTCCATTTATTGTTAAAGGTAACATTTTCTAGTCCCATGTTGAATAACATTGGTGATAATAGACATCCTTGCTTTACCACTGATGTTATTGGAAATGTTTCTAGCTTATCTCCATTATAAATGCATGCTGATGGTTTTCGGTAGATGTTATTTTTTTTCATTTTTAGGAAAACTCCATTCATGTCTCTTTTCTCTACTCTTTTTAAATGGACTGGTTATTGAATTTTGTCAAAAAAATTTTTTCTGCTTCTACTAAGATTGTCCTATGATTCTCTTAGTTTTGTTGTTGATATGGTCAATTATGCTGATAATTTTCCTAATATTGAACCAGACCTGCTTTCCTCACATAAATGCTACCTGATCATAGTGTATTACCCTTGAGATAAATTCCTATAATCATTTTGCTAATATTTTATTTAAACTTTTGCAATTATACTCATTAAGAAAATTGGTACATACATTTCTTTCTCAATTTTGACTCTTCCTGCTTTAGATATTTGTACCATGATTTGTATGATAAAAAAAAATGTGGTAGGACTCCTTTTCCTATCTTTCAAAAGAGTCTATATGTAATTGGACTTAATTGCTCTTTAAATATTTACTAGAATTCACTTGTAAATCTATCCAGCCCTGGAGTTTTTGGTTTTTGTTTTGTTTCTTTTTTCCCCAGAGGGGATCTTTGATCACTTGTTTAACTTCAGTTACCGAGATGGTGTTATTTATATATTTTATTTCCTCTTCTGTAAATCCAGGCAGTATTCATCCATTTCATTAAGTTTGTCAAATATTTTGGCATATAATTTGGATAAATAGCTCCTAATCATTGTTTCAATTTTAAGTTAACTGATGGGGAATACATTCCTTTCATTTTTGATTCTAGTAATTTGGTTTCCTTTCCTTTTTTTAAAATCAAATTAATTAATTTTTATAAGACCATCTCATAGCCTTAGTTATTATTTCAATAGTTTTCTTGATTTAAATTTTATTAATTTTTCCATTGCTTTTCAGTATTACTGATTTATTTAATTGGGAATTTGTAATTTTTTTCTTCTTCTAGGCTTTTTAATTACATTCCCAATTCATTCACCTCCTCTTTCCATATTTTCTTGATGTAAGAATTTAGAGATATAACGCTTCCCCTAAGAACTGCTTTTGCTCCACCTCCTAAGTATTCTACATAGTCTCATTACTGTCATTCTCTTGTAAGGCATTCTTGATTATTTCTATGATTTGTTGTTGGACCTATTCATTCTTTAGATTGAGATTATTTAGTTTCCAATTAATTTTTAGTCGATCCTTCCACTGTCCTTTATTACATGCAATTTTTTATTACATCATAATCTCAGAAGGCAGCATTTAATATTTCTGCCTTTCTGTATTGGACTGTGAGGTTTTTTGCCCTAGAACATTGTCAGTTTTGTGTAGATTCCATGTATTACAAAGAAAAAATTATATTTCTTTTTATCCCATTTCAATTTTCTCCAGAGGTGTACTATATCTAACTTTTCTGAAATTCTATTCATTTTCTTAACTTCTTTCTTGGATATTTTGTTTTTAGATTTATCTAGTTCAGAGGGTAGGAAATTGACGTCTCTCACTAGTATTGTTTTACTTTGTTTTTCTTCCTGTAACTTCCCTAACTTCTATTAGAATTAGTGTGCTATAGTACTTGGTGCATTGATGTTTAATAATTATATCACTCCATTGTCTATGGTGCCTTTTATTAGGATATAGTTTCCTCTTTTATCTCTTTTAATTAGATCTATTTTTGCTTTTGCTTTGTCTGAGATCAGGATTCCTATGCCTCCTCCCTATTTTTGTTTACTTCAGCTGAAGTATAGTATATACTGCTCTAGGCTTTTACCTATATTCTGTGTGTATCATCCCTATGCTTAAAATGTATTTCTTGTAAATAGTATAGTGCAGGATTTTGTTTTTTAATCCATTCTGTTACCAATTTTCATTTTATTTTAACCCATTGATATTCATAGTTATAATTATTATTAGTGTCTTTCTCTTCATCCTATTTCCTCCGTTTATGCTTTTATTTCTCCTTTCTCCCCTTTCACTTCTCACTAATGTTTTGCATTTTACCACTGCCACACTCAATCTTCCTTCTCTTTTATCAGCCCCTCCCTTTTCTTTGCCTTTTCCCTTACTACCTCTTCCCTTACTTTGATTCACCCCCTCCTTTTTTCTCCTCTATATCATCCAACTTCTGATAAGGTAAGTTAGATTTTTATACCTACTTGTGTAGTTATTCCCTCCTTGAGTCAAATCAGATGACAGTAAGGTTCAAATGATGCTCATTTTCCTTTCTTCTTTTCCTCTATTATATTATGGTTTTGTGTCTCTTAATGAAGTGTTACTTGCCCTTTTCTGGCTCCTTTCCTCTTTTCTCAGCAAAATTGCATTTGAGCACTTAGTTAGTTTTTTTTTTTTATTTTTTGTCATCACAGAAAGTCAATTTATACCCACATTGTTTGTCTAGGTAAAATACTTCTAAATGTCATAATAAAGATAAAGTTCTTAAGAGTTAAAAGTATCATCTTCCCATGTAGGGATGTAAGCAACTTGCCCTTGTTGAATAATACACACAGACACATATCTGTGTATGCATGCATGTATGTATACATACATATTTATGTATGTACTTATGTATATATGTATGTGTTTATGTATACATAAATGCATATGTGTGTATATATACATGCATATGTATGTATGTGGGGGGATGTGTATGTAGTTTTTCTTTCCTCTTTAACTTTTTATGCCTCTCTTGACTCTTGTATTTGAAGATCAAATTTTTTTGTTGGCCTCTGGCCTTTTCATCTGGAAGGTTTGGAAGTACCTTATTTTATTTAATATCCATATACTCACCTGAAAAATTATGCTCAGTTGTGCTGGGCAGTTGATCCTTGCTGTAATCTAACTTCCTTTGCCTGTTGGGATATCATATTCCAGGCCCTTTCATACTTTATTGTAGAAGCTGCAAGGTCCTACATAATCCTGAGTGTGGTTCCAAGATATTTAAACGGTTTATTTCTTGGTGCTTATGGTATTTTCTCCTTGACCTGTTAATTCTGGAATTTGACTACAATATTCCTTCACATTTCGTATTTGGGATCTCTTTTCCAATGTGATCAAGGCATTTTTTGACGAATATTTTACCCCATGTTTCTAGTATGTCAGGGCAGTTTTCCTTGATTTTTTAAATGGTGCTGTCCAGGTTCTTTTTTATTATTATTTGATCTTGGGCTTCAAGTAGATGAATACTGCTTAAATTATCTTTCCTGGACCTGTTTTCTTCACCAGTTATTTTTTCAATGAAGTATTTCTGTTTTTTAATTTTTTTTCATTCTTTTGATTTTGTTTGATTCTTGATGTCTCATAGAGTGATTCATTACAATTCAGTCGCCCAATTCTCAATTTTAATTTATTATTTTCTTCAATTAATTTTTGTATCTTCTTTTCAATTTGGCCTATTTTACGTTTTAAATTAATTTCTTTGTTTTTAGTTTTCAACATTCACTTCCACAAGATTTTGAGTTCCAAATTTTTCCTCATCTAACTCTTATCCTCACCCCATGACACCATGCATTCTGATGACCCCCTCCCCCAATCTTCCCTCCCTTCTATCACCACTCCCTTCTCTTATACCTTTCCATTCCAATTTTCCTATATGGTAAGATAGTTTCCTTTACCCCATTTCCTGTATATCTTATTTCCCAGTTGCATGGAAAATAGCTTTTTCTACTAATTTTTAAAACATTGAATTCCAAATTTTCTCCCTTCCTCCCAACTTACTTATCCTCATTGAAAAGGCAAACATTTCAATAAAGGTTATATGTGTGTAGTCATGCAAAACGCTACCATAGTAGTCATGTTGTGAAACACTAATCATATTTCCCTTTATCCTATGCCTCCCTGTAATTTATTGTCTTCTCTGACTCTATCCCCCCTAAAGAGAGTTTGCTTTTAATTACTCCCTCCCCCAAACTGCCTTCCCCTCTCTCATTTCTCTTCTCTTATCACCTTCCCCCTCTCCCACTTTCTTATAGGGTGAGGTAGATTCTCATCCTCAATTGTGTATGTTCCTTCCTTAAGGCAAATGTGATGAAACTAAGGTTCATTCATTCCCTCTCACCTTCCCCTATTTCCTCTCCAGTGTATTTCCCCTCCAACTGTTTCTTGCCTCTTTTCTTTGAGATAATTTACCCAGTTCTACTTGGCCCTTTCTACTTCTCCCAGAACATTCCTTGCTCAACCCTTAATTTTAGTTTTCAGATGTCATCCAGATATATTGAACTCCCTCTGTGCCTTTTTTCTACACACACACACACACACACATACACACACACACACACACACACACCTATCATCCCCAAATACTCTCATACTGAGAAAGATCTCATGAGTAACAAAAATAATCTTGCCATGTAGGAATATAAGCAGTTCAACTTTACTAAGTGCCTTTTGTTTTTCTCTCTTCTATTTACATTTTCATACTTCTTTTGAGTCTTGTACTTGAAAGTTAAGTTTTCTATTCAGCTCTAATATTTTCATCAAGAATGCTTGAAAATCCTCCATTTCACTGAATATCACTTTTGTCCCCTTAAGGATTATATTCAGTTTTCCTGGGTAGGTTATTTGACCTCCAGAATAACATACTCCAAGGTAGAATCTGCTAAATTTTGTTATCTTGATTGTATTTCCAAAGAACTTGGATTCTTTCTCTCTGGTTGTTTGCAATACCTTCTTATTAACCTGGGAACTCTGGAATTTATTTGCAATATTCCTAGAAGTTTCCCTTTGGCAATCTCTTCCAGGAAGGGAAAGATGTATTCTTTCAATGTCTATTTTGCCCTCTCGTTCCAGAATATTAGGGCACTTTTCCTTAATAATTTCTTGAAAGAAGACTCTATCCTTTTTTGAACTTCACTTTCAGATAGTCCAGTAATTATTCAGTGATCTCCCCTGGATCTATTTTCCAGGCCAATTGTTTTTTTGAGTGAAATATTTCACATTGTCCCATATTTTTTTTTCAATCTTTTGGTTTTGTTTTTATAATTGCTAGATTTCTTGTAGACTCATTATCTTACATTTGCTCCATTTAATTTTTAAGAAATTATTTTTTTGGGGGGGTGGAGCCAAGATGGCGGAGTAGAAGGACGCACGTTTACGAGCTCCAAAACCAAAAGCCCATAGAATTTATGTAAAAAGAGTCCCCCATAACTTCTGGGTCAATACAAGGTGTGCAGAAACAGAGTGGAAGAGATTTCCATTCTGGGGAGCCCTGGAGACTCATCCCCAGGGTCCAGCGTGCCCCAGAAAGTGGACCCCACCCCCAGCGCTGCCCTGGCCACGGCCCCAGAGAAGCTGATCCGAGCAGGCTTCAGAGACGGAGGTTCTGGCAGCCGGGAAAGTCCTTCCGCCCAGAGAAGCTACAGGTCAGGGAGAGAGAAGGCTGGGCTGGAGGAGAGGGGAAGCAGGGTGTCTCCGTGACTCGGGCTCCCTTGGGAGGAAGCAGCGGAGGCAGAGGTGTGGGCAGCGGCTGGGGAGGCAGCGGCTCTGGGACTCAGGAATCCCCCAGCAGCAGGCAGGATCTTCATTACGGAAGATTCCTGCATAAAATCTGACGGAGCTGAGCCTGGGAGACAGCCCTGCCCCCACCCCGCTCTGTTACTGAAGGCTTCTGCTTAAAACCCCCAAAGGAGCTGGGCTTGGAAGGCGGGCCCCCCACCCTGCCCCCACCCACTCCATTCCTGAAAGTCTCTGCACAAAGCCCCTGAGGGATCTGAGCCTGGGAGGCGGCCCTGCCCCCACCACAGCACCTGAACTAAAGCTCACTGATTGACAGCCGGCAGGAGGAAAGCCCATTTAAATCTCAGAGGCCAAGCACTAGCTGGGCGGATCCAGGCGGGGGTGGAAAGGAATCTCAGAAGTCAAGTAACTGGCTGGGAAAATGCCTAGAAAAGGGAAGAAAAATAAGACTTTAGAGAGTTTTTTCCAACAAATGCAAATGATCCGGACATTCGGATCTGATGATGAAGACGTATCCTTGCCATCAGGGAAAGGCGTGGAGGGCGGGGCCTCAGTACCCCAGACAGCTCAGGGGGATGTCAGGTGGGCTCAGGCCCTGGAAGAGCTCAAAAAGGATTTTGAAAAGCAAGTTAGACAGGTGGAGGAAAAACTGGGAAGAGAAATGTCAGAGATGCAAGAAAAGTATGAAAAATGGGTCAATACTTTGGTAAAGGAGACCCAAAAAAATGCTGAGGAAATTAACACCTTGAAAAATAGGCTCACTCAATTGGCAAAGGAGGTTCAAAAAGCCAATGAGGAGAAGAATGCTTTCAAAAGCAGAATGAGCCAAATGGAAAAAGAGGCTCAAAAGCTCACTGAATTTAATAGTTCTCTCAAAATTAGAATGGAACAGATGGAGTCTAATGACTTTATGAGAAACCAAGAAATCATGAAACAAAACCAAAAGAACGAAAAAATGGAAGAGAATGTGAAATATCTCATGGGAAAAACAACTGACCTGGAAAATAGATCCAGGAGAGACAATTTAAAAATTATGGCACTACCTGAAACTCATGATCAAAAAAAGAGCCTAGACATCATCTTCCATGAAATTATCAAGGAAAACTTCCCTGACATTCTAGAACCAGAGGGCAAAATCAGTATTGAAAGAATCCATCAATCACCACCTGAAAGAGATCCAAAAAGAGAAACTCCTAGGAACATTGTGGCCAAATTCCAGAACTCCCAGCTCAAGGAAAAAATCTTGCAAGCAGCTAGAAAGAAACAATTCCAGTACTGTGGAAATACAATCAGGATAACCCAAGATCTAGCAGCTTCTACATTAAGGGATCGAAGGGCCTGGAATAGGATATTCCAGAAGGCAAAGGAACTAGGACTCAAACCAAGAATCACCTACCCAGCTAAACTGAGTATAATACTTCAAGGGAAAATATGGTCTTTCAATGCAACAGAGGACTTTCAATCATTCTTAATGAAAAGACCAGAGCTGAAAAGAAAATTTGACTTTCAAACACAAGAATGAGAAGAAGCATGAAAAAGTAAACAGCAAAGAGAAGTCTTAAGGGACTTACCAGAAGTGAACTGTTTACATTCATACAGGGAAAGACAATATTTCTAACTCTTAAAACTTTTCAGTATTTGGGTAGTTGGTGAGACAACACACACACACACATGTACACGTATGCACACACATACAGAGATAGAGAGCACAGATTGAACTGAATAGGATGGGACCATACCTTAAAAGAAACTAAGGTAAATGGTGAGAGAGAAATGTAGGGGGAGGAAAGAGAGGGAAAGGGAAGGGGGTAACTATATGTCATTTAAGTGGCAGGTAGGAGTTTTTCTTAGTGGAGGGAAAAAGAGGAGAGCTGAGAAAAAAAAACAAACAAGTTTACCCTCATCACATTTGATTAAACGAAGGAGTGAAATGCACACTCATTTTGGTATGAAAACCTATCTTACAGTATAAGAAAGTGGGGGAGAAAGAGATATTGCAAGGGGGGATGATGGAAGGGAGGGCAAAGGGAGGAGGGAGCAATTTGAAGTCAACACTTGGGGAGGGACAGGATCAAAAGACAGAAGAGAAACAATGAGGGGCAGGTTAGGAGGGATGGTAATCCAGTTAGTCTTACACAACACGACTATCAGGGAGGTCATTTGCAAAACTAGACAGATATGGCCTATATTGAATTGCCTTCCATCCCAAAGGTAATGGGTGGGGAGGGAGGGATGGGGAGAATTTGGAACTCAAAGTTTTAGGAACAACAGTTTAGTATTGTTGTTGCAACTAGGAAAGAAGACATACAGTTAATGAGGAATAGAAAGTCATCTGGCCCTACAGGAGAAAAGAGAAGATGGAGACAAGAGAAGGGAGGGATGACAGAAGAGAGGGCAGATTGGAGATAGGGAAAATTAGATTGCTTGGAGTATTGGGGTGGGGGGAGGGGATAAAAGGGGAGAAAATTTGGAACCCCAAAATTTGTGAAAATAAATGTAAAAAATTAGATAAATAAAGAAAGAAAGAAAGAAAAAAAAAGAAATTATTTTTTTTCAGTGCTATTTTGGGCCTCCTTTTACATTTGGCTAATTCTCCTTTATAAGGCATGCTCCTCCTCATTAACTTTTTGCATCTCTTTTTTTCATTTGATTCTACTATTTTAGCTGCTATTTTCATTACTCTTTTTTGAGTGTCTCCTTTAGCAAACTTTTGACCCGTTTTTCATGGTTTTCTTGCATCACTCTAATTTCTCTTCCCCATTTTACCTCTAATTTTCTTACTTGATTTTCATAATTGGTTTTTAACCTTTTAATTTCATGGGACTAATTCTTAATTTTCTTGCAGAGTTTGGATGTAGGAGCTTTGACTTTGCTTTCTCCTTCTGGTTTCATGGTTTGATCGTCCTTCTCACTAAAGTGTCAAAGAATTGATGGTCTAAGTTTGATCCCCTGTTTGCTCATTTTCCCAGTCAATTACTTGACTTTTCAGTACTTTGTTAATGTAGAGCTCTGATTCGAGTGTGAAGGTTGTAATGTCCCAATATTTGGGGGCTTACTGCAGCTATTTTCTGAGATACTTCTACGATCTCCATATAGGACAGGTCCTTCAACTCTATCGAAGGGAAGAATCAGTGTGCAAGGAATTTTTCTGGTAGACTTAGTACTTCATTGTAATAAAAGGACTTAAAAAATTTCCTATGGTCCCTTAGGGTAAAATGCCTTCCACATACAGAGAAAGAACCATGGAATTTGATCACAGAATGAAGCAGATAATTTTCTTTTGCATTATATTTTGTTTTGTTTTATGATTTCTCCCATTCATTTTAATTCTTCTATACAACATGACTAAGGTTAAAATGTATTTAATGGGAATTTATATGTGGAACCTATATAAAATTGTATGTCCTCTCAGGGAGGGAGTGCGTAGGGAGGGGGACAGAAGGAAGAGGGAAGTGAAAAATCGAAGATATATGGAAGTAGTTGTAGAATGCTTAAAACAAATAAAATAATAAATAAATGAATTAATTAATAAGGAGAGAATCCCATAATAATAGTCTTTGGGAGGGCAATTCTACATGAATTTGGTGATTGATTTTGACCTACTGGGCCTAATGTCATAGCTTTCTTGATCCCAGGATCTGCTTAAAATTACTCTCCTTGTATATACTTGTTCACGTGTTGTTGCCAAAGATACAGCAATCTTTATTGCTGTTATGTCTCATAGAATCCACTGAGCTTCTTTACTCATGTGTATCTGCCTTGCATCAGCAATTTTTAAGACATTAAGGCAAGAGACAAAAGGTTATCATTCTTCTTTTCTCTTGCTCAAACTGAATCTATCCATAGCTTTCAGCACCTTAAACTGGGAGACAGGTTGAAAAGGTCGACAAAAAACAATACCCATTCCAATAGTTACCATGGCCATTCCAAGGGAAGAGACTTTGTTAAAGAAAACAAAACAACAAAAAAAAGCCACCATCTCTGTTGGAAGTGAGGAGACCTTAGACTGATTTTCTTATCACTCCCCCACCGATTGTGTTACATTAGCCATGAAACAATTAGCCACCACTTTGGCACAGAGAACCCTTCACTAAGGAAAATTCCTTTACAGATGCATTTCTCCTTCAATTATATGTATGTATGCATGCATGTATTTATGAATAAATGAAGGTATATATACTCATATAGAATTAAAAATATAGACATATACATATGTGTTTATATATAAATATACATGTATATATTATGCACATGTGTATGTATGTATATGTATGTTGTATACACATACACATGTTTAGTTGTTTTTCAGTTGTATCTAAATTTTCGTGACCCCATTAGGGGTTTTCTTGGCCAAGTTTCTGAATTAGTATGCCATTTTCTTCTCCCTAACTGGAGATCAGCATGCATCAGAGAGGGGACTGAAGTCATCTTCCTAAATTCTGGATGATCTTTCTTTACATCATTCAAAACTGAATAACTAAACATGAAGGTCAGACATTTATTTCATACCTCTAATATTTTTAAATGTGTAAATTAGGAAGTATATTTGAGCTACAATCCTCTTAGAAAGTCTCTAGTGAATACAAGAAAGCTTCAATTAACAATAGAGTGTTCTTTAGTCAGGTCTATTTCACCATAACTTTCCAGATGATTGATAGCAAAAATCTATTTAGATAAAATGTTCATTATATTTAGGAAATTATATACAATTTGAATTTCTGTTAACATATAATATCTTCCCAAACTGAGATAATTTGTTTGGGTGCAAGATATTCACTTTCCCCACTCTTACCCCCAAGGATAATTGAGATGAAAAGATATTGGGTAGGACTGAGGATGGTACTTTGCCAAATAATTTTTCTTGCTGCTCTTCGCTTCCAGGAGTGCCATGTTGAGTATAACACTTTGAGGAAACTTAGATTTCTAGATTAATGATATTTTCCAAAGAGGTGTGAGAACTAGATAAAATGTAAAAACATACCTGCTGTGTGAATATGGAGCATGTAGAGACACAGATTATTTATACAGGAGGTTACTTGCTGCTTTATAATTGCCATGTATTCCATGAGCATTCAGTCCTTGCTGTGTTAGTCACAATACTTTTCCACTTCTCAAATAGACTCTTTTTTTCACAACATACTTAATCAAAGGGGGTTATCTAGCAAAACACTTAAGGAATCATATTAAAGGCTATATGCCATATATTGCATAAAAAATTTTTAAAAAAGAAGCTTGCCATCTTAATTAGTTATTTAACAGTTCAAAAAGATGAGAGCTAAATAGGTTTGAATTAAAATTAAATCATACTGAGTGATCTGTGAATTTGTCCAAGATAATTTAGTTTTGAAGCTTAGTTTGCTGTTATTGAGTCTGTGCATATGCATTTTTACCAAATCCATATGAAACACTTACGAGAAAGTTTTGCTACTGATTAATTATTATATTCCAACTCTTCATCCATTGGATTTTTTGAAATTCTTTTTCATCCCATGTAAAGAAAACCAGAAGTTCAGACTTGTGACAATCAGATATCTACATATGCCAAGGACTAGTTGTCACATCCATTACTATGACATGAGACTATGATGCCATGTCAGAACTCTTACTGCGGCACCAAGAATTAATCTCAGTTTCAAACCCACTTTGTAGGAATCCAGCACCAAATCTACTCATAGAACTGGATGTGTTGTTACTTACTCCTCATGCTAAAGTTTTATAATTTTATATCTGCTCTTACTAAACTATAATTTCAGTGTTCAGTGTTCCTCTTCTTTCTCTTCTTTCCCTTTTCCTTCTTTTCCTTTTTCTTCTTTTCTATTTCCTTTCCTCTTCTCCCTTTTGTTCTGCCTCAGATTTTATCTGTCTCCATTTCTCTATCATTCATTGTATGCCTCTGTGTCTCTGTCAGCATCTTCCACTGTCACTGCTTTTGTTTCTATGATGTTGCTATACCCCTGCCTTATCTTTATATTTCGCTCAAATTTCCAAAATTATTTTACATGACTTGAACTTCCTGGAGCCATTATGGTGGACTGCTCTGTAAAAGCTCTACCCCTATCCTTGTTGAATCTGAATGACTGACAAAATAATTCCCCATGAAAAATCCTGAAAGACTGGGATGAGAAGAAGGGAAAACCAGTTGCTTAGCCTGTGAGGTTAGGAAAATTGCAAAGGGGCAGGTCCCTCTTGCAGTTACTGAGGGGAATCAGTGCAGGACAAGAACTGTCCGAGACAGCCCTGCCTCAGAAAACCAGGAGATCCTGAGCCCTGGGGTGTGAAGCCTCCGATTGTCAACACTAGGACCCCAGACATGCCTCAGTACTCCAGCGGGATCAGGAATACAGTGGTGCAAACTGGGTTCACCAAAGGAAAAGCTTTCCTATGCTCTAGCTTAGCAGAGGAGACCTCTTGTCGCCAAACCACATGTCTCCCACACTTAACGCAGCTGGCTCCAAAAAGACTTCACCTGGCCTTGGCTTTCTCACACCAGCCAGCTCAGCACTAGGTAAGCTGCAGTATTTTAGCTTCTAGCTGAAGGATCCAGAGGCCACAACACAAAAAGCCATAAGTTAAATGTACAAGAACTGTTGGACAGAGCCCCTTGTGCCCCAGAAGAAGAAAGTTGCTTTAAAAGACAAGAGAATGGTGACCATCATGATTAAGAAGCAAAGAAGAAAAGTAAATATCATATAATCTATGGAGACAAGGACCAAAACACAAATAACAAAGAGGTCAGCATTGAGACTATGTTACCATCTGAAACTTCAGAAGGGATCATAAACTGGTCTGAAGCACAAAGAGCATTCTTGGAAGAAGGATTTTGTCAAGAAGGATTTTAAAATCCAAAGTAGAGAAATAGAAGAAAAATTGGCCAATAATTTTAAAATATGAAAAAAGGGGTACATGATCTAGGTGTAAATATTAATTCTGTAAACAAATTAGAGGAACAAGGAAGACTCAGGTTTATGAAGAATGTAGGAATTTTTGGCTAAACAAAAAATAGAAAATATTAGGAAGTGCAAAATGGATAATTTTAATTACTTTAAATTGAAAAGTTTTTTCAAAAACAAACTCAGCGCAACCACAGGAAGCAAGCACAAAACTCAGAAAGAATTTTTGCAATTAGTGTCTGTGATAAAGGCCTCATTTCTAAAATATATAGAGAACTGAGTCAAATGTACAAGAGTACAAGTCATTTTCCAATTGATAAATGGTCAAAGATTTGAACAGGCATTTTTCAGAGGAAGAAATTAATGAAAAAGTGGTCTAAATCACTGTTGGTTGAAGAGATGCAAATCAAAACAACCTCACACACATCAGATCAGCTAACATGACAAAACAGGGAGATGGTCAATGTTGGAGAACATGTGGAAGAGTTGGAACACTAATTTATACTTGGTGGAGCTGTGCACTCATGCAACCATTCTGGAGAACAATTTGGCTTTATGCCCAACAGGCTGCAAAAAATGCTCATACCCTTTGACCTAGCAATTTCGCTTCTGGGATTGTACCCCCAAGAGATCATAAAAATGGAAAATAGTTACACATGTACAAGAATATTTATAGCAACTCTCTTTGTGGTGACCATAAACTGAAAATCAAGTGGATGTCTATCAGTGGAGCAATGGCTAAACAAGATAATGGAATACTATTGTGCCCTAAGAAATGATGAAGAGGAGAGCTTCAGAGAGGCCTGAGAAGACATGTATGAACTGATGCTGAGTGAAAAGAGCAGAACCAGGAGAATTTTTTACACAGCAACAACCACAGTATGCGAGGAACTTTTCTGTTAGACTTAGTGCTTCATAGCAATGCAAGGACCTAAAAGATTCCCAATTGACTTTTTAGGCAAATTGCCTTCCACATCCAAAGAAAGATCTATGGGAATTGGATTGCAGAATGAAGCAGACCATTTGCTTTTGTGTTATGTTTTCTTTTGTTATGCTTTTTTATGGTTTCTCCCATTAATTTTAATTCTTCTATTCATCATGACTATAGTGAAATTGTACTTAATAGGAATGTGTGTGCAGAACTGATATAAGATTGCAAGCCATCTCGGGAAGAGGAGGGAGGGAGCAAGGAGGAGCAGGGAGGGGAAAACACCTAAAATATATGTAAGTGATTATAGAGCATTGAAAACAAATAAAACAATTTTTGCAAAAATAATTATTTTACACTCATGAACAAACCCTTATTAACCACATTTCCATTTTGCACACCAATGCCAATCATTTCTAAAGCAAATATTATTATTAAGTTATTGGGAAGAGGAGAATTTTTAGTTTGCTAATAGCTCACCATCCAAACATATTACTATTCTTGTAATTCTTTACTGTAATGTATTTGTGTGTGTTTGCCCTTCACTGCCAAAGAAGACCATGTCATCAGAGAAATAATGACATGACTTGCACTTTGACTTTGTTTTGAGTGAGAGAGAGCTATGCAAGTCACCAGCTTCACTTCTCCTCCAGAGCCATCTGTATCCAGTGACCAGATATCCATGAGGATGACTGAAGATGACCCAGAATTAGGCAATTGAGATTAAGTGACTTGTCTAAGGTCACACAGCTAGTGTCGGCATGAGATTTGAACTCAGGTCCTCCTGACTCAGGCTTGCACTGGTGCTCCATATACTGCCCCACCTAGATGTTCATGTTCTGTAATGTACATGTGTGATTTAAAAGAGTGATGTGGGCAGCAATCGTCCTACTTTTCACACTATGTTCTAATTAGTAATAACATCTTTTACCATTTGAGTTTCTGCAGACTATGACATCTTCTTTTGTTATGAGCCGTGCTAGAATATTTCCTTTTGATTTTTCTCTTAATTTGTCTTGTCTCTTTCATTCACATTAATTCATTCCAGAAAAGAGTTATTTAGCTTGTCCAATGTAAAATACACCATTCCAGCCATTGTGTAAATAAATAAAGATAAATAAAACACTCCCCTATGAATTTCTAAGGACCAAGACAACAACGTAAAGATTTATAGGAAGCCTAGCAATTAAAAATAAAACCAGTATAACCACAGAATTGAAAGAGAATTTGATGTACTGGACTTCTGGGATAAGTTAGTTACTGTTGCTAAGCAATGAATTTTCCAGCAGCAAAGCTTAAAAGGGAGACTTTTAAGTTAAATAATCTGTCTGATATTTTACTTATTTTCAGTTTTCAGCAATCACTTCCACAAGGTTTTTAATTCCAAATTTTCTTCCCATATCTCCCCTCCCTTCACCCCAGGACAACATACACCTCTACTACTCCCCTTCCTCCAATCTTCCCTCCCTTCTCTCATCCCTTTCTCCCATTACTCTACCCTCTATTTTCCTGTAGGACAAGATAGATTTCTATAACCAACTGTTTGTGCATCTGATTTCATAGTTGCACAAAAAAAACCCCCTTTTTTAATATTTACTTTTAGAGTTTTGATTTCCACATACCTTTCTAGCTCATCACCAAACCTCATTAAAAAAGTAAGCAATTTGATATAGGTCATACATGAGTAGCCATGTCAAACACTTCCATAACAGTCTTGTTGTGAAAAACTAACTATTATCTTATATAGATTAAACAGGTTATGCACATGTGGTTATGTGAAACACCTCAATAATACTCATGTTGTGAAAGACTAACTATATTTCTTTCTATACCATCCGACCTCCAATTATTCTATTTTGTGCTTTGAGCTTGTAATCTTTCCATCTGGGAATATAAACAGTTCAATTTTAATAAATCTCACATGATTTCTCTTTCCTGTTTATCTTGTCCTACTTCTCTTGATTTTTATATTTGAAATTCAAATTTTCTATTCAGATCTGATATTTTCAGCAAGAATGCTCTTTCAAGCATTCATTTTTTTAAGTCCTCTATTTCACTGGATGTCCATTTTTGCCCCTGAAGGGGCAAAATTTCATATTCCAAGCCCTCAGATCCCTTAGTGTAGAAGTTGCTAAGTCCTGTGTTATTCTAATTGTGTTTCCATTATATTCAAGTTGTTTCTTTCTGGTTGCTTGCAATACTTTCTCCTTGACGTGGGAACAGTGAAATTTGACAACAATATTCCTGGGAATGTTCCTTTAGGACCTCTTTCCGGAAATAATCAGTGGATGTTTTAAATTTCTATTTTACCTTCTGGTTTTAGAAAATCAGGGCAGTTTTCCTTGATAATTTTTTGATAGATGATGTTTGGGATCTTTTTTGGCCATGACTTTCAAGTGGTCCAATAGTTTTAGAAATGCTCTTTCCTGAATCTGTTTTCCGGGTCAGTATTTTTTGTCTGTCTGTTTGTTTGTTTTTACATCCAATATTTCATATAGCGTTCCATTTTTTTTTTGTCTCTTATAAATTCTTGATTTCTCATAGAGTCATTAGTTTCTATTTCCTCCATTTTAATTTTCTTGGAATTATTTTATTTTACGAGCTTTTGCACTTCTTTTTCCATTTGTCTAATTCTGCTTTTTAAGTCATTCTTATTGCCTTTTTGGAACACTTTGGTTAATTGGATAAGTATATATTTAGGGTGTTAACTTATTTAATATTTTTCTGGTCACCTTCAGCAAGCTGTGAATTTGATTTTAATGATTTTCATCACTCTCATTTCTTCTCCCAGTTTTTCCTCTACTTCTATTACTTGATTTTTGAGAACCTATTTGGACTACTCCATTGCCAGCAATCAATTCATATTGCTCTTGGAGACTTTTGATGTGGGAGCTTTGACTCTGCTGTCTTCTTCTGGTTGCATGCCCTGATCTTCCTTGATTTTTTCTAACTCTATAAAATAGTTTTTGGTAGTTTTACTGGTATTTTATTGAATAAAGTAAATTAATTTAAGCAGAATTTTTAATTTTATCATAGTTCAGCCTACCTATGAGCAACTGATGTTTTTGTAATTATGTTGATCTGACTTCATTTGTGTAAAAAGTCTTTTGTAATTGTGTTCATATAGTTCCTGGGTTTCTTTTGGCATATAGATTTCATAAGATTTTATAATGTGTGAAGGAACTTTAAATGAAATTTATCTATTTATTGCTGTTGGACTTTACTAATAATATGTAGAAACACCAATAATTTTGTGCATTTCTCTTATATCCTTCAACTTTGCTAAAGTTGTTTATTATTTCACATTTTTACACGATTCTCTAGAATTCTCTAAGTATATAAACATATCATCTAAAATGAAGGATAATTCAGTTTCTTCTTTTCTTATTCAAATTCTTTAAATTTTGTTTTCTTCTCTTATTGTTAAAGCTAACATTCCTCGTATGATATTAAATAACAATGGTGATAATGGACACCCTTGTTTCACCTCTGATATTATCAGAAGTGCATCTACCTTATCCCCATTATGTATAATGCTTTCTGATGTTTTTAGGGAGATGTTATTCATTATTTTAAGAAAGACTCCATTTATTCCTATGCCCTTCAGTGTTTTCAATAAGAATGGGTGTTGTCAAAAGCTTTCTTTGCAATTATTGAGATAATCATCTGGTTTCTTTTCATTTTCTTCTTGATTTAATCAATTGTGTTGATAATTTTCCTAATTCTCAGCCAGCCCTGCCTCTCTGGTATAAATCCTACCTAATCAAAGTTTATTATTCTCACAATAAGTTGCTGTAATATTGTTGTTAATATTGTATTTAAAATGTTTGCATCTATATCCATTGGAGAAGTCTCTAATTTTCTTTTTCTGTGTTAGCTCTTCCTGGTTTAGGTATCAATGCCATACTTGTATTATAAAATGAATTTTGTAGTATTAGTTCTTTGTCTATTTTTCCAAAGACTCTATGCGGTATTGGAGTTAATTGTTGTTTACATATCTGACAGAATTTCATTATAGATCAATCTTGCCTTGGAGATTTTTTCATAAGGAGTTCATTGATGGCCTGTTCAATTTCTTTTTCTGAAAGGGGACTATATAAGTATTGCACTTCCTCTTCTGTTCATCTTGGCAAATAATATTTTTGTAAATATTCATCCATTTCACTAAGATTGCCAAATTTATGAGCATGCAATTGGGCAAAACAATCCCTAGTTATAATTTCAAATTCCTGTTCATTGGAGGTGAACTCACCAGGTACATTTTTGAAACTGGAAATTTGGTTTTCTTCTTTTTTAAAAAATAATATTGATCAAAGATTTACCAGTTTTCTTGTTTTTTCACAATAGCAGCTCTTAGTTTTCTTTATTGAGTAGTTTCCTTTTTTTTAAATAAAAATTTATTTATTTAACTTTTTGCATTCATTTTCACAAAATTTTGGGTTCCAAATTATCTTCCCTTTTCTCCCCTCAATTTCATTGAAAGACCATATTTTCTCCTGAAGTATTATACTCAGTTTTGCTGGTAGGTGATTCTTGGTTTTAGTCCTTGGTTTTAGTCCTAGTTCCTTTGACTTCTGGAATATCCTATTCCACGCCCTATGATCCCTTAATGTAGAAGCTGCTAGATCTTGTGTTATCCTGATTGTATTTCCACAATACTGGAATTGTTTCTTTCTAGCTGCTTGCAAGATTTTCTCCTTGACCTTGGAACTCTGTAATTTGGCCACAATGTTCCTAGGAGTTTCTCTTTTTGGATCTCTTTCAGGTGGTGATCGATGGATTCTTTCAATACTTATTTTGCCCTCTGGTTGTAGAATATCAGGGCAGTTTTCCTCGATAATTTAATGGAGGATGATGTCTAGGCTCTTTTTTTGATCATGGCTTTCAGGTAGTCCCATAATTTTTAAATTGTCTCTCATGGATCTATTTTCCAGGTCAGTTGTTTTTCCAATGAGATATTTCACATTCTCTTCCATTTTTTCATTCTTTTGCTTTTGTTTGGTGATTTCTTAGTTTCTCCTAAAGTCATTAGCCTCCATCTGTTCCATTCTAATTTTGAGAGAACTATTATCTTCAGTGAGCTTTTGAACCTCTTTTTCCATTTGGCTAATTCTGCTTTTGAAAGCATTCTTCTCCTCATTGGCTTTTTGAACCTCTTTTGCCAATTGAGTGAGCCTATTTTTCAAGGTGTTATTTTCTTCAGCATTTTTTTGTGTCTTCTTTAGCAGGGTATTGACCCGTTTTTCATGCTTTTCTTGCATCTCTCTCATTTCTCTTCCCAGTTTTTCCTCCACCTGTCTAACTTGATTTTCAAAATCCTTTTTGAGCTCTTCCATAGCCTGAGCCAACCGGACATGCCCCTGGGATTTTTGGGATACAGAGGCCCTGACCTCCACATCTTTCCCTGATGGTAAGAATCCTTCCTTGTCATCAGAATTGAAAGGCGGGAACATCTGCACCCCATCAAAGTAGCTTTCTATAGTCTTATTTTTCTTCCCTTTTCTGGGCATTTTCCCAGCCAGTTACTTGACTTCTGAGATTCCTGTCCACCCCCGGCTAGATCGCCCAGCTAGTGCTTGGGCTCTGAGATTCAAATGTGCTTTCCATAGTAGGCTCGGCTGCTATTCAATGTGAGCTTAAGTTCTGGTGCTCGGGTGGGGGTAGGGCAGTCTCCCAGGCTCAGTTCCCTCAGTGGGTTTATGCAGAGACTTTCGGTAAGGCCTGTGAACTTCTGCCTGCTGCTCAGGGAGTCTCCAGCCGCCGCCACTGCCTGTGCCGCTGCCTCTGCTGCTCCCTCTCCCGCTTCCTCCCGAGGGGGCCTGAGCCACGGAGACACCCCGCTCACCTCTCGGCCAGCCCAGAAGTCTCTCTCACTGACCTGTAGCACCTGTGGGTGGAGGGACCTTCCCAGCCACCAGAGATTCTGTCCTTGTAGCCTGCTCGGATCTACTCCTCTGGGGCCGCGGCCAGGGCAGCACAGGAGTGGCCTCTGCTTTTCGGGGCATGACGGACCCCTGGGGACGTCTCTCCAGGGCTCTCTGGGACGGAAATCTTTTCCACTGTGTTTCTGCGCGCCTTGTAGTGCTCCAGAATTTATGGGGAGTTCTTCTTGCAGGAAATATATGGGCTGTGGGTTCGGAGCTAGCATACGTGAATCTTTCTATTCTGCCATCTTAGTTCCACCCCCCGAGTAGTTTTCTTAATTTGAATTTTATTAATCAATATTTTGGTGTTTAACATGTCTAATTTGGTATTTTATTGGCTATTTTTAATTTGTTCTTTTGCTAGACTTTTTCAGTTGCATGCCAAATTCATTGATTTATTCTTTCTCTATTTTATTCATGAAAGAACTCAGTGATATAAAACTTTCCCTAACAACAAATTTCAATGCATCCCATAAGTTTTCATAAGTTGTCTCATTATTATCATTGGTTGAAGCACTCATTCTTTAGGATTAGATTATTTAGTTCTCTATTATTTTTTAATCTATTTTTCCATGGCCCTTCATTACATTTGTGTTTTATAGCATCATGATCTAAAAAGGATGCATTGACCTTTCTTCCTTTAAGCACTTTATTGTGCGGTTGTTATGCTCTAATACGTGGTCAACTTTTGTGTATGTACCATGTAACACTAAGAAAAGGCATATTCCTTTCTTTCTCCATTCTCCATTCTCTGGCAATCTACCATATCTACCTTTTCTAAAATTATATTCATTTTCTTTACTTATTACTTCTTTATTTTTCAGGTTAGATATATAAATTTAAGAAAGGGGGAGGTTGAGGTCCCCATTGGAGTAATTTTGCTGTCTTTTTCTTCCTGCAACTCTCTTAACTTCTCCTCTAAGTATTTACATACTATGCCACTTGGTGCTTATATGTTTAATCATGATATTACTTCATTGTCTCTGGTGACTTTTAGCAGGATGTTGTTTCCATCCCTATCTCTTTTGGTTATACCTGTTTTTCATTTTGCTTTGTCTGAGATTAGGACTGCTACCCTGCTTTTCTTTTTCTTCAGCTGAATCATCATACACTCTACTCCAGTCTTTAACATTTACTCAGTGTGTCTTCTCCGATTCCAAATATGTTTCTTGTAAACATCATATTGTAGGATTATGGTTTTTAAATCATTCTGCTATCCACCTCTGTTTTATGGGAAAGTTCATTGAATTCACATTGAAAATTATGATTACTATGTGCGTCTTTCTGTCCATCATATTGGCTCCTCTCTTTATGTTCTTTTCTCCCTTCTGCATTTGCACTCCTCAAGAGTTTTACTTTTGACCATAGCCTCCCTCAATCATCCTTCACTTGCATCAGTCCTTTTTCATTTTCTTTCCTTTTTTCCTTACTATTTCTTTCCTCCCTTCTAACTCTCCCCTCAATTTATTTTCCCCTTTCCTCTCCTAACAGCTGTATAAGTTAGATTTCTATACTTAACTTAATATTATTCCTTTCTTCAACCAAATTCAGGGAGAATCAAGTTAAAACAATGTTCATCTCCCTCACTTCTTTCTCTGTTTTTGTACCTCTTCATGTGACATGATTTATCGATTCCTGCCTCCTCCATTCCTCTTCTCCCATTCCAGTCTTACACCACTTCATTAGTTTTCTTATCATCATATAAGATAACATATCTACAGCCACTATGTGTACACCTTTAAAAGGTCATAATATAAAGTTCTCAAGATTTATAAGAATCATGCTTACATTTAGAGATGTGAACTGCTTGCACTTATAGAAAAAATGTTTTTTTTCTTGTTTACTTTTTTATGCCTTTCTTGAATCTTGTATTTGAAGATCACATTTTTCCTTTGAGCACTGACTTTTTCATCAGAAAGGTCTGGAAGTACCTTATTTCACTGAATGTCCATCTCCTTGCCTCAAACATTGTGCCCAGTTTTGCAGGTTATAGTCCTATAATCATATATATATATATGATTATATATATATTATATATATACACACATACATACATATATACATATATATATGTGTGTGTGTGTGTGTGTGTGTGTATACACACACACATATATATTGCAGTGTCCTGTGTGGCCCTTAATGTAGTTCAAAGATATTTGAGTTGTTTCTTTCTGACTGGACTGCTTACAATATTCTTTTGACCTGATAATTTTGGAATTTGGCTACAGTAGTCCTAGGTGTTTTCAGTTTGGGATGTTTTTGAGGAGGTGGTCGATGAGATCCTTAAATGAGTATTTAACTCTCTGACTCTATGACCTTGGTACTTTTTCTTGATTATTTCTTGGAAGGTTCTATCCACGATCATTTTTTTTATCATGGCTTTCCAGGAGACCAATAATTCTCAAATTATCTCTCCCAGATCTATTTTCCAGGTCACTTGGTCTTCCAATGAGATATTTTACATGCTCTTCTATTTATTCATTCTTTTGATTTTGTTTTGACTGATTCCTGAAGCCACATAGAGTCATTGTCTTCTACTTGCCCAATTCTAATTTTTAAGTACGTATTTTATTTAGTTAACTTTTGTACCTCCTTTTCATTTGGCCAATTTCATTGTTATGGAGTTGTTTTCTCTTGTTAGGTTGTGTACTTTCTTTCCTTTGGCCAATTTTAATTTTTAAGGAGATGTTTTCTTTAAGGGAATTTTTATTCTATTTTTAATTGTATTTTTAAAAGAATTGATTAATTTTTCTTCTATTGCTCTAATTTTACTTTTAAAATCCTTTTGGAGCTCTTATAAGAGTGTATTTTGAACTTGAGACCAATCAGCTCATATTCCTCTTTGAAGTTTCATATGCAGATCCTGTCTCAATACTGTCCTCTTATGTATTTTTATTTTGGTCTTCTGTGAACCCGTAGTAAGAGTCTATGGCCTTTGCTTTTCTTATTTGTTTTCTTGCTCTTTGTGATTGTGCTTTTCTTGGTTTTTAAAATAGGTTTCTTCTTCTGGGTTACAGTGGGTTCTGCCCCACGTTTCTTGTCAATTCTGATTTTTAAGGCATTCATATTCTCAGTGATTTTTTTGGACCTCTTTAACCATTTGGCATAGTCCTTTTTTAAGGTGCTACATTCTTTGGTGTTGGTTTTGTGTTTCCTTTCCTAAATTGTTGATTCATTTTCCATGATTTTATTTTATCACTCTCATTTCTCTTCAGAATTTATTCTCTGCCTTTCTTATTTGATTTTCAAAGCACCTTTTGTGTTCTTCCATCACATGAAACCAATTCATCTTTTTCTTCAAGTCTTTTGATGTAGGTGTTTTGACTTGGTTGTCTTCTGAGTGAGTGTTTAATCTTCCTTGTTACCATGATAACTTTCTATTTTCAGGATTTTTCCCTATTTTTTGCTCATATTCCCTGTCTATTAATTGACTTTTAACTATTTTTAAGGTAGACTCTCCTTCCAGAGTGGAAGCAAGCTTCATATGATTTGTGCAGCTGTTTTCAGAGATACTTCTAGGAAACTGTAAGTTTTCAGTTCTTCCAAAGTGGTGTCATCTAAGGAAAATTATTTCATACTGTTCTGACTTGTACTCTCAGCTGTCATTGACGACAAGTATTGTTTCCTGCTCTGGAACTGTGAGGAGAGTCCCTGCTCTTCTCTGGCTCAAGCTCTGTTGTGTTAATGCTTCTCCTCATCTTGGCATTTCCATTGAAGGTTGGTATCCATATTCAAATATGGGCAAAACAACAGATTCCTGCCTTTTGTATCAGCAAAGCAACTACTGTGATCTCCTTCTGAAAGGTTGCTCAACCTCTTTGCTTTCTGTAGACCCCTTACCTTCTGTAGGTTGAGAGCTCTGAAAGCAGCCCCTATCATAGCTGATTTAGTGAATCTCAAGGTCTCTTTCTGGTTTGTTGGGATGAAGGCTATGCTGGCATACTCTATACTGGACTGCACTTCACTTTCAACAAGGTGCATCTGATCCCTCCTGCTGATTTTCTAAGTTGCCTTTAGAATCAATGGGCTGGGGTTTATGGAAACTGGCACTGCTGGAAGTGATTAAATTGATCCTGGGCCTGCACTGGGTTTGCTAGGGCTGTGACTGTTCTGACGAAGTCTGTACTGCACTGTGCTCGTTTCTCACCCTGATCCAACAGACCTTTTCTGTCAACGTTGGCCTAGAAATTTGTTACACTTTGTCTTTTCTTTTGGCTTCTGCTGCTCTTGAATTTGTTTAGAATCACTTTAAAGGTATTTGGAGGGGTTTAGAGGAGAGTTGAGTCTCTGCCTTTCCTCTGCCACCTTGGATGTCAGATAGGACTCAATTTTATTGCCCTCGTGTGCTTCTGAATTGTAGTCCCAGGGCAAAGAATGGCACTTGCATGCTAGAGCTTGGGCCTGCATGACAGTCAGAATCATGGTCACAGTTGTAGGGTGGAAAGAGTGCTTGTGGTCACTCAGAAACCAGAACATGTGCCATAAGAGTAGTGTTCACACCTCTCCTCAGATCATACCACCTTAGAACAACTGAAAAATTACAGAATCCTGAGCCAGTTCTGAAAATAGCAGAAAGAAAGGCATAAAGTCAGGGAGAGTGCTCCTCTTATGCTAGGCACAGAGCCTAACTTTATCATAAAGTTAAAATCAAAGAAAGAGACTGGAAAAATGAGCAGACTACAAAAAAATAGAACTTGACTATAAAAAGTTACTCTGATGACAGATAACATCAACATATAAACTCAGAAGAAAACAAAGCCAAATCATTTATTTCCAAAGACTCAAAGAAAATGTCAGTTAGGAGTAGGACCCAAATGAATTCCTGGAAAAGCAGTAAAATAATTTTATAAATAAAATATGATAGGTAGAGGAAAAATTGGGGAAAATGTGAGTTATGTAAGAAAGTCATGAAAAAAGATATAACAGCTTTAGTAAAAAAAAAAAAAGTACAAAAATACTGAAGAAAATGGAACCTTAAAAACACAATTGTTCAATTATTAAAGAGGCACAAAAATGCACTGAAGAGAAGAATTTCATAAAATGTAGAAGAGGAGAAATCAAAAAGGAGACTTTAAAGAAAATAATTTCTTAAAATTTAGAATTGGGCAAATGGAAGTTATTGATTCTGCATGATATTGAAAAACAACAAAACAAAATCAATAGAATAAAAAAATAGAAAATGCTCTAAATCACTATTGATTAGCCAAAGTGAGTAAAACTAGGAGAACATTGTACCCAATAAAAGCAATTGTAAGATTATTACCTTGAAATGACTTAACATTTCAGCCTATAATTACCCAAGACATTTCCTGAACAACTTACAATGAAAATTGCTATACACTCCCAAAAAAGGGAACCTGAATGCAGATTAAAACATTCTTAAACTTTTTCCATTGTCTTTTTTATTTGTTTTTAGTTTTATTTTTCAACATGAGTAATATGCAAATATGTTTTAAATGACTTCACATGTGTAATCGCTATTTGATTTTCTTTTCAAAAAAGTGTAAGAGGAGAGAGTGAGAGAGATAATTTTAAAAGCAAATTTTAAAAAATGTTAAAATTATTTTACATGTATTAGCAACCATGGTAAACAAAAGTTATAAAAATAAGCAAGTTGTTTTACATATATGTATACACACAGGAAACATATGTACATCATTACTCTGGTTATTAGTAGATAATGCCTCCTATGTAGGCTGATAGTGTTCTCAACACACCATTTTCCTCTACCACAAACCTTAAACTGATTAACTCCGTTTTTTAGGGCTGTATGCCCACTTCTGTTTTTAACAAATCCTGCTGAATCACCTGTAAGTATGTTTCTATGAATCCATGGAATGTTCATTTACAGAAACTTGTGTAGTGTTCTGTAGAGAAAATGCTATATTAAATCAGAAACACAATTAAGGGAAAAGAGTTAGGTTTGGAGTTGGAATGAATCTGCCATAAATTTCCCCTCGATCAATTCCTAGTTAAATTCATAAATGAAAGACTAGTGTTGCTATTCTAAGGAATGTCCATAAAAGACATATTTCAACTTTCCTTACTTCTGGAGATTTATCCCAGATATGGAATTTATTATTATTATTATTATTTATGTTTTTAAGTCAGAGTTTAATTTCTTCCTTTGTAAAATGTGCAGGTTGATAATTGACCTATCCACTTCAAGTTTGCAAGAATGAAATGAATACCTTCATTTCTCCTTTCTCTGTACCTTAACCACATTGTTCTTATATTTCCCTAAATAAGGCTTACCTCCATGTGTTGTTAAACTGAAGTCTCTATAATAATCAAAGAAGATTTATAGTTAATGTTAGATGCAAATAGAGCTAAAACTGCAAGAGATTAAGGCCATCCTCTGTCATTCAACATGCCTTTCCTTAACTTTTGAATTCATGTCCTTCCATTGAATTCTAACAGAAATACTGCCCTGTCTGTCATTTTTTCCATAATTTCCCTCTAATTATGTCGCAGATCAGAGATAGCACTTTATTCTGTACCTTATTTCTAGTGTACTTGTCATGTAATTCAATGTGTTATAATTATCTGTGCAGTGTCTTGTTATAAACATCATGAAGACAGATGGTTGTTTCTTATTTAAACTTTTTATTTCCTTTAAAACCTAGTAGTATTATGAACATAATCCATACTTAATAAATATTTGTTGAATAAAAGAGTCTTCCAAATGGATATGCTTTTGATACTGTATATCACCACAGTGGAATTAAAGGAATATCATTATGAATCTTACAACATGAATGTAGTAGACAGGAAGACAAACATTTATTTTTAGTTTTCATTTTAGTAGATTATACACCTGTTTCTATAAATATGTATATACATATCCATATATCAATACCTATATGCCTATGCTTATGTATATGTTTATAGTCATGCATATTCCTGTATCTAGTCTTACATTTGTTTCATTATCTCTGTCTATCTATTTATCTGTGTATCTTTCTGCCTATCCATCTATCTCATTAATGATCAATTTCTTTCCATATGCTTTCAGGGATACTGAAAATTCTAAACTTTTAGTTCAAAATTTTCTTTCCTGTAATTGTATCTGACTTCTTCTAGAACTTAATACAATTATCCCTCTCATATGCCTTCTACTGGGGTTCATATAAATCCTGGAATGCTTGATTGTGTTTTTAGCTCCTTGGCTCATTTAAAATTTGTCAGAACACTATGCAGACTGCTTATTTTAGGACTGAGAAGTTTTACAGACTTTCTTCTCTAGAATCCAAAAGTTCATATTCACCTACTATTGCCTGCTTCTGTTATTAATCTTCCCCGTCCACATCTCTCACAGATTACTAATTCTATGATCCATTAAGTTTAAAAAAAAGTCTTTCACAACTTCAAAGTTTTTAACTTTTTTTCCCTCATCTTTTCGTGAATTCTCCTTTATTGTAGCGTTTCCTTATTTTAACAGACACTTTCTTGGTTTTGTAAACTTTCTTGTACCTTGAATGTATTCTCAAGATTCTCATTCAGTTACAATTGTTCACTGTCTTGCTCCTGAACTTCTCCTGAACCCTCATTTCTTAGAAAATGGAGTTCATTCTCTTTATTCTCTCATCCATGTGCTATATCAACTGATCCCGGAGTACTTCTCCAGACTAATAGACTTATCTTCCTCTTCTGCCCTACATATCTCTTCAAGCAAGACTACTTGCTTACTCTAAAGCTGGAATTTTTCTATGTTCATCATGTTCAATTTTCTTTGAATGATTCTCAACCATCATTTATGCTCAGCAAAAGCCTTCTCATCATTCAAATATCATATTTTCGGTTGAGTTTCTTCTAATTCCTCTAGTTGGAAGTAATATTTTATGAATATCTGTTTGAAACCTTTTTATTCTATCACATCCCAATATGGATAATGATTATATATGAATGTGTCTAATTTTTCATATTAAATAGTGATCTCCTTGAGAGCAGGGATTAAAATTTTGCTTCTTTTTACTCACAACAATGCCTATTTTTAGTTCTCCACAGTTATGAAGCTGAAATGAGTTGTTTCTTCACTAATTCATCTACAAAACTAAATAACATAAGATTTAACCAAAATGTAGATTCAAATTAACTATTTTTCTCAATTACTTTAACTGAAAGCCTCCTTATCTGAACTTTTTTAGACATCTTTCTAAGTCATAATTTTACAGTTATGCTTTATTGAAAATATGGATATTATAATTTTGCTAATGTCTTAAAATATTTTACTCCTTTTAGTCTAAAGTTAATATCTGTGGTACTCCAACCCCAACCCAAAGACTCAGACTTTATCTAGAAAGGCATTACATATGTAATATCTATTTGATTTTGTGTCAGCATTTTATTAGAAAAGGCACTATTCACATTTCATGTAGAACATGGTTTTAAATGGTCCAATAAGCAGACTTGTATTCAGGGGAGCTGTCTCTTTCCTTTGAAGATATGATTGTGTCAAGCCATCAGCCAAATTACATTATAGTTTGGTTATACTGATCAACGTGACATGTTGCTGTTACTGAATGCAGTGTTCTGATTCTGCCCACTTCACTGAACATGAGATGATGTAAGTCTCTCCAGTTTTGTCTCTAAAACTCTCCTGCTCATCATTTCTTACAAAACAATACCATTACAATACATTCTTATGGCATAACTTCTTCATACATTCCAAAATTGATGGTTATCTCCTCAATTTCCAAATCTTGACCACCATAAAAAAAGCTTTTATAAATAGTTTGGTACATGTGGGTCCTTTTCCATTTTATATGATCTCTTTGGGATATAATTGTAACAGTGCTACTGCTGGAACTACTCCACATTGCTCTCCATATTAGTTGATCAGTTTACAACTCCACCAAAAATATGTTAGTATTTCAAACTTCTCACATCTTCTCCAGCATTTATCATTTTCCTTTTCTTTCATAATAGTCAATCTGGTAGGTGTGATTTGGCAGCTCAGAGTTGTTTTAATTTGTCTTTCTCTCATCAATAGTGATATAGAACATTTTTATATGACTATAGATATATAGTCATATATATATTATATATATATATATATAATAGATATACTTTTATATGACTATAGATTTGTACATCTGAAATGTGTTCCTTTATATATTTGGCCCATTTCTCAACTGGGGAATGAAATGTATTTTAATAAATCTGTTTTTCCATATATTTAAGAAATGATTCCTCGGGTGGGGGTGCAGAGTAAAAATGGTGGAGTAGAAGAATGGACCTTTAGAAGGTCCCCCACATAGCCTATAAAATGCCTGTAAAAATTACTCTAATACATTCTAGAGCAGCAGAAGCCAAACAACGGCAGAGTGAAAGATATTTCCAGCCCAAGACAACCTGAAAGGTTGGCACAAAAGTTCTATCTCACTGGGAGTAGAGTGGAGCGCAGCCCAGCATGGGCTATGTGGCACAACAGGGACAGAATCTGGAGCAGGCTTCAAGGAGCCACCAGCAGTACCGGTTCCCACATCACTCAATCCACAAACACCAAAGACAGATTCAAAAGTCAATAAGAAAGCATTTGCATCTGAGTGAGAAGGGAATGCAGTCTGGCCCCTCCAGCAGCAGCCCAGTTTTTGGAGCCTTCCACCTAAAGCCCCTGGAGGAATCCAGCACCTGATCTGAATCTCAGCCCTAAGCCCAGCCCTGGGTTGAGGAGGAGCACTGGTGGAGGAGTTGAAGACAGTTGTGGAGAAGGAAATCTACTCGCTAATTCTGGGCATAAAAGTTTTTGACTATTTTATGATAAGCACTGGATAGAAGAGGAATAAACTCCTCTCCTTGATTGTGCCACCTTAGATGAACTAAGAACTTACAGGTCCCTAGAGTGCACACTCCTCTTGACAGAGGAGTGAAAATTCAAGTAACTGGCTGGCAAAAGGACCAAAGAAGGGAACAAATAAGACTATAGAAGGTTATTTTCTTGGTGAAGAAGTATTTTCTTTCATTTTTTTAGATGAGGAGGAATAAAGCATAAAATCAGAGGAAGTCACGGCTTCTGCATCCAAAATTTACAAAATAAATATGTAATGGTCTCAAGCCATGGAAGAGCTCAAAAAGACTTTAAAAATCAAGTAAGAGAGGTGGAGGAAAACTTAGAAAGAGAAATGAGAGCAGTGCTAAAAAATCATGAAAAGGAAGTCAGCAGCTTGCTAAAGGAGACCCCCAAAATGCTGTAGAAAATAACACACCTAAAAAATACAGTAACTCTCTAGAAAGACACACTTATGCAGGGTCATCCCCACAGCCAATAAAATATCTGTAGAGAGGGACTATCAACAAATTTTGCAGAAGTGTAGAACAACAGAGTGGAGGAGATTTCCAGCCCATGGTGATCTGAAAGGCCTATGGAAACATCAGTTGTACTGGTCCTGGAGCTGAGCGCAGAGCCCAGCCCAGACTTGGCCAAGCAGCGTGGGGTGATGAGACTCTGGGAGGAGGACACCTCAGGGGCAGAATCTCCAGTCGTAGTAGTGGGTCCTCAGATCCCTCAGCCCATAGGTGACAAATGTCAGTGACGGGGTTCTATCAGCTGGCCAGGAAGGGACAAAGGTCTTCCCATAGCTCTGGCAGCAAGCAGCAGCCACGAAGGTTGCACATCCTCCTGTACAGATTGCTCCATGTTGGAGTGTAAAAACTGCCGGGGACATTGAAGAACTGAGTCTTACCTCAGCCCTGGGTGGAGGTCCTGGCCAAGCTGGTCTTTGTCTCAAAATGAATGGTGGCCCTGCCCATCCAGCTTATCTGAAAATCAGCACCAAGTGTTGACTTTTTCAGAACCGGAGGCCAAGTGGCTGTGAAGAGGTATCTGCTAAGATTCCGGGCACAAAAATCCCTCTCTGTGTCCAGACAAGTACATGCTTAATTGTGCCACCTAGGAGGAATTAAGATCTCATGAATTCCCAAATTATACCCTACTCTTCACAAAAAAAACAAAAGTTAAGTAACTGGTTGGAAAAACGCCCAAAAAAATGGAAAAAAAATAATACCACAGGTTACTTTCTTGGTGAACAGATATCTCCTCCGATCTTTTTAGATGAGAAAGAACAATGCTTACTATCAGGGAAAGACATAGAAGTAAAGGCTTCTGTATACCAAGCATCCAAAATAGAAATTCAAAGGGCTCAGGCCATGGAAGAGCTCAGAAAGAATTTTGAAAATCAAGTTAGACAGGTGAAGGAAAAACTAAGCATGAAAAACGGGTCAATACCTTGCTAAAGGAGACCCAAAAAAATGCTGAAGAAAATAACACCTTGAAAAATAGGCTAACTCAACTGACAAAAGATGTTCAAAAAGCCAGTGAGGAGAAGAATGCTTTCAAAAGCAGAATTAGGCAAATGGTAAAGGAGGTTCAAAAGCTCACTGAAGAAAATAGTTCTTTCAAATTTAGAATGGAACAGATGGAGGTTAATGACTTTCTGAGAAACCAAGAAATCACAAAACAAAACCAAAAGAATGAAAAAATGGAAGATAATGTGAAATATCTAATGAGAAAAATAACTGACCTGGAAAATAGATCCAGTAGAGAAAATTTAAAAATTATTGGACTACCTGAAAGCCATGATGAAAAAAAGAACCTAGACATCATCTTTCATGAAATTATCAAGGAAAATTACCCTGATGTTCTAGAACGAGAGGGCAAAATAAATATTGATAGAATCCACCGACCACCTAATGAAAGATATCCAAAAAGAGAAACTCCTAGGAACATTGTGGCCAAATTCCAGAGTTCCATGGTGAAGGAGAAAATATTACAAGCAACCAAAAAGAAAATATTCAAGTATTGTGGAAATTCAATCAGGATAACACAAGCTCTAACAGCTTCTGCAGTAAGGGACTGAAGGGCATGGAATATAATATTCCAGAAGTCAAAGCAACTAGGACTAAAACCAAGAATTACCTCCCCAGCAAAACTGACTATAATACTTCAGGGGAAAAAATGGTCTTTCAAGGAAATAAAAGACTTGCAATCTTTCTTGATGAAAAGACCAGAGCTAAAAAGAATATTGGACCTTCAAACACAAGAATGAAGAGAAGCATGAAAAGGTAAACAGCAATGAGAAGTTATAAGGGACTTACCAAAATTGAACTATTTACATTCCTACATGGAAAGACAATATTTGTAACTCGAAAATTTTCAGTATCTGGGTAGTTGGTAGGATTACACACACACACACACACACACACACACACACACAGAGAGAGAGAGAGAGAGAGAGAGAGAGAGAGAGAGAGAGAGAGAGCACAGAGTGTATTGAATAGGATGGGACCATATCAAAAAAGTGAAAATAAGCGATGAGAGAGAAATATATTAGGAGGAGAAAGGGAGAAATGGAATGGGGCACATTATCTCTCATAAAAGAGGCCAGCAAAAGACTTTTCAGTGGAGGGAAAAAGAAGGGAAGTGAGAGAAAAAACATGAATCTTACTCTCATCACATTCAACTAAAGGAAGGCATAAAATGCACACACATTTTCATATAAAAATCTATCTTACAATACAGGAAAGTGGGGAATAAGAGGATAAGCAGGGTGGGGGGATGAAGGAAGGGAGGGCAGTGGGAAGAACGAACAATTTGAAGTCACCGCTCTTGGGGAGGCACTGGATCCACAGAGAGAACAGAAGAAATGGAGGGCAGGAAAAGATAGAGGGAAATATAGTTAGTCTTACACACCACGACTATTTTTTAAGTCATTTGCAAAACTACTCAGATATGGCCTATATATCTATGTTGAATTGTGTGTTTCCCAAATGGAATGAGTGGGGAGGGAGGGATGAAGAGAAGGTGGAAATCAAAGTTTTAGGAACAACTGTTGAGAGTTGTTCTCACTACTAGGAAATAAGAAATACGGGTAATGGGGCATGGAAAGTCATCTGGCCCTACAGGATAAAAGAGAAGATGGGGATAAGGGAAGGGAGGTGTGTCATAGAAGGGATGGCATATTTAGGGAAGGGGGAATCAGAATGCAAGGCATTATGGGGTAGGGATAGAGTAGAGTTGGGCAGAAAATTTGAAACTCAACATTTTGTGGAAATGAATGTTGATAACTAAAAATAAATAAACATTAAAAATATTTGAATTCTCAGTCAGAAATATTGACTGTGAAAAAATTCCTGTCATTTTGCTTTCAATCACATGCACTTAAATTAAGATGAGTTTTCTGCTTGATTGTAGTGAACTCTTCATATCATTTAATAATGGAACTCAGCTTCTCTCAAACCTCTCCTTCTTCCAAATGCCTCTATTTACTATTGAAATCCCTACTGTTCCCTTTACTCGGGTTCATAGTTTCATAGTCATCTGAGAGTCTTCTTTGTCTACATATACAATCAGTTGTCAAAGTCTTATGTATTGTGGATTTACACAATTTTTTTTTTGTCTCTTCTTATCTCAATTCACATACTTCTTTTCTTATTATTTCAAGGTCTTTTTTTTTCTCTTACCTGTACTTACATAATAGCCTCCTGGTTTCTAGTTTCTATCCAGGCTGATGATTCTATTTGCTTCTTCCTTGCATTGTGCAAAGCTATTTCCTATTCCTGAAAAAAGTATCATTTTATGTCTCTGTTTCTTAGAAAATATTTCTTTCTTTAAAGCTCAGCTAATGTACCACTCTCTCTGTGCATTCCTCCAGGATCTTCTTGCTTTCCATTTGTTACTACCTCTTGCTCCTCCATTTCCCTTATACTCAGTGACATGGTAGTACATGTTTAGCTGTCTCTTAAAACAAGAAATTTGACATATTTTTAACTTTCATCATTGAGAGTTTCTCATATTTTTCTTTAAGTAAATAGTATTTTATTTTTCCAAGTACATGAAAACCTTGTTTTCAAAATTCATTTTTTTTGTAAGATTGAGTTTCATTTTCCCCTCCTTTAATTCTGTTCCCCATCCCCAAGATGATAAGCAGAGTGATATTGGTTATACATATGGAATAATGTAAACATATTTCAAGATTAGTCATATTGTTAAAGAAGAAACAGCACAAAAATGAAAAGCAACAAAAAAAGTGAAAATGGCATATTTCTATTCAGACCTCATGATTCTTTCTCTGCATATGGAAAGTATTTTCTATCATGAGTCTTTTGGAATTGTCTTGGATCATTGTATTACAGAGAAAAGATAAGCTTGTCATAGCTAATTATCACACAATGTTTCTATTACAATGTACAATGTTCTGGTCCAATTCACTTTTCATCAGGTTATGTAAGTCCTTCCAAGTTTTTCTGAAGTCCTGTACATCATTTCTTATAGAACAATAGGATTCCATTACATTCATATACCAGAATTTGTTCAACTGTTTTTCAATAGATTGGCATTCTCTCAATTTCCAAATCTTTGCCACCTCAAATACAGGTGCTATAAAAAAAATTGTGTGTACATCAAGTCACTGTCTTTTATTATGACATCCTTGGAATACAGGCAGTGTTACAGTGATATTGTTAGGTCATCCCTTCTCTTTTTTTTAAGTTTCTAGACAATCAACTAAACAACAAATCAATACCCGTTTTGTGGTATTTTATGTTTTACAAGATGTAAATGAGGAGGCTGAAAATCTCATGGTTAGTTCTCTCTAGGTGACAGAACTTGGATCCAAAATATTCCTTCTGTATTATGCTTATTTTTGTGTGTACAGAATACCTTACCTCAATAGAACTGAAATTCCTTCAAGACAGGAGCTTGTTTCTTTCTCTCATACATAATTCTGTACAGAGCTTTACATAAATTAAAATCCCAAAGATATTTCTTGAACTGGATTGAACTGAGTACAATAGGGAAACAGCATTAATCAGGTTAATGTTATTTTAGATGTGTCAATTTATATCTGAAAGATTGTTTTATTCACAATAACTAACAATTTGTGAGTTATCTGAAAATATGACACTTATTGCCTTGGAGCTATTTTATTTAGCCATATTTATAAGGGAATAATTGAATTTGTGTAAGTTTGCCATCATATAAAAATATGTACAGTTGTGGCTATTGGTAATATGCTAATTTAGTTGGAAGGGACTTAAATGAGCTTGTAGTCTAGCAGTTTCCATACTTTTTTGATCATGCTTCTCTACCAGAAAAAAAAAAAAAAAAAAGATTGGACAACAAAAGTTTCACTACGACATGCATACATTTACTTATAAGTTTTATATATATATATATATATATATATATATATATATATATATATATATATATACCAACAAACATGTTCATTATAAAATGAAAACAAAACTAAAAGAATAAGTTAATTTGAAATACTTGATCGTAAAGTTAATAGGGAGTCAAGGGAGATTATCTAGTATGGCAACATCCTGATGAGACTTTTGCTTTTTACAGAAAAATCATTTGGGAATTTTGTGGAGCAGATAATAGAGAAAGGAGAGACTTGAGGGAGAGTTACCACTTAAGAGTCCCTTTAGACTAATGTGGGGATATTTTAAATGACTTCACATGCATAATTAATATCATACTTCTTCCCTTTTCAGGGATTTGGTGAGGGGCAGATGAGAGAGAAAAGTTTTGTAACCAATTTAATGTTAAAATTTAAAAATGTAACTGTGAAATATTTAATGAGATGTAAAAAAAAGTGAAAACGGTGTATTTAAATAGTCCAAGCGGTAAGTGAAAAAAACTTGAATTAGTGTTGTGGTTTTATGAGCAAAGGAGGAGAAGACAAATGAGAAAGATGTTGCAGAGACAGAAACAAAGGGATGATAGCCAGATGGTAAACTATGGGTGCTAGAAGGATTACTGCAAGCATGGTGTTGCCTTGAAGAGTAAGGGGACCTTTTGAAGAGACGTAGGTTTTTGCTAGGTGTAAGATCTGGAATTCCCCTAGCTGATGAACCCTATGTTTCCCCCATAACTATGGGAAATTCTATTGATAGCAAAGGAAGAGATCAAGTATCTCCAAAGTAATTACAGGTAGTAGTTTAATCTGTCACGTTATGAATAATTACAAAATAGGGGAAATATTTTATCTGGCATGGCAACTCTCTTTTGTGTTTTTTTTCCCCCAATCAGTATCCCACAGAGGGGAAAAGTGTAATGGGATTTCTAAGGTACAACCAAGTCATTCATACTTATTCATCTTCGTTGGGAATGGTGTCCTGTTCCAAAACAAAAGAATATGAGGAATCAGAAAGCACAGAGTCAATCTGCTGATGAAGTCATAATGTGGTATGGAGGATGGAATTTTATATGGTAATGATGGGGAAATTTTCTCAGTCACATCTATACAGTTGATACCATGAGTGCCTGTTTGATAGTTGAGTGTGACTATCCTGAGGGACTTGCACTCAGGTCAGAAACAGGGAGGCAGGAAACTTGCACAGAAGAGAGACAGGGTGGAGTAGGAAGTCTTGGGTTACAAGTGAGAATATGGTTGTTTTGGATTTTTGAAATAGAATGTGATCTATCGTACCCCTTCTGACTGATTGATAAAATGTCCAAATGGAGTCTGGATATTGCCTTCTCAGAACTGAAATGTACCATTTCCCCCAGGAAATCATTGATTCCACTTTGGTAAGATATGGTGGCTTAGAAAGTTTAAGTGAATTCTCAAGATAATATAAGATTCAAAACAGGACTTTTTAATTCCAATCAAGTACTATATATGCTATATGTTAGTATAAAGTATATACGATTTAAGATGCTAAAAGATTCAAAAAACTGGAAATGTTGACTTAATTTAATACAAAGGCAGGAGATGTCTGTTCATTACTTGGTTAATTGTAGTTGCATAAGAAACAAGCTTGGATATCTGTAAAAGAAAAACAAAAGCACTTTGAAACCAAATTGACCAAACTTGGACACCTATATGGATGTAAGGATCCAACTGAATAATTACCAAGTCATGCTTTCCTTCATGTTGCATAGACACAGTCTTGTTAATGGGAAGATGGAGGGTAACTGAGTAAAGTAGGCCAATTAGCAGAACTGTTCTTTAATTTGGGGACATATGCTAAATCAAATGAACGTATCTCCCTGGCTTTTCCAGTCACTGTGGAGGAAAAAGCACTAGCCCTAGCAGTTGCTGCCTTTACACCAGATAAAAGAATTATGATGAGCAGTGAGATCTCCAAAGGGCATTTATGTAGTACTTTCTTCTTCAGCAGGAAAAGAATTAAAGGAAGAAGAACTTAGGAAGAGAGACTTGGGAAGAAGTAGACCAGAGAAGCAAAAAAAAAAAAAAAAAAAAAAAAAATAGAAGGAATTTGGCAAAGTGATCCAGCAGGGTTTTGGTTTTATGTTTTTTATTCCAAATTTATTTCTGAGGCTATACATACTGATTTCCAAAAGGAAGTCAGTCATTTAAGGTTTGAATCCTAAACTCACTATTAGACAATTTAATAAATTTCACAAGTTTATGTGTATGTCACAGCATTCTTCTGGCCTATATGCATTTAATATTCATTTACAAATCTGTTTTAGAAGCATAAAATGTTATGGGCTGTTGTTAGCCCCCTCTCCCACTACTAACCACCTCATCATTTTGCAAGGTCTAGGGCAATAAAAGAGCATTTCCAAGCACATGCAAACTAGTTGGTACTTAGTAGTAGACATAAAATTATAACTCATGTCTAAAGTAGCACCTGTGGCCCAAAGGACTTCATCCCAGGTCACCAAAATTTTGAAGTCACTGAGAGAATAATGCTTCAGCAGGGAAGGTTAGGTGGCATAGTAGATAGAGTGCTGGACCTTAAGTCAGGAAGACCTGAGTTCAAATCTTGCATCAGATACTTAATAGGTGTGTTACCTTGGGCAAATCACTTAATCCTGTTTACCTCCGTTTCTTCATATGTAAAATGAACTGGAGAGGGAAATGGCAAATTATTCCAATATCTTTGCCAAGGAAACCCCAAATGAGTCATGAAGGGTCAGACACCACTGAAAAGCAATTTTGAAACAATTTCTCACCTGGGAGTTGCACCCTACCCAGGTTCCTCTAGAGGTGGAGGACTTCCTCTTAATCCTGCAGCTTCAGAGGGTATCTCCCTCAGATCACTTGTTATGCTGTTTTCCTTGACTACTATTATTTTTAGTTTTATCTGCTTCCAGGCTTCCTACTTCTTAAAGCGCTACGTTTTTCTCCAGTGTCATGCCTTTAAATGTCAATTATTTCTTCTAAATACATGTATCCTAAAATAATGTAACACACACACCTTAATTTAAGGAGGAAACTATTGTTTTACTGTTAGTAATGCATCATTAAAATAATCAAAATGAATATGCTGAACCATAGCAATAACAACTCAAAGAAAAAAAAGCTTTATTGCATTGGTAAGGGCCAGTGGTTGTGGAATAGGATATATAATATCATGTTTTGTTGGTGTGCTTTTTTTCATTTTCTTTGAACATATACAGTGCAAGACACAGCTCAATGGGAATAAATGGAGGAATGTGCTAAAAAAAATGGAAGTCAAAACAAAAGGCATTAATAAAACACATGGAGGTATCAGATTCCTTCTCCTGAACCATCTTTCTCTCTTGAACCATCTGATTTCAGTACTACTCTTCTTCACTCTAGCTCTACGCTTTTCTCACCACACTTCCATAGAAATGAACTCTCTGTATTATGGAATTACTACTTCCCTCTAAAAGGATGACACCCTAAAGTCTGTCACTGAATGGAGCTTTGAGTCACATTGTATCTGCCAAAGCGATTTTTTCTAAAAAAAATATAATTGGTGTTAGACTGTCTTTTACATTTCTTTCTGTAGATGTGTTTTGTGGGAGCAAGCACCAAAAGTGCTAGTTATGGCTCTGCTCATATTAGACATAAATTTCTAAATTTTGTTCAGATGATCACTTTTTCTCTCACAACATAGAACTTCAAAGTCTATCCTGCCCTGATGGACTGCTCTACTATCTTTGTCATAGGAAGAAACATACTAAATGGCAGAATTGCCCTCATTACTTATTTTGTTTTATCTGCCCTTTTCAGATGTCATAAATGATCTAGGTATATTTGATATTTAACTTTAAATTTTCTACCTCTCCTGTTTTATCATGATAGTTATGAAATAATCACTTGGATTTTCTAATGGAACCCAATGGACCAGCCTGGGATGACTGCAGATGAGCTTACTTTTGTTTAAATATGCATATATATTATAGTGCAGAGGTTTTAAAATTTTAATGCACATCTTAATTGCTTCCCTTCTGACTAATATCATATATCCCAAAATGAATATCTACAGGAAAAGGAATATTAAACCACACTATTCAATTTGGTGCCACCAAATTGCTACAGTGTGGCTCACTTGAAACTAGTCCAGTCTATGCCTTTAAATAGCTTACATAGCTCAGATTTGCCGTATTTGGAAGTTTTCAAAGTGCTTTCCATCAGCCTTTTAAGATAGAGAGATCCAGTTCACCTAGAAATATTTCATTTGCCATGATGTTATCTGTCTTGATAAGAGAATATGTGTTGAAAACCTGCATTTAGTGATTCAAACAAAAACATCTCTGTTGTTATGATAGAGTGATTCAGTTTGTGTGAAGTGCTAGACAGACAAACCTGCAGAATAAAAAATTCTGTTGCCAAGCATACTACTCAAGTACTACACAGTTAATGGTAGTCTTCACTTCTGCACATAATCTCATGTCCTGCAAATGTACTTCAATTTTATGCATGTTGTAATGGGCATGGCTTGGGGAGTGAGGAGGGAACAAATACTATATCACTTTAACAGTATTTTCCGGACCCACATCATAGTTCCACATTCCAAGTAAAAATGTCAAATAAATTAGAAAAATATCAATATCTATCATATACATATATTATATATAATATATATAACTAGCTATACTTATCTATTTCTCTGTATGTGTATACACACATGTGATGTACACATACATATATCTCTATGTTTATATCTATTGATGTATATATAGAAATATATTCTAATATATTTCTCTACACACATTTGGTGTTTGAATTTTCTGCTTGGAAATCTAATCTGAGCTAAGTTTAGCTGACTTTTCTTCATGTATAGTTTAGCACAGTGTTTTTTCTTTTTATTTTGCAATCTGAGTACATTTTATGAAGTCTTAACTTCCATTTCCCAACATATTTTTCTAAATCTGTTTGCTAACAACAATGAGTTGAATTGAATAAAATGTTTTTAAAATCACAGGTTCATATATTTTGAACTGGAAAAGGCCTGAACTATCATCAGTCCAGGCTGATTAATTTAGAGTTGGAAAATTTAAGTACCTTGCCCAATGTCACGCAGATAGGCAGCCAGTATAAAGCTACAATCTAAAGTCTATTCTAGGCTCTATCCCCAGCGACCATGCCAGATATTCCTGAATCCAAAATTTCTCAGCATGTCATTTTGAAATAACTCCATTTTTTCTTTCCTTCTAAAATACTTTCTCTATTAAGAAGATGTTAAGAGCTTAAAATATTAGTTACCATCTCTCGTCTTTTATCTTTTCCTCCATATAATTCTCATTTACAACTTTGGGAGTGTTTTTATTGGTTATATTACTAACATATGTTCCTTGATTTTTAATTACAAGCATATATAAAAGAGGAACTGAAATTGATGTTTTAAATTCATTCAGCTTCATCTTTCTGTTTGTAAGGGAGAGTCTCTTAGGAATTAGAAACAGATTACTTTACTCCTCCTTCTCTTCTTCCATCTTTTATTTAAGGCTTAATCTTAGGCAAAACAGAGAATACTTGTAATTTACCCCTCCTATATGTGGTAGCATGGACTAAGAATTTAGTATTTGGAACATATGTAATTTCTTTACTGTCAGCATTCCTTGCTTGTCACAGATCACAGTGCTTCTATAAATTAGTAAATGGTTTGCAATAGCTGTGATTTACACTCCTCCCACCCCAACAAGCATTTCATTGCGAGGTCTATGACATGATCACTTCTTGGAAACTTACGTTTTGTTTACATAGCCTTTAAGGACGGAGACCTAGTTTCATAACATTTTTTGTCATCAGGGTAAGGCTTTTACAATAAAACACAAAGTTCTCTTGGGTTGAGAAAAATGAAATCCATGCTTAGTGAAAATGAGCTTGTGAATGGACTGAGAGTATCAAAATATTTCATTATGTTTCTTGTTATCTATAAGTATCATATATGTCCATATCCCGATACATATCCTCTTATTTCAGGAACAGAACTCACAGATTGTAGTTATTTGACTTAGCATCTTAAATATACCTTACCACTAAATCATTGATATCTCCATTTATTCTCTCACTCTGCCTATTTCATAGGAAAAAGGAGGCCCTCACCGTTGGCAAAGTTACACTTTCTACCCATGTCCTCTATCCTAACCTCTTCATTCTTGTGACCTTTAATTACTTGCCCTATTTCTTTCGTGTTCAGTTTGGTCCCTTTCAATTCACATATCAGTGTTCTCAATAATATTCATCCTAAAACAAACAAACAAAAATTATATTTTTCTCACACAGCGTCATTCTATTATTGGCCTTCTTTTATTACTGCCAAACTTCTAGAAAAAAAATCTTGCTGTATGGCAGGGTCTAACTCTTCATGCTCCCATGGACCATGCTGTCCACAGGGTTTTCTTGGCAAAGATACTGGAGTGATTTTCATTTCCTTCTCCAGAAAATTCAGGCAAATGGGAGTTTAATTTGTTTTCTCATTCATATACCTAGGAAATGTTTGAAACCATATTTGAAGTAAGGTTTTCCCGACTTTAGGAAAAATGCTCTTTCCACTGAGAAATCTAGCTGCTTAAGGAATAATCTACTTCCTCCCAACCGAATCCCTGCAACTCTTGGCATGGCATATACCCCCTTAAAATTTCAGTTCAAATTCCACTTCATCAGTCTTGTTGTTATCCTCATAGTTCTTAGCATATTTCAACCTAAAATGGTTATCTATTAACTTCACATGTATTTCTATCTACTTTTATGTGTTTATATTCTCTCTCCATACAGAAGGTGATGGCAAGCTCCTTGAAGGTAAGGAACATTGTGTATTTTTTGTATACCCAACAATTAGCACAATACTGGTCTATAACAGGTGTTTAAAATTAAGTGATCAATCGAGTGCTTTTGCAACTTTCTTGAAAACCTATCAAATTGACTTAGTGTTATTGTCACCAAATGCAATGGTCTTTAAAATCAGAACTTCATTTTTGAAGAGAATTGTAGATATAGATACCTCTGAACCACTTTTCTTTGATCACTTCTCCTTCTCTAGATCCTCTCAAACTCTTTCCTTCTTGTTTTACTCTTTCCAATAAGTTCTTTTAAACCTCTTGACTACATAATTTCCTCCTTCCTCCTTCTAAATGTGGGTTTTCCAAAGATTCTGGGTTCAGTCCTATTTTCTTTCTATCCTCTCACTTTGTTAATATATTCACCATCATGACTTTGGACAGATATTTACCAAATCTATTTTTCTAGTTCTTCCATAGCTACTTGGTTTTCATCACAGTATTTCAAACTTAGGATTGAACATCTCTGTTCCATATCTCTATGTACTGTTATTTCAACGGAATCAACATCTCAACAATAAATTCATCTTCTTTCCCTCATGCCCAACATGCACCATAACTTTCTTGTTTCCATTAGTGTTAATAATATAAGCAAGTTATTTAGGATTTAAGTATTTAATTCACTTTTGTGTCTTCCATTTCTTTCAACCTCCACATCGAATCAGTTGCTGAGATCTATATCTCTTTAGATTTAAGACCATGCATCTGTCCCTGCCTGCCCTTTTTAGTCATCTCTTAGGCTGAGTTCACTTTGTTTACCTTCTTTGATTTCATTTCTTTGAAATAAAGCAATAAAATTATTTCAACATTGCATAATTTAAATGTTAAGATAACTTTTGTTCCCTGATGGAATGAAAGAATACAAAAATATTTATGCAGCACTTACAGTACCAAACATTGTGGTAAGATCTTGAGATGTGGATTCAAAAGCAAATTAATCATGTCTTCAAGGATTCTATATTCTAATAAAGGAAAGCAACAACAATGGGAAGCCAAGGGCATAGGGGTTGGTTGGGAAAGTTGTTTAGAAAGGGTGGTGAGCGGAGTCATAGAGGGGGAGAATAATACAATCCTTCAAGTAACAATATAGGTACTGATTTGATTATTCTTTCAAAATAGAAAGAGATAGAAAAGTTGGAAATCAGGAGGAAGATGGTAAGACAGTCGAAGAGCAAACTGAAACATGACTGGAACCTGGGTAGATGCAGCAGAACATAAGGGTGTCAGGTGGGGGATACTGTTCCAGACATGAAAGGACAGCCTGAGTTATTCATTAACCTACCACCCAACCAATAAAATAGCACTTAATTCACATTTTTTCTTTCTCTCTAACCTAATACATACCAGAAGAGTTTGTAATTCTTGTCTATCTCTCTATTTAGTAAGTAAACTAAACCCAAGAATGCAGTAATTTCAATAATCTTCAGAATCTTTAAGAATCGTGGATAATTCATTACCTTCATCTCTGTAGTAGTTAAACCATACAAATGAAATTGAATTGTTCACTGTCACTTCCACTTTATTTGGATTCAATTTGAGGTGACAGTAGAAATAATATATATCCTGCTACTATATAAAGCCATTTACCTTACTAGGAGAGGTGACTACCATAGCTACATTGAAGTGGAAGATTTCTATGCTGAGGTGGGTCTGAGAGTTCCCAAATTCTTTGCTTCAATGCTTGCTGACTTTTGTAGGATATCTCTCCTGAGGTTACATATATTTTAAAATTATTCGTCCTTTTATCTCCATGGCAATCTTTTCAATACTGAATTTCCTCCCCACCCCTGTGTGTGTGCATGTGCACATGCACATATGTACACACCATACACAAAAAAAAAATCAGAAACAGAAAGGAATAAAATAAAACTTTGTCGGAAAAGCAAAATTCAGTGGCATTCAGTGACATAATTATTTCCTGTTAGAGTTTTGTCCAAAAGTCAATCTTAAAATACATGAGTAGGAAGAAAAATAATTGAATAATATGCAAAGAATTAGAATTATGCCCAATGAGTTATTGAAGACAAATAGGGTCAAAGGATAAAGGAAGACAACTCCCATAAAATCTGAAGGGATTTCCAAGCAAGGCTTCTAGGAATACTTCAAAGAATTAGTAGTTCAGAGGTGTTAGTATTAAATTTTTCAAAGAATCAATATTTTTCAGAGGATGGAGAGGAATCTCAGAAGTCAAGTAACAGGCAGGGAAAATGCCCAGAAAAGGGGAAAAAAATAAGACCATAGAACATTACTTTCTTGGTGAACAGATATTTCCCCCTTTCCTTTCTGATGAGGAAGAACAGTTCTTTTTTTTAAATAATTATTTATTTATTTAACTTTTTACATTAGTTTTCACAAAATTTTGGGTTCCAAATTTTCTCCCCTTTTCTCCCCTCCCCCACCCCAATACACCAAGTAATCTAACTCTTCCTATCTCCAATCTGCCCTCTCTTCTGTCATCCCTCCCTTCTCTTGTCCCCATCTTCCTCTTTTCTTACCATGAGGGAAATATATAGAAGCCAAGGCCTCTGTATCCCAAACATCCGCAATAGATATCCAATGCGCTCAGGCCATGGAAGAGCTCAGAAAGAATCTAGTTAGACAGGTGGAGGAAAAACTTGGAAGAGAAATGAGAGAGATGCAAGAAAAGCATGAAAAACAGATCAATACCTTGGTAAAGGAGACCAAAAAAAATGCTGAAGAAAAAAAAAAACCTTGAAAAATAGGCTAACTCAATTGGCAAAAGAGGTTGAAAAGGCCAGTAAGGAGAAAAATGCTTTCAAAAGCAGAATTAGCCAAATGGAAACAGAGGTTCAAAAGTTCAATGAAGAAAATAATTCTCTCCAAATTAGAATGGAACAGATGGAGGCTAATGACTTTCTGAAAAAACAAGATATCAGAAAACAAAACCAAAAGAATGAAAAAAAATGGAAGAGAATGTGAAATAACTCATTGGAAAAACAACTGACCTGAAAAATAGAACCAGGAGAGACAATTTAAAAATTATGGGACTACCTGAAAGCCAGAATCAAAAAAAGAGCCTAGACATCAACTTTCATGAAATTATCAAGGAAAACTCCCCTGATATTCCAAAACCAAAGGGCAAAATAAGTATTGAAGGAATCCATCTATCACCACCCGAAAGAGATCCAAAAAGAGAAACTCCTAGGAACATTGTGGCCAAATTGCAGAATTCCCTGGTCAAGGAGAAAATATTGCAAGCAGCTAGAAAGAAACAATTCCAGTATTGTGGAAATACAATCAGGATAACACAAGATCTAGCAGCGTCTACATGAAGGGATCGAAGGGAGTGGAATAGGATATTCCAGAAGTCAAAGGACCTAGGACTAAAACCAAGAATCACCTATCCAGCAAAATTGAGTATAATATTTCAGGGGAACAAATGGTCTTTCAATGAAACAGAGGACTTTCAAGCATTCTTGATGAAAAGACCAGATCTGAAAAGAAAATTTGACCTTCAACCACAAGTATGAGAAGAAGCATGAAAAAGCAAACAGCAAAAAGAATTCATCAGGGACTTACCAAAGGTGAACTGTCTACATTCCTACATGGAAAGGCAATATTTGTAGCTCTTAAAACTTTTCAATATCTGAGTAGTTGGTGGGACTACACACACACAAACACACACATACACACATGCACGCACACACAGAGACAGAGAGCAGAGAGTGAATTGAATAGGATGGGATGATATCTTAAAAGAAATTAAGGTAAACGGTGAGAGAGAGAAATGTAGTGGGAGGAGAGAGGGTGAAATGAAATGAGGTACATTTTCTCTCATTCAAGAGGCAAGCAGGAGACGTTTTAGTGGAGGGAAAAAGAGGAGAGCTGAGAAAAAACATGAAGTTTACTCTCATCACATTCGACTAAAGGAAGGAATAAAATGCACACTCATTTTGGTATGAAAACCTATTTTACAATACAGGAAAGTGGGGGAGAAAGAGATAAGCAGGGTGGGGGGATGATGGAAGGGAGGGCAATGGAAGGAGGGAGCAATTTGAAGTCAACACTCTTGGGGAGGAACAGGATCAAAAGACAGAATAGGAACAATGGGGAGCAGGATAGGATGGAGGGAAATATAGTTAGTCTTACACAACACGCCTATTATGGAAATCATTTGCAAAACTACACAGATATGGCCTATATTGAATTGCCTGCCTTCCCAAAGGGAATGGGTGGGGAGGGAGAGATGGGGAGAATTTGGAACTCAAAGTTTTAGGAACAACTGTAGAGTGTTGTTCTTGCTACTAGGAAATAAGAAATACAGATAATGGGGAATAGAAAGTCATCTGGCCCTACAGGACAAAAAAGAAGATGGGGACAAGAGAAGGGAAGGATGATAGAAGAGAGGGAAGATTAGTGGTAGGGGCAATTAGAATGCTCGGTGTATTCGGGTGGGGGGAGGGGACAAATGGGGAGAAAATTTGGAACCCAAAATTTTGTGAAAATGAATGTCAAAAGTTAAATAAATAAATTTATATTAAAAAAAGAACTTGTTTGCAATGTGTCAGACAGCAGCATATGCTACTTGACTGCCAATTCTTACACAGATTAATTCCTAATTACATCATGCTGTTTGCATGGCACTGTTCATAGGCTACTCCTCCAATAAAAGATAAAAATGCAAAGTAATGAAAATTAAGGTCACCAAAAAAAAATCAATATTTTCTTTTCAAGAAATTGAAAAATCATAGAAATTATTTATTTATTTTTGCAAAACTATGTCTTAACATTCTCCTGGTTAACTGGAATTGGTCAACATGTGTATGCATGCAAAAACATACCCACATACACACACTTCTATGTTTTATATACATGTGTGTATGCATAAGTATACATATATTTTTTGTCCATTATTCAATCAAATAACTACTATGTAGGTTCAGGCACAAAATACCACCTATAGGCACTCTGTGAAAGACGTGGGAGAAGCAGATGAAAAAATGTTGTTATTCAGTTTTTTTTTTTTTAATGGCTTCTGATACTTTGCCATTTCCTTCTCCAGATTATTTTTATAAATGTGGAATTAAGGGAAACCGTATTGAATGACTTTCCCAAGGTCACATAGCTAGTAAATGGAGAAACCAGAATTGAATTCAAGAAGATGAGTCATCAGGAAGATGACTTTATCCACCGCACTACCTAGCTGACATAATAGAATAATGTTAAGATGTTATAGGACATATATACTATCTTCTTTTGGTTGTGTTCATTTATTCTGCTTCATTATTTCTTACAAGTGTTTCCATGCTTTTTCTAAGATCATTGATCATCATTTTTCTATGGTCATATTTCTAAAAATCATTTCCATGATTTTTCTAAGATCATTTTCTAAGATCATCTCTAAGATCATTATCATTTCTTATACCACAGTCATATACCACATTTTACTTATTCCCCAATTGTTGAGAATATATGAAAATTTCTAGTTCTTTATCACCATAAATATTCTCTTAATATTTTAAAATATATCTGAATTTTTTCCTTTTCCCCTAACCAATCTTGGAATATTGTCTGGTCAAAGGAGTTCAACTGCAGGTCAATATCTCATTGGGCATAATTCCAGATTGCTCTCCAAAATGGTTGGATCAGCTTGCAATTCCAACAATGAATTACTGCTCTAATTTTTCCATGTTCCCTCCAAGATTTGTCACTTTCCCTTCAGTCATCTGATGAGTGAAAAATGACATTTGAACTTAATCAACTTATACAGCATTTTGCTTATATTACTATACATTGTTTTGATTTTTTCACTGGAAATTTGCTTTCTGATATCCTTTGACCACTTATCAGTTCAGTGATGACTAGTATTCTTTATATATTGAAAATATAAAGCATTTACTTCCCAATTTTCTGTTTTCCTTTTGATTCTGGCTACATTTATTTTACTTGTACAGAAAAGTTTAATTGAATCTAATTGAAATTATCCATTTTCACCTAACTTGATTCATTATCTCTTTTCTATTCATGAATAATTTGGATATATATACGTCTGATAAGTAATATGTTCCATGTTTCTTCTAATTTTGTTTTTATATCCCTCCTTTTTCTGGAAATCTTTTCAAGAATGTTAGTAGGAAAGAACTATTCCCCCTGGGATTTTGTGATTTATTTCTCAGGGGCATATGGACAGGAGTAATCCACTTTGAATAGAATGTTTTTGACAACCCTTAAAATGGGAGGTTGCTGAATTACTTTGCTCTGCAAAATAGGAAATTTAAATACATTTAAATAAGGTTGATTAGCATTTGTGATTGTTAAATCTATAATTGGAAATGTTAAATTCCAGTTAAAGTTTGATTGATCAGTCAATGAGTATTTATGAAGTACCTAGTTGTGTCAGAAATTGTGGTAAGAATTAAGGATACCAAAAGCATATTGATTATTATGGCACTGAATAAGTAAATTCATTTAGGTAGAATTGCTCTTTTTATTATATTAGTTTGGCCTACCCATGAGCAACTGGTGTTTTCCCCTTAATTAGATCTGATTTTTTTTGTGCTAAAAGTGTTTTGCAATTACATTCAGATAATCCCTGAGTTTGTTTTGGCAGGTAGACTCCCAAAATTTTTAGAGTGTATGCTGTAACTTTAAATGGGATTTCTCTTTCTATCTCTTGCTGTTGGACTTTGTTAGCAATGCTGAGAAATGCTGATGATTTATGTAAATAATTTTATATCCTGCAACTTTTCTAAAGTTCTTGATTTTTTCAAGTATATTTTTTTTACTTGATTCTCTAGGATTCTCAAAGTATATCATCATGTCACGTGCAAAGAATGATACTTTAGTTTCTTCTTTGCATATTCTAATTGTTTCAATTACTCTTTCTTCTCTTATTGCTAAAGCTAACATATCTAGCACCCTATTGAATAACAGTAGTAATAACGGTCATCCTTGCCACCTTCTGGATCTTGCCGGAAATGCATTGAGCTTATTCCCATTACATATAAGGCTTGCTGATGGATTTAGGAACATATTAGTCATTTTTAAGGAAGATTTCCTTCTTTCCTATGCTCTAAAATGTTTTCAGTAAGAATGGGTGCTGTATTTTGTCAAAAGCTTTTTCTGAGTCTATTAACATAATCGTAAAATTTCTATTAGGTTTGTTGTTGACATGAGCAATTATGCTGATAATTTTGATAATAGCAAACCAACACAACATTCCTGGTACAAATGCTACATATTCAAAATGTATTATTCTCATGATAATTTGCTATAATCTTTTACTAATATCTTATTTAAAATTTCACAATCTTTTTCCATTAGAGAAATTGGTCCATAATTTTCTTTCTCTGCTTTGGCTCTTCCTGCATTAGATATCAGAATGACATTTGTATCATAAATAGAATTTGGCATGACTCCTTCTTCACCAGTTTTCCCAAGTAGTCTATATAATATTGAAATTGACAGTTCTTGAAATGCTTGTGAGATTGATCTTGTAAATCCATGTACTTAGAGATTTTTTCCTAGGCAGTTCATTGATGTCTTTATCAATTTCTTTTTCTGAGATGGGATTATATGAATATTTTATTTTGTCTCCTGTTATTCTGGTCAACTTATATTTCTGTAAATATACATCCATTTTACGATGATTGTCAAATTTGTGGGCATACATTTGGGCAGAGTAATTTCAAATTTGGAGGTGAGTTCACCGTGTTGATTTTTGATACTGATAATTTGATTTGTTCTTTCTTCTGTTATTAGTCATGTTGAACACAGGGTTTTCAGTTTTATTGTTTGATTTCTTTTCATAAAACGAACTCTGAGTTTTATTTACTACTTTAATAATTTTCTAAGTTACAGTTTCATTAATCTCACCTTAGGTTTTCCACTATTTCTAATTTGGTATTTACTTGGGGACTTTATATATATATATATATCTTTTTCAGTTTCATGCCCAATTCATTGATATTCTCTTTCTCAATTTCATTCATGTAAGCATTAGTAGATATAAAACTTCTCCTAAGAACCACGTTCAATGCATCACACAAGATTTGGTAGGTTGTCTCATTATTGCCATCATCTTGATTGATGTTATAAACTGTTTCAATGATTTGTTGTACGACCCACTCATTCCTTAGAATTAGATTATTTAGTTTCCTATCAATATTTTGTCTATCTTTCCATATCATTTTAGTTCTTATAATTATGAATGCATCATGATCTAAAAAGGATTCATTTACTATTTCTTTTGCTTTATTTTAATATAAATTTATTTGTTTAAATTTTTACATTCATTTTCAAAAAATTTTGGATTCCAGATTTTCTCCCCATTTGTCCCCTCCCCCCACCCCAATACACTGAGCATTCTAATTGCCCCTATCACCAATCTGCCCTCTCTTCTATCCTCCCTCCCTTCTCTTGTCCCCATCTTATCTTTTGTCCTGTAGGGCCAGATGACTTTCTATTCCCCATTATCTGTATTTCTTATTTCCTAGTAGCAAGAACAACACTCTACAGTTGTTCCTAAAACTTTGAGTTCCAAATTCTCCCTACCCCTCCCTCCCCACCCATTCCCTTTGGGAAAGCAGGCAATTCAATATAGGCCATATCTGTGTAGTTTTGCAAATGACTTCGATAATAGTCGTGTTGTGTAAGACTAACTGTATTTCCCTCCATCCTATCCTGCCCCGCATTGTTCCTATTCTGTCTTTTGATCCTGTCCCTCCCCGAGTGTTGACTTCAAATTGCTCCCCCCTTCCATTGCCCTCCCTTCCATCATCCTCCCCCACCCTGCTTATCTACTTCTCCTCCACTTTTCTGTATTGTAACATAGGTTTCATACCACAACGAGTGTGGATTTTATTCCTTCCTTCAGTCGAATGTGATGAGAGTAAACTTCATGTTTTTTTCTCAGCTCTCCTCTTTTTCCCTCCACTAAAACGTCTCCTGCTTGCCTCTTGAATGAGAGAAAATGTACCTCATTTCATTTCACCCTCTCTCCTCCCACTACATTTCTCTCTCACCGTTTACCTTAATTTCTTTTAAGATATGATCCCATCCTATTCAATTCACTCTATGCTCTCTGTCTCGGTATGTGCGTGCGTGTGTTTATGTGTGTGGTCCCACCAACTACCCAGATAGTGAAAAGTTTTAAGAGTTACAAACATTGTGTTTCCATTTAGGAATGTAAACAGTTCACTTTTGGTAAGTCCCTTATGACTTCTCTTTGCTGTTTACTTTTTCATGCTTCTTCTCATTCTTGTGTTTGAAAGTCAAATTTTCTTTTCAGCTCTGGTCTTTTCATCAAGAATGTTTGAAAGTCCTCTGTTTTATTGAAAGACCATATTTTGCCTGAAGTATTATACTCAGTTTTGCTGAGTAGTGATTCTTGGTTTGAGTCCTAGTTCCTTTGACTTCTGGAATATCCTATTCCACACCCTTCGATCCCCTAATGTAGAAGCTGCTAGATCTTGAGTTATTCTGATTTTATTTCCACAATACTGGAATTGCTTCTTTCTGGCTGCTTGCAATATTTTCTCCTTGACCAGGGAACTCCGGAATTTGACCACAATGTCCCTAGGAGTTTCTCTTTCTGGATCTCTTTCAGGAGGTGATTGATGAATTCCTTCAATACTTATTTTGCCCTCTGGTTCTGGAATATCAGGGCAGTTTTCCTTGATAACTTCATGAAAGATGACGTCTAGGCTCTTTTTTTGATCATGGCTTTCAGGTAGTCCCATAATTTTTAAATTGTCTCTCCTGGATCTATTTTCCAGGTCAGTTGTTTTTCCCATGAGATATTTCACATTCTCTTCTATTTTTTCATTCTTTTGGTTTTGTTTTGTGATTTCTTGTTTTGTCAGAAAGTCATTAGGCTCCATCTGTTTCATTCTAAGTTTGGGAGAACTATTTTCTTCAATGAGCTTTTGAACCTTCTTTTCTATTTGGCTAATTCTGCATTCGAAAACATTTTTCTCCTCATTGTCTTTTGGAAACTCTTTTGCCAATTGAGTGAGCCTATTTTTCAAGGTGTTATTTTCTTCAGGATTTTTTTTTTTTTGGTCTCCTTTAGCAAGGTATTGACCTGTTTTTCATGCTTTTCTTGCATCTCTCTCATTTCTCTTCCCAGTTTTTCCTCCACCTGTCTAACTTGATTTTCAAATTCTTTCTGAGCTCTTTCATGGCCTGGGCACATTGGATATCTATTTCTAATGTTTGGGATACAGAGGCCTTGACTTCTATGTCTTTACCTGGTCGTAAGCGTTGTTCTTCCTCATCAGAATGGAAAGGAGGAAACACTTGTTGATCAAGAACGTAACCCTCTATGGTCTTATTTTTTTTCCCCTTTTCTGGGCGTTTTCCCAGCCAGTTGCTTGACTTCTGAGATTCCTCTGCACCCCTGCCTCACTAGTCCTTGTCGTCTGAGATTCAAATGCTGCTCCCCAGCCTCAGAGCTTTCAGCAGCAGGCATGGCTGCTATTCAGTGTAAGATTAAATTCAGTTTCTCATATCAGGGCAGGGTTCCCTCTCAGGCTCTGTTCCCTGAGAAGGTTTATTCAGAGACTTTAAATAATGGATCTGAGGTCCTCCCTGCTCCAGGAACTCCTGGCTGCCACTGCCTCTGTCAGTGCCTCCAAGGGGCCTGAGTTGTGAAGACACCCTTCTCCCCTGTCAGCCAGCCCAGAGGTCTCTCTCACCGACCTGTAGCGCCTGTGGGTGGAGGGACCTTCACGGCCGCTAGAGGTTCTGTCCCTGAAGCCTGCTCGGATCTCCTCCTCTCGGGGCCATGTGGCCAGGGCAGGGCTGCACTCCGCTGTCCAGTGCATGATGGACTTTTGGTGCCAGTTTTTCAAGGCTCTCTGGAACGGAAATCTCCTGCATTCCGTTGGTACGTGGCTTCCACTGCTCCAGAATTTGTGGGGAGCTCTTTTTACATGAAATGTATGGGTTGTGAGTTTGGAACTAGCATATGTGAATCTTTCTACTCTGTCATCTTGGCTCCTCCCTCCCCCCGTTCCCTATTTCTGTCTTCCTGCACTGTGTTGTGAGGATTTTATGCTCTAGTACATGCTCAATTTTGTGTATGTGTCGTGAACTGCTAAGAAAACTGTATTTTCCTTTCTATGCCCATTCCATTTTCTCCAGAAGTTTATCATATCTAACTTTTTCAGTATTCGCTTAACCTCCTTAACTTATCTTTGTTTATTTTGTGGTTAAATTTATCAAGTCATTGGTAGAGATGTTGAGATCCTCCACTAGTATAGTCTTCTGTCTATTTCTTCCTATAGCTCCCTCAATGTCTCATGTACGAATTTGGATGCTCTACCACGTGGTGCATATATGTTTAGTATTGATATTTCTAATATATATATATATATATATAGTAATGATAATATATATTACATATTATAATAATGGTATAATAATTTAGTATTATAGTATAATATAGATGATAATATTGCAATGATAAATATCTTTAGCGTCTCTTGGAAAATATAGTTTCTTTTCTCTTTTGAGTAGATGTATTTTTGCTTTTGCTTTCTCTGAGATTAGAACTCTTATCCCTGCTTTTTCATTTCAGCTGAAATATAATGTACTGTACTTCAGAATTGTGCCATTACTCTGTTTGTAATCGGCCTATTTAAAATGTCTTTCTTGCAAATGACGTATTGTAGAATTATGTTTTGTAATCCATTCTGCTATCTGCCTCTGTTTTATGGTAGAGCTTATCCCATTCACATTCACAGTTATGATTACTATCATTTTTCTCTGTCCATTATAACCCCCTTCACCATTTTTTCTTTTATTTCTCTCTTCTCCCATCCCTTTCTTAAAAGATTTTATTTGATTAAGACCTCCCTTGATCATCCCTCCCTATTCTCAGCCCCCTCCCTTTTCTTTCCCTTTTCCTTTGCTACTTCTTCCCTCGCTTCTAACCAACCTCTCCCTTTCCTTTCCCCTTTCATCTTCTACTTTCCTGTATGGCAGTGTAGATTTCTAGACTTAATATATAGTTCCTGCCTTGATCTAAATTTGAGGAGTGTAAAGTTGAAACAATGCTTTTCTTCCTCCCTTCTTTCCCTACACTATATTCTGTTTTTGTGACTGTTCATATGATGTAATTTATTCTTTTCTGTCTCCTCCTTTCCTCTTCTCCCGTTACAATTCCTTCACTTCCTTTAATTATGTCTTTTTTACCATTACATAACTTAGTAAATAGAGGGTCTATTTATGTATATAACTATTAAATTTCATGATAAATATACAATTATCAATATTAGCAAGTATCCCATATTTACATCCCATTTAGGGATGTAAACAGTTTGATCATATTGAGTAGCACTTTATCCCTCTTTGCCTTTTGACACCTCTCTTGAGACTTGTGTTGATGACCACATTTTTTGTTGAGCTCTGGCCTTTTCATCAAGAAGGCATGGAAATCCCTTATTTCATTGAATGCCCATCCTCTGGCCTGAAATATTATCTTCAACTTCTCTGAGTAATTGATCCTTTCCTGTCATCCAAGCTCCTTTGCCTTACAGGATATCAAATTCCAAAGTGTCAGATCTTTTAAGATGGAAGCTGTAATAACTGGTGTGATCCTGACTCTAGCTCCTTTATATTTGAGTTGTATCTTTCTGGCTGTTTGCAATATTTTCTCCTTGATCTGATAGGAATTGACCTTGACCTCTTGGGAATCTGGCAACAATATTCTTTGACCTTTTCAATTTATCATCTCTTTGGTGATGTGATGGGGTATTCTTTCCATGACTACTTAGAACCTCTGGATGTAAGACTTCAATGAAATTTGCTTTGATGATTTCTTGGAAGATATTGGCTAGACTCTTTTTAATCATGTCTTTCCAGTAGGGTAACAATTATTAGATTTTCCTCTCCTGCATCTGTTTTCCAGGTCACTTGTTTTTCAGTGAGATATTTTATATTTTCTTCTATTTTTTCATTCTTAATTTCTCATAGTCACTAGCTTCTTCTTGCCCAATTTTGATTTTTGGCTTTTTTATTCTTCTTGTTGGCCTTTTACTTCCTTTTCCCTTTGTCCAGTTTTCCCAGTTATGTTTTATACCTCTTCATCCCTTTGGAAAATTTTACTTTTTAAGTATCTCTTGACTTCAACAACCACCTTTTTTTTGTTCAATTTGTCAATTGTATTTCTAAAATGATTATACAATTTTTCTTCTTCCTATCTAATTTGGCATTTCAAATCCTTCACAAGCTCTTCAAGAATGGTTTTTGGATTTGAAAATTGCTCATATTCAATTTTTACATTTCAGATGTGTGTCTACTGTGAGTGCTGTCCTCTTTTGAATTCATATTTTGATCTTCCTTGTCCCTCTTGCAAGATTATGTGATCTTTGCCTTTGTAATTTATTTTCTTCTTGCTCATGGTGACTGCATTTGTTCCTTGCTTTCAAAGTGAATCTCTGGGGGAAGTGGGGTGGAGCTAAGATACCAGAGTAGAAAAGCACACATACACTATCTCTTCCCCCACAGCCCATTAAATAACTATAAAAAACGACTCTCAACAAATTATAGAGCAGCAGAAGTCACAGAACAAAACAGTGAAAGACATTTCCAGCCCAAAGTAGCCTGCAATGTTTCTTTCCTAATTTATTTCTTTATTTAAGCTTTCAGCATTCATTTCCAGAAAATTTTGGGTTTCAAATTTTCTCCCCATTTCTCCCCTCCCCCCTCCACAAAGCGCCGAGCATTGTAATTACCCCTATCACCAATCTATCCTCCCTTCAAACATCCCTCCCCATCCTCTCTTTTGTCCTGAAGGGCTAGATAAATTTCTATACCCCATTACCTCTATTTCTTATTTCCTCGTGGCAAGAACAATATTCAACAGTTGTTCCTAAAACTTTAAGTTTCCGCTTCTCTTCATCCCTCCCTCCCCACCCATTTCCTTTGGGAAGGCAAGCAATTCAATATAGGCCATATTCGTGTAGTTTTGCAATTGACTTCCATAATAGTCGTGTTGCATAAGAATAACTATATTTCCCTCCATCCTATCCTGCCCTCCATTTCTTCTATTCTCTCTTTTGATCCTATCCATCCCCAAGAGTGCTCCCTATCCTCATTGCCGACCCTTCCATCATCCTCCCCACCCTGCTTATACACTTCTCCCCCACTGTTCTGTATTGTAAGATTGGTTTTCATACCAAAATGAGTGTTCGTTTTATTCCTTCCTTTAGTCAATTGTGATTAGAGTAGTATTCATGTATTTTTGCTCTGACCTCCTCCCTTTTTCCCTCTACTGAAAAGTCTTTTACTTGCCTCTTTTATGGGAGATAATTTGCCATTCCATTTCTCCCTTTCTCCTCCCAATATTTTTCTCTCTCACCGCTTAATTTCATTAATTTAAGATATAATCCCATCCTATTCAATTCACCCTGTGCTCTCTCTGTGTGAGTGTCCCTCTCTCTCTCTCTCTCTCTCTCTCTCTCTCTCTCTCTCTCTCTCTCTCTCTGTGTGTGTGTGTGTGTGTGTGTAATTCTACCAACTACCCAGATACTGAAAAGAGTTCCAAGGGTTGTACATATTGTCTTTCCATGTAGGCATGTAAGCAGTTCAACTTTAGTAAGTCCCTTATGACTTCTCTTTGCTGTTTACATTTTCATGTTTCTCTTCATTCTTGTGTTTGAAAGTCACATTTCCTTTTCAGCTCTGGTCTTTTCATCAAGAATGTTCAAAAGTCCTCTGTTTCATTGAAAGACCATTTTTGCCCCTGAAGTATTATATTCTGTTTTGCTGGGTAGGTGATTCTTGGTTTTAGTTCTAGTTCCTTTGACTTCTGGAATATCATACTCCATGCCCTTTGATCCCTTAATGTAGAAGCTGCTAGATCTTGTTGTATCCTGATTGTATTTCCACAATACTTGAAGTGTTTCTTTCTAGTTGCTTGCAATATTTTCTCCTTGACTTGGGAACTCTGCAATTCGTCCACAATATTCCTAGGAGTTTTTCCATTTGGATCTCTTTCAGGCGGTGATCAGTGGATTCTTTCAATATTTATTTTGCCTTCTGGTTCTAGAATATCAACGCAGATTTCCTTGATAATTTCTTTTTTTTCTCTTAATATTTTATTTATTTATTTATTTAACTTTTTACATTCATTTTCACAAAATTTTGGGTTCCAAATTTTCTCCCCATTTATCCCCTCTCCCCATCCCAATACACCAAGCAATCTAATTTTCCCTGTCTAGAATTTGCCCCCTCTTCTCTCATCCCTCCCTTCTCTTGTCCCCATCTTCTCTTTTCTCCTGTAGGGCTAGATGACTTTCTATTCCTCATTAACTCTAGGTCTTCTTTCCTAGTAGCAATAACAATACTAAACAGTTGTTCCTAAAACTTTGAGTTCCAAATTCTCCCCATCCCTCCCTCCCCACCCATTCCCTTTGGGAAGGCAGGCAATTCAATATAGGCCATATCTGTGTAGTTCTGCAAATGACTTCCATGATAGTCACCCTCTCTCTCTCCCAACATTTACCTTAATTTATTTTAAGATATGGTCCCATCCCCTTCAATTCACTCTGTGCTCTCTGTCTCTGCAAGTGTGTGTGCGTGCATGCATGTACATGGGTGTATGTGGTCCCACCAACTACCCAGATACTGAAAAGTTTTAAGAGTTACAATATTGTCTTTCCATGTAGGAATGTAAATAGTTCACTTATGGTAAGTCCCTTAAGACTTCTCTTTGCTGTTTACTTTTTCATGCTTCTTCTCATTTTTGTGTTTGAAAGTTTTATTTCCACAATACTGGAATTGTTTCTTTCTAACTGCTTGTAATATTTTCTCCTTGTCCTGGGAGTTCTGGAATTTGGCCACAATATTCCTAGGAGTTTCTCTTTTTGGATCTCTTTCAGGTGGTGATCGATGGATTCTTTCAATACTTATTTTATCCTCTGGTTGTAGAATGTCAGGGCAGTTTTCCTCGATAATTTCATGGAAGATGATATCTAGGCTCTTTTTTTGATCATGACTTTCAGGTAGTCCCATAATTTTTAATTGTGTCTCCTGGATCTATTTTCCAGGTCAGTTGTTTTTCCCATGAGATATTTCACATTCTCTTCCATTTTTTCATTCTTTCAGTTTTGTTTGGTGATTTCTTGGTTTCTCAGAAAGTCATTAGACTCCATCTGTTCCATTGTAATTTTGAGAGAACTACTCTCTTTAGTGAGCTTTTGAACCTCTTTTTCCATTTGGCTAATTCTGCTTTTGAAAGCTTTCTTCTCCTCATTAGCTTTTTGAACCTCTTTTGCCAAGTGAGTGAGTCTATTTTTCAAGGTTTTGTTTTCTTCAGCATTTTTTTCGTTCTCCTTTACCAAGGTATTGACCCGTTTTTCATGCTTTTCTTGCATCTCTCCCATTTCTCTTCCCAGTTTTTCCTCCACCTGTCTAACTTGCTTTTCAAAATCCTTTTTGAGCTCTTCCAAGACCTGAGGCCACCCGACATCCCCCTGGGATGTCTGGGGTACTGAGGCCCTGCCCTCAACGTCTTTCCCTTATGACAAGAATATGTCCTCGTCGTCGTCAGATCTGAAAGTCGGGATCATTTGCATTTGTTCAAAAAAATTCTCTATACTCTTATTTTTCTTCCCTTTTCTAGGCATTTTCCCAGCCAGTTACTTGACTTCTGAGATTCCTGTCTGCCCTCGCCTAGATCCGCCCAGCTAGTGCTTGGGGTCTGAGATTCAAATGGGCTTTCCGCGGCAGGCGCCGCTGCTATTCAATGTGAGCTTTAGTTCTGGTGCTGGGGTGGGGGCAGGGCCACCTCCCAGGCTCAGTTCCCTCAGGGGCTTTATCCAGAGACCTTCAGTAATGGAGTGGGTGGGGCAGGGCTGTCTCCTAGGCTCAGTGCCTTCAGATGCTTTATGTGGAGACTTCCAGTAATGTAGATCCTGCTTGCTGCTGGGGGAGTCCTAGGCCACTGATGCTGCCTCCGCCGCCACCCCCGCTTCTTTCTCCACCACTTCCCACCCCTGCCTCTGCCACCGCCACTTCCTCCCGAAGGGGCCTGAGTCACGGAGACACTCCGCTCCGCCTCTCGGCCAGGCCAGCCATCTCTCTCACTGACCTGTAGAGTCTGTGGGCAGAGGGACCTTCCCGGCCGCTGGAGCTTCCGTCCCTGAAGCCTGCTCTGATCAGCTTCTCTGGGGCCATGGCCATGGCAGTGCTGGGGGGGCGGTCCACTTTCTGGGGCGCGACGGACCCTGGGGACGACTCTCCAGGGCTCTCGGGAACGGAAATCTCTTCCACTATGCTTCTGCACACCTTGCAGTAATCCAGAACTTCTGGGGAGTTCTTCTTACAATAAATCTATGGGTCGTGGGTTCAGAGCTCCTAAACATGCGTCCTTCTACTCCGTCATCTTGACTCTGCCCCCTTCCTTGATAATTTCATGAAAGATGAAGTCTAGGTTCTTTTTTTGATCATGGATTTTAGGTAGTCCCATAATTTTTAAATTGTCTCTCCTGGATCTATTTTCCAGGTCAGTTGTTTTTTTTTCATGAGATATTTCACATTCTCTTCCATTTTTTCATTCTTTTGGTTTTGTTTGGTGATTTCTTGTTTTCTCAGAAAGTCATTAGCCTCTATGTCTTTCATTCTAATTTGGAAAGAAATATTTTCTTCAGTGAACTTTTGAACCTCCTTTTCCATTTGGCTAATTCTGCTATTGAAAGCATTCTTCTTCTCCTCATTGGCTAGTTGAACCTCTTTTGTCAGTTGAGTTAACCTAGTTTTCAAGGTATTTTCTTCCGTATTTTTTTGGGCCTCCTTTAGCAAGGTGTTGACATGCTTTTCATGCTTTTCTTGCATCTCTCTCATTTCTCTTCCCAGTTTTTCCTCCACCTGTATAACTTGATTTTCAAAATTCCTTTTGAGCTCTTCCATCACCAGAGCCCCCTGTATATTTATTTTGGATGTTTGAGATACAGAAGACTTTTCTTTTATGTCTTTCCCTGATGGTATGCATTGCTGTTCTTCATCCAAAAGGATGGGAGAAGATATCTGTTCACCAAGGAAGTAACCTTCTGTAGTCTTATTTTTTTCCCTTTGTTTTGGCATTTTCCCAACCAGTTACTTGACTTTTGGGTCCTTTGTCATGAGCAGGTTATACTCTGGGAATATGTAAGATCTCAGTTCCTGCAAAGTGGCACAATCAAGTGTGTACACTGATCTGGAAGCAGAGAGATTTTTATGTCCAGAATCTTAGCAGTTACCTCTCCACAACCACCTGGCCTCCAGTTTCACCAAGTCTGCAGTGGGGCCTGATTTTTAGATAAGATAGATGGGCAGGGTCGCAATTCAGTGTGAGACAAAGACCAGTTCCCCCAGGGCCTTCACGCAGGGCTGAGGCAAGACTTGGTTCCTCAGTGCTCCCAGGGATTTTTACGCTCCAACACTGGGAGTGGCTGCTGTGCCTGCCAATGTGACCTCTGCTGCGGCTGCTTAGGGTCAGAGCTATGGGAAGGCCCTTCTCCCTTCCCAGGCAACTCAAAAAACCCTGTCATTGACCTTTGGTGCCTGTGAGTTGAGGGATGTGAGGACCTGCTGCTGCGACTGGAGATTCTGCCCCCGAGGTGTCATCCTACCAGAATCTTGTCATGCCATTCCAGGAGGTCAAGGCTAGGCTGGGCTCTGCTCTGCTCCGTGTCTAAATTAAGGAGGTGAATAGAGCTCTGGATAAGGTAGATATGATAAATCTCTGGAGAAAACTGAGTGGGAATAGAAAAGAATATACCTTTTTTCTCAGTGGTATACAGCATATATACAAATTTTACCATGTTCTAGATCATAAAAACCTCACAATCCTTTGCAGAAAGGCAGAGATTGTCAACGTGTTCTTCTTGGATCATAATGCAATAAACTTATATGTAATCCAAGGCCATGGAAATATAAACTAAAAATTAACTCGAAAGTAAATAATCTAATCCTAAAGAATGAGTGTGTTAAAGAACAAATTATAGAAAAAATCAACAACTTCATTCAACCGAATAACAAGAATGAGACAACCAACCAAATTCTGTGGGATAATGCAAACACAGTTCTTTCGGGCAGTTTTATATCTTTGAATGCCTACATGAATAAAATAGAGAAAGAGGAGATCAATGAATTGGACATGCAGCTGAAAAAACTTGAAAAACAGCAAATTGAAAATCCCTCAAGTGAATACCAAATTAGAAATAATTAAAACCAAAGGAAATATCAATAAAATTAAAATTAAGAAAGCTATTGAACTAATAAACAATACTAGTGGTTGGTTTTATGAAAAAAACAATAAAATTGATAAACCTTTGGTTAATTTGATTAAAAAAACAAAAAGGAAAACCAATTCATCAATATCAAATGGAAAAAAGTGAACTAACCTTCAATGAGGAGGAAATTAAAACAATAATAATAAATTACATTGCTAATCTGTATGCCCATAAAATTCGACAGTCTAAATGAGATAGATGATTATTTCGAAAGATATAAATTGTCTAGATAAAAGGAAGAGTAAAATGAATACTTAAACAACCCTATCTTAGAAAAAGAAATAGAACAAGTCATCTATGAACTCCCTGGGAAAAAAATTTCCAGGGACAGATCGATTCACAAGTGAATTCTGTCAAACATTAAAAGAATATTTAATTCCAAAACCTTATAGACTATCTGGGAAAACTGGGGAAGAAGGAGTCCTCCCAATTCTTTTTATGATAAAATATGATTTTGATACCTAAACCAGGAAGAATCAAAAGAGAAAAAATTATAGATGAATTTCTCCAATGAATATAGATGCAAAACTTTTAAATAAGATTTTAGCAAAAAGAATATAGCAACTTATCACAAGAAGAATACATTATTATCAGGTAGGAATTATACCAGGAATTCAGAGTTGGTTGAATATTAGAAAAACTATTAACATTATTGATCTTCTCAATAACAGAAGTACCAGAAACCACGTGATTATCTCAATATACGCAGAAAAAGCTTTTGATAAAATGTATCACCCATTCCTATTTGAAAACACTGGAGAACCTAGGAATGAATAGCAAATTCCATACAATAATAAGCAATATCTAACTTAAAACTTTTAGTAAGCATTGTATCCAATGGACATAAGCTAGATTAATTTCCAATAAGATCAGGGATGAAATAAAGCATGTCCATTATCATTACTATTGTTCAATATGGTACTAGAAATGTTATCTGTAGCAGTAAGAGAATAAAAACATATTGAAAGAATTAGAATAGGAGAAGAAGAAATGAAGTTATCACTCTTTGCAGATGATATGATGATATACTTTCAGAATCCCATAGAATCAAGTAAAAACTACTTGAGATTATAAACAACGATGGCAAAGTTGCAGGTTACAAAATAAACACACAATTCATCAGCGCATATATATATATATATATATACATATATATATATATATATGTATATATATGTATATATATATATGTAATAAAGCCCAACAGCAAGAAGTAGAAAGAGAAATCCCATTTCAAGCTATGGCAGACACTATAAAATTTTGCAGGTCTGCCTGCCAAAACAAACTAAGGGACCAAATGAACTCAATTACAAAACACTTTTTGCACAAATAAAGTCAGATCTCAGTAAGTGGAGAAACATCAGTTGCTCCTAGGTAGGCCAAGGCAATATAATTAAAATGAAAATTCTGCCCAAATTAAATTACTTATTCACTAACACACCAATCAAACTATCAGATAATTATTTTGTAAAGCTAGAAAACATAATAGCAAAATTCACCCGGATGAACAAAAGGTCCAGAATATCAAGGAAAGTAATGAAAAGAAATGCTAGGGAAGGTTATCTAGTTCTACCAGATCACAAATTGTATTGTAAAGCAGCAATTATCAAAACAACTGAGCATTGGATATGAAATAGAAAGGTAGATCAGGGTAATAGATTAGATACTCAAGACACAGTAGTCACTGAATTCAACAATCTATTATTTGAAAAACCCAAGGACCCTAGCTCCTGGGGTAAACACAAAACCTAACTGGGAAAAAAAATGACAAATGGAAAAGGAAGTACCAAAACTAACTGGATAAAATGACTTCGTGAAAAGAAAAATTGGACAGATAGAAAAGGAGATGCAAAAGTTAATTGAAGAAAACAATTTGATAAAAATTAGATCTGGGCAAGTAGAAGCTGATGACTCTCTGAGCCATCAAGAATCAGTCAAACATGTTCTAAGGAATGAAATGATAGAACAAAATGTAAAATATCTATTTGAAGAAACAACTGCTCTGGAAAACAGATACCGGGAAGAAAAATCAAATAATAATTGGTCGACCAGAAAGCCAATATCAAAAGAAGAGCCTGGAAAATAACTTCCAAGAAATCATCGAGGGAAACTGACCAGAAGTCTAAATCCAGAGGACAAAAAATGCAAAAGAAGTCACTCTTCATCTCGGGAAAAGGATCCCCTTGCTGCTTCTACATTAAAGGATCAAAGTGATTGGAATATGATATACTGTAATGCAAATGAGCTGGGACTACAACCAAAGATCAATTACCCAGCAAAGTTCTGCATATTATTTTAGGCAAGGATCTGGACATTCAAGGAAATAAGGAATTTCCAGACCTTCCTGATAACAAAGACAGAACTCAATAGAAAATTGGATCCTCAAATGTAGGTCTCAAGAGAGGTAGAAAAAGATAAACAGGAGAAATATTTATCATGGTATATAAAGGGGACATATACAGATAAAGGAATGTGATGATAAAATATGATTTATGTGTGGCAAGGGATAGTAACAGGAGACGTTAAAAGGAGGAGGCAGATAATAGTAAATTATATTACAGTAGACGGAAAGGTGGGGAGAGATGAGCATTGTTTGAGAGGTACTCATATGATTGAGTTCAAGGAGGGAACAACAAATTCAGTTCTATATAGAAATCTAACTACCTCCATAGGCAGTAGGAAGGGAAGGGATAAAGAAAAGGGAGGGGAAGCTAAAAAGGAGGGAAGAAGTAGTTAGGGTAAAGGGGAGAAAATGGAAGGGGGTTGAAAAAAGGAAGGGAAGCTGGAGAGAGGCGGTCATCTAAAATTAAAATACTATCTTTGAGGGGAAGGGAGAAGGGAGAACTAAAAGCACAAAACGGGGGAAAGAGGATGAAGGGAAAGACACAGATAGTAATCATAACTCTGGGATGAACTTCCATATAACAGAGACAGGGAGTAGAATGGACTAAAAAGCATGATAAAACAATGTGTTGTTTACAAGAAACACATTTGCAGAAGGGGAAATGCACATGGAGTAAAGGTAAAAGGTTGGAGCAGAATATATTGTGCTTCATCTGAGGTAAGAAAAAGGCAGGGTAGCAGTCCTAATCTCAGATAAACAAAAGCAGAAGTATATTTAATCAAAAGAGATAAGAAAGGAAACTACATCCAGCTAAAAGGCACCATAGACAATGAAGTAATAGAACTACTAAACATATATGCTCCAAGTAGTATAGCAGAAGAGAAGTAAAAGGAGTTACAAGACATAAAGAGTAAAACTCTACTAGAGGGGGACCTCAATCTCCCCCTCTCTGAAATTGATAATTCTAACCTCAAAATAAACAAGAAAGAAGATAAGGAGGCAAATAAAACTCTAGATGAGGTAGATATGATAGATTTCTGGAGAAAATTTATGGGAATGGAAAGGAATATACCATTTTTTCTCATAAGTACGTGGCACATATACAAAAATTGACCATGTACTAGGACATAAAATCCTCACAATTCAGTGCCACAAGGCAGATATATTGAATGTATCCTTCTCAGATCATAGAGCAATGAAAATTGTATGTAATAAGACCATGAAAAGATAGATCAAATATTAATTGGAAACTGTACTTCTTTTTTTAATTATTATGTTCCTTTCAACCTCATAAGTACCTTTCACTTCCCAGTTTTTGTTTTCTTTTTTATGGTCTCTAAATATAGGGTCCTGTGTTTAATTTTTGTGCCTGGGATATTACCTATATTCTTGGTTATAGGGAGAAACAAGTATATTTATGGGAGGCAAGGTTAGACATAAAAGAATTAATTGATAAGCTACTATTTGGCTAAACTTCTAAATTCCTTGGCATTTATTCCAGCCATTTTCAACCCTATTATAATTATAGAACTAAATGGACAAAATTTTGAATGAAAAATTTATTAAGAAATTCTTCATAACTCCTGGTTTTAGGGGATGATTAGAAGCCTACAAAAGTTGTCCTTTTATTTCTTACATACTGTTGATACTTTTGCTTCTTACTTCCTGCTAGGAATCAAAGAATGTATAAAGAAACACAGAGAACATATAAATTTTAAATTATTATTTCTCAGTTAAATCTAACTCCTTGTGAATCCATTTGGCATTTTAATTAAAAATGTAATTGAGTACTTTGAAATTTCCTACTCCAGCTTTTTTATTTAAAGTATTTTATTTGTTTTCAATATTCTACCATCACTTCCATATATATTATATTTTTCACATCCCTCCTTCTTTTTCCCCTCTTCCTTTCCATTCCCACCCTGATAAGGCATAAAATTTTATGCAGGTTCTGCACATACATAGATATTAAATACAATTTCACCTTAATCACGTTGCATAGAAGAATTAAAGTGAATGGGAGAAAGAACAAGACAAAACATAATACAACAGAAAATGGTCTACTTCATTCTGTGATCAAATTCCATAATTCTCTGGATGTGGAAGGCATTTTATCTCGAGTTCATTGGGAATTTTTTAAGTCTTTGCATTGCAATGAAGTACTAAGTCTACTGGAAAAATTCCTCTCACACTGTGTGGTTGTTACTGTGTACAAAGTTCTATAGGTTCTACTCCTTTCACTCAGCATCAGTTCACTTCAGTCTTTCCAAACCTCTCTGAAGTCTTCCTGTTCGTCATTTATTATCATTATTATTATTTATTATATTATATAGTATTCCATTACATTCATATACAACAATTTATTCAGCCATTCCCCATCTGATGGTCATTGCCTTGATTTCCAGTTTTTGGCCACTGCCATACATATTTTTGTGCATGTGGGACCCTTTCTCATTTGTATGATCTCTTGCGGATACAGTCCTAGAAGTAGTATGTCTGGGTCAAAGGGTATGCACTTTTTTGTAGCACTTTGGGCATAGTTCCAAATTGTTCTCCAGAATGATTGGATCAGCTCACAGCTCCAGCAACAAGGAATTAGTGTTCCCACTCTCCTACATCTTCTGCAACATTGGTCATATTCTTATTGTGTTATGTTAGCCAGTCTAATAGGTGTGATGTGGTACCTCAGATTTGTTGTGATTTGTGTCTCTCTCATCAATAGTGATTTAGAGCATTTTTTATATGACTACAGATTTCTTTAATTTTTTCCTCTGAAAATTCCCTATTTATATATTTTGACCATTTACCAATTGGGAAATGATTTGTATTCTTGTACATTTGACTCAGTTTTCTATATATTTTAGTAATGAGACCTTTATTACAGACACTGGTTGGAAAATATGTTCTCAGTTTTCTGCTTCCTTCCTAACCTTGATTTCATTGGACTTGTTTGTGCAAAAACTTGCTAAGTTTTTATTCATTGAGCAGAAGTGACATTGTTGGACCTATGAATTAGAAAATAATCTTGACAGGTTACCAGAGAAAAGATTGGAATGAGAAGAATATTGAGGCAAAGAGACAAATTAAAAAAAAAAAAAAAAACTACTATAATAGTCTAAGCAAGAAGAAGATGGCCTGAATTGAAACAATGGCTATATTAATGAACAGAAAGGGTTATAATTTATTATATTGTGAATGTAGTAACAACAAAGTTGACAACTGATTGTATGTATGCAGAGAGTGTACTTTAACAAGGATGATAATGAGTTTGAAAGCCTAGGTGACTGGAAAGCTGGTAGTGCCTTCCATAGGAAGTGAACAGGAATTTTGGAAGAGGGAAATATTAGAGGAAAAGAGGAGTGATGTTTTGGGCATGTTAAGTTTGTGTTGCTTTCGGGAAATCTGAATCAAGTTATCCAAAAAGTGGTTAGTGATATATAAGTATAGTTGAGTTATGAAGTGTGATAAAGATCTGGGAATTATATACACGTGAAGATGATAACTGAACTTATCAGAACTAACAGGAACACCATATATCAGCATAGAATGAAAAGAGAAAAGGAACAAAACAGAGCATTAGGGAATATTCATAATTAGTAGGGTTTCACATTAATGGAGACCTTGCAAAGAAAACAGAAGAATACTTAGTCAGATAGTGGTCAACCACATCCGTAATTTTGAGATTCACCAAAAAGCCTGTTGATGAAAATTTGTGGTATGTATGATGCAGAGACAGAAGAAAATGAAAACTAATAAATTTAAAGAAAATAACATTATAGGAAAACAAATGGCGAAAAATTAAAGGAGAATCAGAACAAAAAATAAGGAAAACAGAGAAAGAGAAAAGGAAATGAGATGTCAGTCCCCTAGTACAAGATTAGGTTTTTGTTAGTTGTGTGCACTTGGTCATTTAAATTAACCTTTTGTGGCCCCAGTTTTTAAATTTCTAAAATAAATGAATCTGACCAGATAACATCTAAGTCATTTTTTCAGTTGCAATATTTCACTTTTCAATTCTGTCATAACAATCTTTTCATTCAATGAATTAATGTATGAAATAAACCTATTTGTTTTCCTTTAAATTGGTGTAGATTTTCCAAAGCTAATCATAGTTGTTCCATTGATGTAAAGTAGTATTTCAGGAAAGGGGAGAGTGCACTAATGATGGACCTGGTCCAGTGTCACTTAATATTCGTAATGCTGTGAGTTATCCAGATCTGATATAAGCTGCATTTTTACCATAGTTCATGCCTTGGAGTAGAATTTCCGTAAATTTCTTTCCATATCCAATGACTTCAGAACCCAGTGAATTCAACTCTCCCTCCCATGCCTTCAAGGTTTTTTTTTTTTTTTTTTTTTTATTACTGAAGACCAGTAACATCTTAATTATGCAATTATAAATCTGACAAATGCAAATAATAAATAATGGTAGAAAATGAAACCATTTACCAAAGGCATAAATAGACAAAGATATGTGCCTCCAGACAAGAAAGTAAAAGCCATTAATGAATGATCTGTAGAAAGCAAATCATAATATGGAGTAGGTATGCAAAGAGTTCTCATTTTTTATCTTTGACAGTGGAGTGCAGCAAAGAGAAACCTTGATAAGCATTCTGCTGCTGTTTACTATAACCTTGGAAAAGTTCTCAGGCAATGGTTTCTCCACCTGAAAAAAAAAATGGTTGTTTCCTCACTTACCAGTGTTTCTAGATATTTCTCTATAGTCTAAAAAAATGCCAAGCTAGAATTGCTCTCTAAGCCTAATAACATATTTTCCAAAATATTCAGACTATAAAGCATTCATTGACCGAAACTATCAATCCTATTCTATTCTCCTAATAGCGCTTTTCCTTTATTCTGTGTATGCATAAGCCCAAAGAATGCAAGATTCCTTCGGCAACACAACCTAAAGAATTCTCTTGCAAGCACAGATCCCCATAAAAACTAAGCAAAACAGAAGAGTAAAGAAAGTAAATTAATTTTAAGCTAATGGTTGATTTCTCACACATAGGTTTTTCTTTTCCTTTTGTTTATAAGAATACTCATGCTAAAATCTATGTTTATTCATATATTTTAGCACTACTGAACGATACACACAAAAAAACTTCCTCTGATTACAAAAAGGCATGAACAAAAAAAAAAAAGGCATTTATCCTGTATAGTTTGCAAGTCTGATGCAGACTTATGCAGCAGATAAAATTTTGGCAATACTGGCTGCTTGTAAGCCTCTGTGCTCAAGTTTTCAAGAAGTTTTTAGGTTCTGACATGTGAGAATTTGGGTATGTGGGTCAATGCATAATTAATGGGTAGCCTGATATTTTTTACTTGTATACTGAGATTCTGATTATGGTAGAGTGATAAACATTAAAGACTGAAGACTATTACTTTGAGGACTGTGTGAAAATGCAGAGTACATTTGCAACTTTGGAGTCCATAAGATGGGTTATCCATAATCCCTTTAACTTCCAGAAGCAGGAAAGAATTAAGCTGTACCTTTGTTGGTTTCATACATTCTAGATAATTTCATGAAAGAAGATGTCTAGGCTCTCTTTTTTATCATGACTTCCAGGTAGTCCCATAATTTTTAAATTGTTTCTCCTGGATCTATTTTCCAGGTCAGTTGTTTTTCCAATGAGATATTTCACACTCTCTTCCATTTTTTCCTTCTTTTGGTTTTGTTTTGTGATTTCTTGGTTTCTCAGAAAGTCATTAGCCTCTATCTGTTCCATTTTAATCTTGAGAGAACTATTCTCGTCAGTGAGCTTTTGAGCCTCTTTTTCCATTTGCCTAATTCTGCTTTTGAAAGCATTTCTCTCCTTATTGGCTTTTAAACCTCTTTTGCCAATTGAGTGAGCCTATTTTTCAAGGTGTTATTTTCTTCAGCATTTTTTTGGGTCTCCTTTACCAAGGTATTGACCCGTTTTTCATACTTTCCTTGCATCTCTCTCATTTCTCTTCCCAGTTTTTCCTCCACCAGTCTAACTTAATTTTCAAAATCTTTTGAGCTCTTCCATGGCCTGAGCCCATTGGATATCTATTTCGGATGTTTGGGATACAGAGGCCTTGACTTCTATGTCTTTACCTGATGGTAAAACATTGTTCTTCCTCATCAAAAAGGAAAGGAGGAAACACCTGTTGACCAAGAAAGTAACCTTCTATGGTCTTATTTTTTTTCCCTTTTCTGGGCATTTTCTCAGCCAGTTACTTGACTTCTGAGATTCTTCTCCACCCCTGCCTCACTAGTACTTGTGGTCTGAGATTCAAATGCTGCTCCCCAGCCTCAGGGCTTTCAGCAGCAGGCAGGGCTGCTATTCAGGGTAAGATTAAATTCAGGTTCTCAGGTTGGGGCAGGGCTGCCTCCCAGGCCCAGGTGCCTCAGGGGGTTTACGCGGAGACCTTTGCTAATGGATCTGGGGTCTTGTCTGCTTTGGGAGCTCCTGTCTGCTGCTTTCTCCTGCTGCTGCCTCCGGAGGGGGCCTGAGTTATGGAGATGCCCCACTCTCCTCTCGGACAGCCCAGAAGGCTCTCTCACTGACCTGTGCTCCCGTGGGTTGAGGGATCTTCGTGCCTGCCGGAGATTCTGTCCCTGAAGCCTACTCGGATCTGCTCCTGTGAGGGCCGCGCAGCCAAAGAAGGGCTGGTATCTGCTCTGGGTCTGGTGCATGATGGACCTTTGGTGCCAGTTGTTCAGGGCTCTCTGGAACAGAAATCTCCTCCACTCCATTGCTGTGTGGCTTACACTGCTCCAGAATTTGATGGGAGTTCCCATTTACAGGTAGTTATGGGCTGTGGGTTCGCAGCTAGCATATGGGAATCTTTCTACTCTGCCATCTTGGCTCCTCCCCTCCATACATTCTCATAAGGGGAAATTGTCCATTGAAATTCAACTCTTTATTCTTTTTTTTTTAATAAAAATTTGTTTATTTAACTTTTTACATTCATTTTCACAAAATTTTGGGTTCCAAATTTTCTCCACTTTTATCCCCTCCCCCCACCCCAATACACCGAGCATTCTAATTACCCCTATCACCAATCTGCCCTCTCTTTTATCCTCCCTCCCTTCTCTTATCCCCATCTTCTCTTTTGTCCTGTAGGGCCAGATGACTTTCTATTCCCAATTAACTGTATGTCTTATTTCCTAGTAGCAACAACAATACTCACCAGTTGTTCCTAAAATTTTGAGTTCCAAATTCTCCCCACCCCTCCCTCCCCACCCATTCATTCCCTTTGGGAAGGCAGGCAATTCAATATAGCCCCTTTCTGTGTACTTTTGCAAATGACTTCCATAATAGCCGTGTTGTGTAAGACTAACTATATTTCCCTCCATCCTATCCTGCCCCCCATTGTTTCTATTCTATCTTTTGATCCTGTCCCTCCCCGAGTGTTGATTTCAAATGGCTCCCTCCTCACATTGCCCTCCTTTCCATCATACCCCCCCTTGCTTATCTCCTTCTCCCCCACTTTTCTGTATTGTAATATAGGTTTTTATACCGAAATGAATGTGCATTTTATTCCTTCCTTTAGTCGAATGTGATGAGGGTTAACTTCTTGTTTTTTTCTCAACTCTCCTCTTTTTCCCCCCACTAAAAAGTCTCCTGCTGCTTGCCTCTTGAATGAGATATAATTTACTCCATTCCATTTCCCACTACATTTCTCTCTCACCATTTACCTTAATTTTTTTTGAGATATGGTCCCATCCTATTCAATTCACTCTGTGCTCTGTCTCTGTATGTGCGTGCATGTGTGTATGTGTGTGTGTGTGCACATGTGTACGTGTGTGTGTGTATGTGTGTGTGATCCCACCAACTACCCAGATACTGAAAAGTTTCACGAGTTACAAATATTGTCTTTCCATGTAGGAATGTAAACAGTTCACTTTTGGTAAGTCCCTTATGACTTCTCTTTACTGTTTACTTTTTCATGTTTCTTCTCATTCTTGTGTTTGAAAGTCAAATTTTCTTTTCAGCTCTGGTCTTTTCATCAAAAATGCTTGAAAGTCCTCTGTTTCATTGAAAGACCATATTTTCCCCTGAAGTATTATACTTAGTGTTACTGGGTAGGTGGTTCTTGTTTTGAGTCCTAGTTCCTTTGACTTCTGGAATATCCTATTCCCCACCCTTTGATCCCTTAATGTAGAAGCTGCTGGATCTTGAGTTATCCTGATTGTATTTCCACAGTACTGGAATTGTTTCTTTCTAGCTGCTTGCAATATTTTCTCCTTGTCCTGGGAATTCTGGAATTTGGCCACAGTGTTCCTAGGAGTTTCTCTTTTTGGATCTCTTTCAGGCAGTGATTGATGTTCCTTCAATACTTTTTTGCCCTCTGGTTCTAGAATCTCAGGGCAGTTTTCCTTGATCATTTCATGAAAGATGATGTCTAGGCTCTGTTCTTGATCATGACTTTCAGGTAGTCCCATAATTTTTAAATTATCTCTCCTGGATCTATTTTCCAGGCCAGTTGCTTTTCCCATGAGATATTTCACATTCTCTTCTGTTTTTTTATTCTTTTGGTTTTGTTTGGTGATTTCTTGGTTTCTCATAAAGTCATTAGCTTCCATCTGTTCCATTGTAATTTTGAGAGAACTATTGTCTTCAGTGAGCTTTTGAACCTCTTTTTTCCATTTGGCTAATTCTGCTTTTGAAAGCATTCTTCTCCTCATTGGCTTTTTGAACTTCTTTTGTCAATTGAGAAAGACTATTTTTCAAGGAGTTATTTTTTTCAGCATTTTTTTTGGGTCTCCTTTACCAAGGTATTGTCCTGTTTTTCATACTTTTCTTGCATCTTTGTCATTTCTCTTCCCAGTTTTTCCTCCACCTGTCTAACTTGATTTTCAAAATCCTTTTTGAGCTCTTCCAAGGCCTGAGCCCACCAGACATCCCCCTGGGATGTCTGGGATACAGAGGCCCCGCCCTCCACATTTTTCTTTGATGGTAAGAACATTTCCGTCATCAGAATTGAAAGGCGAGAACATTTGCACCCCCTCAAAGAAGCTCTCTATAGTCTTATTTTTCTTCCCTTTTCTGGGCATTTTCCCAGCCAGTTACTTGACTTCTGAGATTCCTCTCCACCCCTGCCTAGATCTGCCCAGCTAGTCCTTGGGGTCTGAGACTCAAATGGGCTTTCTGCCGCAGGCGCGGCTGCTATTCAAAATGAGCTTTAGTTCTGGTGCTGGGGTGGGGGCAGGGCTACCTTTCAGGCCCAGCTCCCTCAGGGGTTTATGCAGAGACCTTCAGTAATGGAGTGGGTTGGGGCAGAGCCGTCTCCCAGGCTCAGCTCCCTCAGGGGCTTTATACAGAGACCTTCAGCAATGGGGTGGGTGGAGGCAGGGCCACCTCCCAGGTTCAGTTCCCTCAGGGGGTTTATGCAGAGACCTCAGCTTCTGCCTGCTGCTTTGGGAGTCCCGGGCCACCACTGCCTCTGCCGCTGCCCCTGCCTCTGCCTCTGCCACTTCCTCCCGAGGGGGCCCGAGTCACAGAGACACCCCGCTCCCCTCTCGGCCAGCCCAGATGTCTCTCTCACTGACCTGTAGTGTCTGTGGGCAGAGGGACCTTCCCGGCCACCGGAGGTTCCATCCCTGAAGCCTGCTCGGATCTGCTTCTCTCAGCTGCATGGCCAAGGCAGTGCAGGTGTGGACTCTGCTTTCCGGGGCACGACGGACCCCGGGGGATGGCTCTCCAGGGCTCTCTGGAATGGAAATCTCTTCCACTGTGTTTCTGCCTGCCTTGCAGTGACCCAGAATTCGTGGGAAGTTCTTGTTGCAGGAAATATATGGGCTGTGGTTTCGGAGCTAGCATACATGAGTCTTTCTACTCCACCATCTTGGCTCCACACCCTCAACTCTATATTCTTGAGTTGCTATTTCAACATTAATTTTTAGGACTGTGATATTTCCAGTGATTTGCAATGCCAGTTCAGCCGAGATTGGGTGACCAGGAAAGAAATCATAAAGGCAGGCAGCAGATCAAGGGAGGGCATATCAAAAATGTGAGTTGCAATGGAAATAAAGAGAGATTGTGTGAAATGGACATGTCCATATGTGTGTTCTCCTGTGTTGGTCCTTTCACTGGGTTGGCAACAGTCCTATTTCTCCTATGAGATCATGGATGTAAAGGGGTAAATACAAATTATTCCTTCACTATTGAGCAAAGCTACTGGAGATTACTCAGGGAGGGGATCCAATGTGTACGGGGGGGGGGGGGTATGTTTCCATATCCATCTGAACCGTGTGTAAAAGTTCAGCATCCCTTGACAAAATGACTGTTTTCCTGTATGCAGTCTACTATCTACCTCACACGTTTCCCTATTGTGCTAGGAAATCAGAAGTTGCTATTGAAGAAGTGAACTTTTTCAGGTCTCCCCTTGTCACTTAGGAGCCACAAAGCAGTAAGTAAAGGTGCTCCTAATACCATGTTTCAATTAATTAATCTGAATCACTTTTGATTATAAAATGAGGGTTTAGTAACTTCTGGTAATTGTTGATTTAACAAATGAAGATGAAAAATTTCTAGAGTTGGAGGGAAAAAATAGATCTAACATAATCTAGGAGGAATAAAGACTTCTCTCCCTCCCCCTTCTGCACTTATATGACTTCACCATATATACAGGAGCTATACTAGGCATAATACCATTGATTAAGGTAAAATGTCACATTTTGCTGGATGAACTTTAAGAAAAAGTTAATAACATTTCCAAAATTATCTAGCTTCTCCTTCTACAGTGGTTTTATTCATTTAGAAACTCAATCTCATTTAACAATTCTCCCTTCTATTACTTTAGATAGAAATTATCTTGCAGAATTGACAGTTCTAATGATGTAATGAGTTCGTAACAATAAATCACTAAAAGTGTTTGTTCAAACCCCAAATATGATATAATGGCCATGTAATAATTGTAAAAGAACAGTAGGCAGTAGTAGAAATGTCACAATTGTGTAACCCAGAACATTACAGAACATACCAGTCACTAAAAAAAATTCTGTTATTTTGCCTCTTCAAGGAATAAATGTTAGGAAAAGCTCAAAGATCATGTCCGAATTTGATTTTGCTGAAGATTAGCCTGTTTTTTTTAAAAGAGTTGCCCAAGTTTGCAGAAACAATAAAGGAAAAAGATAAAAATTAACTACATGTACCGAAACCGCAAATCTAACATATCTTCTTTCTTTTTTCTTAATACTTTATTTTTTCCTATTACAGGTAAAAATAATAATTTTGAGTTCCAAATGCTTTCTCTGCCTCCCTCCCTTTACCTTGCATTGAGAAATCAAGAAATTTGAGAAAAGTTTTACATGTGCAGGCATGCAAAACTCATTTCCATCTTAATTATGTTGAGAAAGCAGAGACTCAAAACAATAAAAAAAAAAAAAAAGAAAAATAAAAGAATGCAGGAAAAAAACATGTTTTAGTTTGCATTCAGACTCCATCACTTCTTTCTCTGGAGATGGTATTTTTCATGATAAATTATTCAAAATTTTCTTAGATCATTGTATTGCCCAGAATAGCCAAATTATTCACTTTATCACCACACAATATTGCTGGGACCAATGTCCTTCTGTTTCTCTTTCCTTCCCTGTGCATCAATTCACGTAGGTCTTTCCTGGATTTCTGAAAGCATCCTACTCATCATTTCATATACCATAATAGTATGTAATTACAATAATATAGCACAATTTTTTTCAGACACTGCTAAACTAATGGGCATGCTCTCAATTGCCAGTTCTTCACCACCACATAGCAAGCTGCAATACACATAGATAGTTTTTTGTTTTGTTTTGTTTACAGGTAGGTCCTTTTCTTTCAAATCTCTTTGGTATAAAGACCTAATAATGGCACTGCTGCATCAAAAGGTTTTATAGTCCTTTGGGCATAGTTCCAAATAGCTCTCTAGAATGGTTGGATCTGTTCACCACTCCACCAACAGTGCATAAGTAAAATTTTTCCTCATCCATTCTAATGTTTGTCATTTGCCTTTTGTATCATATTAAGCCAAATCTGATAGGTAAAAGGTGATACCTCAGAGATGTTTTAATCTGCACTACTCTTATCAGTGCTAATTTGGAGCACTTTTTCATACAAGGAGTGATAACTTTATTTGTTGTGAAAACTGTCCTTTTACATCTTTAAATTATTTAATTATTAATGTAGGAATGACTTGTAATTTCATAAATTTGCTTCAGTTCTCTATGAATTTAATAAATTAAGTCCATATCAGAGAAACACACAGCCCCATCCTAGTTTTCTCCTTCTTTTCTAATATTTCGTGCAATCGATTTATTTCTGCAAAAACTTTTTAAATTTAATGTTATCAAAATCATCCACTTTAAATCCCATAATGCTGTCCCTTATTTTGTTACAAATTCCTTTTGCATAGATATGACAGTGCAACTATTTCGTGCTCCTCCAATTTATTTACAATATGACCCTCTATGTCTGAATAATGTAGTCATTAAGATCTTATCTTGCTATAGGGGATGCAGTATCAGTCTATGCTTTCTTACGTTCATTATGTGCTAGAATTAGAGTCCAGTGTTATGATACTGGAATTACTGAAACTATCTGTTGAAAGGAGAGAAAAAGGTATCATAACTAAAACCGTGACACGCAGTAATTAAATATTTTGTTCCACTAGAATTAACTTAGATATTTTGAGTATACAAAGAGCTCAAAGGTGAATTTTATTATAAGATTTTATTTTATTTTCCCCAGTAACATGTAGAAATACTTTTTAAATTTGGTTTTAAAACTTTGAGCTCCAAATTCCCTCCCTTCTTCCTCCCCCATCCCTGTCCTCATTGAGAAAATAATAAATTTGATATAGTTTGTACAGGTATAGTCATGCAAAACATTTCCATCACTGTCATGTTGTGAAAGAGCACATACACTGAAAACCTTCAAGAAAAATAAAGGAAACAAATAAAGTATACTTCAATATATTCATATATAACCAACTATTTCTCATGGGATGGACCGCAATTTTTGTCAAAATATCTTTATAATTGTCTTGGATTATTGTATTGCTCAGAAGAGTTGTCATTCACAGCTGATAATTTTACAATATTATCATAATATTTGTACACAGTCAATTTTACTTTGCATTAGCTACTCTAAGTCTTTCCAGGTTCTCCTGAGAGCATCATTTGAGCTCATCATTTCTTATAGGAAAATAGTTTGCCATTACAAATAACAATTTGTTCAACCATTCTCCAATTGATGGAGGTGCCATCAATGCCCAATTCTTTGCCAAAATAAAAGAATTGGTATAAATATTTTTGTAGATTTAGGTCCTTTCCTTTTTTTGTTTTAATCTCTTTTGGGATAGAGATCTAGTAGTATAGTACTGTTAGGTCAAAGGGAATGCATGTTTTATAGCCTTTGCTCATAGTTCCAAACTAATTAAGCACGTCCCACCAACAATGCATTCATCTCTTATTTTCCACACATCCACTCCATATTCAACTTCCACATGTTCCATCTGTCTCTCTCTGTCTCTCAGTCTCTGTCTGTCTCATCATATATATATATATATATATATATATATATATATATATATATATATTATATATAGACACACACATATGTATATATATACACACACATATATATACACACGTATATATATATGTATATATACACATATGTGTATATATGTGTGTGTATATCTCTTCAATCTGACCAAATAATCAGAACACCCCTATGAGTTAAAAGTATTATCTTCCAATGAGGAATTCTAGCAGTTTAACACAGTCCCTTAAGATTTCCCTTTCAAGTTTACCTTTTTGTGATTCTCTTTAATCCTGATTTTGAAAGTCAAATTTTTTGTTCAACTTAGTCTTTTCATGAAGAATATTTGAAAGTCCTCATTCACTGAATATTCACTTTCCCCCTAAGTATTATACTTCATTTTGCCTGGTAGACTATTCTTGATTGTATTCCCAGATCATTTGTTATCAAGTATGTCATATTCCAAATGCACTGATCCTTTAATGTGGAAGCAGCTAAATTTTGTATTACGCTGATCTGGTTCCGTGACACTTGAGTTGTTTTATTCTGACTACTTGAAATATTTTCTCCTTGATCTGGGAGTTCTGGAATTTGGATATAATATTTCTTGGAGTTTTCAACTTGGCATATTTTTTCAAGAAGTGATTACTAGAATCTTTCAACTTCTTTTTTACTTTCTGCTTCTAGAACAACAGCACAGTTTTTCTTGATAAATTTTTTTTTGCAAATAATGTTTAGTATTTTCCTTTCCCTAGTTACATGTAAAAGAAAATTTTAACATTAGTTTTTACAAATTTCATTTGAAAATTCTCTGCCATCCTCCTGTCCAGCCCCATTCCACCCGCATTGAGAAGGTAAGCAATTCAAAATAGGCTATACATATGTAATCACGTGGAAGGTATACAAAATAGCAATGGAGGGAAAGCAAACATAGTCCCAAAAAACCCTCAAGAAGAACAGTAGGAGAAGAGGCAACATGACAGAGTGAGAGCAACTACTCACCAAAGCTATTACACAAACTCCTTCAGATACCTCTAAAAAGAGAATCTGATGAAATTTTGAAGGGACAGAATCCAATAGGAGACAGACTGTGACAGACTCACAGCCCAGGACAGACTGGAAGGTCTATAAGGTTTTATTCCACGAGGGTGGAGGAGCACACAGTATAGAGGGTGTACCAGCACTTCTCTGCTGTGTCAGAACAAAGCAGAAGCCCCAGGCAGTCTGAGACAGTGACTGTAGTGCAGAACCTCAGACATATCAGGCCAGGGAGGGAGCTGAGGACAACTGAGTGAGTGAGAGCTGCAGAGCCCCAGACATCTGCAGCAACTGGTCCTGAGATTATCAGCCCACAGAATAAATGTCTGTAAGACACCTACTTGAACTTCCTGAAGCCAAAATGGCAGAATGTTCCATAAATGCACCCTCCCACTGTCCTTGTTGACCTTGAAAGACACGTAAAATATTTCCCCAGAAAAATCCTGGAACACTGGAATCAACAGAATGGACAAACAGTCTCATAGCACTGGAGGCTAAGAAAATTACTAAGGAGGATCCTTCTGGCTGTTGAAGAACAGGACCAGGGCAGGACAGGAGCTGTCCCAGATATCTCCACCTCAGTAAACCAGGAGGAGATCTGGAGCACCAGGGACGACGGACCCTACAACTGCCAACACCAGGACTTTAAGAGTGCCTCAGCACTCCAGGGAAATCAGGAAGGCAGGATATCCAGGATCACCAACCATGGAGCTTGCCTATGCTCTAACTCTGCAGAGGAGACATCCTGTGCCCAGGAGAACCCCTTCTCCACAATTAAGAAACTTGCTTCAGGGTAAATCCGGGGAAAAATAAAAAGACTTCATCTGACCTCTACTTTCTCACACCAGTCAGCTCAGTATCAGGTAAGTTGCAGCACTTTAACTTCAATCTGAAAGAAAAGAGACCACAAAACACAAAGCCTCACTGTCATGAGTAAGAAGCAAAGCTGGAAAGAAAAGACCACAGAATCTTTCCATGGGGATGAGGATCAAAACACGAATATGAAAGAGGTCAGAATTGAGATAATACTCCCATATGAAACTTCAGAAGAGATTATGAAAGGGTAGCAAGCACAAAGGGGACTCTGCAAAGAGCTGAAGAACGATGTTAAAAGCCAAATTAGAGAAATAGAAGAAAAACTGGCCAATGACTTTAAAAGTATGAAAAAAGAATTCACTGAAGAGAACCCCTCCTGCAAAAGGAAAATTGGACAAACAGAAAAAGAAGGACAAAACCAAACTGGGAAAACTAGACAAATGAAAAGTGAAGTACAAAACCTAATAGGAGAAAATAACTCCTTAAACAGAATAATTGGACAGATGGAAAAGGGATGCAAAAGTTATCTGAAGAAAACAATTTGATAAAAAATTAGAAGCACCAAGGGTTGGAAAGAGAATGGAGGGAAAGACATAGATAGTAATCATAACTGGGAATGTGATGGGATAAAATCTCCAACAAAAGAGAGGCAGATAACTGAATGGATTAAAAAACCATAATTCAACAATATGTTTTTTACAATAAACATATTGGAAACGGGGGGATAACACAGGGAAAATGTAAAAGGTTGGTGCGAAATATATTGTGCTTTCTTTGATGTAAAAAAAGCAGGAGTAGCAATCCCAACATCAGACAAAACAAAAGGAGAAATAGATCTAACCAAAAGAGACAACAAAAGAAATTATATCATGCTAAAAGTCTCCATAGATAATGAAGCAATATCATTACTAAATACATATGCTCAAACTGGTATAGCATCTAAATTCTTAGAGGAGAAGTTATGAGAGTTACAGCAAGAAACTTACAGGAAAATTATATTGGTGTGGGAACTCAATCTTCCCCTCTCTGAACTTGGTAAATCTAATGTAAATTAAACTAGAACGAAGTTAAGGAGGTGAATAAACCTATGTATAAGGTAGATATGATAGATCTCTGGAGAAATTCAATAAGGATAGAAAGGAATATATTTTTTTTCTCAAAAGTACATGGCACAAATCCAAAAACTGACATTGTACTAGGGCATAAAACTTCACATTCCACCACAGAAAGGCAGAGATTGTCAATGCATCCTTCTCAGATTATAATACAATAAAATTACATGTAGTAAAAAGCTAGAAAAGCTAGACCAAAATTAATTGGAAACTAAATAACCCAGTCTGAAAGAATGAGTGGGTCGGAAAACACATAATAGAAACAATCAACAACTTCATTCAAGATAATTGCAATAATAAGACAACCTCCAAAATGTTATGGGATACTGCAAAAGCAGTTATTAGTGGAAGTTTTATGTCTTTGAGTGCCTACATGAATAAAATAGAGAAAGAGGACACACATGAATTGGGAATGCACTTGAAAAAAACAGAAAAAAGACAAATTGTAAGTCCCCAAGTAAATATCAAATACAAAATACTGATAACCCAAGGAAAGATTAATAAAATTCAAATTAAGAAAACTTTTGAACTAATAAATAAACTAAGACTTGCGTTTATCAAAAAAACCAAAAAAAAAAATGATGAGCCTTTGGTAAATTTGTTTTAAAAAAGAAAGAAGAAAACCAAAGTACTAATAACAAAAATGAAAAGAGTGAACTAACCTCCAATGGGGAAGAAACC